>OZ014531.1:68546215-69149586 GCA_963966105.1 Volucella zonaria | reverse complement strand
GTACAATAGTATTATTCAAAGTATTGCCCATCTGAAGCTATGACTTTTTCCCATCTTTCTGGCAATTTGTAGATCCCATCCCAAAAGAACTGCGCCGGCTTGGCAGCCAAGAATGAATCAAGCCAATTTTTGATATTCTGCTCTGATGTGAACCGTATTTCAGTGAGGGCGTTCTGCATCGACCGGAACAAATGGTAGTCAGAAGGGGCAAGGTTTGGGCTATAAGGCGGGTGGGGTAAGACTTCCCATCCACAGTTTTCCAATTAATTCTTAACCGGAATAGCAACGTGGGGCCGAGCGTTGTCATGATGGAAAATTATTGCCTCGTGTCTGGTCGCATATTCCGGGCGTTTTTCGGCCACTGCTCTCTTCAAACGGGTTAATTGTGTTCGGTAGCGTTATCCATTGATGGTTTCACCCGGTTTTAGCAGCTCATAATACAGCACACCCATCACACCAAATACAGAGCATTACCTTCGCGCCATGGATATTCGGCTTTGCCGTTGATTTGGCTGGTTGGCCGGGTTTCACATATGATTTTTTGCGCTTGGGGTTGTCGTAATGGATCCATTTTTCAACACCAGTAACAATCAAATGTAAAAATGACTTCCTTTTGTGGCATTCCAGCAGCATTTCGGACATGCAAAACCGCCTTTCGATGTCTCTCGGCTTGAGTTCATGTGGAAACCAATTTCCTTGCTTTTGAATATATCCAGATGCTTTTAAACGTTTTGAAATGGCTGCTTGAGTGACACCCAAAGATTCTGCGAGCTCTTCTTGTGTTAGGCAACAATCTTCATAGAGTAATGCTTCCAGTTCTTCATCTTCAAACTTTTTTGGATGCCCAGGACGTTCATCGTCTTCCATGTTCACCATAAACTTCCACCAAAATACGATGACTTTCGGCAGCAGTTTTCTTCATATTAAAGTAATGAAGAAGAACTCCCCGCAAAAACACTTTTTCAGGCACAAAGTTCGACATATTTGAGTGAAAAAAAATTATTGTTGTTTACGCTTCAAATGAATGACATATACTGAAATGACGTACAATGACAGTAGCTTTCCAACGAACATGCGTTGGAATAATAACAATGGAATAATACAAGTTACGCTATCTCTTAGCAAACCGCACGAATTAGACCCAATACTGCAATTTCGGACGGATAAATGCCTTATATATTGAGGCCAGATTGGAGAGGGTAAAGTATTTCTTACATTGCTTGAGGAAACCTAGACATTTCGCAGCATTTTTGACGACACCGAATATGTGGTCATTGCAACGTAAGTTGTCATTGACACGCATACCGAGAATGGAAAGTTTATCGGTTTCGACGATGCATATGCCATCCATGGATAATGGCTGGGTGTTTAAATTTCGCTTTAACGACAGCAGACAGCATTGTGTTTTGGAAGCATTGGAATTTAATTCGGCTGATAGTTCTCCAATTGGTTATGCTGTTAATATCGGAATTTAATGAGCTTAGCATACGCTGCCGTTCCCGTTCTACAGCCGAAGAGCAGGGACGTGAGCCCGGGAATGAATATAAAAAGCAGAGAGTACTGTAGTCAGCAAAGGAGTATGATGAAAATTAAAAAGAGTGTCGGAGACAGAACGGAGTCCTGGGGCACACCAGCATTTATTTTGTGAATATCAGACTTGAAACCGTCCAAAACAACTTGAATTGAACTTTCCGAAAGACACTTGATATGTTGGTAAAATAAAACTTACCAGACTCCGGATTGTATGCTGAAATCCGGTAAAATCGATCAGGATTTCACTTGAATTGGGTAGCAGTCAGAATGTCGGAGCTAGTCCAAGTCGTGGATCATTTTATATGAGACTCTGGTGCTACTTATCAGGATGTAGCTTGCATCCTATACAGCAATTTATATATTTATATTTGGCAGAACATATTCGCCAGGTCAAGTCATCTTTTAGTGTCTTGCTATACCAATTCGTTCAATTCTATCAGGCAAGTGGCAAAGTCAGGATTCCGTTCTAGCCTGTGTAGATGTATTTCAACTAGAGTGCCGTGTAAATCTCATTCCGGTTTGTCAAAGGGAGATACCCGTAGGGAGAAATCCCTAACAAGTACGCTTTCAATACATCTATCTGTTAAGACTACAGGAATCGGAATTGGTCAAAGGTTACTATAGCAGTTTGATTGTATATTCGTTCGATTTTTTCCAGACAAAAATCCCTAGAGAAACTCATACTGATTTCGGCATCGTCGTGTTTACATTTTTTTGTGTGTCAACTGCAGAAAACTTTAAATTTTATCGGTGCAACCACTGCAACGATAGATATCGACGAGAACGTGTACTCAAAGTGACACCATAAATCCCACAAACTCGATTCATTACAAAGTCCAATTTCGGAATATAACACAATTAGGAGACAACAGAAACATTACCCTCTCTCAACTATCAGATCTGGTTTCAAAAGCTTATCCAAAATATTAGCCAACTCATGGCAACGATTGCCCGAAAAGATATCCAACAAAGAACTTGGTCTCGCCTACATATAATCCAATCCAGTGCGACGTCGGTCTGTTAAGGATCAATCGACGCGTCATAGCACGGCACATACCTACCATAACCTACTCCAATTCAATAACTTCACGACAATTGAAATTTTTTTTTCTCACTCGTTCAACTCCAAACGGGACGCCATAAATCACACAGCCTCAACCCGTGAAGAGGTTTTTTTTTTTTTAGGACACAAAGCTTAGCTGCAAAGCGAAAATTCCTTACCGTTGCTTACCTCCAAAATGCAAAACTCCAATTGTCAATTCAATCGATCATGTCAAAGTCAAATGTCAAATGCTATCAATCTTCGAACCTGGTGACGGGTGACAGTACTACTTACTTGCTGTTGCCAATGCAGTTGCTGGAGAAGAAAAAAAAAAAAAAAAAAAAATTCACCACCGCCACCACTGTCGTCGTATCCGCTGTATCTTATTGTGTCCCGCAATGGATTCTTTAAAGTTGTATCCGAACTGCTGTAGATAGTAGATACCACCGTTGGTTACCGCCAGTGATTTGAATATCTTTTCGAGCAGATACAACTACGAGTAACCACGGTACTCCTTATAGTGCTGGAGTATGGAGTGCCCAAGTTTGGGGGAATATTTGCGCTTCACGCCGATAGAAATCTTCTTCTTCATAAGGAAAACTTTCACATTCTTCTGCCCGCGACAGTGCAGTACATACGAGTATCTATATCTGTATCTGTATCTGCATCCGTATCCAAAACTAACTTTGGACTGTGAGAAGGCAAAGTTAAAAATAAGAAAAAGTATTCGTACACCAAATTGGCAGATATAAGAAAAATTTACCGAAACCGAAACGGCTTCCCATTTTTGCATTGTGGTCAGATTTTGTATCTCGAGACTCGTCAGATTTGTAATTTTTATGGTGAGAGTTTTGAATTACCTTCACCTGATGCTGTACAGCTGTTCACTAACAGAACCGTGGAGGTAGGTACTACATAATCAAACTACTTATACTCCAACTACATACGACTTCGGCTGACTCTGGCTCTGACTCTGACTGTCGGTATCGGTGTTATGTCGCGTAGTACCAAATGCAGGTTTTCTTGACAGCACAAATTGCGATTAAATTACCTTCGTCCAATGTTGCGCAGGCAGGGAGAATAAAAGTTTTCGATTCAAACTTTCAGACGCAACTGGGAATTGGAGAAGTGTCATTATGCGGATGTGAGGTTTGAATTACATTCCGGCCTGGGAGTTTTTTTTTTATTTTTTGTCGTTGACATATGTATGCGGGAAAATCGTCATTAGAGGTTTGAGGTACCTTTTTTTTCCAGACTTGTTTGCATGACCCCTAATGAACGTGACACGAATTTTGAAGGTTGTTTAATGTGTCATTAACTGTTGGCCAGTTGGTGTTGTTATTACAAAAATACCTTCTTAAGTGAGTACTGGAGTAAATCAAAGCTCCGATACCAATCAGGTACGGAACGAAAGGATAGTTACTAATAAATAGAGATAATGCTCCACGGTGTTCGTCATCACTTCCACATCAATCATCTCAGAACAACTTATTCGAAATGACTTCCATTTGCCTTCCAGCACGACTTAAGACGATGTGGCCACCCATCGATTGTGAGACGCACTTCATGCATGGGGAAATTGTCCACTGCACGGACAAAGGCTCGCTTCAACGACTCAATATTTGAGTGTCGAGTAGAGAAAGCAATGCACTCTAATACGGACCAAAAATTATAATCAAACGGGTTGAGGTCTGGACTACCAGCTGGCCAATCATCCGTTGATATGGAGTCCGGAACGTTGTTTTTGAGGCACAGTTGAGTCTGTTTTGCTTTGTGAGCTGGAGCAGAGTCTTGCTGGAAAGTCCATGGCTTGTTGTTGAATATTGATTGGTTGAGAGACTTCACAATGTGTTCCAAGACGGTCGATTGATATACTTTGGCCTATGTTTTCACTCCTTTCTCGCAAAAATGGAACTCGTTAACGCCATCGTAGCACACTCCCCACCATACCATTACAGACGCGGGATGGTGTCCTCTTTCAACCCTCGGGATGAGTTGGGATGCTTCTCTGGATGACCGAGCATACACACGATCGTTCTGCTTATCGAACGATTCTTCCACGGTGAAGATTTTATCGTCAGTAAACAGAATTTGTCTGTGAGCGTTCTTCGCGTGCCGGCGTTTTTCCTTCAATGCGGCCGTGAGCAGATGTCCAGTGTGTCGCTTGTACGCGCTGAGTCCTAAATCTTCTTTGATAGTGCGAGACATGGTTTTTTGCGAAATTTACATTTCCCGTGACAAGATTTTCTGTTTTCGCAGCGGTTTTCGGTCGATTCGTTTCTTCACGGCTTTGATCGCTTTCGGAGTTCTCACAGTGCGCGGACGGCCAGATTTTTGATGGTCTCGTACTCGACCAGTATTCTCAAATAACTTCACAGAACGATACACAAAATTGCGAGTGATTCCAAGCGGTCGCAACGTCCTAAAAATATCGCCTTTTTCCATGCTGAATGTCGCCCCATTCCACGATTGTAAGCAATTAATGTCAAAAACCTTTTACGTCACAATGAAGCATAAATACCAACTGTCAAATCGCAATCAATACGAACTGGATGCGTCCAGTGTTGCATTCGTAATGAGTGAGTTCAGTTGTGTACCAGTATTTATGACTTGACTAGGTATAATGCTCTGTTACGATGCCAGTTTTTCCTATTGAAAGACAGCAGGAATAGTCGCTGACATCTTAGAAACGTCGGGAAGCATTCATTTGGTGCGTCGTAATGCCATCTGCAGTTGTGCTCACATGAAATTCAACTGCTCTTACAAGCCCCAACTGGCCGTTTTAGCAGTTCTAATGCAAATTTGGGTTCTAATAAACCCTTTCCTGAGCCTTGTCTAGCAACTCCATGGACGACCTCATTTACTGTGATCCCATTGTGGTCTTAGACACAAAAAACAGATCCTAACGTTGTCGCCCTCCAAAAAGACACCAGCGTCGCACCCTAAATCGATTTTGGAGGCATCGGTGAAAACCCGACCTCGTTCCTTTTCTGGCTCAGATTTTGGCCGAATGGTGTCACGGCATCAGACCGTATGTGCGTGTCAAGCGACAGTGTTAAAGACAGCTCCTATACCTAAAAACAAGAGTGACGTATTTCCTTGACAGCCCGTTCCACCACCGGACAACCGACGCATAGGATATAATTGATCTTATCATATGCGTGTAGATTCCTCCTCTATAACAAGCCCTATGTCTTGTCAAAAACTCCTTTAAATTTCCAAAACACAGACAGCGCCTTGGAGGTTTTCGACGTAACATGTTTAGTCTAAAAATTTCTAATCCAACATGACACCTAACTACCCTCGTTGGAGATGCCTTTCCGTCAGCTTCCTCCTTCTCATATGAGAGTAACATGAAGGAAGTCGGACTGATAACTTTGAAGCTCTTAGTGAGCGTATTTTTGATTTGATTTGAGGCCCGGGTCAACCCGGACCTATTTATTGTAGCAAATGGCGATTGCGGTGGAAACCGAAAAGGGTTTCGACACTGCGATAAGACGAAGTAAATAGGGGCTGTCGGTGTTACTACAAAGAGAATTTCGGCAACTTTCCGGCGTACAGAAAGCGGCTGTAAGTCTATAAGTTTCAGCCGATCTGTGTACGGTGGTAAATTTAAGTAAAGCGATTCGGAGAAACTTACGTTGTAGGGCTTCTACCCGGAGAATATGGGTGGTGTAGTGAGGTGACCAAACTTGGCTAGCGTGTTCTAGAAGAGGGCGAACAAAGGTTTTTTTTTTTTTAAATTCTCTGACCAACCACTTGTAAAGTAAGGCACTTTGACCTAAAAGATCTTTTGTACCATTTGGTCAGAACCGAGCTAGGCTAGCAGGTTTTCTACCTTCCGAATGAAGTTGATAACACTAAAAGCAGAGGAATTCATTAGTTCGTTGGAGCCGAATTGTTCCCTGAAGAAAATCTTCCGTCTAATGCCGTTGAGGGCTGGATATTCACATAAGATGTGTTCCGCTGTTTCTTCTTCTTCAAT
The DNA here is from genome assembly GCA_963966105.1 of Volucella zonaria. Lineage (NCBI taxonomy): Eukaryota > Metazoa > Arthropoda > Insecta > Diptera > Syrphidae > Volucella > Volucella zonaria. The sequence goes on along the minus strand of OZ014531.1, from coordinate 69,143,026 downwards.
CGGCACTCCGGAGAGTCGACTAAATTCATTTTGTTGAGGTGATATCCTAAGCCGTGATGCCCTGTGAGGTAACCTACTAAGATGTTGATATCGTGCCGACTTAGATTTAGACCGTTTGGCCTGTCTTAGACCTGAGCTATTCTCCCAATATGAATGCTCGAATGCTCCCGGCTATTAATAGCTAATTGACTGCTTACTTAGGAGTGCAGTGGAAGGGTTCAGGTCCATTAAACGGAGTTACTGAGCCCTTTCGTCAAGTCTTTGCAGCCCCATCGATGCCCTCATCACCAGGAACCCACTGCAGTTTAGTTTTGTTCCCAGGGCTTAGTTTTTGGAGGGTTTTGAAGCAATACATGACCGATTTCGAGTCAATGGTGTTCGAGCTAAGGGTATTTATCTCTGCTTAAACTGTCCGTGAAAATATAGATGTGTGTGCCTTTGATACTAGAGTTGTAAATATGGTTGGCACATTGAATGGCGTGGAGTTCTGTCTGAAATACACCGGGACTTTTGCCCATAGCTATGGTAATATTTAGGTTAGATCCGTGTATTCTAGCTCCCACTCCCGATTCCATTTTAGAAGGATCCGTATACCACTTTATGGCTGTTTGGTAGATTATTGCTAACCCGCGCTTCGTTGCTGGGAATCTCCGTGGAGAAGCCTTTCATATCAAGTTCCGGTATTTCGGAGAGCAGGGTGTTCGCTAAGACTTAACTCTTTAATTTGTACCAGACTCGCTGTGCTGCGTAATGACACTTTACTTATATATAAGTGTGTTGGTCTTATTATTGCTTGAATCGCAGCTGTGAGGCAGGTCTGAAAGACTCCGGAAATGCCGAGACATGTAAGACGCTGTACTTTATTGAGCTTATGGCGGTCTTTTGCGTGACTTTAGTCCACCATGCTATAGAAGCATATGTTATGATTGGCCTGACTAAAGCGATTTAGCCACATAGGGTTTGAAAAATTCCTTAGACCAAGTGCGAAGTTGTCTTTATTTGTGGTGCTGTCAATATGGCAACGAAAATTGAGTTCTCTTTCGCAAATAACCCCTAGGTCCCGCAATTCTGTTGCTAAGGGGACAGGCTGACTACAAATTAAATACATACGAGGAGAAGTTGGAAAGCGCTTACGAATGTAGGTTTTGCTTGGCACTTACTAACATTGAGCTCAAGAAAATTCTTTATGCACCAAACAGAAGATCTAACCAAATCATTCTGCAGTAAAAGATAATCAGAGTAGGATGAGAAATGTTGTTGTTATGATACGATCAACATCATTGATTGTTAGTATGAATAGCAAAGGACCAAGATGGCTACCTTGAGGTACTCCAGAATATGCTCTAATAGAGTTAGAAATTCAGGGCCTGAATAAAGCATTATATTGTCGATCGTCTAAGTAGGATTTAATCCACATAAGAAAGGTCGATTTAAACCCAAGAGCCTTTAGTTTGAGTAAAATAATTTTATGAGAGATTTTGCCGGAAGCTTTGCTGAAATGGGTGGGCTCGTGTCAACTTCCATTCCACATTCAAGTGCGCACTTGAGACGAATTCAGTAAGGTTTGTGGTTGTAAACCGACCTTTCAAAAATCCGTGCTGGTTTGGGGAAAAGATAAGCTTGCAATGAAAAACCACTGAACCATCTTAGAAATACATAAGAGCTTAGCAATGGGTCGATAGTTAGAAATTTCGTCCTTGCCGCCTTTTTTATGAAGGGGAAGTATGTAGGAATTCTTCCATATTATGGAAAAGGGTTCCTGGGATATGGAAAGCTAGAAGAGAGCAGTGGAAGGTTGAACTAAATAAGCTTTAAATTTTTTTTGGAAGTACGGCGGGCAACCCACCGGAGCCAGTGGAGTAGTCGTCCTTGAGATCTCAAATATTTTTGCTTACTTCTTCCAAGGTTGTATATACGGCTGTTTAGGTACGAAAAGTATAGATAGCCAGATTCATGTATGTAACTAATAAAAGCCTGGCTGGAGAAATCAACAGAAAGATTTGCAATTACTTGGGGATCATTGGAGGATTTGTCCGAAAAATGTAGGGACGATGGGTAGTTATCAGACTTTCGTTTGGTGTTAAAGAATTTAAAGCATCGTCTGCGATAGGAAATGAAGGTGTCAAGCATTTGGTTCAGATATTTAAAGTAGAGAGATTGACAAAGTTCAGAAAAATCAATATAGGCAGAGTCATAGTTGAACAAATCAGATGTGGAGAGAGTATAACTTTTTGTTATACCAGGGTCTTGAATAAGAGGGGCTCTTCTTTAGGAATCAGGGATTTTTTTTCGCCAGCGGTTCTGCATGTAAGCCAGGGTTAGGCTAGTAGCAAAGATCCTCTTTAGAGTAACTCTATACGTGCCATCGGTGCCGGGCGACTTTAAGTTATCAAAGCAAGCAACAGCTATTTGGCAGCTTCGGTGATTGGAGCTGCTTTTGAGCTTGTTCTGATTAGGATAGTGGCGAAGTGAGTCATAGCCATGAGACAGAAATCCTCTGTTTCCGACTCACTATTGGTGCCATTAGTGGTTTCTGTGTGGCTGATTTGACCAAGTTTTTCAATCTGTTTGGGTTTTTATAAAAGTCACTCTTCGAGATCCAAATAAGCTTGCTATATTCTTCTTGTTTTGTTATTTAGATTCCAGTCTTTGTTCAAACTAGTCTTTTGTGACTTGTATAGAGGTTTTCTGATTTCCTAATGTAGTCTCTTAAGATCAGATTGATGATATATGTGGAGCATTGTTGCCATTAAAATGTTTCTTCCTAAAACACCTTAAGAATCGTTCAAAAGTCATAGTATCCTCTGGCTTGAGGAGCAATGACTTACATCCCACAGTGTTTATCTTCTTCTTACAAATTTTGATAATAAGTTTTCTTTTAACAAATAATAAAAACTACAATCGAACTAAGTTGAATGCCTTCTATGTAGTCTACACTATTCCTTTTCCATTTCCACTGAATTGACAACAACAGAACAAAGAAAAACTGAATCTGAATCCGAATTCGAAAACTATCATACAAAAATCAAGATAAAAACATCTTCCCCCACGCAATAGTTGTTTGTTCCCTTATTCCATTGAACTTGTCTCTATCTCTGTAAAGGGGGAATGACTTTTAACAAATACTTCTCCCTCGAAACCATTAAATGTCAATTCCCTGCACTATATACGCACACAAACAAATAAACAATCTATGCCACGATTTACGACGAATTTATCTCATAGCGCAGTGCTCCGTGTAATTTAAATTTTATTGTGATTGATGAGAATTTAATTTCTACATTCACTGATGATCGACGATGTAAACATGAAGCATAAACGTCTTAGTGATTGTTTTCCTCTCCCCTTTTCAAATTTAGATAAAACAGAAAACCGTTTGGTAGTGTATTAAATTTAAAAAAAATGAATACGAATAGTGAGAAACTATAACAAAAGGACAAAATAACAAAGTGCTTAACAAAAGAAATGTCTGTGGTTCGTCCACAGCAAACTCATCAGATACACGATGGATACGCAACAATTCGTACACGTGGTCTGTGTCGAACTCGAAGTCGAGCCGCGGAACAAATTGAACGAACGCGAACCCTTTCGTTAAAAAGTGATTTCAGCAATAGCAGTAGCTGTAGTAGTAATAGTACAGCGAATAATAATAATAATAACAACAACGACCTGGAATATGGTGTAAAACATCATCATCCAAAGCAGCCGCTTGGTGTTAAAGTCGAGACACCAACCATCGATGGGGAACCGCTATATTCGAGTCCAAGCACACTGATAGGATGTTCGACATTCCGTCCACCATCGGAATCATCATCGTCGTCAGCTTTGGGTGGCAATGGCATCCAAAATGACTACCAGAATGTGAAAAAGAACTCTCGATTCTCGTTGGACTCTTTGCAGAGTAGTGCAACTCCCAAGACCCCAGACTACATAGCCGAAGATAATATATTTCTCTATTCTGAACCAGAATCACCGCAACACGTCCCATCGAAATCGGTTGTCGGTGGGATGTCACATTCCTTTGATGAATTAGAGGCATATTCGCCGGGAAATATCTTCGAAATGCAGGATATGTCTGCATCAGCTGTAGAGCAAAGACATCGTCCTGCGATGCGATCAGCAACAATTCAGTACAAACGAGCCCACTCTCTGGTGGACGGTAAGCGATTTCTAAATTCTACAACGAATTCAGCGACAACTCAATTTAGCAATAATCATTCCAAGGATCCATGTACAAATACCGAACCAAAGACAAGTTACAACTTTTACAATCCTCAAACGAACTACTATCAGCCTTTCGATATGATCAATAATCGTAGTTCGAGTGCTGAGATTTTGGAGGGACGTCGGAATCATGTACAAAGACAACATCGGCTATCGGATGAGGTGGACTATGCCAGTGATAATGGATGTGATCCAGATGAGATTTTGGTTGTGCCTTCTGCTATGCCTGTGTTAATGAGTGGTGATCGGCGATATCACACTTTGGGCCACACAAGAAGTCACACGGTGGGAGGTCGTATGACGAGTTCTATGAACTCGGTTAATGGAAATAAATCGGCCGGAAATTTATATGATGCGGTTGCTTTGGATGTTACGGTAGATGTGGAGAAATGTGTAGTTCCGGAATATGTGGATCCGTTGGATTTCAAAATCGGATGCCAGACAACGTTGAGAAGTAAGCCGATTATACCGTGGTATGAGTTGGCTATACGAAAGGATTTTAAACGACAAAGTTGTCCACCGATGGGGAATACCACCAGTAGCGGTGCCAATGGAAATAAGGTTTGAAATTATTTTGTCTTTTATTTATATTGCTTTTCGAATTTAAGTGTTTTCTTATATTGGAAAGTAGATAACCGGTCTGCTTCCCCTTTTTGCACTGAAATTTGAGTCTGATGTGCTCCAATTTGTCCATATTTTTAAATTGTTCGTAATTAGATTGCGGACAACATATTTATTTTCAATACATTTCCTATTTGCTTTTGTTATGTAGTTTATCGTATGTATGGTTTCTATCATAATCATTATCTTATCGAAATTATTTTTCTATTATCTTGAAGTTCGCAAGCGATTCGCATGGTATTCGCTTGGTGTTATTGTCAATTTTGTTTTGAAAACTGTTGTTGGGTAAGTCCCCGTTTGACTTAAACCTTCTTTAGGCGACAGATCCGTTGTTTTCTGGAAGCATTCTATGAGCGCTCAAATAGACGTTCTCTTGTACTTTTTATATATTTTGCCAACTGAACGAACGAATGACTTATTCACTTATGATTCGTGAATAATTCGCTTGTGATTATGTTCCTATTCGATTATTGCTTGCTTTAAATACTGTCTATGAGTTCGTCGCCAATTAATCTAAATCCGTGCCAAAAATCCTGTTGAAGAGGCGGCATTATTTGTTTGTAAACTTTGTCATTTTTAATTATTCAGAATTCGTTAAAAGTTCAGTTTTTTTCTGCTTACCATCTGAAACTTATTGTAATTTGCCAATTATCTTCATCATCTACGATTAGCATTATGTTAATTTGTTTTTTCGCTTATTATTCGCAACCAGTTCGCTGGGTATTCTTTCATTCATTCTTATTATTTTTATTCAAATATTTCTTAATTGGATTAATTTTCGACTAGCGTAAGCCTTGATACCAGTTCAAAAAATCTCGGTTCATGGACAGAAAAAGGTTTAAAACGATGGAACTTTTTGTTTGATTTTTTTCCATTCTCAGTTTACAACATTTCTGTTTGCCTGATATCGGAAGTTATTTGGATAAAACTAGCATTTTATGCGTTATTTGTTTTTATACTCGTTGACACACTGTTCTTGATCTAATGTTATGACCCCTTGTTTTTTATCAATGTTTACTCTCATGCCGAGACATTGTTTTACTTGACCTAAGTCTTTTATATTAAATTTTAAATTCAAAATCTTTTTTAAATTATTGATTTCAGTTTCGTTATTTGAAAAAATGAGAAAAATCGTCTACATATAATGCCACAATTGTTTTTAAATCTTTTTCAATTTTTGTAAATAAACATGGTTCCAATTTCGATTTTTTATAATCTAAAATTTCAAGATTCTCATCTACCTTTTTATACCATGTTCTTGAGGATTGCTTAAGGCCATATATTGCCTTTTTTAACTTTAAAACCTTTTTACAATTGCTTGGAACTTCATAACCTTCAGGCATATACATATAAACATTTTCCTCAAGAACACCATTTAAGAAGGCAGTTTTTACATCTAAATGTGTTATATTAAAATCTAATTTAGTTGATAATTCAAACAATAATCTTAATGTTGAATGTCGAACTACAGGCGAAAATGTTTCATCAAAATCAATACCTGGTTTTTGGGTATATCCCTTTGCCACCAATCGTGCTATATAGCGAATCTCGTGAAAAGGTAATCAATAGAGTCCTGACTTAGTTGGTTTGGGGACAAAAATATAGTTCCGGATAATCAATTCGGTTTTAAGTCGGGGCATGATGTCATACATGCCGCGTCTAAACTGGTGTCAGATATCCAATGGAATAAAAGCAAGAACCAGTGCACTGGAGCCTGTCTGGTTGACCTGGAAAAGGCCTTCGACACCGTATGGTTAGAGGGACTTTTCTATAAGCTGACCAGACTGGGCATCAGTAAACCACTTTTGTATATTCTTCATAATACGCTTAACCACAGACAGTTCATCGTGAAAAATGGCGATGCAACTTCTGCTGGAACATTTCAAATTAAAAACGGTCTGCAACAAGGTGCGCTTAACTCGCCGATCTTATTCAACATTTACACAAGTGATTTGATAGGTTCACTTCGATCAGACGATCTGATAGCGTACAGATCAGGTCCAAAAGTCGAAGTCATTAATATGCTTTTGCAACGTGACTTCGAACAAATAAGGCGGTTTTGCGATGACTGGAACTTTCAGAAGTCGGAAACCATTCTGTTTAGGACGCCGTTGTCTGATGCCTCTAGGAACACCAGAAAAAATTGGCGAAAATTCTCGATCATTGGACAACACGGCCAGCCACTTGCTTGCCGAAATGTAGGTAGATACTCGTACCTTGGGATCTGGCTAGACCAATATCTATATTTTAACAAGAATGTAGATGCTGCTCTGGCCAGAGCCAAAGATGCTTTTGCCCTTACAAAGAGACTGTTTTATAGCAGCCAACTCGATGCGAGGGTGAAAGTTATCTGCTACATGGCCCTCATCCGGCCCATGCTGGTATATGGATGTCCTGTGTGGTTTAATGTGAGAGCAAGCTTAATGGAAAAGATTAGGGTGTTTGAGAGGGCTTGCCTTAGGGTCTGCCTTCGCCTTTACAGAACGCCAGAATCGGAGTATATAAAATTCTATCCCAATGAGGTCCTTTACAACAGGGCGAATCTGAATAGAGTGGACAACTTCGCTATTTAGTTGACTCGAAGTCATATTGCAAGAGCAATGACCTCGTCCAATAACCTGATATCTGGGGCCTACTACCCCAACTACTTATATCATGAGAGTGTGCGCTTGAAGGGCTTCGTCCCCCCTGAAGCGTTCCTCTATCTTGACATGAAAGGGCTTATACAGGATAACTTTGCGGTGCCGCTAATCTTCCACGTAGCTCGTGCAGTGGGTGAGGGGCGACTCAACTATAACAAAGACGTCGCACACGGCAGTATCGAACGTCTCAGGTTTAGTAGGGCGGTTTCAAGCCGCAACAAAAAAGATGTTTTTTTTGCAGCACCAAAATATTTGGTGGTTGAGTGAAGAAGATCTGATTCCTGCGTCGTTTCCTTCAAGTCCGAGTTAGCCCACAAAGTGGGCCATTTTGTTTTTATTTTTATTTTTATTTATTTTTCCTTTTGGAATGGCCGACTTACATAGGTAAGGGTAGTTTTAAGTGTTTAAAGTTAGCAACCTTGGGTTAGCTAATGATCAGATTAGCAACTTTAAGTTTGCTAACAATTAGGCTAGGTTAGATTGTATAGTTAGGCTAAGTAGTTTAAGGTTAAAATATAAGTTTTATATAAATACAAAAAAAATTGTTCCTTCACTAAGTTTTTTCTAAATATTTATTTTCTTAGTTTAAATAGATATATAAGAATAATAATTATTATTTGTAATGACGTCGAAAGACACAAAACAATAATATAGTTTAGCTTAGAGTGCCCGTTTGGAGGGCCATTAAGTTAGTATAAGTTCGTTAAGTTATTCTAAGCTAATATTTAAGCATTTTTTCTGTTAGCATGTAAGTATAGTAAATGTAAGAAGAATAAAATAAAATGCATTAAAAAAAAAAAAAAAAAAAAAATAGCGAATCTCGTTCTGACAGTCGACCTTTTTCTTAAAGACCCACTTACACTGCACGATAGTTGAATCCTCAGGTGACAGAAACCAGTTCCCAAGCATCGTTTTCGTCGAATGATATTAACTCCTCTTTCATCGCTTGCAACCAATATTCTTTGTCTGGTCCATTCATCGCTTCGCTTAACGTAATACATCCTCCTGTGGCTGAAACATTTGCAACACACATATTAGTAAGACCGAAACGTTGTGGTTCACGCCTTTGTCTTGTTGATCGCTTTACCACTGGTGTCGTGTCGGGTATCGGCAACTCCGATGAATCTCCTTGCTCGTTCGCATCCTTCGGTGAGTCTTGCGGTGGCGTATTAAAATATTCTGGATCATCTGCCTCTTCTTGAGGGAAAGAGAAATTGTCTTCGAGTTTCACATCAGATTTCTTAACTTCTAAGTCCCCCACATAGTCCAAATTTTGGTGATTTATTGTCAATGATTACATATGTTGTTTCTCCATTAGCATTTTCCATTACGACAACATCTCGGCTTGAAGTCACTGTATTGTTTTGAGAATTGTATACTCTGTATCCTTTAATGTTCTCTGAATAGCCAACAAGTATGTGTTTATTTGATTTTCTATCCCACTTCAAACTTCTCTCCTCCGGAACCTGGACCATTACACAGCTACCAAAAATAAGCAGATTTCTCAAATTCGGCTTACAGCCCGTCCAGCACTCAAACGGTGTCTTGTTTCCTAGACCAGATGAAATTGACCTGTTCCTTAAATAGACTGACGTATTAACGGCCTCCGCCCAAAATCTTTTATCCAGCTTAGCATCAAACAGCAAACACCTTGCCTTTTCCACGACGATGCGGTTGAGCCTTTCACAAAGCCCATTTTGTTCAGGCGTATACGGGATTTCTGATGAATAATCCCTGCATTCCCTAAAAAAAGCATCAAACTCCTTGCTGCAAAATTCGCCACCATTATCCGTTCTAAAAACCTTAATACGTCTATTTTTCTGATTCTCCACCATAACCTTAAATTCTTTGAAGCGAATAAAAACATCGCTTTTTGATTTTAAAAAATAAACAAATGCCATTCGGCTATAGTCATCTACGAGGAGAAGAAAATAGATCGATCCGCTGATGGAATTTGGTCTCCATGGGCCCACATACATCTCCGTGTATCACTTCCAGTAATTGTTTGCTTCTGGTACCAACATGAGAAAATGGTAGCCTTGACTGCTTTCCTTCACAGCATACTGCACATGTCATATTTCCAATGTTCGCATTACTTGAGCAGAAGCCACTGGTGAAGCTAGCAAGCAATCATAATTGCTGATTTTTAGTTTATACACACCATTTGCCAAATCAGCTGAAGCGACGTGCTGATTTTTCTGGTTGTAAATATGACAAGCATCATTTGTAAAATTTACTTTATTCCCGTTTCTAATCAGCTGGCTTACAGATAACAAGTTGGCCGTAAGTGTTGGGACACACAGTACGTCTCGCACGGTGATATCGTAAGAGCATTCATTTCCACCGTTGGCACCTTTGTTTCATTCGCAACAATTATCTGTCGCATTTGGCTCTTATAAGAAACATTTCTAATCCACTCTCTATTTGCTGTCATGTGCACACTATCACCAGAGTCGATGTACCAATCTTGCTTGCTAAATTTTCCATTCAGAAAAACAGCACTAAAAGCGTTAGATTGTTTTCGTTTGCTGTCTAAAAACGAAGCATTTGGACATTGGCTCTTGTAGTGCCCAATTTGCTTGCACTTGTAGCACTTTATAATTTTATTGTTGGACTTTGCATGTGAATCAGTGTTGCCTACCTTTTTGCACCGTTGCCAGCTTTTGCTCACAAATGCACTACTCTGTACCCCACTGTTTAGTTTTGATGGAATCCGCTGTGTATTTTGCTCCAGAGTGTTCGATCGCCATTATCATTGGCGCAAATCGGTGTGGCAGACCTTCTAGCATTAATGCTCCTATCCACTCATCATTTATGTTAAACCCAGTGCCGCTTAGTTTCTGTCCAGTCTCTATAATTTGTGTGACGTAGCTGGTCATGGAATCACAGTTTTCTAATCGTATTGAGATGAGATTTCGTAGCAAGCTTATCCTCTGAGAGAAACGTGAGTCATCAAACATCGTCTTTAGTTTTGTCCAGAGATCTATGGATTTATCAGCATCTTTAAGATGAAAATATAATGAGGGATCGATTGTATCACTCTCGCTTTTCCATGGTGTAACTTTTACATCACCAGCTCCATAATTCTGCTGCATAAAAATTTGAAGAAACTGCAGAAATTGAACAAATTTCTAACCAAAAACCACAACCTCTAAGGCAATACTCGTACAACGAATAGTTTTCATTTTAATTGCTTTCCATTGTGTAGGCAAAATTCGTCATTTAATTGCACATAATTGTTACCACTTAAGGCAGTCACACTACCATTCACAACAAAGGGTATTTTCTCCTTGGGCTTGACTGCCACAAACAAAAACCACACTACAACTTCAAGATAAACAGAGGAAATTCCCTTTTGCAAAACCAGTAAACCATAAGTTGCACAGTCAACTTCGAGACTAATTACCGATTTTGTAATGAACTCCAGTCGTAGAGTTAATTCAAATAAAAGAAAGAAACCAAATTCAAGTTTTGGTTACTTGTATTCCTTTGTGCAATGCATGCACTGATGTATCGTGAATACCGCACCCAAAAAAAATATCAAAATCTGCAACCCAATAACTCTCAAAGTTTGCATTTCTTCAGATACTTTTTGGCAAAATTTATAACGATCTCAAAGTCGTTTACATTAAAATCAAGTTTCTTAAGCTTTGCCTTAGCCTTAGGATTTAGGCGGTGGCTGTTCTGGCTTTGTCTCTACCTAATTCACATTCATATTGTGATGTTTTTGAAATTCCATAGTCTTGACACCACCCTGTTACAAATATCTATATTCGGCGGCACACACGTACCGCACGTCATTCTAACGGATACACGCCGAAGATATTGGAAAAAAAAACAAAATTAGCAATTCATATCTCGAAAATTTGCATAAAGCTATCGTTTGCAAATTAAATTCTGATTCTTTATACTCGTACATACGAGGTCGGAGCTTATACGCATTCCTAGTCCTCGTAGAGATACGCATCCCAGTTGGAGTACTTCTCTCGGGGTTTGGGGTATCGAAGGCAATATGACGTTCCCATTGAAAAACGACAAAATATTTCACAATTCTCACACACGTTTTGATAAAGGAAACCTTTGAGAGGCATTTTTCATTTCTCTATCTGCGACATTAGATACGAGTATAGATAGAGTATTTGTGTAAAGGCAGCAACGACGAACATGTGGAAAAAGTATCTCCGACTATACTCGTATGTAGATCGATTTATAGAGTTTTGTTTTTCACACCGCCTTCTATCTTAATTGACTCGAAATATATCGTATATCACCTTTGTAGCTTTATTAGGTTACCGATTGATCGATGAATGACAGACAGTACGGGAGAGTGCATTCCCAATTTACGCACTATGTATCATCTAGGTCAGTTAAGACAACTAAGATAGATTGATACGCTTGTATAGATAGCATGTGTGTGTTTACTAAGGTTACAAATACGAGTTTTGATGGATTTTTAGTTCGCTTGCCTTACCATATACGATGAGATACGCGAAGTCTCTGTTTCGAGTGCAATTACTGCAAACAAACGTCGTAGGCTGGTAGTACGCGTAGTAGTAGGCTAGGCTATGGAGGATTGTGCTGAGTGAAATAACATGTAATGGAAAATCTCGTGAGAAACTTTTTTTTTTTTTCTAATCAGAGCGCGCTAATCGAATGACACTACAAATCGTTGCTTCATGCAAGATTTGTTTAAGTTTTACTGTGCATGTACGAGTATGAATCTGTCTGTCTGTTGGTATGGTTGTCGAGGTGTTGCAGTGACCATGTGGTCACTGGCGCTTTGTCAGCTATCAATCTCCACCCCTACTTAGTTTGGTGACTGTGACAGGTCTAAATTTTGTAGAGTTAGCAATAACTGATGTGACTTTTGGTGGCGACATTGTCGTTTATACGAGTAGTTGCAGTCTGTGTTTGATCAGCATCAATCAAATAGATCAATCGGCAGAGGCTATCAGTTAAAATGGGCAAAACAAGGTATCTAATCGGCTTATTAGGTTCTAAGAACTTTGTGGTAGACAATCGATCGTTCAATTGATCGAGCTGATTAGTTACCCTTGTTTCGCAGTGTCACATAAATGAATCAGGGCATTAAAGTATTTGTTACAACTAACCCTGTTTTCATTATCACTTCTGGCAAAATAAACCTGTCAACAAGCAATTTGCGATCAGTACGATCGGTGATCGATTGAAGGTAAACCATAGATACTTCAAGGCTTATCGAATAATATTGATCATCAAGATTTGAGCTAGACTTCAGATATTGAATCGGTTTATAGGCTTTCAAAACAATTTGACTCGGGTTCATCTTTAGCTAATTCACACAGGCAGAAGGCCGGCAACCTGGAGGATTTATTGCTTAGGGTTAGTATGAACGAGTTGTCTTCACATATCTTGAGGTCCTTCCAAGACAATTGGTATTCCCATTCACCTCATTTGAATACTCGTAGTTTGCAACAGAATAATCAATTATCAGCTGCTTGTCAATCAATTACTCATACGACATACCTGTAGATTCGATTTCGGTTCAACTTTCTAAAAACCAACCAATTCATCCAACTAAAAAACCTATAAGCAACTCCTTGTACTTCTGCTCGTATAGACTCTTACCAAAGTCCAGCTGGCTGCACTTATAGCAAATTAAATTCTACCATCATCGTCTACATCATTAGTTGCGACATTTAGTGCCTTTAATTACTGTCTCTCTAACTATGTTGGCTGTTGAATAGAATTAAAATAATAAAACACCCGTATCCGTGCCAACACACAGCAAGTGGCCATGTACAAAAACAAAAATTGTTTTAATTACAAAAGTATCTTTTACAAAACTCTACCTCCAGCCAGCCTCCCTTCTCGGTCCAAGTCATTTTAAGTAGCCAACCTACTCGTCTACATCCGTTTGACAATTTGATGACGATAGTCTTAGTATGAGTATGTAACGATTATTATATCAGAAGTCTTGACGATTGTCATCAAGATTTTACTGATGATGATAAATGAGATGAAAACCCTTGCTCTTCGGTGCTCGTACAGAGCAAAAGTGCGAAGCCAACCAAATGAAACTGCACAACTTGAGCTAGAGTAACTTTTCAACATTTCAGCGACATTTTCAGATGTCATGTTGGCTGTCATATATGCGTTTGATGAACGCAGTTGCGCTTTGTCGGTGTGCAACGAGTTTTACTCAATGTGGAAAAGTGTACAAGTATTTTTAGATATTTTTTTGAAAGGCAGATGCCATCGGGATTGCAATACGAAGGTAGGATGGGATATTATTTCAAACATCTGGTAGATTTTCATCAATGTGGAGTCCACCTAATGAGTAACTTCGGTTGAAATCTTTTTCATGTATTTTTGCTGAAAGATTAGATTGAATTAGAGGAACTATTTTGCCAGAAACTGGTTTCTTTGTTGTCGTTTTCATGCATGAATGGACAATCAATCTTAGTGTGGTCGCACCTGCTTTTGGATTCAGATTCTTCTTAATCTATCTGTATATCTGCGAATCGATCAGGTCAGTCGATAGATATTTCGGTGAGGCTATACGAGTTGTGTCATCGAGTCGTGTTGTGGTCATTAAAAGGAGATTTTTTTTTTCATGTAAAGTTGGATCTTAGGACTTAGATGACTCAAAGTCATAATTCCTTTTCGTTGAGGCATGTGCCATTTTCAGTAAAGTAAATTGCCTTAGCTGAGAAGCTGACATTCCTGTGGTTAATTTTGGATTATTAGTGGATAAATCATAGCGTCTGTATAATCGTAGTGGGTTTTTAAATTTAATTGCAGCGTTTTCTTGTTTATCTCATAAATAAGAAAATAGTTATAGTAGACCATCGTCTAGTTGCTTCACTCTCTGTGTTGCGCAGAGAAAGCGACCTACATTTTCTAGCAGTCTCGGATTGATAAAGAAATGAGGGGCTCTTTCCAAGGTAGAACAAGGAGTGATGACGTCAAAATATGTTATTTTCTTCTCTTTCGGTGTATGATTAGGAATTGAACCCAGACTTCCGACGCAAACATAATGCCTTACTCACTACATACTTGCAAAAGTTAGAACAAAGTTGGTGTCTTAATTTTGTTGCTTAAATCCAATGAACTGTACAAACCTATAAGCTAACCTGGATCTTTTTTCAACTGATCTGTCTTATGCTTCTTCGCTTTAACATGTTCAAAATCTTTTTGAAATTGCTGAAGCGGATGGATCTTTTCTTGCCGCAGTTCTCTTAAGTGATGCGCTGTCCAATAGGAGATCTGCCGCCAACATTTCCTTACAGGCATAAAATGAACGGGGAAACGTCCCTATCGTTATCATCATGTTCAGGCATGTGACCACGCTTTTTGGCCCCGCAGTTATTGAAGTTGATTTCGAAACATAATTAAAAGCGCATGTAGCTACAAATACTGGCACTTTCCATAGTAAACTACAATCGTTCCCATTTTTCTGGGAAAGATTGATTCCTTGGGGGAAGAACAACTCGTCTTTTAGGGCGATCGATGAATTGAGCCATTTTCGGATATCTTTTACAAGTAACTGAAGTGCAGTTCTGGATCGACCAACGAAATCAGAAGAAGCAATATGTGGTTTACACGGTGAATGGGTTAGAACATTCCTTCCAAGCTCTAGTGCGTTTCTCGACCGATTTAGCGACATGCGGGCAACTTTTGTCATGCTCACTTTAAAGTGCCTTTTAAAGTATTTTAACCGTTCTTGCGTTAGCCTCATTGGCAACGGTAATGGTTTCAGCATGTTTTAGCTTTCGATTCAGCATTCCTTGCACTGAGATCCTTTATCCCTCATCGGATGAAGATTGCTTCATACCATAAGAAAAAGCGTGGTACGGCTCGAGCTGTCGAGGAAAACCGAAAAAGGTCAAACGAGCCATGAATATCTCCAACGTCTTTCTTAAGCGTCTGAAATTTCAATACGACTAAAAACTGAGGCAAACAATTCTACGAGTGCGATGTCCGAAAGGTAGTAACTATTTTTGGTCGCTCGTCAAAAATATTTGAAATTCTAACTCATCCTCCATCCCAACGCTCCTTTATAATCGCATTCCACCTGTCAGCTCTTTGGACAAAGCCAGTATGCTTGCTGCACACTTTGCAGCACACTTTGCAGCCAGCATACTTCCAGATTGTGTTTTGCCCCCGCCTACACTTGAGTACTTCGAATCTTCAATCGGACGAATCCACTTTCGCATTCGTATAGTAACAAGAGTACTTAATGATCTTAACATAAATAATCCTAGCCTTTAGGACTCTTTCCGAGCATATGGAAAACGGCGTTTGTCCAGCCCGTCCGTAGAAAAGGCGAATCTTCTTCTTTCTCTTCTTAGAGACACATTGCATTTACGTCCCTTTTCTCCAAGGTCATGGAAACGCTGATAAACCGTCAGCTCGTGAAATATTTCGAAACACGAAAACTTCTCAATGACAAAGACATCAATCTGGCGAAAGCAAGATAGAAGCGCTTGATATTTCTAAGACATTTGATAAACGTTCAATTTAAATTGTCTGGGGCGGCTTCAAGTCTTATATTTACAAAATAAATGATGGTGTGCCGGAGGGCTCCGTTCTGTCTCCGACACTCTTTTTAATTTTCATCAATGATCTCTTGTTTGCTACTTCAGACCCAATGTATTCATTTGCTGACGACAGTATTCTCTGCTTTCGATATTCGTTCCCGAACTCACGTCCCTGTTCTTTGGCTGTAGAACGGGAATGGCAGCGCATGCTAAGCTCATTAAATTCCAATATTAACAGCATAATCAACTGGGGAACTATCAATAGAGTGGAATTTAAAACTCCCGAAGAGAAATTCAAACACCCAGCCATTATCCATGAATGGAGCTTCCATCGTCGAAACAGAAGAACTTTCCATTCTCGGTATGTGTGGCAATAACAGTTTACGTTGGAACGACCACATATTCGACGGCGTCAGAAATGCTGCGAAATGTCTAGGTTTCCTCAAACGATGTAAGAAATATGTACTTCACATCTGGTCAGGTGCTCCTAAAACCTCGCTGCACCGGCTAGATAGATAGGATTTAAAAGATAAAACTTATAGGTGATGCTAATATCACATCAATTGCCACCCTTGAACACCGACGTAATGTCTCCTGCCTTTCGTTGTTCTATCGCTATTTTCACCACCAGTGGTCCATTAGAATTGCTAGTAGCATTTCGCCCCTTCAAACCTTCAACCATAACACCCGTTTCGCTATGAATGCTCATCAGCTTACCCTCAAGCGGACTTTCGGACGTACTCTAAAATATCATTTATGGATTGCCCTGCCGAGCTCTTTATTTCCTTGTCATTATAGCCTTCAAACATTTAAAACCAACGTTGGTCGGTACCTCTCTTTCTTTCCTCCCTAATTTTCCGTCGTCCCCGCAGTCTGCCACCATTTTAAAGGTACTCAAAATTCTTAAGCGCACACAGATTATAAAAATAAAGTAACCCAATGTACTCAGAGTGATCTTCGGGATTGTTGTCTAAAACAGGGCACTACCCCCTGTTAAACAATCTAGTATGCTCTGCCATTTTCTAAAGGCACAGAAGTTTTATGGTTACTTCTAAAGACTTCAGTTTGATGTAACCTGAGAAACCCGTATTTTAATGGAAAGTCTACCGAAGGTAACCCATAAGCAAGCTCAAGTCCTAAGAAATCCGATTTTCATGCTCACCTAGCAAGTTCATCAGCGAACTTATTTCTTACTGTCGTCCTCCAGAAGGCCACTTGTGGTATTACCTTGTTTGCTATTCCCGAAGATTTGACCATATTTATGTTTTACCTCCATTTCCGTCCAAAATCAGTCGTGAGGAGATGGGTATTTTCACATGAGCCAGAGCTCTGGTGTCTATAGAACTAGAGTCAAGAGCACCATAACTCAAGGTGGTGCAGATCTGAAGGCTGCTTAATTCCCAACCCGAAGATATATTTGAGGCTACGGCCCATGATAGGAATATCAAAGCCCAAAGAGTGGGGCATTCTGCCTCTAGCGCAGTGATGGGTGTAGAAAACTCAAACCAAACATTTCTGTGGACTAGTGACAACAGTAGTTCACGAGACCGAAATTTTGCTTATTGGTGACAACATCGGCCAAACATCGGAAAAACAACATTTTAGTACTAAATGCGAGCTTCTGCCTTCTCGCGATGTCATTAGAATCACAGGTCTCCAATTCAGCCTAGCCATGATGCAACTGAGAATACAGCGACTTTTAAGGAATTGCCTGCATGCATTTGTCCAACTGGACATTCTCACCTTGCTATACACTGAAGGAGGTTAGACTTATGGTGCAAATTTCTTGCCAAGGAAGTGGTCAACCTTTCCGATATTTTGATGCGATCAGAGGACTACTCAGCGTTCATCTTTTAGACCAGCAAATAAAAAATTGCAACTCCAGCGGGTTGTATTACTCAGCTTACTCTAGTGAAAGAAGCTTATTGTGAGCCAGTTTTGAGCTGATTGCAAATGAATGAATTTTAACAAAGCTCCGAGGTCTCTGAGGGTAACATTCGGTAACTTTACCGAGTGTTTCAATAATTTTGGAAAAGTCCTACAATGAGGCAGTGTTAGCAATCCGAATAAGCCATTTAGGGCTTTTTTGTCTGGTTTTGTATAGATTGCAGTCTGCTCCCAAATTTGTCAAAAATGGCCTTTTTAACTCATGTTTTAGTTACTGAATTGTCTACTTTAGGTGCTCATAGTTCCTGTATGGAAGTTTGTTGGATGCTTCTCATTTTGTTATTTGAGAATTTAATTCTGAAGTTGTCATGCAAAAAACAGTGATATTTCCTTCAGAGCTGGAACTGGAGTTTCGGTACTACAAGTATCGATGCTGAGTCTACTAATGGGCAATACTCGTATAATGAAGGACGACGTTCTTCCACGATGATATAGCGCTGCTTTAAATTTCCAAAGATTTATTTAACGTTGTCATGGAGCTGTACATGCAGATCAAGAATCCAATTGAAATTAAAGGTTTATACCTCAGATATGGTGTTAAAGTTCTTCTTTGTGTAGCAAACCTCAGCAAAAGCCAAAACATTCAACATCTAAGCATTTCCGGCCAACACTATGCCAAGATATCTAGCACAGTAATTTTTAATTCAAAATTAAAAACTACTCATCCAATTATTGATATGCGTATTATAGTTCTCCAAAATCAACAACAACCACAATTGGCTTGCACCCCCAGGCTGTCACTGTACAAATACCAACACAATTAAGCCCCACAAACAACCTGAACACCTTTGAAAATTCCATGCAATTTCCGTAATTCCACAAGATCTACAACCCGGCTAATTGCCATTTTCTAATTGAAATATGATTAATAGCAATTGCTACAATTATTTGATCAGAAAGAAACATACCAACTACGGCTATATCCAACCGCCATTCACCGCTCGCACCCTTAAGCTAAAAATTGTTCATTTTTTCCCGCCAAATAATTGCCACGAAATTGCCGTCTTGTGTAAACCTTGTACATAAAAACCAACAGCAAACTCAAAACATGCTCTCTTCCGACAGCAAATCGCAAGCCAGCGTATTCGTATCTATAGACTGAACTTTCAGTGCCGTCAGAAAAGACCTTGAAAATTACGACAGGCGCGTAAAACTCGTTAATTTAGATGTGGAGTAGTTACGAGTATTCGTATTCGTATTCGTACTCGTGCGACTTCCACGTACATCTTTCAATCTGAAAAGCAAAACCTCTGGTTAAGCCCAAAAAGAATCTAACAGATAGCAACCTCGCGAAGGAACAAGTCTATTAAAGTTTTTGGCAGAAAGCGACGGTTACAAGTTAGATAGATCGTAAACAAATCGCTTGGGATAGATATGTTCTGAATTTTTAAGCAGCAAACGAGCTCGAGTGACAGTTAATATGACATGGATAGTATCTACAGTCTTATCTTCTGTCGAAACCCAGTGGAACGAGTTTCGAAAATTTATTATGTGGCATGAACCTCACCCGCAAATACGCGACATTGATGCTAATGTCTTAGATACACTTTATAGCACTATAGTGCCACTCTACTCTGTATCAAACAGCGAGCATATATTATAGGAAAGGCGATTCATAATTAAAGGCATCAACGATCGGCAGATAATCTGTGAAATTTATACGGGATATGATAATTTCGTGGATTTAAATGGGGACGCCCACGGTCCATAAATGAATAGATATGCATATACTCGTATACAGATACTCGTACAGCAGCTCCATTAGATTGAAATTGGACGCGAAATTATTTCCATTTATTTATGATCGCCTCTTTTTTTTTTTTTTTTTTTAATAATCTGACATATGAAGTAGTTTTTATCGGAAGATGTAAATAAATATTGACGCTTTCACCGTGAAAAACAAAAGACCCTTGACAGAGAAGAGTCTATAAATTTTGGAAGTGAAAAAAGCCTACACGTACGAGTAAGTCAGAGGTCGTAACATCGTTTAGATGATAACATGGAAAGTGCTAAGTATCTGTCAACAGTAGCAAGACCACCAACGCATTGGTCGACACATGTCGGAAATGCGGAGGATTATTAGCAGATTATGGTTATTACTAACTTAGTTCCAGTGACCCTTTACACATCGTTTGTTTGTTTGGTGATAAGTAACACAATTCTCTTCGACAAAAAAAAAAAAAACGGAGGTAGAGAAGAACTTAAAGTGTCGTGATTTAGTGATAGTGTTTGTCGCCTTTTACATTTTAGGTTCTGGGTTCGAAAAATAGAAAAACCAATTCGTGACGCCCCCATCCGGTTGGAAGATTTTGAAAGTCACTCTTTCTCCCGCCGTTCGAAATCGGCAATAAAAAACACTTAAAGTGGAAATAAAATTAAAATTAACGAATTTGGGCTCAAATTTTTCAAATCTAATCTAGAGCGGCTGCGGTATAAAGGAAAACCTCGCCTTAGGTAGGGAGCTTATGTTAAAAATGGATCCTTACCACCTACAGAATAGCAGAAAATGCTATTTAAGAACCCTTGCCTCTTAAAACTTCCTCTATGTGATAACCCAGATTGATCAATCATCTACCTAGCAAACGAATGAACGTTTTTCAAAACCTTTTTTCCATTTATTGGGTCACTCCATGGCTACGAATTTTATGACAACTTATTCAAAATGGCCCTCATTTGCCTCCTAGCAACAGCAAAGTCGGTCTTGCATTGGAAAATTTACCACTGCTCAGACAAGGTGCGCCTCAAACACTCAATACGTGGATGTCGAGCAGTGCAAGCCATTGTCTCCAGAACGGACCATAGTTTTTTAGTCTTATGGATTGAGTTCTGGCGTACCAGATGGCTACCGTGAAAATGAAATTCGAAACGTGGTTTTTGAGCCTTACGAGCAGGAGCGGAGTTCTGTTGAAAAGGTTGTTGAGGAGCTCTATAACGTTCTTTAAAACGTCCGTTTGATGTACTTTTGTCGAGGTTTTGATACCTTTCTCGGAGAAATGGAACTCGGTGACCCCTTCGTAAGCAACTCCCCACCAAACCATTACAAAAGCTGGTTGATGGACACGAATTTAGACCCATGCTGTGATGATAGAGCATACACACTATCGTTCTGTTTGTTGAACAGAGCGAAGCAAGGCTTTCGATCTCAACGTTTCTGTTTCAGTATTCCTGTGAGTAAGTGGCCGGTGTGTCTCTTGTATGCGCTGA
Source organism: Volucella zonaria (assembly GCA_963966105.1). Lineage (NCBI taxonomy): Eukaryota > Metazoa > Arthropoda > Insecta > Diptera > Syrphidae > Volucella > Volucella zonaria. The sequence continues at coordinate 69,121,866 of OZ014531.1, read as the reverse complement.
GTCCCAAATCACGCTTTAAGATACACGACATGCTGTCTGTTCTGATATCCATCTCCCGAGACATGATTTTCGGTTTGCAGAGCGTATTTCTACGAATTCGATTCTCCACGGCTTTAATGGATTGAGGAGTTCGCACAGTGCGCCGACGGCCGGATCTTGTACGGTCGACTATTCCATCAGTATCCTCAAATAACTTCACGGTACGATACAGAAAGTTTAGTTTCGTGTGATGTTCAGTGGTCGTAACATCCGAAACATTTCGCCTTTTTCGTAGCCGCATTCTTACAGGCCAATTACGACAACACGATTTTGGAGCGAGTCTCATTCCATGTTCATTCACCTCAAACCCAGTCGTACCACTTACCAAGGCAATCCTCCAAAATTTTCTAAGCCTCAAAGACCGTCTTTCATCATTAGTTCGATGATCCTAGAGCAAAATGTGCGACAGTTAAAAAAATTCTTAAATATTGTGAGTCAGGCGAACTTCAAAAAAACAACTCGCCTACGAAGCGGTGATGCATAGAAGGACGAGAACGTGTAGAACATCAGTACTATGAATAGCATGAGAAGCAAGCGATCCAGTTATTGGAGAGATGTTTCTTCTGAAACAACGTTCGGAAGTAAAAAAGACGTTTCTAGGCAACACGGCTCAAGCAGAAACTTGTAGAGATGAGCAAGGAAATTTATTTTATAATAGGGTCACATGCAATACTAAATATATGGAGAAGCAAGAGATTGCAGATTGTTGAATCCTAATTCCTCTGTCAGTTCTAACGAGCACTTCAACTTAGCCAGTGAAAGTCAAGATTTCCGTCTTTCCAACCGTCAAGCAATATCTGAATTTAAGCATAACAAGACTGAAATCGGGCGGCCTATTTGCCAAATTTTTAGGGCAGCAGGACATGAATTGGCAGAGAGGGAACACACCAACGTATCCCCACACTTTGGTCAGAGGAATGTATGTCTGATGAATAGAACCTCAGAATCGTTTGCCCGACGATTTACCAAAGACCTTATTGGCCCATATCTATGCAGTCTTAGGTCTGGTACTCGTAAGGCCACAATTGAATAAATATTTACTCTACGGTACAGTCTCGAGAGAACCTAAGAAGTTCAGATACATCCTTACTCATTTTAAGGCCGCATATGACAGTATCTGTAGAGACGGTGCATACAAAGTTTTGTCTAGTTTTGCACTCCTCAGATTGTGTACAATGGCCATGAAGAACTCTCTGTAATAGCCCGTCTCAGTCTGACACTAGTCTGCCATAATTTTTTCTCTCTTGGCTGGGCAAATTATGCCAGAACATTTCATTTTGCGAGCAGCAACAATTATTTCCTCCTTTTTACTCGGCATTCTGAAAAAGATACGCTTACCACCCCAGTCAACAGAAAACAGCAGCCATCCACTCTCATGATTTGACATAAAAGTGAACATCCATGCTCTGATGTTAGTTTCGGCATGGGTTTTTGTGCCTCCACTAGACATGTTCATGGCATAATTATGATCCGGGCATCATTCATACCCTGCAAAGATCAGAAAAAACCTCACTGCGGCCTGTGATGTCAAAAAAGGGCTTTGGTGAGGTTATGCGCTGTCATGTGACTCCTAAACTTCATACTTCAAAAATTGCCTGAGCTACTACTCGCATGCTCTGATGATATTAACATCATTGGCAGAATGCAGCTCAGCTTGTAAATATTGGAACAGAAGCAGCAAAAATGGGTTAAGCTGTGAGTAAGGCCAAAACCTCAGCAAGAATGGGCCCACAACATCACAATATACACTTATAACACATCACAATAGGCCTAAACAGAAAACATGTGCACCATGATCAAAGGCTTTTGACTCCTACCCGATGGGACACACAGTAAAGGAAGACTTCGCTTTAGGTGGCGCGGACAAATGGAGACGAGCTCACCAATCATGGAGTGCACCACTGGATGCAGCTAATCCTGTGGAAGTTTACTGGCAGGCTGTAGCGTAAGTTATATTTGAACTGCTACTGAAAAACAATATCCAGTGTAGTAACTATAAAATTCATGACAGAAAATACAATACAATATATTTCCACCGAGCACTGTGCTCGTTGATCAAAGAAACCTTGAATACTCGTACGTCAAGTTGTGAGTCAAGTGATGTTGGTTACTATGTTACGTGTGTTTTACATATATTGTCCTAAAAGCAGTAAAATTTCGCGTACCTTAATCAGACAGGCAAGCAGATTAATAATGAAAAATGAAAATACCAAAATCAGCACTCAACTAAAGTACGCAGCAAAAAGGTCAGTAAAAAGGAATAAAACACCGCCAACGACTCACGCATAAGTGTTTCATTTGTTCCGAGATTTTCGCCTTTTTTTTGTCGTCGTTTTTGTAGTTCTCGTTACTGGCCTCTTTCACTTCCTTTATACTGGCAAACAAACACAAAACACGAAACGGAAATGAACTGCAGTCCGAAAACTAAAACTAAAACTAAAAAACTGAGCGACTGAACGGCCAAAGGCAATGAATCAAAATGTCAAGAACGTACTTGTACGAGTGTAAATATAGCGGTTATCGGCAATTTGTTTCCCTCACTTCAGCACAATTCACTTTCGAAAGAGTGTATTGTGGTTTGGCCCAACTCTGATTCCGATACCGATGTCCAGGACAACAAAACAAAAACAAAAAAAGGGCGAACGTCAGCCTCGACCATATACGACTACAAGAAGGAAGAAGAAAAGCGCGTTACATTAATTTATTACGAGCCATTTGCAACTGCAAATTGCATTTGCTTCCAAGTCAGATAGACACTCTCGAGCTCAAGATACCCGACCAGATAAGTCATGAGTCATTTTGGCGCGCTCGTATACGAGTACTCGTACGAAATCATGTTGTTTTGCGTTTGAGGGTTTTTGTATTCGCATGCAAAAGAATCAGTGAATATTTAGGTCAGACCAGCCTGACGGAGATACTCGTGCTCGTATAATTTTTTTTTAAAAACATTTTGTCCTAATTTAAAATTATTTACTTAACCAATTAGTTAGTTGTCTTTTGATTGCCAGTGTGCCACAAAGAATGATGGATCTGTCAAAGTGATTAATGTGCTCATTGTTTTTATCGAACAACATAACCTATGCTCGGGCTGTCAAATCTGTCAGACAAATGTGTTTAGACGGGTGAACGTGGTTCATGGACGAAAACATAACCACAAATCCCTCAATTACTTACTGACTTCTAAATTACTGGGCGCACTTAATCGATGTTTACTAAAAAATAAACGCGCGCGCACAAAAAACCTACAAGAGCAGTAGAAAAAACGTACGAGCACGGCCGCGTCGAACGATTATAAATCATAGCGTCAAGCGTTAGGACGCGTCATTAAGTCTAATCAATTAGCATGTAGTCGTGCATAAATTAAAATTTTAACTGCTGCACACGCAGGCAGGTTGTGTCGGCAAGTGACAGGCAAACTTAAGACATTAGCCTCTTTGCTGTCGAAATTATGGTATCTTGTAATCGATTCCTTTGAGAGTGCAGCGAATCTGGTTTTGAGGTTTTACTGAAGAAGGTGGTGAATGCGAAGGGGCTGCAACCACAGTGGTGAAAGACAAGTGGGACTAGTGTATGTGCTGGTAATTGGTACTGGTACATTGGATTTACACGCCATAGAATTTGAGTGCCACTGTATAAAGGACGGTACGTGCTGTGCGACATATGGTCTGCGCCATTGCTTTACCATATATGGGTGTGTGGTCCGAATGACTTTTGCTGGCGCAAAACGTAAGTGATCTAAGCTGAAAGGCAAAAAGTGATGGCTGATGGTCGCCGTGATCGCTGTGATCGTAGAGAGCAAAATTTTTGCGTCGTTTTATTCGATTGTACCGATAAGTGCATCCTAAAAGTTGAAGATGAGAAACGACCCATTGGAAATTACATCATTTTTAGACCTTGGTAGAGGGAGAGCATTCATAGTGATCGTATAGCAGGCAAAGAAAATTCGTAAATTTGTTAAAAACAGCAATTTGTAGATCTACCATCATTTTGCAGTATGCTGAGTCAGACCGGGCTCGGACATTCGCAAGTATAGCTGGGTGAACTTCAGTGCACACACATGATCCAAACGGAGCTCAATAGGAATACTTTAGCCGGTGAATTGCTAATGTACGAGTGCTTCCAACCTTATTGATGTGTTTCGACATATTCGGATCACAGGTCATGTGACGATTTTTCGGACATGATCCTACCACATCAGGTGGAGCTTTTTGCTGTCAGGTTACCGCCCGACCAAGTAAAACAATGTATTTTGTGAAGCGATAAACAGCCTTGGATGTGGACATTTTATCGTTGACGACCTCAACAATGGTTTTCGACTATGCTCGTGAAATGTTCAGACCCTAAAAGTCCACACGTAGCTGAACAATTATCAGAGGTGCTAGACTACAAGGCGGCTATCACTATCGTTCAAGGATTGATTTGGGATGAAGGCCGATGGCCGTGCAAGGCAAGGATGCCTTGCAAGAAGAAGACTGATCTCATTGCGGTTGTCGCAAGACACATCTCCAACGTTTCGAGGAGCCAACATCCGTTTGGATCATTATATTCTTGTAACCAAGGTGTGAATGCCTCGGACGCCAGTGCACCAAGCGAGTACAATAGTAGAACGCTGCTAGAGTGGTTCTCGATAAGCTGATCCGCCATATTGTGAAGTCTTCAGCAACTTTCTTGAAGAATATGTGCAAAACCAACACGCCCGACGACAATATGACATTATGGAAAGAATTCAGACACCTGTCACTGAAGAGTTTGCGGCCATTGAAGCAAAAGCGGCAAAGACGTAACTTAAATGAGGGGAAAACGAAATACTCATATATGCTGTCGACAAGAAACAATACAGGCCTGGATGTAATACCTCTGAGCTGGTTAAAAAAATTTACCTACTTGAGATCTAGTGTAAATTCGAACAACGGCACAACGGTAGAGATCGGGCGAAGAATCACTCCTGCGAATCGTTGTTTATTTGGATTAAGATTGCACGAGCATAAGTACCTCGAAGTGTATCTTACCAGAAACCTTAAAATTAACGGACATTTTAAGGAAAAACCAGAGAAGTCATAAATATGTAGCTATCAATACGGTTTGGAGCAAATGCTTCATCAGCAAAAACACTGCTCATAGTAGCAAGTATAAAGTGTTTGAAGCTGTGTCGGGACCTACTCTTTTAAGCGCAGCACAAGTTTGGGGATACGGGCAATATGAGACAGTGGGGAGGCTACTTCGGTGCTACCTAGAGAGAGCATTTCATCTTCCACCTAATATGTCATGCAGGACTACGAGTATCACCACTTTTCGTGAAAACTTTAAAACTCCAGGTTGATTACGTGCTCAAAGTTCTAAATATGCCAGACTCTTGACTACCAAAAAAAGCAGCTCTACACACGGCATAAAACGGGATGGTACAAGGAATAGATAGAGCTAGCTACTGGATGTGGGGTAGAGCTAAATCTCGAAAATACCATGGACTGGAAGCGCAAACTATACCAACTCATCGCAGGTGTGGATGAGCAGACTCGAGCAGGATTTGTGGTGAGTGCGTTAGGCTCCCAGCATAGAATGATTTACAGCCTATTTCCGTGATAGGCATAGTATTGTTAAAACAGTGACGGTGCTGAAGCTACGTGGAGAGCTATTGCAATTGAATTATGTACCACACAGGGATGAAATACCGATACTTTGTAGCTTGTGCAACATGACAGAGGGGGAAGACGTTTTGCACTTTCTTGGCAGAAGTCCAATCCTCAGGGAGACAAGTAGGGGAATCTTTGCAATCGATACCCTACCGTAAAATGAAACCTTGAGGGCTTTTAATGTTCGCACACAGTGCAGGCGAATGAAACTTAGGGAGGAAGAAAAGAGAGGCACCGATGTACATTGGTCTTAAATGTTTGCGAGTTATAATGAGTACGAAATACAGAGCTCGGCAGGTAAGTAGGCTTTAGGGTAAATTGATGAGCATTTATAGCGATACGGTGGAGGGTTTGAAGGGACGGAATGCTACTGCTAATTTTAATGGAGCACTGGTGGCGAAAATAGCGATCGAACAAGGTGAGTCAAAAAATGTTACCTCGGTGTTCAAGCGTGTCAATTAGCTGTGCAAATGTTCGTCATCTATGAGTTTTAAGGCACGGTTTGGGATCATATCTAGCAGGTGCTAAGATGTTTTAGGAGCATCTGACTAAATGTGGTCATTGTACTATATACAACCCTGGTCCACTTCGAACTGTAGCCCCACCAAAAGTTAGTAAATAAAATCCCCTTTTCATTCAAAAATTCGTTTAAGGATTAGAACATGTCAGGGTTAGTAATATTCATATTCAATTCTCGAAGGATTCGTAATGCGACTGGGGCGAAATTCCATTGCTTTGTCGATTTCACTAAGAAATTCATAGCCATGTTCAATGTTTACGACATCTATTGTACTGACAACACCCATTGCCTATTTCCATACATCGCTCCTCATGTACTTTCATCGGTTATAACATCTTGATCACGTCTTTAACGACGATCTCTACATTGATCTCTCCACCTTGAAGAAGATCGTTGCGGCATAAATAAATACATAGTAATCTTTTTTTCAAAAGCGAAAATTACTCTTGCCATTTATATGATGATGATGATCATGATCATGACGGTGGTGGTGGTGCTGACCGATCACCGTTTAGAAAAAATAAAATGCTAATCACTTCATTCAACCAAGCGTTAGGGTGGAGCCTTAGCACGTATCTAAATAACTTTCCGATTAACAACCAATTCAACAGTGAAATCTATAGAGATGTAAATGTTTTTCAGAATAATAACCTCAAGGAATTTCTTTGTTTGTAGTATTTTCTATTGAATGCGCCATGGAAAACTCAACGAGCAGTTTGTCATTTTTCAAAACAAGAAATACCAGATAGACGCGTAATTTTTTTTACTAAAAACACTCTAATTGATGTCGTCCGATTGCTTTGATTTATCCCGCTTATCTAGTGACCAGACCAATAAAAAAGTGAAACTTACGACCATTAATGACCTATTAAACTGTACGAGTATTGTGGAAATGTTTTTTTATTCCTTTTTTTTTATAAGAGAGACTTGGAGTGAAAGGCGAGGGGAAAAGTTTCATCATTTACACTTGATATTGAATCGAACGAGGTGTTTTGGGATTTATGGATGTTTATTGATAATCAAGGACAAATGAATGGTGAATAAAGACAAACAATGAGATGTTGGAGCTTGCTCGTCCATCATCAAAGATGTTTGTCCAGTTTTTACATATTTCTGACAGTGATTATTATCTCTCATTAATTATGCTTAAAGGGAAATTTATTGACTCATATTTCATCTATATTTAACAATCCATTCCGGGCATATACGTCAAACGTTAGAATGTGCTTTTACGATGTGAAGATTTTGGCAGCTTCCATTTGAATACTTGCAAACGTAGAGGTAGCAGCCCGCTGAGTTCTACCAATTGTGTTAATATCGTCGCCGTTTCACAGATTGATTTGAAGGATTGTGCCTCCGATTTGAGATGTTCGCATAATATGACAGATAACATGTTGTGGAGATTTACAAAGTCCGTTCCAAAGTAAACAGGGCTTTTTAAAAATAGATACTTCTAGAGAGGCCATCTATTGACAATCACATGCATCGGAAAGGCACTTGTAGATCCTGCAGTGAGGTACTGTCAAAATTCCATGACATTTGGATGAATAGAACGGGAGTTATTGCATCTGTCTGAAATGACAGTATGTTTGTGTCATCGGTACAAAAATGACGGACGACCAAAAATTGCTCAGAATTCAATATTCTAAGGACATCATCAAGGAAACCAAAAAGAATAAAAAGTTCCTTTACAACATTGTGACTGGTGATGAAACGTGGTGCCAAAGTGTCGACTGAAAGGCGCCAGATGAATCAAAACGCTTGGAGAAGTCAAAAGCGGAGGCCATGTTGATTTGATTTTACGAGTCCAAGGGTATTGTCCACAAAGAATTCATTCCATCGGGCCAAACAGTTAATGCACAATTCTATGTATATTGGTGTTTTGAAGTATTCGGCCAGAATATTGCGGAAGTTGTCGTTTGATGCCCGATACTGTTCCATCTCATCGATTGACACTTGTGATCCGTTCCGTATTCGCTTGATTTGGTACCGTGCGATTTTTACCTTTTCGGAGAAATACATTTCCCGATGAGAGGAAAGCGTTTTGTAGACGTATCCAGAAAGATTGTACCGACATCCTGAAGAACATCACGGCCGACGATCTAAAACACTCCTTCGACACGCTTTTAGACCGTTCAAATTGCTGTAATAAATCGAATAAAATAAATCGGCTTTGTCAAAAAACTCTGGGTTGTTCTTATGGGTATTTTTAAAAAGTCCTGTTTACTTCGGCACGCACCTTGTATACCTCTATAGTTAGCGCAGTTGACGGGGCCTCCTGTCTTGTGGGTCGAGCAAACGATGCCGAGATCCCATTCCTCAGACATAAATTCTTCTGACTACGAGAAGATCTTAGAAATGACATAAACTCACCACCTGCTTTGAATACCTCGGCCTTAAGGTTCAGCAGCTCTGTAGGATTTAAGCTTCGAATTGCTTTACTTCCTTTTTGTCTTGTGGACTGATCTTCATCTTCATTATACCGTCCCCAGAAGACGTTTTCCATATTCTCAGCATCGACTGTGACTCTACGATAAGTTTTCCTTCAACATTTGTGCAGGTTTCTGTAAGGGTCTTGTTGCCTTTACACGTTCGTTTAACCTTTTAGTAGGACTTCCGTATGTTCTTCCTGGAGTATTGTACTAACTCTCAATATGTTCAAAGGCGCACTGTTGCCGATGTACTCTCCGTCTCTTTTGGATGTAAAGTTTACAAGCGGCTTTCGTCCTTCGTCGCAGCGCTGCTTTTATGCTCTCGTCTACCTGTGCTTACTGGCATTCTGGCATTTTTCATCGAACCAAGGTCGGGTCGAACCAAGTACCGCAGTTACGGCGTCTCTAATGGCACGTTGGCGACATTTCCATTGGTTTTCGGCATTTGATGCAAGCAGCATAGAAGTTTTTGAAAGATTTCAAGATACGCGTTCTGTAAAGATTCTAGCCTCCCTTTGAAATTACAGCGTTTCTACGTTATATCTTTGTTGTGGCACTTGGGAAACCTGCATTCATATCTTGGCTGCAACAGGATAGTGTTCTGAGTCAATGTAGGTCGCTGGAAAAAAACTTCTCTAGTAATTTACGTGAACACTTGTCAACAAAAACTCAAGTTCACGGAATGCCTATACATCCATGGGAGTCAGGAAACACCTGGCTCGCGCTTACTCACATTAGTAATGTAATACCCACATGTATTGAGGGCACCTCTTGCCTCTTGTCGATCTTAGACTCACGGCACCCAGTACCTTTTGTAACTCTACATCGAGTCAAACCCAACTGTAAGACCCTTCCTGCGTTTTTGGTTTAAACCACAGCCACCTCAATAAGTCAGGCCCGAATCGAAGTCCGCGGACCCTGGCACTCACGTACCACGTTTAGAGTTCTGATATGGACTACCGGTGACCCAATCACTCAACAGCACCTATGACCAGCAGCTTGTAACTGGTCAAATCATAGCAATCTTCGGTGGCATCAGCTGAAGATGTCACGATACGACCAGTGTTTTGCTCTACCCTCGCTTTTTATTAGACAAATTCATTACTGGCTGAAGCCTCGATAATTAGGCTGGAGCCCAGGTTGGCGGGAAGGCATGGATGTCCAGAATACTACAATACGCCCTGAATGACTCGAACTGCAACCAACATCAGACTGCTATAACTTCCAAACCGTTCATGACAGTGAGCTCAAATTTTGACACATGACAGATAATTTTATTATTTACAAGTCTTTGTGTGTCAGTTGTGTTGAAAAATTTTTATCCGCGATGGAATTCGAACGTGAAAGTGTGATTGCTTTATATTTGGCTGGAAAACCACAAGTAGCTATCGTTAGAGCCCTCCAGCACCTCGACGTGAATAAATCATTTGTGTCTCGAACCATAGCTCGTTACCGTGATACTGGCAGCGTTGCAAAACGCCATGGAGGTGGTCACAAAAAAAAAAACAGCAACATCAGCAGAAATGGTTCGGAAAGTGAAAGCTCGAATTGAGCGAAATCCGCGTCGAAGTGGAAGAAAAATGGCTCGTGAGCTCAACATATCGTTGGAACGGATGCAACATATACTGAAAGATGAGCTTGGGCTCAAGCCATTGAAGTTCCAAAAAGCACACGATCTTACACCGCAACGGAAAAAAGTTAGAGTCAAAATAGCGAAGGAGTTGCTACGCTTGCACGAAAGTGGTGAGTTGCCGAATTTGATTTTTTCCGATGAGTCGCCATTTGTTATCGAGCAATATGTCAACAAACAAAATGACCGAGTTTACTTGCCAGAGAGGTCCTTCGAAAATTTACACCTTCGGACGGCTACCAGAAAGCACTCAGCACCGATGGTGATGGTTTGAGCCGCCATGACCGCCGATGGTCGTTCTCCACTCGTATTTTTGGATCATGGCGTCAAGATTAATGCGATCGTATACCTTGAAACTGTCGTAGAGGCAGTATTGAAGCCTTGGGAAAACAATCATTTCGGTCGGAGACCGTGGACATTTCAACAAGACTCGGCACCGTCTCACAAAGCGCGCGTCAACCAAGATTGGTTAAAAAACAATGCTCCACATTTCTTCGACACAATGAATTGCAAATTCTCCGGATGCAAATCCGTTGGATTTCTCTGGTGGGGTATTTTGAAGGCGAAGGTTGGCACTAAAAAAAGTTCGAGTCAGTCACCCTGTAGATGCGTCGGTTGCAAAATGATCAATTTGGTTTGGGTTTCATAATCCACAGGTCGTGATGTCCCCTTGTCTAAATATACTGAGATGAGGAGCCGTGGACTTGCTATAGTGACATTTCGTCGCGCCGCAAAGACAATAAGCCTACGTCAGTTGCCAATAAAGGTCTTGCTAGCCGTATTGTGGACGCCACTGTTGATTTCATCGAGAGGAATCCCTCCATTGCACGTTCTTCTTCTGAGAACTTCTTATTATACGTGTTAGCGCACGTGTTGATCAGGTCAGCAAGAGATGCCTCGTTATATGCTTTGTAAGGCTCGCGGCATTTGATTTTATTTTCCAGGACTAGAGATCAACACCCTCGCCCGGTTGTCCTGTAAATTATCGAGTCCTAGCTTTTTCCACCATGTGCTTGTCAGCGTGCTCGTCCAACAAAATGATTCGGTTAAGTGGACATAACTTCGAGATATTGTCACCACTTTTGTCCCGCCTTGCAGTACCGCATTCAAAGCGCATAAACACTGTTGTAATACCTAATAGCCTCATACGAAGTATGTGTGTGATTTAAATAGAGGACTCAGTTTCCAAGAACCATAAAGACCGAACAAATTTGTTGAGATTAAGATGAACTATGGATCTGCAATTGGTCAATTGGTCATCATCATAAGAAAACGGAAGAGACCATCCTCAACAATCAAATTTGACCTCCCTACCGGTTTGTTCCTGAGAAAATGACAGCCAGTCTTAATTTCTTACCACAGTCCAGCATCCAACTTTCACTGTTTGATGTCAAAAGGTGGATCAATGACCGGTAAACAAAACCATCTTGAGGACCAGTAGAATGGACAAACAACTTTTTTCCCATCGATTTTTGAACCGGATATCTACAATACAAAAAACTGTTCAAGTCAACCACCTTTGTTTCGTTTCGAGGACTTTTCTCCCCTCAATTTTGATTCCAAATTTATTATTCTCCCGATGACCTTTTTCTTACCAAAACAAAAGAAGAAAAATAAACATCTAACCGGCATTTTGAGTCGCAGGTAGAGAGATACTATAATCGCTGCCATCAACAGCAGGTGTTGCATTGCGTTCGAAAAATTCCTTATGACATCACTGGTTCTCATTTTCAGGTGCGTTTGAGTATTTCATAATTTTAATCCTGTGCCTGCGTCTATTGTGCTCGTAAACGGGCAAAGTTAACTTTCTACTCGACGACACATTCGAATTGAACGTCACCTGAAGCACTAAATTCATTAAGGCTACCTCCACCCACTGCCATCGCTGACTGAATTGTAGAAATTGTTTGTCATATTGACGGGAGGGAAATTCAATTTACGAACACATCCATACACTATAATGCTTCTAGTGCACTCTTAAGAGTTTGAGCGCTTCCGTGCGCTGCATAATTTATCCGTAAACAAATTGAATTTCACAGATACTGGCTCCTAAAGTATCTGAGGCAGTAAGGCTCCTGCACCAAGCAGTCAGTAGCGCGCAAATGAAATGTCGTCATTCAACGGATTATTGATGCACGAATTATGATTGCATCCATCCGTATTCGTATATGGTTCGCTTCGGTTTTCGGATAAATTTTCCATGAGTAATTGACGCCTGTGGCTGACAGGCGGCGGCGGCGGCCAGCGTTTCTAAATCCTCACAAAAATTCACCAAGTACTCGTACGAGTTCCGAGTTAGAGTGGTAGTGGGTGTGACGGTATTCAAAATTAATTGAGTTTTTCCCATAGCAGAACGAGCACAATATTGCGGAGGGTGGAGGATTTCGGATTTTACTTTAAACGTGTAGAAAGTGACGCAAAAGATTTAATACGATTTAATCGGTAATCCATCTGTGTGAAAACAAACGCGCCCCACAAAAGCGGCAGAGACTTTTGTTATCGTTTATGTCTGACAGGCTTTCGAAACAAAGTCCTACGCCTAGGAGGACAGAGAGTGCGTTCCGTCTATAACACCTTCTGCTGCGCGGATTTCGGTGTTGGATTAATCGAATTGATTGACTGGTGTGTTGTACGGGTAGTGAAGCAGTGCAAGACCCAAATCTGTATCGATAGTCGTATATCGCAACCGCAGGATTATTGAGGGAAATTTAGTCGGCGCGCGGAGAAGTGACTTGCGGTTAGCGGACTTTAGATTGTTGCTGTGTGGGACATTTGATCGACATGAGAACAAGGGAATAGATTAGGTTTAATAGAGGAATTTGTCGTTTGGGAAATTCGATTAAACTGACGAATAGCGGGCGGATTGGGGGTTGTCATAAACTCAGGTGTGTGGTTAACTTGTTGTATGTGTTGTAAACAATATTTTTTTAATTGTGAGGCTAGTTTATGTTGCGACTGCTAACTAGAATTAGTAAATGTAATCTGATGTAACCAACGAAAAACTTCATGTTCTAGACTAGACAGACAGACTAGTTCCGCGCATTACATCTCTAAAGTTTTCCACTCCTTCGAAGGTTACAAGCGAACTTCAGTCATACAGACAGAGTGCCGCAGAAGGATGAAATAGGCTACGCCGAGTCTAAACCCTGACAAAAAACAAGTTTCTACTCTTTTCAACAGCATTGCGATCGAATGAATTGTTGAATTTGCATCACTTCTCCTAGTGAATATGGAATCATTGTGGTTTTAACCCCACTTAAATTTATTAACAAGCCAACGGGATTTGACGACCTTCTCCTCTATAAAGGTTCGCCCGCAGTAATAGCAAGTCTACTAAGCATTAATACTTCAATTAGTGGAGATTCAAACGAAACCTTAAGGCAATGAATGTTTTTGAAGCTTCCATATGGAAGCGAAAATTGGAGAGGCATTGGGCTGCCCTATTCAATTGCCAAAACAATAGTATGCACAATCTTCGAACGCATAAAAGAACGTCTTGAAAAACCTATTGATATGTGCCTCCTGTGTTTTGACGCCTGTCAATAAAAACTTAAGTTCACATGGGAGCCAGGATATAGACCCTTGGACAGCGCTTAGCATGTTTCAGTAATACCAATTCGGAACCTGTGTTGGAAGCACAGGTTCCACCCTTGGTATAAGTCGAGGCCGACCTAAAACCTCTTGCCGACCGTACGGTCACGGGATCCATGTATGCGGCAGCAATATGGGCCAGGGCAGTGTATATTATGTTATTAACTCCATCAACCGTCTATGTGCGCTGAGAGTTTGCTGTATTTATCGAACGGTCTCAGACTATGCTACAATTTATGTGTTATTGTGGGAATGCTACCAGCGAATATCTTGTCTAGCAAACTACGAACGATACAAAAATCCAGGAGTCCCTAGTTTCAGACAAATATACCAAGCTAGAAGGAAGACAGTGAACCATGAGGCCATGGCAGCAGAGATGACTTATCGACTTATCCCGGATATCCAAAAATGGACGGACCCGCTCCTAACCGTTCATGGCTTCTTTCGAGTTTGTCTGAACAGATTTGGGCTTGATGAATCTCCTGCAAACTGCGAACAGGCCAGAGAGGCTGCACCACACGTATTTTTCCACTATCCACGCTTTCATATAGAGCGTAGAGATCTGGAGGAAGGAATTGAAGAAATAGTGACTCCTGAGAGCATTGTGAACCATATGTTAGCATCGAGCGCAATATGGAATGGTTTGAAACAGATTGCTGCGATAATCATGAAGAAGTTTCGACGTCTGGAAAAAGTCAGGAAGTGCAACCAATCCAAAAGAACGGCAAACAGGGAAAGAAGAGTATGATATGACAATAAAACGAGGACTTGGACAAACAAGTCCTTGATTTCTGGCTTAAAGCTACTTCCCTACCCCATGAAGTTATATCTTACGGCGCGGCAGTTCCGTGAGTTAAGACAAGAACGATGACTCTTTTGCGGAGATTAGGTTTAGTGAGTGGGCCACCTGCAATAACAAAAAAAAAATCACGGCAGCCAACACTTATTTCCAGCTCCACAGCGATTCAACCAAACATGGAAGTCCCTTCTTGCGACTTTAGGTTTAAACCGGAGCCACCATGATGCTCCTACTAGGGGGCCTACATCTTCTAAGTTAGACCCGGGGGCTCTGACTCCCATTATACCGAGTCCTGTCTTGTTAGTCCAGCAGGACCTATGACCGGTCGCTACCTTCAGTGGCGTCAAAATCTGAAAACCATTACGATAAGACCAGGAATTGCCCAAGCCCCATTTATTATTAGACAACGTCATTGATTGGCCCAGGCTTGATAATCACATGTCCTGTTGATAATGAACAACAGGTTCCTGTCGTAGATATGGTTGCATATTTCCGGCACAGCCGGTAAATTGGTGGCTAGTATCAAAGCGGGTTAGGAAGGAAGGAGGTTTCACGTGATGCATAGAAGTAGATGATGTCCGAAGAATTTAAGGTTCGAAACAGCATTTGGCAATGACTATGATCATTACTTATGCAATGCACAACGCTTTATCAAGACGAAGTTGTAGAATCGAATGGAAGCTTACAACCTATCTCTTGCTGTCAGTCTTTCATATAGTTCGGCTCACTTTGCCTGAAAAGGAATTGTTGGAACGTGCATGCTTTTGTTCGGAGTTTTTGTGCTTACGTCTAATTTCTGGTAAAAAAAGGCTAGTCCGGGAGTATGAGTCCTCATTCATAATTTGTCAGCTGCTTATCGACATTGTGGTTACGTTAGGTTCGATTGCTGACTCCACGTAGTAGACACTCAGTTTGACCAGATAAGACTACAAGACTACCCCGGGCAACTTTACTCAGTTTAATACAAACTGGTCTTAAACTAAAAGTAAAGCTAAAGAACAGGGAAGATCAGGTCGGGAGAGGTTACAATCTGGGGCGTTTTTGAGGGTACTTCTATTGTAATGGAAATCGAATACATGGGGAGCTCTATTAGCTTCACGTAGCATATGAGACAATGGTTCGTTAAAACCATATGCCGTTCGGCGGTTATTTGGACGAAAAAGAGGAACAGAACTTAAATTACGTCAGTTGGTATGAAAAAAAATCTGGACAGTGAAAGGCAGTCAATGGTGCCAGTTAATAGCTAGTGTATAAAGGTAATATAGGTGGGTCCACGAAATTTTTCCAGAGATATAAGACCCAGTAATTTGAGTCCGTAATTATCGGGCGGGTATAGTGGTCAGCCCATGGGAGTCTGCGCAGAATCTGCCTTGGACAGCATCGATAGGTAGAATCTGATTTTCATTGAAATGGGACCACACCTGACTAGCATATTCGAGAAGTGGCTTAACACAATTGATGTACAGGAATTTTGTAACGCTAGGGTAAGAAAACTCTTTGGACCATCGTTTGACAAAGCCAAGTGCGGAGTTAGCAATGTGGCTTTAATATCACAGATAATGCCCAAGTCCTGCATTGAAGTGACCGAAGCTACAGCTCGGGTAATATTTAGTAAGTTTGGTCAGGAAGTGTTGGAACGCTTCCGGGAGTATAAGATTGCTTGGCATTTCTTTATGTTGAGCTCAAGGAATTTTTTTGTGGCACCCCATTGAGATCATCTTGTAGAGACAGAATACCACATGTATGTGAGATCTTCATAATATTTACAACACCATTAATAGTCACAATGAAAATTATTGGGCCAAGGTGACTGCCTTGTGGAACACCCGAATTGGCTTTAATTGGTTCAGACAATCGAGAACGAAAATGGACTAGGTAATAGCGGCCCATTAAGTAGGATTTGAACCAAGAAATCAGCAGAGGTTAAAAATCTAGTGCATTGAGTTCGAAAAGAATTAACTTAATGCGAATCAAATGCATTGCTGAAGTCAATGGTAATCACATCCACTTCTTTCTGTTGCTCTAGGGCACATAATGTACTAGAAACGTACTCAATAAGGTTGGTAGTGGCCGATTTACCTTTAAGAGATCCATGTTGTTCGGTGCAGAGATAAGAAGAACATTGCATTGAAAATATCTAGAGAGAAGATTCCTTTTTTTGAAACGGGAAGAAGTCTTGGAACCATTTTAAAAAACCGTCTTACAGCCTGTGACGATGTAAAGCTACTTACTAGAAATATTTATACGGCGTTACGCATGCTGTAGACTTCCGCTCGCTATATGTACTCCAATAAACATTCGGCTAGAACTGCTTCACTTGTACCGCAGATAAGTTACTGCTGTTTAGTCTACAGTTCTCTTGATTCGCTATCTTTTCGGAAATTAGAACTTGTTTTCAACGCTGCGATAATACAGAGTGCGGCAGAACCAATTGAGCAGTTTGGAGAGGCTGGTGTTCGGGCACTGGTGGGGGTAGGCACCTGCACTAGGTCTCGTTTTGTTCTGTCGGCATCTGGTAGCATACTAAGAATGGATACACATGGCCTGCGAAGTTCCATCAGAACACCAGAAAATGTGGTGCTAGTGAAAGCAGCACTCGAGCAATCGGCAAGACGTTCTGCTCGAAGGCACGCTATTACATTGGGGGTTTCAAACCGCAGTTCGAGGACGATTCTGCATTTGGATTTGAATTTCCATCCCTTCAAATGATTGTTCAAAAATTCAACCCAGCAGACTACGCCAACCGCCAAAATCTGTGTGAGGAAATGCTTGCAGCGATCCTTCCTGAGGCAGGATTCTTCAGCAGCGACGAGTAACATTTTCACGTAAGCGGAATTGTGAACAAACAAAATTTTCACTATTGGGCTGAAAACAACCCCCAAATTGTTCACGAAAGACCGCGTTAAATTCTCCTTAACTAACGGTGTGGTGTGCCGTATCACAATTTGGTGTTATTGTCCCGTACTTCTTTGAAGAGGGAGGCGTGACCGTGACCGTGAATGTTTCAATGTTACAACATTTTCTGCAGCCCCAACTGGAAGTGGTTGTTGATGAAGAGCGATTAGGGGATGTTTGGTTCCAACAGGAGAGGGCTACAGCCCACACAGCGCGAAATTCTCTAAATGCTTTAAGAAAAATATTTCTCGGACATCTAGTGTCTTTGACAGGTGATGTGGGATGGCCTGCGCGGTCGCCGGATTTAAGCATATGCGACGTCTTTTTTTGGGGATATCTTAAGGAAAAAGTGTTTAAACGTCGCCCCCAAAATCTGCTAGAGCTAAGAGAGCGAATTGTTGAAGAAGTGAACGCGATACCCCTCGAAATGTGTCAACGGGCTGTTCAAGACTTAAGAAATCGGCTCCAGCAATGTATTGCAGCTAACGGCTGCTTTTAAGATTACATTATTTTTAAAAATTAATGCGTATAAAATGGTAAGTTCTACGGATTTCAAAAATAAAAACATTTCTTTCATATATGGTATACCCTGGTTTTTTTTTAAACTCTTCAAAACTGCTCAACTGATTCTGCCGCACCCTGTATATGTTTTCCATTTACGAAAGTTCGATCATATTTCTACGGTCAGACGGTCAATCTCAGGGTGTTCACTTCAACAATTCCTGAACTATGGTAAGTGCTTATTTTTTGTAAGTTTAACATACTAACCAATCAGAGAGGCAATTCCTTAAAATGTAAGCTGCAATTTATTAGATCTTCCAGGACTGCTGATTTAATTCCTCTGTGTCGTAAATATTTAGAAAGTAGCCGCCTGTTTTTTGTTCACACTGTTTGGCTTTGGGATTTATACCTGAAATCAGGCGTGCGGTAAAGACAAGACACTTTGGGTATTGAGGCAAACCGAGGCGCAAATAATTAACAAAATGATAAATACACCCTAAATGACCCGAACTGCAACCAACTGCAGACTGCTATAATTTCCAAACCGTTCATGACAGTGAGCTCAAACTTTGACACATGACAGATAAATTTGTTATTTGCAAGCCTTTTAAACGATTTGCGTCTTAGTTGTGTTGGAAAATTTTTATCAGCGATGGAATTCAAACGTGATAGTGTGATTGCTTTATATTTGGCTGCAAAACCACAAGTAGCTATCGTTAGAGCCCTCCAGCACCCCAACGTGAATAAATCACTTGTGTCTCGAACCATAGCTCGTTACCGTGATACTGGCAGCGTTGCAAAACGCCATGGAGGTGGTCATAAAAAAACAGCAACATCAGCCGAAATGGTTCGGAAAGTGAAGGCTCGAATTGAGCGAAATCCGCGTCGAAGTGGAAGAAAAATGGCTCGTGAGCTTAACATATCGTTGGAACGGATGCAACACATACTGAAAAATGAGCTTGGGCTCAAGCCATTGCAGTTCCAAAAAGCACACGATCTTACACCGCAACGGAAAAAAGTTAGAGTCAAAAGAGCGAAGGAGTTGCTACGCTTGCACGAAAGTGGTGAGTTGCCGAATTTGGTTGTTTCCGATGAGTCACCATTTGTTATCGAGCAATATGTCAACAAACAAAATGACCGAGTTTACTTGCCAGAGAGGTCGTTCGAAAATGTACACCTTCGGACCGCCACCAGAAAGCAGGCAGCACCGATGGTGATGGTTTGGGCCGCCATAACCGCCGATGGTCGCTCTCCGCTCGTATTTTTGGACCGTGGCGTCAATATTAATGCGATCGTATACCGTGAAACTGTCTTAGAGGCAGTATTGAAGCCTTGGGCAAACAATAATTTCGGTCGGAGACCGGAGACTCGGCACCGTCTCACAAACCCCCCGTCAACCAAGATTGGTTAAAAAACAATGTTCCACACTTCATTTCTTCGACACAATGGATTGCAAATTCTTTTTGAAATTGGATTTCTCTGTCTGGGGTATTTTGAAGACGAAGGTTGGCACTAAAAAATACCAAAGTTTGAACCACCTCAACCAAGCACTTCGCCGGGAATGGGCCAAAATACCGCAGAGGCACTTGCGTGCAGCGTGCGATGCTTTCTTCGGCCGTCTCAAGGCCACTATTCGCGCCAAAGGTGGACATATTGAAAACTACTGATACAATTTGAAAATTGATGTATTTTCCAACATTTTTTGCTTTGGCACAATAAAATTTATCAAAAAATAAAAAAATGTGGTTGCCCTATAAAAAGTTTTGATGAAGCTTCGCAAAGAACCAAACGCCTAAAAACTAAGGATTTAAGACAGAAACACTCATCTGAGGAATTAGTTTTTGCTGCTCAAATGAATTTACGGTCTTCAGGGCAAGTAGAAGAATCTAAATTTGTGAGAGATGTGACGGCAAGTTCGCCTAAACGAGCTGCAAAATATAGGTTGGCATTCAAGAAATTTGAAGGCGCTAAGGAAAAACAACTTTCTGGGAGAGAAGCTTTGTCGATGTTTGTTGAAGCCAAACTTAGTAGACACCAATGCAACATAATAAGATTGAACGCTAAGTCCCGGTCCCCGTCTTATAAAAAAATACAACTTGCCAAAAAAGAGTGTTACCCTGCGAAAGAACATATTACTGTTACGGACACTGTTGCTGATATTAAATTACAGGCTTTACTTAATCATACAGTTAATCGGCTATTAGATGCTCAAAAGGAAGTTTTGGAAATCCAACAAACGGATTCCTTGAACAATTTGAAGCCGATTTGTAAGTGGGGCTTGGATCGTTCAGCGCAGTCAGAATACAAACAGCATTTTTCTGATGCAAATGCTAAAGACACCAGTATATTCATTGTATCCTTTGTACCCTTACGATTGATCACAAACAACCCAGGAGAGCAGCAGCAATTAATTATTTGGCAAAATAAAAGACCCTCATCCACACGATACTGCAGACCAATTAAGTTTATTTTTCAACATGAAACAACAGAAATAGCAAAGAACGAGGTTGAAGTAATGCGCAAGCATATTGAAGAGCTACAGCAAGTGACATATAAAATGAATAACATCGAAATGCATGTTACAATTGCTATGCTATTTACTATGGTGGATGGAAAAATTTGTGATGCCATAACAGACACGAAATCAACACAAAGATTAGTCCGCAGACTAATGTCCAAAGATTTCAATAACATGGAAAAAGTATTCAACACTCATGTAATAGACACTTCTCGATTAGAATTCGGACTATCTGTGCTCCATGCCTGGATTCGTTTGTTCGAATATTTGTTGCACATTAGTTATAAACTACCTCTGATGAAGTGGCAGGCTCATGGAGAGAAAAAAAAGCAAATTTAAAACTGAGATGAGATTAGTAGTCGATAAGCCAAAACCTGGCCTTGGGAGCAGTAACGATGGAAATACGGCTAGTAGATTTTTCAGTGAGCCAGAAGTAGCCGCAAAGATTACTGGGTTGGATATTAATGTTATTCAAAGCTTTAAAATTGTATTGCAAACTATAGCTAGTACCTACGAAATGAATGTGGGCAAATTTCAAATATATGCTTTTGAAACTGCCAGACTGTTTGTGGGACAAATATAAATGGTACCCAATGCCACCTTCAATCCACAAAATTTTAATTCATGGCCCAGCCATAATAGAGCATGCCTTATTGCCTGCCAACGAAATAAGGAATTTAAAAAATACAGAGAAAATTTCTCTCGTAAAATATCGCGTGTCAAAACTAATGAGGATATTTTGAATTCACTCCTTGTTTCTTCGGACCCGTTTATAACCAATTTGAGAAAACTGCCTCAAAAACGGGCTTATAACATTGAGAAGGATGTTATTGACTTATTAAAGGCACACCTGACCTTCTGTTTACTTCAGATGCTTCCGATACATCAGCTCATATTAGTTCCGATAGTTCATCCGACACGGAATAATGATTATTGTACATTTAACTCTTTTCAATTTCGTATATTTAGCATAAAAAACATAAAATATTATTATTTAAAAATACGAGTAAGATGTGTGCTTTTTATTGATTTTCCAAGGGTTTAGTGCAATGAAATTCATGCATTTGGCGCCTGTGTGCGTCCTCTGAAGACGACTTCGAATCAAAAAGATTCGATTGCTCCAACTGTTTTCATAAATTTCTTAAGAAGCCTTGTCAGGTGTCACTTGTATGGTAGTATCGGTGATATTGAACATCTATTTGGTAATAATCTGATAAGAGAATGTTTGGTAAGAGTGCCTGTAAGAAGTCTACTCGCATTTGTGGATATTTTGTTTTTTCCTACTGTGTCCAGTTTATTTATTCAAATGACATGTACGCCTCTCTCTCTCTCTGTAACAATACATCATGTTGCCTACTATTGACCACTTGTCGGCATCTTTTTTACCACGCCAACTGTGAAAGATAAATGGCTTCAGTTGGAATACTAAAATGTAATATGTTAAGAGCTACTGCATAAAATAGTTTCTTCTCTCGTCTGTCATTCTGTTTGTGATGTAATCTTATTCGAATCCAATTCAATGGTGTGTTCATAGCTCATCCCCTGCGAACTGACCTTTCTGTGGCTCTGTGGGTTCTGTGTGTCTCTTTGGAAGACTAAAAACAAACATTTTTTTTTTTTTTTTTTTGCTTGAAACAAACAGACAGATAGACACCAACGCACCATATATTACCCGAATCTGGTGGCGTAAAACACAAAAATAGACAACATCTGTTTTCAATCAGGAAAAGCAAATATTCCAGACATGTGCAATGCATGGAATTTGTCTTCCTTTGCCTTCGTCTTTGTCCTCATATCGTATTCTTATTCTCAAGTGATTGCCTTTGCCATTGTAGAACCCAAAAAAACATCACAAGGAAAAAAAAAATCTAAAGGAGATGAATGGCACTGTGATCCTGTCTGGCCCTTTTTTTTAACATGGGGTCCAGGTTTGATTTATTTGTCTTGATTCCTTTCTGACTCTTTTTTTGTTTTTCCTTGACGAACATTTGGCAATTTTTTCAATTTTGTTTACAATGCTCCAGATGCATTACTAAGTGGGAGAGCTTGTTTGCTAATGACAGACCGAAATGTGATATCCAGTTCAAGATAGACTTCATGGCAAGAGGGGCTGACTTTAAAACCGAGTGAGCGAGCGTTTTGCATATGGTGAGAGCTATCAGCTGCGGGTGGTAGATTTTTGTCTTTAAGTGACAGGAATCATTGATTTGTTATCTTTGTTTTGAGTGATATCGTCGTATTGGATTTCCCCAGAGGCTGTACGAAATATAAACCTCTCTCATTTTAATCTACGGACATTGATAAACCAGTGGTATCTGTAGCTGAGAAAGGGCAACCACATCCATCAAAAACATACATCAAATCCTGACTGCTTTCGCGACAACTGCTGACTACAGATTTGCCAAAATGACGACATATTGACATTTATTTCAGCAGGTATTACCGATAATGAACATGCAAACTCAATCAACTTGGATCAACTCAATTTACATTTGCCAATTACCTACCAAGCAATTGCTTTTGACAAATTAATTGAAAAAATTATTGTTCAACATTTGTATTCCCTAGGCACTCATGCAATAGTGCGCAATAGCCTAGTCATGCAAAGCCTTTACAACTCGGAAACCAGTTCTTATATACACACAGTCGTTCTATCAGACTTTGAATTGGCAATATCAAGACCGTTGCATAATATCGATAACCTGATTTCTGTTTACTCTAGCCAATGAATACTCGCTTTTCTTCAGTAGACTCGCAGGCAAGTTCTTAAACTTTACTCGCCTATCTAAGCGATAAGATAGCCACTTCATAGAAAAGATACAACCTACCGATGTCTATCAATCTACTTTGGTTTCCTACTTAAATGTGGTCAATTCCGCGATATCACAAACTCATTATGGTCAGTTATCGCCAGATAAGGAAAACGACAGTCGATGAACAAAACAAAACAACGTCACAATGCAATTTCTTGTTTGTGCCACTTTCGTCACGTAGGCCGTACCCTTTAGGATTCGTTTTCATACACG
Organism: Volucella zonaria; assembly: GCA_963966105.1. Lineage (NCBI taxonomy): Eukaryota > Metazoa > Arthropoda > Insecta > Diptera > Syrphidae > Volucella > Volucella zonaria. Next base: position 69,098,285 of record OZ014531.1, on the reverse strand, counting down.
ACTTTTATTTGTTTTGCCTTACATGTCGTCTTATCGTCTATTTTTAACTCTTCACGATAACAAAGAAAATATGTTCAAATTTAGTAGATAAAAGAGAAAAAGCGCGAAAAACCATTCTCAGATTAGCACATCTAAAAAGTGTGAAATATCACTGAAGCCAAACCTTGAACTCAGAGATATATACTCGTAGTACCTAAGCTTAATCAAGATTTTACAATTTCAAATATCGAACCCTGCTAATGACAGTCTGTCTGTCTTTTGACTGACTAAATAATTTTCATAATTTTACGAAAAGAACAACTTTTTAGTCACTCAATGGAGCACGAGCTTGTTCCTTTTGCTTTCCTTCATGGTGAGACGTCAAAATCTGTTTACTCGTCGATGTCGTGGCTCGCAATCAATATTATTGAAATTGAAATTGCATTGTGCGCTCGATTGATGCTAAATGGTTTCACCCTGAAATTTTGATTGGCATCGATTGATAGATATCACGGCGGAATGGTGGAAAAGTTATTTTGCATATTTCAAACAAGTCGACACGGCAAATCGACATTCGCCATACCACACAAATTGATACATAAAGTCAACGTTCGATTTTTTGTTTTGCCATTTTTATTGTTGTTGTTGGTTTTTTGACAAGTTTTTGTTGGTCGTTTGACAGCTGCGTTAATTGAATGTCGATTTTGAGGTTTTGAGATGAATTTTTTAGTTTGCAGCTTGTTAGAATGTACTTGGGAATCGGGTTTGGGTAAATGGAATTTGGACATCTGAATCTGTTTTATAGGCAGCGACATATTAGGCGAAATATATTATAGCACTATGAATCTAAGCAGCTCTCGGTAAAGGATATAAATATGAAAAAGAAGTGAGGTTTAAAATATAAACTTACCTGAGAACGACGAAGGTATGGGCGACTTTTTCACGGACATGAGTCTTCTATGCCTTCTGACGTCAGATTTTATTTGTTTTTAGCTTCAGTACATTGTTCGGGAATTATACCCAAACCTTTCTCATAGCAGTCGACGAATTTAAATTTATCTGCCAAGTTCGTAGTTATACTGACAACAAATAAACTAGCCTAAGACATGGCAAGGCATATTTCTATTTCTCAAAATGCAGCAAAAGTAAGGCCAAAACCTCAACTGGCTTCTTGTCTGTTCATTGCACATCCAAATACCATGTCAAAAAATTAAGCTTTATCCCAACCAGACACATGCCAACTCTGCCATAAAGACACCGAAATGGCCCAACATGTGCTGTCCGATTCTTGTGGCATTGCCTGGCTCAAGTTTCAGCTATTCCATTTCATTTCATTCCATTTATTGCTAAATAAGTGGTATGTACAATAAGATCGATATCTTTTCTAGTACTTAGATAAAATATTATACAGGATCTTCCAATAGGGACTTCCGAAATTTGACAGCTGATAGCGGTCATATTTTTAAAGCTACATCTTTCAAATTGGCTGTCATTTATCCAGTCTGTTCTGTTGTGCCAACGTTCCGCGCGCTTCGCTCATTTTACGATCGCCATAATCGTCCTACCGAGAGGACGGACGGACTATTCGCATTGTAGTGGATAAATTTGAGTCCACTGGTTCAGTAAACGATAAACCAATGCCCGTATGTCGACGAAACGCAAGATCTGCCGAATACATCGGCGCTATCTATGAGGCAGTCGATTTCGCGTCGCCCACAAGAACTCGGCCGTCCGCAGACCATAACTTGGTGATAATTTTTCGTCGTGACTTGGGCCTGCACCCGTACAAAATTCAACTGACCCAGGAGTTAAAGGGAAACGACCATAGACAACGACGTGTGGACTCTGAAGCAGTTCAAAACTGACCCTAATTTTCATCGAAAAATAATCTTCAGCCATGAGGCCCATTTCTGGGTGAATGGGTACGTCAACAAACAAAATTTTCGAATTTCGGACGATACCAATCCACATGAGATCCAAGAGCTTCCAATGCATAACGAAAAAGTCACTGTTTGCTGTGGATTTTGGGCTGGCGGCGTCATTGGTCTATATTTCTTTGAGAACGACGTTGGCCAGGCCATCACCGTCAACAGCGAGCGCTATAGGTCGATGATTACCAACTTATTTTGGCCTGAGTTTGATGATATGGACACCCACGACATGTGATTTCAACAGGACGGCGCGGCGCTACGTGCCACACAGCTCACGCTGCATTGGAAATTCTGCACGAGCGATTCGAGGGCATGGTCATCTCACGTGGAGGTGATCTGAACTGGTCACCGAGATCGTGCGATTTGACCCCGTTAGACTTTTTCTTGTAGGGCTTCCTGAAGTCTCAGGTCTATGCGAATAAGCCACAAACCACAGCGGCTCTCAAAGCCAATATAACCCATGCCATCGGTCATATTCAGCGCCGGATATTTGAACGATGTTACATTCCATTTTTAGAGTGTTCGGAGATATAAACAGGGTATCGACAGATCGAGAAAGGCGTGATCTAGGGAACTCTCGTTTCAGTAGATATGGATTTGTATGTAAGCCCAGACCAACAAGTGTAGTCCCAGATGTACCCGACCTAACAAAAAAATTGTGGAAAAATATGTTTATTTCCCGCCGTAGTCTCCTTTTAGTTCAAACCAATTTTCCCACCGATGTTCAATAGCTTCGATACCCTGTTTATAGTGAGAATCGTCGAGCTCCTTAAAATAGCCATCAAACGCAGACTCCACTTGTTTACTGTTGGCAAATCTTTTACCACCGAGCCATTTTTTTCAAATTCGGAAATAGAAAATAATCCGAGGGGGCTAAATCTGGCGAATAGGGTGCATGAGGAAGCAATCCGAACTTTTAACGCAGTGATTTTGGCCATCGCGATGACGGATGAGTGAACTGGTGCATTGTCTGGATGAAACAAAATTTTTTTCTTCGCCAAATGCGGCCGGTTTTGCTTGATTTCATTTTTCAAACTCTGCAATAAGTTCGCAGATGGTTTTTTCTTTCTGATGATAATCAATGAAAATTATCCCACGCCATGACCTTTCCTGCAGATGGATCTGTCTTCGCCTTCTTTGGATCTGATTCTCTACTTTGAGTCCATGGTTTTGACTGTTCCTTCGTCTCGGGTGTGAAGTGATGGACCCATGTTTCATTCATGGTTATGAATCGACGCAAAAACTCGGCTTTATTGCTGTGAAACTTCGCCAAACACTAGATTGAAACATCCTCACGACGCTGCTTTTGTTCCTTTGTGAGTAATCGCGGCACCCATCTTGTGTACAGCTACCTCATGTCCAATTTTTCAGTCAATATGCGATGTACAGCACTTTTTGAAATGCCTACGACATCTTTCAATCGACGGTCATCCAATACCATTTTGTGGATTTTTTCCAACATTTCTGGTGAACTCATCTCATTTGGTCGACCACTGCGATGTTCGTCTTGGCAAACTCGTACGGCATCGCTTAAACTCTGCCACCCAATATTTTACTGTTGTGAACGAAGGAGAAGACTCCCCCAGAGTAGATTCCAGTCCCGTTTTGAGGTTGGATTGAGGCCTTTCAAATGAAAGTATTGTATCACATAACGAGACCAATTCTGGGACTACCCTCGTATATTACTATATTCGATTGGGAAAATATAACCATATTTTGGGCTCTCCTTGGATATGTCTCTTCCATATATTCCATGAAACGGCTATGCAGAAAGAAGGGTTATACGACTCGCATTGCTAGGATTATTGGGCTGACAGCTTAAGCTTATCAACCTATCCTGATCGAAAGATGCTTTAATGCTGAGGTGCTTACAGTAACAGTCCTAAACACTTTTAATATCTGTAGCCTTATGCGATTGTAAGACAGATACTTGAAGAGAAAATGCTCAGGGATGATTTCATCATCTTCCCATCGAGCGTTGCAGCTGATAGTGTTATTAATGCTTAGGAGAATAAGGATATTTTAATACAGAAAGCAGTATGCAGTCCTTTCTGCTAACCATAACGATGCCATTGCTACTCATACTTTATAGACGTCGAAAATAATTCATCCTTGAAGGTCATCTAATCTACGAGAAATGCAACTTTCAATTGAAAACCTGACCAAAGTGATAGAAAGTCCTAATGCAGGTACGGGTAATTCAAAATTCATATTTCAAACTTTCTTAGAGCTGGCAATCACATTTTCCATGCTAGCATTCCTACGATCTGGGACACAGCTCTAAATTTAGTGAGGTGGACCTGATGGCTTTGAGGATTTGAGTTTCATCAATGCGTAAAGAGTCCTAAGTGTGCAGTCGAAGCAAACATATGTGTCGTATCGAAATACAACCGAAATAGAACTGCTTTTCTGTAGTCCGAAGAACTCCCTTCGGTGGCAAGAGTTGCGCTTCATCAGTGTTCTCAAACACCAAAACCAAGGACGAGATTTTTATATATGGTATGTATGTACCTTAGAATTGGGAGGGTTGACTGAAAGCCATTGTTAGAGTGCTCTATTGTCGGTTACGTTTCCGGGGAATGATCCCATAGACAGTGTAACCTCATTATATTCACATGTCTGAGAACAGACATTAAGTTTGTTGAGAACATGAGCCATCCTACACCATAGCAGTGGACACAGGACTATAGTTTGTCAATGTATGTACCGATTGACCAAACATTAGACAGAGTGAACATTCCTATTAGTTACGGAATACGATTTCATTCATATGCCAGCCCCGGCTGGATTCGCAATAGCACATCCTGTCGAACCAATTTTCTGGCTCTATCTCACGAGTAGCTCTGAAGATATTCGCTTTAAGAATTTGAATCGTTTCCTGATTGTCCGCATAAAATCAATTTTTAAGGGTACCCACCAAAAAAGAAATTCTAACTAGGTAAAATCGCAGATCCGAGGCGGCCAATTGACATCGCCGAGACGGCTGATAACACGATTACCAAACTTAATGCACAAACATTTGATTGTTTAATGGGCTGTGTGTCATGACGTGCCATCGTACTGAAACCAAAGATCATCCAAGTCTATGTCTCCAAATTCGGCCCACAAAAATTCAGTAATCATGGCTCTGTAGCCCTCACCGTTGACCGAGATGGCGTTTTCAGAAGTATTTTCGAAATAACACTCTAAAATCCGCACCAAAATGTCACTCTATGGGGATGCGTTTGCTTCTCGACAATCACGCGCGGGTTTTCTGATCCTCAGGTGCATAGCCGCTGAGATGAAAATGTGCCTCGTTAGAATAAAATGATTTTTCGACCAAATTCAACGTCAATACGAGCTGCTATAAGGCCCAAACTGAGAAACGATATCGAAGCGGATGGCCATTTTCCTTCAACTACTGAGTCAATTGTTTTACTTTGAAAAGGAATAATTCGATATCTTTGTGCAAAATTCTCATCAGGCTGGTGCGTGAAATGTTGAGTTGTTGAGATTGGTGGTGAGTCGATGTTTCTGGATTGAGTCGAACACTCTCGGCCACAGCAGACACATTCTCATCGGTACGTACCATACGACGACGGAAACCGTAAGTGTTGTCCGCAAACACGCCAGTCTCACAAAATTTGGTACAAACTTGAGTGCAGCAGGCGCAGTGGTTGCTAAATTTCGGCCAAACGTTTGCTACGTTCAATAAACGCACTGTTCGGGCAACACAAGCACTCACTTTTGAAATAAGTTTGCAATATTTTCCAGCGTTGTTCAAGCGTAAAGCGATTCATTTCGTTCTGCGGAGGTATGATACTGGCTGATAGCCAAGTTGTCGTGGGGTAAAGAGCTGTCAGTGTCAAAATAACATATGATTCAAAAAGAAACTTGATACCGTCCGACATCACTTGTTGACCGTGGCTAAAATTCTCTTCACTATCCCTTCTTTAGTGTTCTTTTGCTGAGTTAGGTGGTCTCCTTAATGTCTATGAAAATATCCAATGCGAACTGTCATTTATTGATTGCACGTTCAGTAGGTGGACTTCTAGATTTTAAATCGTAGTCTACTCGTAGCAAGATCTCTCACGTTGGCAAGCGCTTCGCATCTTAGACAGGCGGTGCATTCACAAAGCAGTTTTGGGCACATTTGGATTGGCTATTCTTTCCATGCTTTTTAACAGAAAGCCCACTCTTCGTCAAGGCTTGATATATAGGCCGATGCAAGATACTAAAGACCCTCTCCAGGGTAAGCAGTAGCTGGCATATAACTTTTTGCAGCATATCTGTTTATACCTCAACGGTCCCAAGCCACTTGAAACCATCAAACGAATAAGCAGTGTCATTTTATGGCCTCTTGTTCGTAGTTGATATCTCAGGAAGTGAGTTTGTTACAGCGACATTCTGGGTGGTTAAGGCTTAGTCCTTCTTATTCGATATGTTGTTCGCCTTGTGGTTTTGTGCGCTTTCCGAGGTCTGCCATTGCTTGTCGACAATGTAGTGATTACCTTGTTCTGCTTTTTTGCTTTTGGCCGAGTTTTGAGCCCATACGGTCTTGAGTAGAATTCGCCGAACGAACTAGTAGATTCTTCGAGTGTTTCCAGTTCGTCTGATTTTCCATTCCTTGGTTTCATCGAGCGCGTTTACTTTTCGATATGGTCGATATGGATTGCCCAGGATACCTTTATCTTTGCTGACATATTTTGAAGATGACTGGTCTCGGGGCAATTGTTCTAAAGGGTGAGCCAACAGATAGTGGGGATGGCTGTCAACTACTGTCATTTACTGAATTCAATGTGGTTGATCTTTTTGACAGATGTCATACAATTTTTGTGCAATTTTTGTCATGAAGTCGTTTATCATGCAACGACGCATTTTTGTTATCCAATCTTATTACGAAAATGGGCGAACATTATAATAATCGCCACAGTGAGTCCGGAATTCGTGCAATGGTGAAGCGTTTCGAAGAAACTTGTTCGGTATCGCGTCAAACTCCATATCAGCATGCTCGGTCAGCACGTACACGCCAAAACATCACCACTGTGAGCGAAAGTGTTCAAAACCAGCCAGACACCTCAATTCGTCGCCGAAGTCAACAATTGGGCCTCACTTATGGCACTTTTTTTTCCAAAATTGAATGAATTGAGTCTGGACGATCTCTGATTTCAACAGGATGGTGCTACCGCCCACACAAGCCATCAATCAATCAATTTATTGCGTACGAAATTTGAAGATCACCTTATTTTGGTTAGAGGACAAGTTCTTCTTCTTCTTGTGGGGTTATTTGAAGAGTAAATTCTATGCCAATAACCCAGCGACAATGCAGGATCTCAAACATTGTTTCCAAGGTTTTCAGTGGCCTCAGAGAATGCTCAGATGCTCGTTTTAATTCTCTGTACGAATTTAAGAGTATCTATTCCCATTGTTTCGCTGTAGAGCTTCTTTGTGCACTTCTGAACGACACGGTTCTGTTAAAAGATTCCCAAGCACAATATGACTCATGACACGAGTACAGATCCTTATAGATGTAGACATTTATCAGGTATCTCAAGAGCTGATAATGTAATGTTACTCATCACGTACAGCAGCTAGTGGTTGATAAAGTATGAGCACTTTGATAAAAACAAAAAAATTGTTGTTGGCCTGATTGTGTATACAGGTGTCCAACCTCATTTTTGGTCTTTGAATCACTGCAATATGTGGTCGGAATGACGTATACCCTACCAAACATCTCTGATAGTGATGTACAAAAGATGTTGCCCTTTCCGGTTACTCATGCCACTGCAGATACCGACTACTGATTGGCGTATCTGATACGAGTACATACCATATGTTATACTCGTAATGTAGCGAGAACGCTGCTTCTTTCAATCGCTAGCAGATTTCAAGTATTTACTTCATCGCAAATCTTCTACCCATTTGAATAAAATTCATTATTCGCTTCCTAGGAAGAAGTTGAATTCTTTTGTTTTGCTCCTTAGGCGGTAGATACCCGTTCTCCCACTCTGGTAGTATTGTATGATAGATACTTTTAAATCACAACAACAGATAGTCTCAATGTTTGAACTGAATGAAGAGTGTTTCCCACTTAAGATTGCCAGTTTCGAGTGGAAACAATATGGCATAGGCATTCCTTCCATCCATGGTCGGATCATATCGTTCAACCCTATCTAATTCATGTTTCGCATCAAATGGCACCCTTTTTACTGAATTTATTCATTTTGGTTTTTTTTTCTTTCCTGTTTTTTGGATTCAATTCTCTGCAGAGCACTCGAGAAATGATCGTGGCATGAAGCGTGAAATCCCCTGTTTTTGTTTTCGAATAGAAATTGCAATACAGTCCGTGAGTAGTTTTTTGGGGGAGGGAGGGAAGTACGTATAACAATCAGTAAATGGAGGCAAAACTGGCAAAGAACCATTCTGGGAATGACTGTAAAAACATTCTCACGACTTGGATTTTTTTTGCCATTTTTTTTTTTTTAGCTCTTATTTGCAATTTTTATTCCATTTTCTGCTGCATCCACAGTGTACGTACAGTCACTTCCACATCTGTTTTTGGTGCTTCGTCAGAGTTGCAGTTGGAAGGCAGTTGGAGGAACACTAACGAACCGTTTCAAGTTCAATGGCGTCAAATTGGACGGTAAGAGCTTGTTCTTCTCGCTTGCAGTCATGTGCAGTTTGACTTCGGGGCTTGAGATACGAGTAGTTGGTTGTTTTTTTTTTTTTTTTGGGTTATTACTGAAGCATGAATGAAATTATTAGCTTCCGTTGCAATTTAAATTTTCGTTGTAGGCTTTCACACGGATTACAGTTTTGAAGAGCGGTTTAACACTTGATGTTAGTTATGGATTCACAAGTGGATTGTTTGTGGTTGCAACTGGCACATTCACTTACTTGTAAGTGCTGTGACAGTGCCAATTTTATGTGCCAGTTTAATGCAGTTTTGCAATGTCAGACAACACAATTGAGCTTCTCAAACTGTAAATTATTTGTTTTTTAACGATTACTTAAGGCCCTTTGATGGCATTTGCCCCATTGCCTACTACAGCTCATTGATACTTGAGGAAGTTTTAAAGGCATGCTCATTCCATGTAAGTCTTTCACAGCGTGCAATAAGGATAATGCGTTCTACAAGTTCCATGTATTTGACAGTAAATACACAGTGTAATCGGTCCTTTAGTCTTCGCTTTGCTATCGAGTATAGAGTGGACTCTAATGGCTAGTAACGAGCATTGACCGAACATCGCAATAATACATTTCTGCCATGCAGTGCAGAGAAAAATGTGAGCGCTGAGGAGACATTTTGTATTTATATGGAGAGGGACACCCATTCCTAGGAATCTCGATTCGTATCGAGCAGTGCTCCAACGCTCCTCACTTTGTTATTATTTGAGTAAACAGCGACTATCCACTGTAGTTTTCGATGTTATTGCCATAAATTCCAAAAATGACTGACTGTGTCGGCATAGATACTTAGATACGTTTTATTCGAGCCAAGATAATTGATGTTGCAGTGATGCGCAAGCCGGTATAAACTGTTCACAGTGAGCAAGCCGAAATTGGTAGTGTTCTCAATGATATAAAGTGGACCACAATGTATGACCCTACTTTCCTAGGCTACATCTTTGGAATAGAATGAAAAAAAATTAATGCGTTTTTTTAAATGTTTATCTGGGCATTTATTCATTCATTCGCGGAATTGACATTCGACGCCATTTGTAAAATCTATGGTATTAGGTGTGCAACTAAGTTCTCTGTCAATAGATGGCTCCAGCAGTAAGTGTTGGTCGATTTAGACATATCCAAAACGTCAAACAACCAAGCTTAGACATATGGTAAACAAACCGTTTTGACGCTTTAGTGATTTTGTTTTGGCGTCATATACTTTTGGTTGTGTGAAAATGTTAGATTTTGTGCCAAATAATCGCCCTGTGCGGGAAGAGTTGATTTTCTCCTTTTATTCGAAGAAAACGGCGGCTGAAGCGCATCGAGAGCTCCCAAAAATTTATGGAGATGCTGCTCTAAGTAAAACAATGTGCCGTGACTGCTTCAAAGACTGTGATTTCGATATTGAAGACCGTCCGCGTGAGAAAGGCCAAAACCCTTCGAAGACGTTGAATTGGAGGCATTGCTCGATGAGGATCCATGCCAAATGCAAAAAGAGCTTGCTTCAGCATTGGGAGTTACCTGCCGAGCCATTTTCAAGCTATTGTGTGCGAAAAGCGGCCACAATACGAACAGAGGCACGAAAAAGTGATTCTACAATATGACAACGCTCGGCCTCACGTTGCCAAACCCGTTAAAACCTACCTGTAAACGCTCAAATGAAAAGTTCTACCCCACCCGCAATATTCTCCAGATATTGCGCCGTCAGATTATTACTTGTTCCCTTCAATGTCACATGGCATGGCCTGGCTGATCAGCAGTTCCGCTCATATGACGACATCAAAAAAGGCTTGATTCGTGGATAGCCTCAAAAGATGAACACTTTTACCCGAACAGTATTCGAGCTATGCCAGGAAGATGGGAAAAAAGTTATAGCTAGCGATGGGCAATGATTCATTTGTAACCATTTTTTCACAATAAAGTTGCATTTTCATAAAAAACAAACAGCGATACCTAACTTTCCGAAAGACTCATTCATTATGGCTCACCTTGTACATATGTAAGAATGTCCTCAAGTGATCCCGCCATCATTTGTTTAAGCCACTCTGCACCTAACTCTGTTTAAGTTTCCTTCAAGTGTCCAACCTGCCTTATAAATTGTTTTGGACCCCAATTTAATACATAAACAGACTATGGGCTATTGACGGGTTTGATTACTAGAGTCGATTAGTCGAGTGCTCACAACCTGGTCCCCTTTTTATCCTTGGATCATTGCCATTGGTTTTTTGTGTTTCTTCGTTCTAAAGCAACATCTAGACGTCGATTCCTTCTGGCAAAAATATCCTATTTTTCTATTCCTGTTTGAAAACCTCGTCTTGCAATCAGAATAGAGCGTATCTTAAGACCTGGTCACGATCAAAAACAGTAGTAGTGTTCCACAGTGTAACAATTGAGTACAGCAATTTTTTGGCCGTCATCGGCAATTTCAATTCTAGTTTGGTCCTCGCTCTTCTCAAAACACGCTTAGGCATCCCTAAGCTTTGTTGAAGTTTGATCTCACATAAAATTTATCAGTAGAGGGCCATGTACGCAACCTTGGAGGGCACCACCGTCGACCTTGGTTTCCTACAAGAATTTGCTTTTTATTCAGACATATATACAAGATATGTTTCCTTCACTTTTGGCCTCAGTTTCAGGCTCTGCTGCTAAGAACATCCTCTGGCCATGCCTCATGAGGGCATGAAGTTCTTGCAATGTGCTACAATGCTCGTGCACTAGTATGGTGGAAAGCAACAAACAAGAAAACGGTCTACAGAAAATTAGCGGCGTTTCAAAGAACGGCTTCCATAGCCATTACAGGTGCACTCCGTACCACCCCTATGGCAGCATTGGACACCTTTTTGAACCTACCACCGCTTGATTTACAGATCAAAAAGCTTGCTGACAACAGTGCGATACGACTCACTAATCTGGGACATGGCACAGTCCTAGCGGAGCTACTGTCAAGCAATCCAATTCTAACGGATGAAATTCCTTCCTTGGTTGGCTCCGACATCCCGTATGATATAATATATCCGGTGAGGGAGGACTGGAAAATAATGCAATAAGCAGGTCAAATGAAATTGCAATTTTCACAGATGGCTCAAAAGCAGAGGAAGGAACTGCTTCTGGTATCTTCTCAGAAGACCCAGCACTAAGAGTGTCTATAAAATCGGACGCAAGCAGTGTCTTCCAATCACAGGTTCTGGCGGTCTTCAGGGCGGCTGAGCTAATGCAGATGAGATCGGTATTTGAAAGAAATATCGCTATCTACATCGATAGCCAGGCCACACTCAAGGCAATGGAATCAACCAACCTGAACTCTGATACAGTCAAGGGCTGTCGCACAGTGCACAAGGCACTATGCAGTCAGAACCGAATAAGATTGTGCTGGGTACCAGGACACTGCCGTATTAAAGGTAATGAACAAGCGAATGAGCTTGCAAGAAAAGGAGGGCTACTCGATAATAGTGAGGTTGCCCATATCAAACCACCGCCTTGCATGGTGAGGAGCACATTATGTAGAGGAAAAAATCACAAAGACTGCTAAGCTAAGGTGGTCAAGTCTTGAAGGACAGTGGGTATCCAAGGCTCTCTGGCCGCTTTTTGACGGCAAAAGATCTAGGAAGTTAATAAAATTAAACAGGGATAAGCAGCTTAGGACAGCAATAGGAATCCTTTCTCCTGCGCAAACACGCAAAGAGACTGAAATTGTCAGGTACGAATATTTGCAGCTACGGTGATCTATATACAAGCTGTTGAGAACATAACACACATACTGTGTGAATGCGAGGCATTCATTTTTAAGGAAATACAATACTTTTTCGAATATAGACGACACAAACTTCAAAGGAGTTCTTGGCTTTTGGGTCTTTCACCAGGGAGATTATTTGGGTTTTTGCCATTTGAAAGCAAATTCAACTGGTTCCACAGGGATCGCAATGGACCCGTGTTGGTGTCTGCGTGATGGCATATCCATCATACCCTTGTTTAACCTTCACCTAACGCACTGGGTTCGCTATATATTGTCCAGTTCTTCCTTTTTTTTTCCAAAATTTCAGAAACATCATTCTTCAGCCCGATGGCATTAGCTTCTAACTCCACATTAGTTGGCATTTGGTTGATGTTCATGAATTGTTAGAACGAAATCAATAGTTCGCTTCTTGCCATTACGCCATTTTCGATTTCAAACCTCTGTGGATCGCCTTAAAGTAGCTATTTGTTGTTCTCGTTATAACTTGGAAGGCAAGCTAAATAATAAATTCTCTATTAACACAATAGAAGATCTTTTCAAAGCGCTACTGACAGTAGCTGAAGCGACAAACTGGCCACTGGCGATCCGCAAGCTGTTTATGTGGAACTAAATGGTGGCTCCTACAAAATCGGCATCGAGAGTAGCTTATATCAGCAACTACAGGTAGCTTAAAAATTCTTCTTACGGACCTTGATGATAATTTTTTATTTGCATTTCTTGTTAATTGTTGCTTCAGATACACAATTCAAATTTGGACCGATATGCTAGCTCCATCGCTTTAGTTGACCAGGGCGTAAAACAAACAAAGAGCCATTTAAGTCCTTCACTAGATCTGTGTCCACTTGTCAGTTTTTTCGTGATTCTGAAAGGAGAACTGCTGTTGCGTGTAGAAAGTGTTATCTACAAAGTCATATGCTATGGTTGCACACCTTTCTACTGCTCTTAGATAAAGAGTGTCAGGCTGTTGATTAAATGCACTTGGGGCATTAGAACCTTTTGTTATCTGTAAGTGTCGTACACGAGTATCCTAAATGATGTTGCGTAGTCTTTGAACTGGTGTACGTAATGGTGATCTCATGAGGTCCTCATGTTTCCTATCCATCTATTTGGGACTTCCATTATATTGCTTCTTAAATGGTGACTTATGGCCAACTAATTGATACTCGGCTAATTTTGCAACAGGCTTATGCTCAAACCAGCTGCCATCCAAAAATCTTTCGCCATTGTCATTTCGTTGTCCAAGATATTGTTTTTGCATTTCCTGTATGAATTGTGGTTGCCTGCGTGACCATTTAGATTTCGGGAAGGTGCTGCATATTTGATGACAAGATTCAGTGTCCCAAGATTCGTTAACGTGACATTTTGTTGGGGAAGTTCTTGTATTCATCCCGAAAATCTAAAATCCAAATTTACTGATAAAAATATTTTAAGGGGCTTATAATGTTTTTAGACAGTTTTTAAGACTCTTTCGAAATTTTTGCAATAACTTTGGATATATTTGAGGAAAAATCGGTCCAGAATCATCTGACTTATGCAAGGAATTGCAAGAATTAAGAACCACGAATGCGGTACAACCAACAATTTCGTTAATACAAAGCATCTGACCTTAAGTTCTTAACAAATTTGAATTATTTTTTCTTTAAATAGAACATGAAGTGCATACTGAAGTTTTTTTTATTTTAAAGCCTAAACCACGATTACCAAGCGTAATTACAAATCATACAAACACCCATACATTTCTTTAATCAAAAAAAGACTGAAACAAGGTTACTGGACACAACCCAAGGACTAGTGTTGCAAAACAAACTGAAGTGCGTACACCGAAGACGTAATAAAAGAAATATGTAAATTCAGTTTAGATCATTAATTCTTGGCGTTCTAGGAGTCATTGATTTGATTCCAATTCCAGATGCATAGTTAGCATTTTACTAGTCGTCCAATGCCCCTGACGTACAGACAGGTTGGTCCAGTTTTCTCGTAAAGGCGGTTGGTGCCTCGGCAGTAGAATGGTTTAGCTTTATATCCAAACAACAATGTTTTTAGATTAAATACATATTTTATTCATTAGTCATATTATAAATAAAATTAGAATATGGAATACTGTGACCAGATAAGAATAAAGGACAAACCACTTCAAAGTATATATGAGCTTTCCACCGGCATTTTCAAGTAAATCCAATTTTAAAATTCTCTCTTCAAAAGTAAAATATTAAACTTTTCATTAATTCCAATGAATATCATTAAGCACAAACGTATTTACAGTTAATTAAGCCAGGACCCAACGAATATAAATAAATCCAATAGCAGCTTCACTTGATTTATTGGACAATGTCGTTCCATAATTCATCTGGTATTCGTATTTCACTTCGTGAACTCGAACGATGATAATGCCATGGCTATTACTATTGGCTTTGCCATTGCTATTGCCATACTGGCGAGCAGATACTTTACCACTTGGAAGGCAATTAAAATTTGTTTACATGCAAACGTACGAATAGTAACCACCGAAAGCTTTGCCGGTCTAGTACTCTTTTGGCTTTAACAGCAATTTCCCATAATTCATTAGCTCTAATGGAAATTTCCACTTGTAGCCGCACGCAGGACATCGAATGATACTTCGCCAGAAAAAAAACAAACCGAAAATAAATAAAAGTAAAAAAAAAATCCTTTCAAATTGTGATGCCTTTGGAGCCATAAATTCAATGCTAGTCACTTGATAATTATTCATTTTTAATTAAAGATGGTCTAACGATAAGGTGGATATTTTTGAGCTGTCCTGCATTGCAGTAGGTAATGCTAGGACTTTAGCCCAGGCCGATGTTGATGACTGGAATGTAGTGATGCTAGAAGGAGATTAGCGATGATTTTGAGTTAAAGATACAATATTAAATATTTCTACCATTTTATTGCCAACATTAAGAAGTCATTTTAAATGTTTTATGATTCATAAATTCTAACATGCACATGCCGTTAATTTAACTTGGAATGTCCTTCATGGCGTGGCTTAAAGGGTTTTTCTTTGTCGTTGACATAAATTAATAGCAAAAAAGGGGTTAAGATTCGTCCAGATAAAATGGATATTAAGGAGCAATATTTTGAAAAATTTTTGTCAACAACTGACTAGAGGCAAGTGTTGATGTCAATATGTCGCTGTCGTATATCTACGAAATAAGCCTCTTTCGGGTTTAGATTCGACAAATATTGGCGAATGTTCTCCAAATTATTCTTTTCTCAGAAGCGGCGATGCCACTTAACGATTTGCAATATCGTACAAGGAGAAGGAAGACGTATGGAACCAAAGGGAGTTGTTTACAATTAGAATTTCGGACACCACTTCTGGCAGGTGAACGAAGTAAAGAGGAATGAGACTTTAGTTAAAATTCTGCGCAAATACGGTTCAACTCTCTCGCTGGTGTTCCACTTCGTAATGGAGTCGTTTTCCCGTCTTAATGTGTACATACGAGTACTATTGCTACGTGGTTGGCAATAGAGCTATGAGCTCCTGAGATATCGTTTGGCTACAAAAGGTCTGCAGCTTTCAAGTCATTGTGTCGATTACTTTCTACTCACTTCCATACGATAGAATTGGTCCACTGTTTGTACTGAAAACATTGTGTTTTCCAGACTTTGGACAGCACACTGAACATAAGTAGGTTGAGCCTTTCCGACTTTGTTGCTCACGTCGAGCTGTATGCCAAATTCAGCTGACACAATTCTGTCTAGCTAAAAAGAACTGCCAACTTTCTCGAATAGCTATCACGCAATGTTATGTTTCGTAAAAGAATTCGAAAGGCTAAGGGTTTTTTTCTTTAGCCCTAGTGTACTTGCCTTGGCACCTCGCTTTATTGTGGATCCGTAACTGTATGTCAAAGCACGTAGAAATTGTCAAGCTAGTCCACACGTTTTAGGTAAAACACCGTTAGCGATTGGATTTCGCATAGATTATCACCAGAGAAAAAAGATGTAGTACCACGCAGTCCTGTGGTATACCGCTTTGGATTTCAAATACAGCTGACGACTAACCATTGTGTAAGAACTGACCTTTGCACTTTCATACACGTGTGGCCTTAATAACAGCAATGACCTTATCAAGATTGCGATACACCGAGGGCTGTGAATTTAAACTCACGATTCCCGCTGTATAAGACTTACAGGTTAAGCGGGGATTTATGTACAATGTATTCAACGCATTGATCTTGAATTATCCGCAATGGGTTTCTATGGTTGGGGTAGGAAGATCTAGAGCAGATCCTGCTTGTTTCGACAACGAGGGTTAAATCTCATCCTGTCCAGCACTATCTTCGCTATATTATATTGTCCAACGCCAGAAAAGCACATATACCCGCCAAGTCCCGCAGTCCATCGAAATGCCTTCTTAATGATCACCTCTTTCACTTCCGGAAAAACGCCTATTCTTCCATGCGCTTATCATGATGGTTATCAATAGCTCTGTCTTTGGATCTGGCACAGCTTAGCAAAAATTCCTCATTGTTCCACTTAAGGGGCTTACTCCGCAGCTGCAATTTTTATTAAGCTAGGGAGAGAATTCATTGTCTCGAAAGACTCGTTCAGTCCAAATGGCTTGATACCATTGCGAAGTCCTCGGTCGATCTCCCCGGCCGATATCAGCAAGGAATTGTAAAGCCTCTTTGATATTGTTTGAAATTTTGTTGTTCTCGGAAATAACATACATGGATAGAATTACTCTAAAACCGGCTTTCTGCATCTTATGGCTTGTCCAACAAAAGCCTTGATGCATTTAAAATTTTCGTGTTTTACATTACGATGTTGTTTCTATCTTGTTCACTGTTGTTAAGCTGTTGTTACAGTTTATGTTGCACTTTGATCTGTTTCCAAGAATCTACTGCTGGACATGTACTGTGTACTTTGACTGCTATAAAATGCCAGTCATTCCAACGTGGGCTCTTCGTCTATGGAATATCTACACTAAGATGCAAAAAAAGCCGCACTAACGAAAAATAGAAAATTTGGCTTTGACGTGCTCTGTTTCCTTTTTTATTTGTTGAATGGGAAAAATCCTTTTATTATCGAATAATTAGGGCTCTTAGTATTGTAGTTATTTTATTCCGACGACATTTCCTTGTTTTTGAAGTCGCCCTGATGTTTACTCGTTTTCTCTTTCATTGACGTGAAAAGTGAAAAGTGCGCGTTTGAACAGTGTCAAATCCTTGCTCTTAGGAGGAGAGAAATTTCTCGTCGATTATGATTCAACAAATCGACGATAAGTACCATGAAAGTGGTGTTTTAGACCGGAAAAGTGAAAGCGGTCGAAGAAGATGCACTACTCTAAGAATCCATCCCAATATAAAGAGGAAAATATTGAGGAACCGGATAGTTACTGCACCACAAGTAAGGAAATATATTATGGAAACCACCGGCATAGACATCTCTGTGACAACAGTTCAAACATGGCTTAACGAACCGCTTCTTACACCAAGAATTAAGTCGTCTGAAATAGGCAAGAATAGGAAGAATAGGCAATGTTAGAATTGGACCCGAGATGACTGCCAAAAGGTCATCTTCTCACATGAGTCCAAATTCAATTTGGAATTTTCAGAAGGAAAGTCGACAATTCGACGTCGACCTAAAGAACGCTTGAAGGAAGAATGTTGGAGTTGGAACTCTTTTAATAGTGGATGGATCTGTAAATGCTTTAAAGTACAAAGTGGGAAGTAAGCCATTACTCACACGGGTGTTTTGTTCCAGGACGATTCCGCACTTTGCCATCGTGCTAAGACAGTAAACAACGAATCGTCGATTTTAGTCGATTTTAATCGATTTTAACTAATTCTTTTCCCAGGTCCAAAGTAAGAAAAGTAAACTGGGGATACATTCGCTCCATTGGCGCGGAAACAGTCCTGACATGAATCCTACTGAGCACGTTTGGCATGGTATTGGTGTAGAAAGTCCAGCAATTTGCAGGAATTAAAAAGTCACACGAAAAAATCTGGTATGAAGAAATTGACACCAGCTATGTCACCAACTGTTACGATTCAATGCCAAGCAGGGTTGGAACCCAAAGAGCCAAAGGCGGCCTCACTCCATATTTAGAAAGGAAAATATCTTTTTTCTTTGCAATCTTAATAACCAAAGTGCTCTCATAAAACGAATAACTTATTGTAGTTACTTAAGGCGGCGCTACAGTCCGGGGTAGACCTGGGCCTCAACCAACAAGAGTCCTTAGTCAGCTCGATCTTTAGCTAGCTGCCCCCAGTTTCGCATGATAAGTTGATTGAGATCCCCTTTCACTTACATGCACCACTTGAGTCGCGGTCTCCCGCGATCTAAGGCGCGGAAGCGAAGACTTTTCGAACCGGTGAATTTGTGTCCGTCCGCTCTACATGACCCAGCCATCTCAGTCGTTGAACCTTCAGAAGAGTGAAGTCGATGTCGCTGCGCAGCCCGTTCGTCGTTGTATCTCCTCCTCCACTCACCGTCGAAAATCACCCGAAAAATTCTACTCCCAAAGTAGCCTAACACATGTTTGGTAAAGCCCATCCCTCTGCGTCATAGAGCAGGACTGGGATGATTAAGGTCTTATATAGGGTCACTTCTGTTGTTTGAGACAGGGTTTTGCTAGTAAATTGCCTTCTTAGCCCAAAGAAGCAAAGATTGGCAAGAGTTATTCTTCGTTTGATCTCCGCGCTGGTGTCGTTGTCTGAATTGATAGTGGAGTCTAGGTAGACAAAGTCCTTAATTACCCCAAAATTATATCTGCCAAGGCTGACGTTCTTTCGGTTGACAGCATATACCCCGTTTTGCCCCCGTTGGCTGTTAAGCTCATCTTCGTCCGAGTTTTTAAGTTAGATTAAGCTTGTATTAAGCCAAATAAATAAAAATTAAAATTCGCCGCTTCCATCTCAGTATTTGCGAAAGCACCACTGACATCACGCTGCTTTCTCCCGATTATGTCAGTATCATGAGCGTACGTGAGTAATTGCACGGACTTTTGAAAGCCCCTTGTGTTGGCGCGTGAGTTTAGCAATCGTGGTCTTGTCTAAGTCTTTTTTTGACATCAAAGTCCTCGGTGAGTATTTGATGGAGCAGTGTGCATTCTGCATCATCACCATGCACAAACGGATGAGTTTGGCAGGGATACCAAATCTAGACATTACTCGTATAGCCCGTCTCTATAGATACTGTCCTACGCGGTCTTAAAATCGATGAATATATGGTGGGTATCGGTTTGGAGCTCATGGATTTTTTTCCAAGATCTACCGTAGTGTGAATATTTGGTCGACGGTAGACTTTCCTGGCCTGAAGTCACATTGATATTGACCAATCAGGTTGTTGCCGAACGGCTTCACGCGTTGACACAACACGGCAAGTAGGATCTTGTAGGCGATGTTAAGAACACTGTTGACTGTTCCATTCATCGGACATACTTTTGTCCGACCATATTTTACAGATGAGTTTGTGTATGGTCCATACCAAACCATCGCCTGCCGCTTTGAAGAGCTCGGCAGTCAAGGCCGTCCGCTTCAGCAGCTGTGTTGGACTTAAGCTTAGATATGGCTGTCTTCATTTCATCCAGGGCGGGAGGACCGAATAATTGGTCTACACCGTCCAGTTTGAAAGGTTCATTCTGCTTGACAGCGGTATTTGGTTCATCATCGCGGCCTACAGAAATGCTTCTTTCAATTTCTCAGCATCGATTGCGAATCTACTAATATGATCCCTTGTTCGTCTCAGGGTTTGTGTCCGTGGCATGTTTTTTTTTTGGTAAAAGTTCCGAATCTCATTCCTGGAGCAGCATTTCTAAATTTTCTCGACCGCGCTTTTCTCATGCTCCTTCTTTTTCCTCCTGAGAAGCCGATGTTCGTTTATCCTCTTCTGCTCGTACAGCTCGTGAGCAGGTCTATACTTTCTATGCAGCGCCACTTTGTACGCATCTTGCTTAGCTGCATATGCTTGTGGGCACTCGTCGTCAAACCAGGGGTTTCGTTGGGATGGGCAAACGAAACTCAGCACATCAGAGGCGGCATTTGTGACAGCTTTTTGGCAATGCTGCTACTGGTCTTTCATACTTGATGCTGGCGACGTAGGACCTCTTAGGAGATAAAGGGAAACTCGATCGGAAAAGGTATTAGGTTACCTTTGCGATGTTCGGAATATTCGCAACCGTACCTTGGCCAAAACCAGGTAATGGTCCCAGTCGAAGTTGGAAATTATAAAACAATAAATCAAACAGCCTGGAAACCAATTTTGAAGGGGTTCGACCCTCGCGTTGGTTCTTGTGGTTAAACCACTTAAGATTGACCTACCTGGTACGAGCAGGTAGGTATCTCCAGCCTTTCAACACCACCGTAGACAGGGCAGCTTACAGTCAAAATTCCCTGTTTTACTTGAGTCCGGCTTTTTTTCATCTTAGTGTACATCGTCGTACTTTTGAGTCGTCAACTTATACCAATGTGGTCTATCTGCTTCGATATTCGATGCTTATCAGATAAGACCGATTCGGGGATCAAGCATCCACAAAAAGGTGATTAACTTTGCTTTAGTCTCTGAGGCAGTGTATCTCCATCACATGTGGATATGAGTGCGTTCGATTTCTACCCTGGCGCTGTCACAGATAGGTGTCAAGTTTTTGGCCGCACCTAGTTGACCATAAAAGGAGGGTATCTTATTCTCGCGTATCGAACAGGGTCTTTAGTAATCGATGGACATCAGCAAAGTGTCAGCCCGTACATGGGTCGTTAATTTTCGTTTCGGTACAATTATGTGACCCACAGCCAATTCTCTTTTTTGCCACGAGGGTTCGCCTATCATGATAGACTTCATTGCGGGAAAGAATGAAGTATTAGTGTTAGACCTATCTGGCATTGAAAATAATAATTTTTCGCAGTTTATGTATATCAGAGCCTACTACTCAGTCTGTGTTTTGTGTACCACAATTTGGGCTTCCACCCAGCTCGTTGAAACTAAATTTTCTATTTCCTTACTTGTTAGAAAGTATCTTGACCAATACTCTTGTTTATTGTCGCTGCTTTCTGTTACAAGATCGAGGCTGGTAGATTGAATGCTCCTTAAGAATCATTATTCTGCATTTACTGAGATCCGGTTCTGTTAAGGTATTCTCCTCTCCCCAATCATAAATATTCCTCGCTTATCCTTCAACGTCAAAGGAATTCATTTCGTTACATAGTTTATGTCAGAGTGCCCTGTGTTATGACCTCGATCCGTCGTAATTGACTTTTTCTAAGGTCGTCCGGTTTAAAACGCTGCACTTATCGGACTGTTTATTCTTTGTTCAGATCCATAAAAAAATCACTCAGCCCAAGTCATCGTGGAATAGATTCGTTTATCCATTTGGTATCCACATCCAAATCCGATGAATTCATTTTGGCAATTAACTCCAATGGATGGCGATACCACCACCAGTCCAATCAGAACGACACTACTCGTAGTCGTATGCAATCAGCTCAGAGGGATGCATAAAAAACTGTTTATGGGAAGTTAGCCATCTATTCGTGGCCTTGTATGGCAGGGCAGACCTTTTTATCCCTCTTGATTCTCGAATACATTTGTTTTGCTTAACGAGTCACGGAATAGTCACGCAACTGTAAAAAGGCTTAACCACCTAAAAGGGTGTAGAGGTCTCCTTTCTTTTCTTTTTTCTCTCCTTATAAACAAAACACACGTGAAGGAATCACAGAAAGCAAAGAATAAAAAGCACAAGAAGACCAAAAAGTAAAGGAAAGTCAAGTCCTAAAGCACTAAACACTTTTAACCGCATTAACATAAACACTTTGGTCACCTTTCGACATATGCGCTCAACTTGAGGCCATTTGCCGTAATCGCCTTAACTCTGATAGACAAAGAGTCAGACATAAAAAAAATGGTTGCAACAACAAAAAGGATGAGAAGAAGGTGAGACTCTACCTATGCTCGTAGAGAAAAGAAAACATTGGCAATGTCACGCACAGTCAATGACTTTGATTGGTAACCCATAAAGGATTTCGGTCTTTTGAGCCAGACACAAATGAGTTGGGCTTAAGTCCTTGTCTTGTTCATCAGTTAGCTCAGGGATAGTGTGTAGAACAAGAGTGAAAAAAAAAAACGTGGAAAAATGGAATACGAATACTTGTAGTCGTATCCAGGTACCCCTTGAGGATATTCGGTCATATGTATCTGCACGGGTACTGGCTGTTATTTATGTTGGTTTCGCAGTCGGTGACAGGGTGTGCCTTATTAATATCTTCCTCATACTGGGTGACAATTTACGACATGTGACGGTAGACGATGATATGATTTCATAATTAGAGTGGTTTGCGTGTGCACATGTGAGATTTATGAGAATTTCGGAGGTATAATGGTTAGATGGTCCGTAAAGGATACGAGTATATGAGGAAATATTTGTCGTTCGGTTGTTATGTCGTACCCGAAGCAGATGTTGTGTGATGAATGGTTGGAGCGGGGAAATTTTAATTTTAATTTCACAAGGTTCTGGAGAAGTCACACACTTCCGGGGACTCAGAATGAAAATCTATCTTTATGCTGTCATGTGATTTTGTCGGGTAAAGACAATATACCCGGCTCTCCAATTTCATCGCAGAGTGGGCTTACTATATCATATCGGTTGTAGCGTGTGGTACTGTTTTTGTAAGGCCATATTTAGATATGTATCTTATATGAAATACTATGTCGTAGAACCCTCCATAATACCTGCTTTGAACGCGCTAATTTTCTTTTACGCGCTCCAAATGTTGTTCCAAACTTCTGTACCTATATTTACCAGTTCATATGTTTATGACTCAAATCAGGTATCCTTAGAGAGTCCTAGACTTGCCATTGATGCCATGCATTCGTGCTAGTGCTATGCAATGGTTTTATATTTAATTTGGTCCTCCTTTCCTTTACCAGCTCGGTAGGATTAAACGGCTTTCTTAGGAGAGTCATCATTGTGCGTGCCCTTAGTGTGCTAAAAGACAGAAGAAAAATGAGGACGCGTTTGGTATTTTCATTGAAATTTAGAGTGCCTTCGACAAGGCTACGGTATGCTACACGACGTAATGAACAAAACCTTAGTTGCGGGTGGCAAATGAGGCCAATATGCGATAGTAGGGTGAACCACCTTTGCTTTTGGAGAAGCATCCTGCTACCACTGCTCTTGTATATGTTTGTCAAATCTTTACTTAGTCTTGACAGCTCTAATACCACGCTTAGGTATAGGTATGCAGATGGCTGTTGGATCAAGTCCCTCAATTGTTTTGTCTAAAGCGCAGACAGCTAACCCAAGCAATAATCGACGACTGGTGTATTAGATATTGGCTGGCAGTCAATCCACTTAAAGCTGAGACAGTTCTCTTAACGAAAAGGAAGCAGTTACTGCTAAAATACGCCTCCAGCTCTTACTGTGACGGGTGTAACCATTATTGGACAACTGAATACACCTTGAATGACTCGAACTGCAACCAACTTAAGACTGCTATAATTTCCAAACCGTTCATGACAGTGAGCTCAAATTTTGACATATGACAGATAATTTTATTATTTACAAGCTTTGTAAACGATTTCCGTCTCAGTTGTGTTGGAAAATTTTTATCCGCGATGGAATTCAAACGTGATAGTGTGATATTTGGCTGGAAAACCACAAGTAGCTATCGTTAAAACCCTCCAGGACCTCAACGTGAATAAATTATTTGTGTCTCGAACCATAGCTCGTTACCATGATACTGGCAGCGTTGTAAAACGCCATGGAGGTGATCATAAAAAAACAGCAACATCGGCAGAAATGGTTCGGAAAGTGAAGGCTCGAATTGATCGAAATCGGCGTCGAAGTGGAAGAAAAATGGCTCGTGAGCTCAACATATAGTTGGAACGGATGCAACGCATGCTGAAAAATGAGCTTGGGCTCAAGCCATTGAAGTTCCAAAAAGCACACGATCTTACACCGCAACAGAAAAAAGTTAAAGTCGAAAGAGCGAAGGAGTTGCTACGCTTGCAAGAAAGTGGTGAGTTGCCGAATTTGGTTTTTTCCGATGAGTCGCCATTTGTTATCGAGCAATATGTCAACAAAAAAAATGACCGAGTTTACTTGCCAGAGAGGTCCTTCGAAAATTTACACCTTCGGACGGCCACCAGAAAGCAGGCAGCACCGATGGTGATGGTTTGGGCCGCCATAACCGCCGATGGTCGCTCTCCCCTCGTATTTTTGGACCGTGGCGTCAAAATTAATGCGATCGTATACCGTGAAACTGTCTTAGAGGCAGTATTGAAGCCTTGGGCAAACAATCATTTCGGTCGGAGACCGTGGACATTTCAACAAGACTCGGCACCGTCTCACAAAGCGCGCGTCAACCAAGATTGGTTAAAAAACAATGCTCCACATTTCTTCGACACAACGCATTGCAAATTCTCCGGATGCAAACCCGTTGGATTTCTCTGGTGGGGTATTTTGAAGACGAAGTTGGAACTAAAAAATACCAAAGTTTGGACCACCTCAAACAAGCACTTCGCTGGGAATGGGCCAAAATACCGCAGAGCCACTTACGTGCCGCGTGCGATGCTTTCTTCGGCCGTCTCAAGGCCATTATTAGCGCCAAAGGTGGACATATTGAAAACTACTGATACAATTTGAAAATTGATGTATTTTCCAACATTTTTTACTTTGGCACAATAAAATTTATTAAAAAATAAAAAAAATTATAGCATTTTAAAAAGTTATAGTTCGAGTAAGTCACTCTGTATATAGCCCTGCTAACAGCAACGATATTATCAAAATTGGCTCTCCTGCACAAGGTTATTCATAAAGAATGTTTCAGCAAGATGTGTAGGCTCTACTTTTTTTTGAATAAAACGAACAATTGTTGAGCCGTCTCTGAAAGCCTTATTGCTTTATAAAGTAGACACATGAAGGATCTGCCTGCAGACCCTCAGTCTTTTCTCGAAATGTTCAATCACTCTTTCCCATAATTGAGGCTCTATCTCAGCGATAGTGGCTTCGATGTTCGCTTTCCGAGTTGGAATTATTTGCGGATGGTTGGTGTAGATCTCGCTTTTGACATAGCCCCAAAGAAACAAGTCTAACGGTGTTAAGTCGCAAGATCTTGGCAGCCTGTGGGTGTCTCCGAACCGCGAAATTACAGGGCCAGGAAACTTCGAGCGCAGTCACTCCATTGTTTCGCGACTTGTATGGCACGTAGCATCATCCAGTTGAAAGTAGAGGTCGTCCGCATCTACATCCTCGAGTTTCGGACACCAAAATTGTTTATCATGTCTCGGTAGCGGCCTCCATTGACCGGAATAGCTTTTCGGGCTAGTTACACGTTCTGGGTGCATTGGCATCTTCTGAATCCCTTGTGGATTTTCGGTGCCCCAGGTGAGACAATTTGTCTTATTAACGCAGCCACCAATATGGAAATAGGCCTCATTTGGAAATACGATTTTCTTGTAAAAATCATTGTCAGCATGCGGACACAAGTCGAGAACGAACGGCCTTGCTGTTGGTCGGCCGGATTCTATTCTGGCGTTAATTGGACCTTGTACACATGGAAATCCAAATCTTTCGTCGAAATTCGAAACAGTGTGGCAGTGGATAGGTCAAGCTCCTGAGATTCAGTGACGAATGGAGGTGTTTGGTAGTTTTCGACATTTTTCTTTACTGCGGTGATATTTACCATTATCGTCTTCACATCTTGTGCTGAGTCCGTTTGTTGGAATTTTTTTGATTGTCGTCTCGGAAGGCACATGATTACATGCAAAATTGTCACGAATTTTTCGTACCATTCCTGCGATTGAACGTGAATTTTCTTTCATAATAAAATTTATCGATTCCGGTTTTTTCTTTCACTGTGTAGCGTTCCATTTTATAGATGACATCTGTCACCATATGCCAACCCTACGGGCATCAGCTATAAAATAGTAAGCCTTTCAAATGGTACACCTCTTGTTGAAAGACCCTTTATCAAGAAAGCTTGAGTAACCCACCAAAATGCCCTTCTTTAGCTAAACTGGTTTTCCCATGCTGTGATGTATTGTATTTCAATAATTCTGCCATTAATCCTGGCTCGGTTTGAAAAAAATCTCGAAGGTATGCCGTCCATATCCAAGGGCTAGCTCTGATTGAGCACATCCACCGCTGATGCACTTTTTGAAATGCTTACTGGGGAAACCACCAAGCTGCTTCCATATGGTTTACCACAACTCTATTTCCTGAGTTCCGATGTCAGCGCAAAACCATCTGGGAGACCATCCCCACAGACTGAGGCTCTTTAATGGACACAGACGTTGCATCTTTAGTCTGCGTACCAAAATCGTTGATATGATCATATATGTATGTTGCCTTAAAGACATCCAAGGTGTTATCGACTTGCAAGAAGTGGAAGAGAACTTTCAGCGATTCGTAGTGCTTTCTACCGAGTAATGTCCTTTGCATCTACACGGCTATGATCAGATTATTTCTATCCTATGCATACTAGAATTATCTTTCGGCTTTGTCCAGCATGCCCTCAGTCTGCTGTACACGCATTGCTTCATGTCTCTTCTATCTTGTACTCAGTGAGTTTGGGCTAGGTCTGTCTTTTAACAATGACACGGAAACTTCTTTTGCTGCGAGAATAGCAAACTTACTTTTTCTGTACTCAGGACGGGCTTCGGAATCTGATTTAGGAAAGGTATTTAGTCGATAGCCAAGCAATGTCTAAGGTCCTTGCTAAACCCACCCTTTCGGGAATGCAGATCTTCTCTTATCTGTCTCAATAGGCCCACTTAACACTCAAGTGGGTATGAATACACTTGTTAAGTGTTATGTTTTTTTTGAAAATGGAATAGAGAGAGAAAGACAGATATTTGGGGTCCAGTGGTTATTTCGCTCAATGGGTGGCATCTAACATTTAATGAGGACACTAAATTCTTAGTGGAAGGTGGCTTGTTGTTGGTTTCTAGTCAACTACTCATCTTATTTTGTTAACTGAAAAAATGAATGCCTTTCGGGCGTGGCTGGGATTCGAACGCCTAACCTTCCGATTTGGAAACCAGTCTACTACCACTGGAGCCACGGCCACCCACATCCATGTTCGATAATATTAGTGTCATTTACAAGTATTATCGCACAGCTTTGTATGCCATCTAGTGGTTGCAAAAGGATCTAAGAATTTGTTTCATCGGATTTTGGAATCATTTTATGTCGCTTTTTCGTTTCATCGGAGTTTGAAATTGCTGCCAAAGGAGCCAGAAGAAGTTTCACTTCGAAAAAGTATTTCCTAAAAGTGAGTGCATTATGCCAGAGCAAAAGAAGATGGCTAGTGGAGATTCTAAAATATGCTTCTCTATGAAAAATGTACTTAAGCCGAGCAGGATCCATGTATAAATCACAACCCGATCGTTGCTCATATTTATTAACCAAAGGCCGCTAAAAAATTATCAGTCTTTGTCCGAGACGGTGGTTTCGCTTTCGAGGGCTCTCTAGCAGTGCTGCTTTCGCGTTTTTTTTTTTGCAAACCAACACTCATTTGATGATGCTACTTCTAGGAGGACATTTTCAACTTCGTAATGATGATGAAATACATTCCCAAGAACTAGCGAATCTTCTCGCTTCTCCTGCAGATGCACTGGGCTGATGACCCTTTTTTCCAAGGTGTTGTAAACGCCTATGAAATATCTCCAAGCGAAAACCTCTCAATCACCAGAAGTACAGTTTTAGTATCCATTCTTATCGACAAGTGTAACCTAAGTATACACAAACCTAGCAACAACATATTTGCACTTAATCTTGGCCACAATAAATTGCAAACATTCAAAACCAACGTACACCAGCATCTCTTTTTTTTCCTCCCTTCATTTCCTTCGCGCCCGCTGTGTGCTAACATTTCTAGGATATAACGCGTTAACAGTAAAAAAAACAGCCTGACTTCATTGGGTGCTATCTACTTGGATGCCCCACAAATGCTATCCTGGGAAGTCAGATCGCTAATGAAACTGATAAGCAACGCTTAGAAGAGAAAAAAGGAAAATAAAAACTAAAACACAAAAGCAGTTGGTCAGCATGACGCAGTGGTAAAGTTCGATGACTGCTACGCTAGAAAGCCCTGTGTTCGATTCGAGGGTCATACAGGGCATAGAAGTAACCACCTTGTACGTAGTGACTCTTCTACTGACCTTATTTGAATGACTGATTTTGCAAGATAGTCAATCTATCGCTTCCATAACCTTGAAAAGGAGTAAGCTTATAATGTTTCTTTTGTTAGAAATCCTATTCACCCACGGTCTTTGCTTTGTAACGCTGACATGTCTGTTTAGTAAATGTGTGTTGCTATTTTTAACTCTGTCGCCAATAGAAGAGAGCAGAATCCATTAGTAAAATTGTCACGTTCAATTGGGCGTTGAATTAACACCTGTTTTCTCCTCTGTTAAGAAACACGCCTAGTCAAGCTATCACGTTCAATGGCTAAACACTTAAACGACATCGCGTTCAAAATAAGAAACTAAGCCCTCAAACGTTAGCAATTCCTCAGTAGCGCACTTATACTTCACTGTAATAGGTATCCGCTTCCAAATGTATTCGTATTTCCTCCAAATCAATCGCAATCGATTCCAATTCCATTGTGACTCTTCTTACCATCTGATCGGTTTTAATTATTCAACTTGGAAAACATTCCTATTCCCATTTATGCAACTAACCAAATACCCAACTCCAACGATGACATTCACCCTAACCTTCCTTACTCGATGGCACCCAGTCAGCCAACAGTAGCCGCCCATCATGATGATGGCAATCATCATCATCATCATCATTGCGGTCCCCGTTGTTGGATCAGCGTTTCTCGTTTTTCGGTGTTCTAAGGCAATGCGCCTTACCCATTAAAACTTCATCAGAAACGCCAGACATAAATCATATTTAACCCCTTAGCTCTCCCTACCAGGCAGCGCATTTCGATTCCCTATCAACGAATGATGACAAAGCCATGGTAGGGGGACGAACTTCGACGTCAACGTTGATGTTGTTGCAGTCGGTCTTCCCAGACACAGACTCACACAAAAAAAATACAAAAGTCTGAACGATGACAAAGATACCCCATATGCCTCATCGAGTGCATACAAATTCGGTGTTCTCCACCTCGATGTCGACGGTGGATAAATGCATCCGTAGGATGGCTAATTACATATTCAGCACCTGTTCTGCGTCGTCATCGCGCGGATTAAATGCCCGTCCGTTCGTCAAGGCGAAATCGGATACGAAGAACAACATACAGCGAACGTTAGAGTCAACCTTTAAACCGGTCGGTCGGTAGGGTCTGTGTGTTCCTCTGGATGATTAAATTGTTTGCATTGCTTGAAATCGTTTTGTGCTCCTATCGATGGAGGCACGCTCGATGAGCACGATGGATAGCTCCTTTGTCTTTAGCTGATATTCAATGCATTGAATGATGAGTCAGCGTGCCTCGTGGAAGTCATCAAACACAGCTGGGTTCTTGGTTCTTAGTGTGGAGAGTTATTTCCTTGTGTCTGTCTGTGGCGGGAATTGAAATGCACTCCACGAAAAGGGAAGCATTGGAAGCAGTTGTCTTTAACTCTGTGACTAATTAAGGAAGTACATGTTGCAGTCGGTGGCAGTAATCGATCAGGACTACTCTTGTCTTCTTTCTAGATTTTATCCTTACCTCCTTAATCATATTCACATGTAAATGTTCTTTATGCAACCTCTTGTAATGAGTTTTCTGTCTTATTTTTATATTTCCAGGCCCATGTGGTAGCAGCATTCGAACAGAGCCTATCAAACATGACACAACGCCTGCATCAACTAACCGCAACAGCTGAGCGAAAAGATGGTGAGCTAACCGATATGCGTCAAACGATCGAACTTCTACGAAAGCAATCGATTCAAGCGGGACTCACAACAGCTCACATGCAGAGTATGGGTGTCCAAACCAACAATAACCAAATGTGTCCGAATGGAGCCAGCGGAGATCTTCTATTCCCGGGTAGCAAGCCACAAACTCAAATGCCAAATCTTCATCCTAGACCACAACCAGCAACAAATGGCAGCAATTCCGGCATTCCGGGTTCAATACAGCGTCACCATAGCTCCGATTCAATGTGTTCATTGAACTCAATCAGTTCAGGTTGCTCGGCTCAAGACAAGAAAAAGAAAAAAGGATGGCTACGTAGCTCCTTTACAAAGGCCTTTTCGCGTAATGCGAAAATCTCTAAGACCAGCCGTCACGTTGGCGGTCCACATGGTAACCAAGATCAGCAATCAACTGGAAGTAATCAATCGCATCATAACCACCATCATCATCACCATGGCCATCACCAGCAAGCGCAGCTGCAAAATAATGGGCCAGTGACAAATGATTCGGTGACAAGTGCGACAGCGCAAGCACCCGCATCGCCAACCAAAAACAGCCCTCAAAAGACGGTCACTCTAATCGAAAATGCCAAACCGATAGACGCTATTGAACACGAGGAGCACCAAGTAGTCGAAGAACTTAAGAAACAACTCCGAGAGAAAGACCTGGTTCTTACCGACATTCGATTGGAGGCCTTGAGTTCTGCCTCACAGCTGGAGAGTCTTAAAGACACTGTCATGAAGATGCGTGCTGAGATGATAAGTCTCAAGCAAAACAATGAACGATTACAAAAATTAGTTACAAGCCGATCGTTAGCTGGTAGTGAGGCATCACTAGGAAACGCTATAAGTCCCAGTGGATCGATAGGTGAATCAAGACGCTATAGTTTGGCCGATGGTAATGCTAGGCCACCAATGGAATTGCCAAAGAGACTAGAAGAAGAAGTCGAAGAAGAAAACATTCCACCTGCCCCAGCACCAGAGCCACCACCTCCACCACTAAGCCCAACAACTCACATCGATTTGACACCACCACCACCTGCCATCGAACCAATTCCAAGTCCTGCACATTTGCCAACTGGCGTTGAAGATGTTTCTGACATCACAGATGGTAAAAAACTCGCTATAGCGTGTTACCTTGGCCAGCCTGAATCGTTCCCAAAGTACTATGAGGAGATTCTAGAAACAGACGATTTTTATCGCAAAGGTGAGAATGGTGAATGCAGTGAGAACGGCTTTGAGGAGAGAAAATCCTTCCCTAGTGCCACGTTGAATGAATTTGTCATCGCTTACACGTATATCTCTGGTAAGACAACATGGCAGAATTTGGATTACATTGTGAGGAAGACATTTAAAGATTATGTTTCGAGAATCGATCCTGGTACAAATCTGGGTCTCAATACTGACTCGATAACATCGTATCACTTGGGTGAAGCGAAACGTGGTCCCGAGATGGGTTTTCCCGAACTCCTTCCATGCGGTTATATCGTGGGAAATGTCAGATCGTTGTATATCTGTTTGCAGGGTGTTGGAAGCTTGGCATTCGACAGCTTGATTCCTAGAAGTATAGTGCATCGGTATATCAGCCTTCTAACTGAGCATCGACGATTGATTCTTTGTGGTCCCAGCGGAACGGGTAAATCCTACTTAGCAAGGCGATTAGCTGAGTTTCTCGTTGCCCGTTCGTCACGTGGAAATCCTTCAGAGGCAATTGCTACTTTTAAGTAAGTTTCGAAAGTTTCCAATTTCTCGAAGTCTTCTTCTAATTTTTGCTTTCGTGTTTTTTTTTTTTGCAGTGTTGATCATAAATCCTCAAAGGAGCTACGACAATATCTCGGTCATATAGCCGAGCAAGCATCCATTGCGAATGGGGCTGCTGACCTACCGTCTGTGATTATTTTAGACAATTTACACCATGCCTCTGCTTTAGGTGATGTTTTCTCGTGTCTCTTAAGCTCAGGTCCAGCGGCCAAGTTGCCCTGTATCATTGGCACAATGTCTCAGGCAACGTGCAATACCACCAACTTGCAGCTACACCACAACTTCCGATGGGTAAGTGAAATATCAATTCCTCTTGAAGTAAATCTCTACATATCTCTCTTTGCTTTTCAGGTTCTAACGTCAAATCACATGGAACCGGTGAAAGGATTTCTAGGACGCTTCCTTCGTCGTCGTCTTTTCCAGTTGGAGCTACAAACTCTGAATCATCAACCAGAGTTAGCAGCTGTGCTGGCATGGCTTCCAACCGTATGGCAGCATATCAATCGCTTCCTTGAAATTCATAGCTCGTCGGATGTTACAATTGGTCCAAGACTGTTCCTTTCATGTCCATTGGATGTGAAGGATTCACAAGTATGGTTTACTGACATTTGGAACTATCATTTGGCACCGTATCTAGTCGAAGCAGTACGTGAAGGTGTACAATTGTATGGACGTCGTGGCGGTGCATGGAATGATCCGTCCGCTTTTATACGCAATTCATATCCATGGCCATATGGACCGGATTCAGTGCCACCACTTAGACAAATTAACGCAGAAGATGTCGGCCTAGAAGGGATGCCAGTAAACAATGGCGATGCTCAAGATCCTTTGGTGAGTTTTAGAGTTTTGTTTTGTTTTGAACTCCCATTGACACTTGTCTTTGATTCATTTTAACATTGTAGTTTAGGGTTAGGGCTTACGTGTCCGATGTCAACGATCTAAAATACACAGAATCATTTCATTCTTCAGTAAGTTAAGAGAATCAAGTACTCGTATCTGCAACAATGAAGAGTTCCCAATATAGAACGTAAGCGTGAAATATTCAAATCATATGGCCCTAGGGAAATTATTATCGCCCAAAAAGAGTACCCTTTTGACATCCTCCGTTGATCTGATGAGCCAGTCATCAAAGTAATCCGTTCAGTGGTCCTAAATCCTTAAACCAGAATACCTATAACAAACCTATATCGAAGAGCAAATGGAAACCTTGTAGGTTTTAGTTCTTAGATTAGTCCATGCTATTTAGAATGACAATGTCTCTGGAATCCAAGGTTGTCTTCCTAATCGAGGTCTATACCCCGTAGATGTCACTGTAGATCTTTCTAATGCTTATTTAACTTTTTTCATGACTCCCATTACGTCTTCAAATTATGTTTATACCTTTTAGGTGTGAAAATGGCTTTCAGACTTCAATTCTATTATTCTGGACTCTGGAGAAATTTAACAACAGCGTCACGACTCCAGGCAAGATGTATTCGGTGCTGGTAAAAATTGTGCTATTTGTAAACTCCGTTCGTCTTTATTTTAATGGATATGACGCGTGTAGGACATTGGAGGTCAACGACGTCTGCAACGCCTTAAAGTGTTTATTGATTCCTCACCCATTCTAATGTGGAGTGATTCATAGAACGATGCGGAAACAATATTCTTCGAAAGTTGAAAGCTTTCGAGAGTTACATTTCCTGCAACCTAAATATATGATAGTACTAACTCAACAACGTTAGTGCAGTTTAGTTTGAGCGCTCAAAACATAGCGTTTTCAGACCTTAAGGAGCAAAACGAATGGAGGTTTTGCTTTCATGACTCTGCTGCCCACATCGATTTATATACCACCTTGAGTTAGGCGCATTGTTCCTAGATAATTGTCAACTTTCTTGGCCTTGATATGATGCATCATGGTATATGCATGGTATACCTTTTTGGATCTCAAACGCAACTGACAACTTGGCATTGTTTGGAACACCACTTTTGCACATTCGAATCCAGTCTTAGTAACGACAATAATTTTGTCAAAAATGCCTTACGCAGGAGACAGTGATTATGAACTTACGATTAATGCTGTCGAAAACTTTCTTTGATTAGAGGCAGGCCGCGGTTGGCAGGTGTTGTCAATGACCGCCGCCTCGTTCCTCTTAAGGTGGTTAATTGATGTTGAAGGGTGTTCGATTATCAAAGACTTTCTGTAGTATCTTATAGCTGAGATATTAATTTCACTTTCGGAGCAATTAGGACTTGATGGTGGTAGTAGAGACGCATCGTTGGTGGTCTTTAATTCAAAATCTTCTAAAAATTGTTCAATAGCACCGGGGAGGAGCGTAAAATATAGCTTTCTTTCTGGTATGCTTCTTATTATTTATCGAACCAACGTCTGTCAGAAGTTCTACTACTTCAAAACCTAATTTTGTGCGCGTTATGGCCCTTCAGCGAATGGCAGATGGCTTTATGGTTAAACGAACCCTTCCCAAATAATAGATATACATGTCGAAAAGAAAGTCCCAAAAGCCCTACTGTCATGTACGATTAAAGAACTTAATTTGATTTTGACAGCAATGTTATACCCTTATTATTATGTAGTGTGGGACCCCATGATTCTCCACAGCACCCATACTTAACTTCTCTAAATGTTTCTCAGTGAGATTCCCATTTGCTGTAGCATCAACCTTCACCATCCAGTGTTTTTCAGCCAGAAGTTCTGGCAATTGGGGAAGCGTGTAAGCCACATTCTATTCTCGTCCACAGTAATTTGGGCTCTACAAGGAGCTCGAATTGACCACAACTATCTGTAATGTTGTCCAGAATAGGAGGGTTTCCAACCGAACAATGATACAAGACATTTTTCCCATCTCTCTAACCCGTCCAAATAGTATTTGGCGTTTTTCTCTGCAAAATAATTGTTCACGAAGGTGATTGCCTCCTCATTTGACGAAAATATCTGTCCTCCGAGCGAAGTTTTTAGATGAGGGAACAAAAAGAAGTCGCTTGGGGCTAGATCTGGTGAATAAGGCGGATGGTCAAGTAGTTCAAATCGTAATTCATGGATTTTCGCAATGGCAACCGCTGAGGTGTGAGACGGCGCGTTGTATTGGTGAAACAGGATTTTCTTTTTCTGCAAATGTGGCCGTTTTTCCGCAATTTCTGCCTTCAGCTTGGCAAGTAATGATGCGTAGTATGCTCCTGTAATGGTTTTTCCTTTTTGAAGATAATCGTTTAAAATAACTCCTTTACTATCCCAAAAAACAGTCGCCATCACTTTCCCAGCCGAAAGCCGGCTCGCCCTTTGCAGTCCACTGTTTTCACTGAATGTTTGCTTCGGGCGTATAATGGTGTATCCAAGGTTCATCTACAGTAACTAATCGGCGCCAAAACTCGGATTTATTGCGCCTAAACTGCGCCAGCAGAGCGTTGGAAATGTTCATTCGAACACGTTTTTGGTCTAACGTCAGCAAAGGCGGCACCCAACGCGCGGACAGTTCTCTCATGTTTAAATCTTGATGTAATATGTAACAAACAGGTTCTTTGGACGTCCTCTCTCACTTTAATTCGGCGGTTGTCTAACACCATTTGGTGAACTTTAGCAATGCTATCGTCAGTGGTTGCAGTTTTTGGACGTCCCGAACGTTCATCATCTCCCAAGCTATTACGGCCACGTTTAAATTCAGCTGCCCAAAATTTCACTGTGGTAAATGATGGTGCAGAGTCCCCATACACAGAGTCCAACTCATTTTTGATTTGCGTAGGCGAATTGCCTTTCAAAAACAAGAATTTAACAACAACTCGAGACTCAATTTTTCCCTTTTTCACAAAAAACACTCACATTGACTCACTCAAACGACTGTCAACTAAAAACTGCGGATCCAAAATAACTGAAACTTCGGTAAGTAACTGTCAAAAGACGCACAACTAGCATTCACTAGCTTTTATTGGCGAGTGCCGCTATCTTTACGTTGCGGTCGGAAAGATTTCGGACAAACCCTCGTACTAGGACTAGGAACCAAAGGAATGGTGGGGGAGATCTATTGTATCATAGTTAGCAACAAGGTGTGCTCAGGTTGAAATTGAAAACGGGTGGATTTGAGTTGACCTTTCGGAGCATACGGGAGATTGGTTCGTCGGAACCATAAGAGGTGCGATGGAAGAGATGAGGGCAACGTAAATTATGTAGGTTGGTGTTGAAGGAAATAGAGTTGTAAAGGGATGCGCAGCCGATGCAGCCTGAGGGCAATCGATGAGTGAAAAGAATGCCAGCAATATTGAGGCGGTCTTAATACACGGGTAGGATTAAACAGTCGTTCTAGGGCACACCACAGAGACCAAATCGGAAGAATCGACGTTGAATACCTACGATTCGAGAAACATAAGCGCGCTGCAGGAGGACAAACAAAGGTATCATAGAGAGATCTGGTTATTGGAATATTCCTTGGACCAGCGTTTAATAAAGCCAAGTGGTGTGTTTGCTTTAAGGATCATCTTATCGATATGCGAAGGGAAATTAAGATCCCTGTCGAATATTATGCCAAGGTCTTGAAAAGACTAAACCAGGGAATAGGTTGACCATAGAGAAATTAAAGTCGGTGAGGGGACGGGTTGCATTTACGTGAGAAGGCTATAGATTGGCATTTGGCGATATTCAAGTTCTAAGCAGTTTTTGAGGCACCGGATTGAAAACTGATCGAGGTCTTCTAGAAGAAGGGTGGAATCATGGGAAGAAGAAATAGTTTTAACAAAATTTGTGTCGTCAGCGTAAAGCAAGTGTTTAATTAACCTCTCAAGTTCGTTAACAGTGATGAAGAGAAGGGGACCAAGATTCCTGTCTTGTGGAACCCCAGAGTACGGCAGGAAAGGAACTGAAAGAGCGGATCTAAGTCAAACACTACAATATGGGTTTAACAGGTAAGAAGATATGCATTTTAATAAAAGGGATTCAACGCCGATAGCAGACAAATTGGAGAGGATCAGTTGATGAGATGTCTTATCAAAAACTTTAATGAAATCGGTTGCGATACCATCGATTTCTTTGACATTTTCTTAGGCTGCGAGAGCAATAGACACGAATTCAACTAGGTTTGTGGTAGTTGATCTGCCTTCTAGAGAACTATGTTGTCGATGCGAAATAAAAGACTTGTCCTTGAAGCTTAAGGCTTCGTATAAAATGCTTTTTAAAAGTGTGGGTACATGAGAGACTTAAGCAATTGGACGATAATTGGTAACTTCATTCTTTGATCCCTTTTTGTGTATCGGGATTATATTAGAGATCTTTCAAATTTGGGGAAATTCTCCCTGTGTAAGGAATGCACGAAATGGGTAGGAAAGCGGGAAAGAAAGGTTGGAAGGGCATCATCTTAGAAAAACAGCGTGGAGACCATCTAGGCCGGGTAGAAATGCTTTTTTGTAACTTTTAGCTTGGCGATAATAGGACGATCACTTCAAGATTAGTTATCGAAAGAAAGGCAGGCAGGATAACCGTCGGTCTTACTTTTGAAATTGGCAAATTGGAAAAAGGACTTAAAAAAGGATAGAGAAAGGTGTAGAGTTCGACGAAATGAAGATAAATATGTACCTAGATAGTTAGAATAGTCGGAAAAAGGTATAGTTGGTGCGAAGGAACACCGCCCATAACTTGTTTCTTTTTTTTCGTACAGAGCGGAGTCTTCGATTATACCAAGGAGGTGATATAGAAGACGTTTTATGGTGCACTTGACGTTTTATGGTGCACGGAATTGAATATTCCGTAAAAAAATAGAGAGACCAGAGATAGATTGGTAGACTCGAAAAAGCCCTGCTTAGATGGGTATTTGTGAAAATTGTAAGAGGTGAAAATTCCGGGGGAGAGTTGTGGAAAAATGAACGAAGAAAAGGAGAATGAAAGTTATCAGTAACTTAAAGTGATAGTGGACAATACAATACTGAGGAGTTAATGGGATCATATAGTTGGAAACTCCACTACCTTGACATAGACTAGAGTCTGTTGAATGATCTAAGAAGAGACAGTACCTAGTAGAAATAAAATTAGAATCGATGAAATCCGATAGATGGAGTCGATTTCAGCTGAGGCAGATTAAAATCGCCAAAGATAATGAGAAAGTCCGATAAGTCACCCAAGTTCTTAATGGCATCTAGCAAGTTGGTCGGATTCGATTGGTTGGGCCTGAAGAATGTTTCAACACATAGCGTACAAGGATCTACGCGTAAGTGTTACTTTAACTGACGCAAATTCGAGCTTAGGTAGACGAAGTGGCAACAAGAGAAGAGCCAAAACTGTTGTGAATGGCGAGTAGGGCACCTCGACAAGGAGAGTCAATCATAGGGCTTGTGCGATCATCATCCCGGAAACAATTTAAAGAAAGAGGGAATAACTCTTAGTTTTTTTATGTTGGGGATAAGATTAGGTTCAGTCAAAGCGTAGATATCAAATGGGAGAGCATGAGTTTGACGCAAAACGACAAGAGTTTTAAAACGCAGTCCTCTTACGTTCTATTGCCAGAAAAAAATTCGTACTGCGTTGACGTGCTCTCCCCTCTAGGCTCGTCGGACCATTGTGTCATATCAGCTAAATTCTCGTACACCCACCACACAGTTAGAGAAAAGATTCCTAAAAGAAACGCGTGGCAATACGAGAAAGCCAATTGGAGCGGACTTAACAACTTCTTGAGGAATTTTAACTGGTCGTTATGTTTCCTCGATAACGACGTGGATGCCGCTACTGACATGATCACAGAAACAATTCTCTCTGGATTGAGATGCTTTATCCCTCATCGGATGAAGTGTATCAAACCAAAAGAAAAGGCATGGTACGACTCGAGCTGTAAAGGGTTAGAGAATTGTTTTTTCGGTCCTACAAGACCAACCCGACATAGGAAAACCGAAAAAAGTTCAAACGAGCCAGAAATCACTGCAATGTCTTTCTCAAGCGTGTGAAATTTCTATACGACCAAAAACTGAGGCAAAAAATACTGCAATGTCCCAAAGGCAGTAAAAATTGCTGGTCATTCGTCAAAAACATTAGAAATTCTGCCTCATCCTCCATCCCAACGCTCATTTACAATGACATTCCAGCTGTCAGCTCTTTGGACAAAGCCAATCTGCTTGCTGCACACTTTGCGGCTAGCTCAACACTCCCAGATTGTGCTTTGTCCCCGCCTGCGCTTGAGTGCGTCGAATCTACAATGGGACGAATCCACTTTCGCACTCGTGAAGTAGCAAGAGTACTTAAAGATCTCAACATACATAAATCCGCTGGTCCAGATGGTATATCTCCCCTTCTTCTGTTCTTCCACGCTGGCAAAACCACTGCGTAAGCTTTTTCATCAATCCTACTCTTTAGGACTCTTTCCGAGCAGATGGAAAACAGCATTTGTCCAGCCCGTCCCTAAAAAAGGCGAATCTTCTTCTCTCTCCTCCTACAGACCTATTGCACTTACATCCCTTCTCTCCAAGGTCATGGAAACGCTGATAAACCGTCAGCTCGTGAAATATCTCGAAACACGAAAACTTCTCAATGACCGGCAATATGGTTTTCGTAGCAACAGGTCCACTGGTGATTTGATGGCCTGTCTCACGGAAAAGTGGAACCAAAGCGTACATCAATCTGGCGAAAGCAAGATAGTTGCACTTGATATTTCTAAGGCATTTGACAGAGTTTGGCATGAGGCTCTTTTGTGGAAAATGCGTGCTTTTGGGATCGAGGACTCTCTTCTTCAATGGTTTAGAAATTACCTTTCGGAACGTTCAATTCAAGTTGTCTTGGACGGTTTCAAGTCTGATATTCACAAAATAAATGCTGGTGTGCACCAGGGCTCCGTTCTGTCTCCGACACTCTTTTTAATTTTCATTAATGATCTCTTGTCTGCCACTTCTAATCCAATATATTCCTTTGCTGATGACAGCACTCTCTGCTTTTCGTATTCGTTCCCGGACTCACGTCCCTGCTCTTCGGCTATAGAACGGGAACGGCAGCGTATGTTAAGCTTATTAAATTCCGATATTAGCACCATAACCAATTGGAGAACTATCAACAGAATGGCACTTGCGTCGTCGAAACCGATAAACTTTCCATTCTCGGTATGTGTGTCAATGACAACTTACGTTGGAATGACCACATATTCGATGTCGCCGAAAATGCTGCGAAATGTCTAGGTTTCCTCAAGCGATGTAAGAAATATTTTACCCCCTCTGATTTGGCCACAATATATAAGGCATTCATCCGCCCTAAATTGGAGTACAGTGCCCACATCTGGTCAGGTGCTCCTAAAACATCTCTGCACCTACTAGATAGGATTCAAAACCGTGCGATAAAACTCATTGGTGATACTAATATCAGTCAATCAATTGACACCCTCGAACACCGACGAAATGTCTCCTGTCTCACTTTGTTTTATCGCTATTTCCACCACCAGTGCTCCATCGAAATCGCCAGTAGCATTTCGCCCATTCAAACTTTCAAACGTAACACCCGTCTCGCTATGAATGCTCATCATTCGAACACCGACGAAATGTCTCCTGTCGCACTTTGTTTTATCGCTATTTCCACCACCAGTGCTGCATCGAAATCGCCAGTAGCATTTCGCCCATTCAAACTTTCAAACGTAACACCCGTCTCGCTATGAATGCTCATCAGTATACTCTCAAGCCCACTTTCGGGCGTACTCTAAAATATCGTGATTCTTTCCTAAGCCGTACAACTCGCTTATGGAATGCCCTGCCGAGCTCCCTATTTCCTAGTCATTATAGCTTGCAAACATTTAAAACCAACGTACATCGGTATTTCTCTTTCTTTCCTCCCTAACCTTACTTCGCCCGCGCTGTGTGCAAACATTTTAAGGGTACACAAAACCCCTTGAGCGCTCGCCGATTATAAAAAAAAAAAAAAAAAAGTAGCGACGAACGACAAGATCATCTGCTACTTTTTGGGGAGGCGTATTAAAAATCTCGTGATACTTTATATAAAGTTTTTCGAGACTGGTAACATCGGTAGGAATGCCTTTCTGCTCGAAGGAAACCCTGACGCTTGTTTTTGTTTTACCGTCGTAGCACACCGAGTCAGATTTATCGGGTAAATAGGCGAGACATAGACGTATATTCTCGTATTGCTTTTTATTTCAAAGCATACAGAGCGCGTAGCGGCATTCAGTGGTAGCGCTGTTGTTTTGCATTAATTTAACAGTGGGTGGTGAGAATAGTAGAGAGTTATAAAACCGGTTAGATGGGGCTTCATTCTTCGTAAAGCTGTCGCGGAAAAAAATCTACCGAATGTTTTTACGGACAGAAGCCAAATGGTTGAATATGTTGAACTGTTCTATAGAAAAGTAATAGTGTCAGAACATAGAACCACATATGATACATGGAATCCGTACTGATGTCGTCGGCCAAATTTGGCATTCATTTCAATTGCTGCTGTCGTAGTTGCAAAGTTGTAAACGAGAAGAAGCCCGACGACGGCCAAACCAAGATTAGGAACTAAAGCTTAGCTATTCTTAAATCTTCTCTCGGATATCTCAGGCATCAAACTAAAAACATTATAGAATCTCACAAATCTGTCCTTTCCACTTCTGTCGCGTGAGTAGTAGCTACAAAACGACACCCTAGCTACCACTAATTTGATTTTCCTTAAAATAATATCAACCACTTTGCCCCACTCTCACTACCCGATTGGCAAAGATACCCAAAAACTTCAAAGAAGATAGTCAAATATGTTAAGTTGGGCATCCTTTCAGTTTAATGGGAGATGTGTTACTCGTATAAAAAAGGGATGAACCAGCTGACGTCAATTTGAGAACTTTTTGTAAATAGAGATTTGACTTTAGACTTGTGAATATAGTTGCAAAGAACTGACTATTATGCTGACGAATTTTCTATTAGACTTTAAAATTATGTAGCGACTTTATGTAGAGTAAATGCTGAATTTTAAATAAGCCTTTTTCCAGATTTTAGATAAACCCCATAGTTAAACAATTAGCATAGAGCAAAGTCAAGTACATCGTCCTCTCTAAAAATCACTAATTACACCACCTACGCCCACTTTA
Source organism: Volucella zonaria (assembly GCA_963966105.1). Taxonomy (NCBI): domain Eukaryota; kingdom Metazoa; phylum Arthropoda; class Insecta; order Diptera; family Syrphidae; genus Volucella; species Volucella zonaria. Next base: position 69,056,405 of record OZ014531.1, on the reverse strand, counting down.
TCCCCTGTATCGCCTCAATTATTTTAAATCAATACCAAAAACATTGAACTAATTATTTCTATTTTCATTTTTTCCGTTTTTTATTTTTGTAATTTTCAGCTCAACATGCTAATGCGACTACAGGAGGCTGCTAATTATTCTGAAAATCAAGAACAAGAATCGGACTGTGCCAGTTTGGATTCCAACATAACCCCAGACAGCTCAGCGGGTGCAGAATAGAAGAAAAATACGTAAATTCTATCCCCAGCTTGTATTTAATCCCCTCTGTAATTCATCACAATTAATCCATTAAAATCATCTCCTCCCTGCCATGCCCCTACCTTAAAAAAAAAAATAAAAAAAAACCTTTCAATTCACAAAAGATACTTTTCGATATCTCCTCTCTATGTCTCTTGTGCAATTGATTAAAAGCGCTGATTGAAACGTAATTCACTTTTTATTATTATTTTTTTTTTTTTAATTCAAGTGAAAAGAAAATCAGCAGTAAGGTAACAGATTTTTAGGGAATTTTTTTAAATAAGAAAACAAAAAAACTAATTAAAATAAAAATCATTATAGACAAAGTGAAAACAAAAAAAAAACGTTGTAACTATTTAAGCGGATTTTTTTTTCTTTTTTAACTTTCTTCAAGTGGGATGGATTAAGAAAAAAGTCACGATTTAATTAAAAAGCAAAAAAAAAAATAAAAATAATTAATACCAATTAAATGTTTGGCCCTTGCAGTGATGCGCTAATATTCCATTCTTCATTCCATCCCTTGTCTGTCGAATTGTATAAATGAAAAGGAGAATTCCGACACTTCCGTTCTGAACAGGAAGAGGGACATAACTTTTATTCCCAGTACAATTCAGAGTATGTGTGTGTCCTTTGGAAAGTTTGTGCTTTCCTTTGGGAAAGTGCATTGTAAATGAACAGAACTTTACTACTACGGAAAGTTCAAGTCGGAATAACTTTTGCTCATCAATTATGTTTCTTCTACAATTTTTCTTTTATAATTTTTGAATTCTTCTGCGAACGATTTAATATATAAAAAAAAACAAAAACTTTTTCTTTAACTACTTTCGATATAGAAAATTTTTAATCCTTTTTCCTAATGCGAAAGAAGTTTTAAGGAACAATTACTTGCACGCTCGTGATTTTTTTTTTCGTTTCTTGGAGGATTAAAGGTGGTCTTTAGAGAACTCCAACTAGGGGATAAGGAGTTTCCTACGGATTATAAAAAATTAATTGAACATTAGTCTTTACTTATAGCCAAATCAAATAAAAGTGTTTTATACATTCCGCGGCCTAAAGGCCATTCACATAAGGATCCGGTAAGTTTTCTGATCGGAGATATTCTTAGAATTTAAAAAAAAAAGACCAAACAAATTGTAGAGACTTTATGGTTCCAATCGATCGTGTATATTCCCTTCCGTCTATTCTAATCCATGATAAAGATAGTTAAGATCTGTGTGGATCACAAGAATCATAAAAATCTTCCACATTGTCAACCATACAAGCCGGATATCATTCATCACCTTTCAGCTTTTGAAAACAATAATATCTAGTAGATTATACAAAATAAAGGGTGTTTTTTTTTTATAGGTATACAAATTCAATATGAAATAAAATACTTGAAGCCAATGTTAATGTCCATGACATTAGCTTTATTTAATAGATTAGTGTTTAGATGTGATATCGGGCATATGCGTGCCACGGCAAGCGAAGTGAAGTCGAATTTTCGACAACTTTATCGAGCAACTGGGGCCGTATATCAACAATAACACGGCGAATGTTGACTTTCAATCGTCCAACGTCTCTGGTTTATCGGCATAGACTAGTGTGAGATCACAGGATCGTGGAGGCCAGTTCACAGGTCCATTACGCGAAATTATGCGCTCAGCAAATGTTTCCCGCAATAAATTGATTGTGTCGCGCGCCGTGTGGCATGATGCGCTATCTTGTTGAAACCAAAGTTTTGTCACGTCAATGCCATTCAACTGAGAAACGAAGAAGTGAGAAATCGTGTTTCTATAGCGCTCTCCATTGACGGTAACATTCTGGCCGGCATTGTCCTTAAAGAGATATGGGCCGATGATTCCACCAGCCCATAAAGCACACCAAACAGTGAGTTTTAATGGTTGTAAGGGCGTCTGGACATAGGTTTTGGGTTGTCTCCACTCCAAATTCGGCAATTTCGCTTGTTCACACATTTCCATTTAACCAAATATGGGCCTCATCGGCGAACAAAATTTTGCGTTGAAAATGAGGATCAAGCTGTATCGTGTTTTCGGGCCGTTCACCGAACCTACGACGCGTACAATCGTCACGTGGTTTCAACTCTAGTACAAGCTGGATCTTATAAGCTTTTAAGCCAAGATCTTTCCGTAAAATCTTCCCCAAAGTGGATGGGCATAGCTCCAATTACTGTGCACCATGCCGAATCGACTTATTCGGATTCTCCTCCACACTACGCTCCACAACGGCAATAACTTTTTCTGTTCGGGCTGTTTGTCGTCCTCGGGAATGTGTATTATACACTAGAGTGTACGTGGCGCGAAAACGTTTCATCGTGTTCCGAATAACTTGCTCAGATGGACGATTATGTCGACCGTAAAAGAGACGTAGCGTACGATAAGTTGAACCGAACCATGGTTTTCAAAATAAGTTTGGTCAATTTGCACGCGTTTTTCTGGCGTTAATCTATGTATTCATCGTAAAATGGCAAAACGTGCCTACCACAAATCAACTTTCAACTGTCAAATTGACAATTTGTAGAAACAGTGTTGCCAGTTTAAAAACTAAACCTCTAAAAAAAACAACCTTTATAAAAATGTGTCAATGGATAGATCCAAGGGTATTGCCTGCATCTTGCAGATCCCACTGATAATTTTGTCAAGATCTTTGTACATAACCGGTTGATCATGGGTCTAATAGTTAAATCGATCTATCCGTCTAACTCAGTAAGCTGAATGGAATTGTCTAGATTTGGCAGATCACAGTCGCATAGATCCTTAGAACTTATCAAATTGCATAGACCTTAGAGATCGAAAATGAAAGTATGGATTGAAAAGATCGTTATGACAGGAATGTCAAAACCACCACGCTTATGTACAACTCCCTACTTTTCTGATTACAATCAAGATAAAGCGGGCCAGGTTTTGAAAATTCGACAATCACAACCAACATACGAGTATATCGTCCGTTGTCTTGAAAGAAGCTCCAAAACGTTTTAGTCTGATGCCTAGTGAATGGGGGAGGACTGTCCGTTTTTGCTTTTAGTGACGCACATGGCTTATCATCCAGTCGGTAGTTTACCATACGAGCACCAAAACCTTGTCAGAAACAATTTAAAGAAGTGATTCTCTGCTCTAGATCTTGACTCAAGCTCGCTATAGTTAATACAAACTTCGCCTCAAGATGCATCAATATTTGCTGTCGTTCATGATTCCATTTGGTGAGCATGGTGAAAATTCTCCCTTTGAAACTACGATTTCCTCATGGGAAGTACATACGAGTGCATGCGTATTTATTTCGTCCTAACCTTGTAAGGCAACTGCCTTTTTTTATCATATTGAGGCAATTCTAGATCATGAGTAACAGAAAAAGATGTCTGCAATGGACGCAACATTAGTCTGAAATTTGGATAAGGTTGAAAGTGCTGCACCAATTCTCTTGTCACCAAGGTTCCTAATCTAGTATTCGTGATCAAAATCTAGACAAAGGGAAATGAGTTCTGAATAGCTTCAGGTAGTCAGTCACAAGTAGAAGAACAGCAGGTTTGCCTATAGAAAATGTGTTCCATTCAGCAAAGGTGTCCGCTTATAAGTTTTGATTTGCTGCCTTTTCAACAGCGGCTTAAATTGAAAATCTAGCAGCCTGGTTTGGAGCCTTTCTTTATATGGTCAGGGCATTAGTCTTCAATTCAATTAACAACTGCCTATCGACAATTTTAGGACAAAGACTAAATGAATGTCTATATCCAGGAACTCTGTATGGTCGCACAGAATGATCGTTGAAAACACGTCTTTAGATCACTTTCATCTGAGTTTCTCTACACCATGAAACAGAATAGACAAGACCATGACCGTCTTTTTGAATAAAATCTTTGACTACCTATCCTTAGATAACAAGAAAAAAATCACAGTCCTTCATTTGAATCATTGCACCACTTAGCACTTGTTAATAAATGCAAATGTGTGTAGTCCTGACTTAATTTTTATTATTTTCTTTATTTCTATTTTTATAAACTTACCTCTTTTCAAAACTTAAGAGAAACCAATTTAAAAAAAATCCGCCTACGCCTGATTTATTCAATGTAAAAAGCCAAATAAAAAATAAGTTTAACAGAAAATTATGTAAAAAAAAAAGGAAACAAAAAATATACACACCCAACAAGGATTAAAAACAAAACTTATATATATATAATCGTCGCTTAATAATAACTGTTGCAAACTTAAATAAAAAAAAAAAAGAAAGAAAACATTTTTTGATACGACTTCACTACATTTTAAGATCGAAAAAAAAAATATAAAACATATACAAACTAAACAAACTGAATCAACAAAATCAAATTTAAAATTTAGGTTATCAATGTAAATAATATTTTAAAATTTTAACAAAAAACAAAACAAAAATGTTTACTGACAACAATTATATGTTTTTTATACAATACATATGTAACAATAAAAAAAAAGAAAAATATTTATATAAATGTCTAATAACAACATCCTCTGACTAACTCAAAAAAAAAAACAAAAACGCAAACATATAAGTGTAACAGATAAACACAAAAAATTAATTAAAATAAAATAAATTAAATGTAATTAGTAGTTTTATGCTATAACAATTTGCCAAGTAAAAAACAAAATAATTCTTTATTTATAAAAAACAAAAAAACAAACAACAACCAATAGCTAAATAATATTTAAATATCACCGCCTCCAAGCAGCAGATACATATTATTATATTTATGCAAAAATCCTTCAGTAAAAAAACAAAGAACAAATACAAATATCCATGCGTATATATATTTTTTAATTTTCCCCAAAACAACTATTAATGCAAAACCAATATTCTACAATAATAAATTTAAAATAAAGTAAAAGAAAAATGGAAAAGCAAAAGTTTAAAAACAAAAAAAAAAAAAAGATATTTTATTCGTAGAGCATAAACATTGATAGTTATTATTGAATTTGATTGATATTAATTATTATTATATTTAATAAAAATAAAATCAAATAAATAAAAGGGAATAAACAATAAAATATGATGAAACTAAATTTAAAAAAAAAAAATGTTTTTGTTTTGCCTGAAACTACAGGGTCTTCCAATAGGGACTTCGGAACTTTGACACTTGATAGCGGCCAGATTGTTGAAGCTACATCTGTCAAATCGGCTGTCATTTATTCGTCTGTTTTGCCAAATCACCATGGGCGGACATAGCATTCAACAACACGTGCAAGTGATAAAATTGTTTTATCAAAATGGGTGTTCTGTTCGGGCAATGTTCCGCGCTTCGCCTATTTTACGGTTGCCATAATCGCTCTACAGAGAGGACGGAAGGACTATGTGGTGCATAAATTTGAGTCCACTGGTTCAGTAAACGATAAACCAGCACCGGTACGTCGACGAAACGCAAGATCTGCTAAAAACATCACCGCTGTCCATGAGAGTATGCAGGGGAATCCAAGGCAATTGATTTCGCGTCGCTCATAAGAACTCGGCCGTCCGCAGACCATAACTTGGTGAATTTTATCGTCGTGACTTGGGCCTGCACCCGTACAAAATTCAACTGACCCAGGAGTTAAAGGGAAACGACCATAGACAACGACGTGTGTTCGCTGAATGGGCTCTGGAGCAATTGGAAACTGGCCCTAATTTGCATCGAAAAATCTTCAGCGATGAGGCCCATTTCTGGATGAATGGGTACGACAACAAACAAAATTGTCGAATTTGGGGACGATACCAATATGAGATTCAAGAGCGTCCAATTCATCCCGAAAAAGTCATTGTTTGGTATGGATTTTGGGCTGGCGGCGTCATCGGTCCATATTTCTTTGAGAACGATGTTGGCCAGGCCATCACCGTCAGCGGCGAGGGCTATAGGTCGATGATTATCAACTTCTTTTGGCCTGAATTGAATGTTATGGACACCAACGATATGTGGTTTCAACAGGACGGCGCTACGTGCCACATTGGGAATTCTGCGCGAGCGATTCGAGGGCATGGTCATCTCACGTGGAGGTGATGTGAACTGGTCACCGAGATCGTGCGATTTGACCCCGTTAAACTTTTTCTTGTGGGGTTTTCTGAAGTCGCAGGTCTATGCCAATAAGCCACAAACCACAGCGGCCCTCAAAGCCAACATAACCCATGCCATGGTCAAATTCTGCCTTATTTATGCGCCAGAGTCATAGAAAATTGGACATTCCGGATGCGCGCCACCCAGAGAAGGCGCAGCCCACATTTGAGCGATGATATCTCACACTCACTTTATTTTATTTAAATTTATAGATAGGAAGCGCTTAATGAAAGACCCTTTATATGTACTATATACCAACAGCGGGACAAATTGCTGCTGCGAAAAACCGAAATTTCGCCCTTCGCGCAAAAGCAATTGCGAATATTGTTTTTCAAGTTCAAAAATCCAGGAATTAGGTGTATCACAAACAGCCCTCCTCGAACCTTAGAGACTCATAGACCCATAAGCCCCATAAGGCTCAATTGTCCCAAGAACTTAAGCCTGCCGATCATCAGAAGCGTCGTAGTTGATGATGAATTTGATCGGAATTTATTCTCAGGACTATTAGCAAGCAGAATTGCCGAAAAGAGGCTAAGAAAATCGGAAACTGAACGTCGAGAAGGTAGTCTTTCCACACATGTTACTGTTTGGGGCCTTTTTTGGGTAGGATGCATCATTGGAACTCATTTCTTCGGAAATAAAGCGGGTTTGGCTGTTACCTTGAACGAATTGCTCTGGCTTGCTATCAATGAAGTCGAGAGGCAATGTGCGATTAAGTGATGATCAATTTTATCAAAAGAGCTTAAATGTCGTAGAGGTTATTTGGCTGATACTGTTTTTCATTGTTAATGGCAACAGTTTTTCGATCGATTAAAATAAAAATTAACCAGCTGAAATAGGTGCGACCGATGGGTCACGCCAAGAACTTCCTGGCAAAGAAAACTTGCACAAGGTGGCGCAAAATTAATCACCCTATCGGAAGATGGTATAACTTTTGCAAATGGCCTCGTACATCAATCATACTTGACATTTGTGAACTAGACAGCTGGAGTATACAGGCAGGCAAGCAATGGAGCGCTATACTCCGCAAGAGCGTGGAATAATTGTGTCGATGTTTTTGACAGATAATCGGTCGGTGGTATTAGCGCAGCGTGAATTTCGACGTCGATTTCCTAATCGTGTCGCACCAACTGGGCAAACATCCCGACGCTTACCTACTCGACTCGAACAGAGTAGAACCACAGGATACCATGCAGGTTATATTCGCCACCGGGCTGGTCGTTCGGCCGAGAATATCGCGGCTGTGGCTACCGATGTCGCTGAGAACGAAGAAACATCAACCAGACGACGGGACACGCAATAGGGCATCATCAGACGGACCCTACAGCGAATTTTAATGAAAGACTTACACATGTTCCCATACAAGGTGAAAACAGTGCATCAGTTAATGCCTTCTGACCGTCAGTAGCGTGTGAATTACTGTAAAGCCATCCTCAATTTCAACAACGAAGAGGACGATTTTGTGTCGATCATCATCATGAGCGACGAGACGCATTTCCATTTAATCGGTTACGTCAATAAGCAAAATCTTCGTTTCTGGGGCATTGTAAATCCGCGTGTGATGCAGGAAGAGCCATTATATCTACTTAAAGCTACTGTATGGTGCTGCGTTCACGCGGTATGAGTGGTGGGGCCGTATTTTTTTGAGGACGTCATCGGCAATACGTCATTGTCACTGGCGAACGCTACAGGGCCATGATAAACGACTTCTTACTGCCGGAATTGGATGAGCGGGGCTTGGTGAACCTGTGGTTTCAACAAGATGGTGTAACCGCACACTATTCAGGAAGCGTTTTCTGCTCGCGTAATCTCCCGTTTTGGCGATTTGGCATGACCAGCAAGATCACCCGATTTAACCATCCCAGACTTCTTTCTTTGGGGCTACTTGAAGTCGCGGGTTTATGCCAGCAAGCCTCAGACAATCGCAGCCCTTATTGAGAATGTTCGACAGGAATACGAACTGTTATCACCGGAAAGTCATGGAAAGTACGATAAAACGGGTGTCGTGTATCTTGAGCTGCTTTCAGTGATTAGTTTAGATGTTTACGGGGAACAGCTATTGAAACTGGAGGAAGCGATAAAAGGGATATGGCCCGAATTCTCAAATCGCAAGAAAATCGTTTTCAACCATGACAACGCTAGACCACACACATTTTTGGTAACTCATGAAAAATTATTGAACCGTGTTTGAAAAGTAAAGTCACATCCACCATACTGCCCCAAGTTTGCAACATCGGATTTTCAATTGATTCCAAGTTTGGTGAGACCTTCACAAATGGTGATGACTTGAAATCGGAAATCGGTCCAGTTGTGTTCTATGAGAACGGAATCATGGAGTTGGCAGAAAGTCATCGAACAAAATGGAAAATATATTTATTCCACTTTCTCGTCAACGCAGGCAAAAAGATCCATTTTCCTATGGGGCAGGCTGATGCTATTTGCCGGAATGTCGGCCCCTAACAATATGAGTATGCTCTATGTAGGACAGGGTTGAGTCAATGAAATTTATTTCCAAAAGCAGCTTTCTTAAAAAATATAGAAGAGATTGATATGGGCAAGCTATTGTTGCAACAATGATTGCGTTTTGTGCCAGTTAACTTAACAATAAATCGGTTACAAAGTTTAGTTTTTCTATTTTTTTCAATTTCAAATTCTCTTCGTGAACAGCTCTTCTGAGGAGGCATTAGTAAGTGTTATATTCTGAGTTTTAGCGAAGTTGAGCTAACGAGCATATATTTCTTAGAACTGATCATCCGTCTATGGATGATATTATATCATCGTCATACTCGCCTTGTATTCAACACAGAGGCAGACATTTTGTAGGAGAAGCAATACGTTTTATTCTCTATCTCCATACATTTGCAGATACAACCTAGTTCGCGTATATGAGAATGTGTAATCAGAGTTTTTACGTATGTTTTCTCTTTTCATCGCTGTCTTTCGCTACAATGGATCATGCTAATTGAAGGAGAAAGAATGAGAGATATCGAGCCCATTATTCTTACTCGAATGGCAGTCATTTTAAAAGATGATCATGGGAGCGGTGCGCGGTAAACGGCCGCAGATTTTTGTGATAAAACGCCAAACATTGTGGAGATAACTACTACAGCAAAATGCTGAATTGGGCAGCTAGGCGCCCAAGTCGGTCGCCTTGACTTGAAGAAGCTAAGTTTCTTTCATTCGACTGACCCCAGGGTCCCTGAACCTCTGGGGTTTTTCGTATGTTCCTCAACAAGATATAAAGGATATAGGTACATACCCACACGCACATATCTCTACATGTCGTAGCCATCTCCGGCGATTGATGCTCAGTTTTGTGACTAGATCGATGTCGCTATACAGCTCCTGTAGTTCGTCGTTGAATCTTCTCCTTCAAAGCCCGTCGACGTAAACGGGACCGAATATTTTTTGAAGGATTCTTTTTCCAAGACGACTGAGGATATCTTCTTCGCCATAAAGTAGGACAGTCTCCTTAGTTTTGCGGGATAGGACCTCACTACTGAATTGCCTACTTAGCCCAAAGGAACAGCGACTAGTAAAAGCGATTTGCTTTTTATTTGTCCTAAGGTATTGTTGACAGAACTCATAGCACAGCCAAGGTAGATAAAATCCTTTACTACCACGAAATTATATTATAGCTGTCGTTTGTTACCTTCTGTACAAATCTTCGAAGTCGTGTGTTCCTTTTTATTGACAACATGTACTTGGTTTTGTCCTCATTTACCGGTAAACCCATTTTGGCAGCTTCCAGTTCAATACTAGCAGATGCACCGGTGACAGCCCGCTGAGTTCTCCCAATTATCATCGGCATACGTCTCCAATGTTCACTTGTGAGTTCCTAACAATTCTTTCAAATATAATGTTAAGAAATCACATGACAGCCCGTCACCTTGCCTAAAACCTTTTTTAACATCAGAGGTCTCGGTTAAGTCGTTACCGAGCTTCATGGAGCAGGGACCGTTCTCAATCTCATTCTACACAGACGGACGAGTTTGGCAGGAATGCTAAAACTAGGCCTTAAAATCTGAGAAAAAATAGTGAGTACCGATTGGACTTCTTGAGTTTTTCCAGAATCTGATGGGGATCAATCAGGTTATTGACGAAGGGTTTCAGACGTTCACACAATATGCCAGATAAAATCTTATATGCGATGTTGGGGAAACTTATACCTCTATAGTTGGCGCAGTTGAGGGTGTCTCTTGTTTTGTGGATCTGATGCTGAGATGTTATTCATCAGGCATTCTCGTACACTCTTCTGACCAGATCTGACCTCTGCCGGTAAGCCGTCAGGTCCAGCTGATCGTCCAAGTTGAGTGGTTTATTCTGACACTGTCCATGCTGCAATTATTATTTAAAGAATGACCAATTGCCGTCTATTCGGACATCCAGGTAGCTCTAATTACAATAGATCAAGGTTCGTTAAACCTGAATCATCTGAATCTCATATAGAGTGTCCATTCAGTAACTCTATGAGTACAAGGACGCATAGATATCATCGATAAAGAGCTCGGTGATGCATAACTCACAGCCCATTTCCTCGTCGAAGTTCCATAGTTAGCATAGTCAAACGAGCATCAGTCCGGATATGGACAGCAGGAAGAAACCACACTTTCCGGCCATCAGCATCCACGCTGAATGCATTCCTATCCAATGCAGCGAAAAAGGAGTTGCACATGATGGTCCATTATGTATGAACGTCCTCCCATTTCTAAGAGAAGACAGAGGATTCTTGGGAACTACACATACTTCTCGACCGAGCTGAGGGATGTGAATAAAACTGAGGTAGCAAACCACCTAAATTTCATGTTACTATTTATGTGGTTCCAAACTAGCAGTCTATCCTGATATACATTTTCTGGAGCAATACAGCAATCCAGCAATCGTGCTGGACTAAGTAACCGGTAGCTCAATTTTTTCGTCACAGCGACAATTCAAGTGCAGAAAGATGTCGAAATAACTTCAATTGCGCCAGAGTTCAAGATGAATTAAGGTCTGACCCAATAGTGGTCTCTAGTAAGCCATTCCACTGAAGACGAGTTCTTTTTTCTTCCTTTTTCTCTGCGTTAAATTCAAGATTGAGATCGATTAACATCAACAATATAGATAGGTGATAGGCTCAAATCATAAAACATATTTGGCTTCTCTGCTAACGGAAAACAGATACACCAATCTGACGATATACCAGTACACCAGTGATTACATAGACTTCAAAGATCCTTCCAAACATGGCAAGTTTATGGTGATCAGAGAAAGTTTAATCCATCTGTTACTGCATTTCTGATCATTTTTGAAGGACTTGTTGGAATGAATAGCTTTCGCGAAATGACAACAGATACCAGATACAAGCTGGCAGAATTCGTCAGCGCGAATTTTTTTGATCGCCGCTAGACCGATTAGAATCGTTTTCTGCGATATTTCATGTTTGCTGTATGATGTCACGATACGTCACGTCGAATAACACAGCACTTGTCTTGTCTCCAAATTTGCTAAATGATAAAATCAAACTTCCGCATTCTCTGACCAATACATCTGTTGTGTCAGTTGATCATTAATGCACATCCTCTGCGCATGGCCTACTTAAGATCGTTTCCCCAATCAAAACCCTTCGTGTTTGAATTAAACAGCGTTCCCTATCCAATGCTGTGATTTCGTGCATCAAAATCATTACCATCGACCATCCTCATTTCTTCACACAAAGTCAACGTCAACTAACCATCTACATCTTGATTAAGTCTTAAACACGCACACCTCATCTGTGCCCACAGATGGGTCTTCTTGGTCCCACTTTGTGGTTATAATTAAAACGTCCATCTTTACTCGCACACCTCTACCACCACTTATCAGTTCCTCAAAACCTCTATCAGGAGAAGTCATAAGCTTTTGTGGTACAGACAACGGCGGCACTGTCCGTCTCGCTGGGAATTCATACTTTGGGTAACTGCTTCGGCTAATGGAACGATGAATGGATAAATCGCTTGAGTACACATAAATGAAGCGGTAACGCCGCCTCAAGCAATTATTTTGATGGATTCTTCAGAAGGTTATCAAAGAGCACACCACCAATTTGATGCAGCAGTGCACGACTTCAACAACAACGAAAACGACGACGACGATGACGATGACGATGACGATGATTCCGACAACTACCAAGGTTGCGGCACTCGAGGAGAAGAACATAATTAATTCCATATCCCGGTTCGGTTTGGACAACCATTTCTGACCAAGTCATCCGCAACTATCCTGCTGCTGCAATCGGTGCACATTGATCACCTGGTGCTGGTGATCACTGAACCATGGCCGACTGCGAATACGATTCCAAATACGAGTACTCGTATTGTTTTCTGCAGTTGCATGTCAGCTAACATTGGTTACTCGTAAGCCATCAGCCTCCTGGTGCCTTACTCTCGGTGATATGATCATAAATTGCCTTCCATGAAACGAAGCCCGAGATATGGATAACCTAAGAGCCCATAGCTGTTGGGAGGAGTTGGGTTGTTACTTTTGTGGCATGTCCGATATGGTCAGAGATATGGCAGACTCCAAGTGCCCGTGGTGGCTTTGCAAGAAGACCGTTTTGTTTGTTTATGATTTCGTGTGGTTCCTAGCCTACCGCATCCAATGCCATTGAATAAGATTCCTCAATTATCCGCAACAATTCACCACCCATTTCCAGCTACTCATTTGGTATTCGTCTGTTCCACATGTCACCTCGGAACCCAGAACACGATTAACCAATTCATAACCAAGTCACCCTGTACAATAACGTCATGAGCTGACATCATTGTCATGCCTTCCTAGAACCGTTTGAAAGTATTCCAGCGATGATGGTGTCCTCAGCCAATAAACAAATATTCATTAACGAATAGATTTTCACCTCAATGACTGGAAATCTATTGGCAATGGTCTCGAGGAGACTATTTAATTTGCATTCGATGGATGATATTGAGGAACACATGCACGACCATGGCACGACGACAATCTGACAAGAAGAACGAGACACGGCGGCGATTTATGCACAGTTTGCACTCGACCTGGTGGTGGTATTCATTAGCATGCTCCAATCGTGGTGTCGCGAACGACGGAAAGATTCACTGCTCATGTTTGATTGAACCCACAAGACGAGGTCTGTTTGATATTATTTTTTTCTTTTGTTTTTTCGTATAAAGCCTGGCCTGAAAAATAGGACACCGAATACGATATTAACACTTTCTCAGGTACACGTAGAGTTGGATACTGTACGAGGTGATAATAATCTGCAATATGCTAGTGTTGCCATTTATCAAGGACGAAGCCAACTAACGATCAACAAGTGGTTTGTACTGAATTGTGGCACAAAGAAGCAGGGCCTCGTTCACCTTCGAAGGCAACCAGCTCTTACAGCTCTCATCCCAAGTCATTCCAAATTCTGCAATAAATACTTGAAACAGAGAGGCTCATAAACCTTTAGGAACGACCAAAATGTTCCAAGTGTCTGTCAGTCATCACCTTCCTATGGTTAATGTTGGATCGAAACTGATCTTGCTCGTGTGGGTTAACAGGTGACAAACCAAGCACGGTATTAGTTAGTACTAACGCATCTCCAAGTGAAACCTCACGGCATGGAGTAGATACATGTCTTGTTGCCTTATCACGTTTTTTATATGCCTCAGAAGCCTTAACAAGAAGACCTACGTGGAAAACAGTAGGGCGTACCATGATCAATAAATGCTTGTATTGATCCTTACTAGCCTAACAACATGCTCAGTTAAGGTTGCCTCGACGGTTGACGAATTTTGCAAACGTCACAAAAAAGAATAACGTCGCCAACGAACTTTTACGAACACTTACAGAGGGCAGTGTTCCAAGTATAATGCTTTCGTAGCGTCTTAGGCATGCACATTCTGTATAAAATCATATCCGGAAGCGGATGCAAGCTGATAGACTTTGCAAATGGATGAAGCCTTATCCTGGCAATCACGCATTTCCTCCATGATAGAGTCCACAAGGGTACAAGACGCGCATCCAGTATTCTAGACTCTTGCACTACCAAGTAGTAACTACGGCTCAAATACGGATATCAAAGCCAAATATCGCCAGAGCCTTTACTGACCACATCCTGCAAATATACGCGGGCTAAGAAGTAATCACTTTTCTGCGAACGTCCATGTCTGCATATACTCGTAGAGGCCACATGCTTTGGCACTTATTGAAACACAGGTAGATCCCCGCCCATACCTCTCAGATCACTGTGATCCAAAGCTACTTGGTTACGAACTAGTGCCACTATTCTTCTCTGACCGCGGTCTCTTGATTTACGTGCGTAATGGTGTAGCTTACCAAACTCCATCACAACGCAATCCCTGGTTAAAATTCCATCACCGTTAGCAAATTATTCACTATTGCTTTATTCATAGAAGCCCCAAGCTGGACAGCAATTCGTCCTTTAACGAGTTTGATGAGCTGTCAAAGCATTGCATTCTTGTATCCTCATACTGAAATCCTTATTACGGCCAATTTCAATATACACAATTCTGGGTGGCTTCAACATGCTGAACAGACAACATTCGAAGGACGGTGTGTTGAGATCAACTTGACCCAGCTTATAAATGAGTCCACGCGAATACTTGACGTTGGTAGTCATACCGCCAACACCCTGGACTTGTTTCTAACTTCTAACCCTGATAAGTACAAAGTCGATGTGCCCTATAGGCTCGTCGAACCACTGTGTTCTATCAGCTAATTTCTCGTATACTAACCACATAGTTGAAGAAAGGTTTCCTAAATTGGAGCGGACTTCGTGGACTGCTGATATGCTCACAGACACTATTCCCTTTGGAATGAGATTCTTTATCCCTCATCGAGTT
The DNA here is from genome assembly GCA_963966105.1 of Volucella zonaria. Lineage (NCBI taxonomy): Eukaryota > Metazoa > Arthropoda > Insecta > Diptera > Syrphidae > Volucella > Volucella zonaria. The sequence goes on along the minus strand of OZ014531.1, from coordinate 69,041,279 downwards.
AAGAGTATCAGACCAAAAGGAACGGCATGATATGACTCCAGCTACTATATAAAGAATCTATCAGGGTTAGGGAACAGCTTTCTCGGTCCTACAAGATCGCACCGACAGGGGAAAACCGAAAAAAACTCAAACGAGCCAGAAATGACTGCAACGCCTTTCTTCAGCGTCTGAAACTAACGCAGGAGATGCTAATGAGTGATTTTTTAAGCGTTTGGTTCTTAATTGTCAAAAAAAAACACAGGAAAATTGTGAAAGTGTATAAAATTGCTATTTGCCGCCTTGCTGGAACCACATGTCGATCAGCTTTAGCTCGAGCATTTTGGGCAAACAAAAATTCGAAATCATGGAACGATAGCGGGCGCCATTGACGATAAACTTTATGCTCACATCTCTCATTTTCATCACCCTTGAAAAAATACGGTCCAATGCTTCCGCCGGATCGCGAATCGCATCAAACAGTGCATTTTTCCGGGAGCATTGGCAGTTCTTGTATTGCCTAAGGTTGTTCATCGGTCCAACGTGCTTGGGATAGATGACTCTCTTCTTCATTCTGGATTAGAAATTACCTTTCGGAATGTTCAATTCAAATTGTCTTGGATGGTTTCAAGTCTGATGTTCACAAAATAAATGCTGGTGTGCCCCAGGGCTCCGTTCTGTCTTCGAGACTCTTTTAAATTTTTATCAATGATCTCTTGTCTGCTACTTCTAATCCAATATATTCTTTTGCAGACGACAGTACTCTCCGTTTTTCATATTCGTTTCCGGACTCACGTCCCTGCTCTTCGGCTGTAGAACGGGAACGGCAGCGTATGTTAAGCTCATGAAATTTTGATATTAACAGCATAACTAATTGGGGAACCACTAACAGAGTAGAATTTAATGCTTCTAAAACACAATGCTGTCTGCTGTCATTAAAGCGAAATTCAAATACCCAGCCATTATTAATGAATGGCACTTGCGTCGTGGAAACCGATAAACTTTCCATTCTCAGTGACAGTGACAACTTACGTTGGAATGACCACATATTGGATGTCGTCAAAAATGCTGCGAAATGTCTAGGTTTCCTCAAGCGATGTAAGAAATACTTTTCCCCTTCTGAACTGGCCTCAATATATAGGGCATTCATCCGCTCAAAATTGGAGTACAATGCTCACATCTGGTCAGGTACGTCTAAAACATCTCTGCATCTGGTAGACCGAATTCAAAACCGTGCGATAAAACTCATAGCTGATACCAATATCATTCAGGCAATGGACACCCTCGAACACCGACGAAATGTCTCGTGTCACACTTTGTTTTATCGCTATTTCCACCACCAGTGCTCCATAGAAATCGCCAGTAGCATTCCGCCCCTTTAAACCTTTAACCATAACACACGTCTCGCTATGAATGCTCATCAGTATACCCTCAAGCCCACTTTCAAGCGTACTCTAAAATATCGTGATTCGTTCCCAACCCGAACAACTCGCTTGTGGAATGCCCTGCCGGGCTCTCTATTTCCTAGTCATTATAACATTCAGACATATAAAACCAACGTACATCGGTACCTATCCTTCTTTCCTCCCTAAATTTCCTTCGCCCGCGCTGTGTGCAAACATTTTAAACGTACCTTAACCCCTTGTATATTAACATACGCATTCAATTAGAAATTAGCTTTTTTTGATAAAAAAAACGGATTTTCTTCCAGCTTTCCCAAGGATCTAAAACCGAGAGCGGGGTTGGTGGCGGTGTTTTCTCAAATAAGCTAAATCCAAGCCTCACCTTCCTCTCTTCCAAATTGCCGATTAAAGAAGCTCTGTCCTGGCTGAAGAAAAACGTGATATCTGCTAAGGATATCCGCATCTTTTCGGATAGTCAGGCCGGTATCAAATCCCTGGACTCAGTCTCACTAAATTCTAAAACCGCCCTTGAATGCCGAGATGACAGAGCAGTTCAACCTTATGTTGAGTGCCGGGCCACAGAGACATTCCAGGGAAATGTAGGCCCGACGAATTTTGAAACCAAAATTGATATCAATCAGTCGTTCTAGAGTTTTCAGAAGGAAAGATGATAGACTTATAGGTCTGAGGTCCTTTGGCCTCAAGAATGCGTTTTTTGAAAAACGCAGACTATGTCCGGCCGAAGCCTTTTTTGAGTGATGGAGATTAATCTGGAGAAACCGAATCATTGCTACAGTTTTCCAGAGCAGCCTCCACCACGGTATTGTTAAGATCCTCCGATTCTGAAGATGTGCTCAAGAGCTCATCTTCTTCCTCTGATCGTATAGGACCTCGTTTTGCTTCGTCATTGGTTTCCATTTCCGATGGGGTGTCAGATAAGGAAATCGATGGCTTGCTTGTCACCTCGGATAGATTGGAGACGTCGCTCCAGGGTCTGAGGTTGTGTTTAGTGGTGTCTCCGTTAAAGGAGGAGGAGGTTGCTTATCAGCATCCAGTTCATCCTTTTTGTAGACCCTTAGATGAATTGACTCGAATCCGAACTGAATCATTCCTTCTGTCTGCGCTAGAGGATTAAGGGATTCTTTGTTGATCACGATCAACGCGCATCTATAAGAACCGAAATCAAGCAGTGTTGGGCGCGGTAAGTACGTAGGTGGGTGACCACATGGGAACATGCTGTTGACAAAACGCGCCACATGGGCATAGTACCCCCGCGTTAAGTCCCGGACCCTACAAATTAATTTGTACCGTTCCCTTGATAATAATTATAATAATAAGAACCCCTTAGTTCCTCCAGTTTCGCGACTTTCCAGTCATGAGTCGGAAGGGTCGGCTTACTGAGCCTGATGATCTCCAGAATGCTTTCTGGGGAGCAGGGTTCTGCAGGGTTCTCCAGGTGCGAGTTCGAGGTCTGCTAGGGATGTCCTCCTTAGATACGGCCTCGAGTTTTGCATCTGGCCAGATCTCTCCTAAACCACCTATGGCTTTTGTGAAGGGATCGAGAGATCTCTGATCTGCACATGCGATGAGCTTGACGTGGCCTTGGTGCCAGCCAGCGTCGCTTGTGATAGGAGGTGGTCCGGGGTTTTCCCGCATGATGGCCAAGAAGTTGGTCGAAAGCTTCAGCTTGGCCAGCTGCCACCGTTCAGGTGTTATGGAACCGTCGGTATCGTTTCTATCGATTACCGCGATTATTGTGGCGTCCTTTAGGACTTCACTGAAAGACCTCAGAGATGTGTTGTTGGATGGCCCAGGGGTTTTGGGTCTCTTGGGAACCGGCACGGTTTCCTCCAACGATCTCTGGCGCTTGGAGGAGTCTTTAAGTGTTTTGGGAGCAGTGGAAGCAGTGGGCAATCCGTCTTTTAGGATGTTGTTAGCCCACTCAATCTCGCTCTGGCCTGCCACAAATTTGCTGCTGCTAGGGATGGAGGAAGTTGTAGGACTATGGCTTGCCACAGTCCTACCACATCCGGAAGGTTCCTTTTTAGGCTCGTTGCGCTTGCCTTTAGAGGATGGTGCACCATGGCCTGCCACAGATTTACCTCCTCTCGACAGTTCAGGAGCCTTGCCGGTAGTCAGTGCTGTCACCGTTCTACCGCCCGGTATTAAAGGAGTACCAGCCTCGAGTTTTGTTTTGCTTGTTTTGTTTTGTTTATCCATAATGTGATCCCACGAGTATCGGAGAAAGGGTTGTCCATCTGTACAGAGATCCGCCATATACAGATAAGGCTAGCTAATCCGGAGGTCGCCAGGTATCCGGATACTCCGTTCGCGACTGAGCTACAATATTTTTGGGTAAGCTGGGCCCTCAGCCAAGTTGATCTTCGGCACGGGTCGTATGACACCTTGATCCAGCCCAGTGGAAAAGGAATGGTTGGTTGGGAAGGGGAGGGGGGGAAGCATCCTTTGGTTTCAGGACTCGTCTGGAGAATTTCTCGAGATTCATTGACCTTACTTAGCCTCTACAACTCGGCAAGTTCGATGCTCGCCTTAGAGCATCCAAAGAATATAGACGTTTATAGTCCCCTAAGCTTCATAATAAGCTCAAATTGGTTCCATGAATAATAGGATCACAGATCCACGTGGCACCACAATGGACCAATAGGCCTAAGTAGGTTGGTCTTTTCAACAGCCACTTTTATTTACCTACCTACCTAAGGTCCACTCACCGTAAATTCGACTCTGTGGCAGATCGTTCGGCTTCAGTTCTTACACGAGCTGCAAAGTTTTAGACCAAGATCCTTGCGTAAAATATGCCACGTAATCGAGTAACACAATCCCAATTGCAAATCACGATCTTCTTTAACACTGGCGGATGCAGCAGCAATATTTTCCTCTGTGCGCACTCTACGCATACTGGTACTTGACTTGAAGTCCAATAGCGTGAAATTGGTGCGGCATTTGATCACTATGGCTTGAATTGCTTTCTCAGTAGGTCTATTATGACGGCCGTAAAATGGTCGAAGTCCGCGAAAAACATTTTTCAGGGAGCACGAAATTCAGTAATTTGTAAGCGTTGTTCGGGTGCAAGTCTTTCCATGATGAAATGGCCATGCTAACTGAGCATGTTTGACTTTAACACATTTCGAAAATCTCGTGTGAGCTGTCAATAATAGAACACTGAAAAACCAAACAGCAAAAAAATCTCCCTTTACAAGTTCCCAAAAGTACCTAAAATCTTTTGGCCGTTCGTGAAATGCATTAAGAATCCTGCCTCATACTCCATCGCAACGCTCATTTATAATGCCATTCTAGCTATCAGCTTGCTGCATGTTCAAATGTATGCTGTGTTCTAAACTGTCGTCCTTTTGCTCTGCGATCTGCCACAAGAGAAGGTTGTTGGAAGGTTCCTCCCCAAAACCTGTGCTTTTTAACGTTGTTCGTCTATATTAAGCACGTTTATAGTCAAGTCCTCGGTAAGATATCTCCGCTCTTTTTTTCGCCTTTTTGAAACCTGGTTAACAACTTTTTTCTAAAGAAATTGATTAGGAGGCAGCCTATTACCTAAGGTGCATCAGTTGGTAAGATATCATCTCTAGGTATCCTGTTGTTTTTTAATAGAACGGCCGATAGCTCTTACTCCCTAAAAAAACGTGACCTCCGTTTGCTGATTCATGCTAATCTTATAGTCCGATTAAATTAGTTTCGAAATACCTTCTTTAACTTTTCTAAGCATCTGTAGCTCGAAGGAAGACTACTTTACGCTGGGCAACCCGGCCGGTCCCTATTTTCAGGTTGCTTACGTTTAAATATCCTCACATGTATGACACATAAGCTGGCATGAGATGGTCTTCCTAAATCCTGGGATTCTTAAGATTCCCAGAATCTGGCTTTATGATTATTTCTCCAGTCTGTGGTTCACTAGTATAATTCCGAATCCTTTATTCGGCCACTGCATTCAATAGTAACCGTTCTTATAGGCGGAATTCAGACAGCGTCCGCACAAAAAGCAGCTAGGTTTCACCAAGGTCCACGTTTGTTAAGGTATTTTTTCCTAATACGATTCGAATTCCTAGATTTTTTGAAATTCTGCCTCGGTGAAATGACGTCTTCGCACATGGTACAACACTCTTGGTAAGTATCCCACACTGAATGGTAGATTCTTCGGCACATAATGCACCGTGAAATCCTAAATCCTAGACACATCTATCTGTCGAAAATAGGATTCTATTTGTGTCGAGGTGGCAACTCTGATTATTCTTCCAAAGAGTTTCTCTGGTCAGTGGGTAAAGTTGAAAAAGATTAATTTGTTTCCGACTGCTATGTGCAGCCAATCCATATTCAGTAGTTAAATTTGTGAACACAGTCACGATCGTATCTGTAAGACATCCTCTGCGACAATGGCCATACAAAACCAGTCACCTAGTACACGCTCGCGTCTTCGATATAATCTTCACGCCCGAAATCAAGTTCAAGTTTACACCAATGTATACGAGTACTACACTGAAACACACCTCAAGGAGTGCAATCAGCGACGCCGATCGATCGATTGATTTACGATTAGCGCCATTCGGACGCGTTGATTACCTACTCTGCATGAGGTGTGAATTAAAGTGTCTCACTCAGCCCCTATACATAAACTCGAACGAGTATCCGTTTGTATCTGTACGCATGGATGTGAATTGCGCGTGCGTTTATTTTCAAACACGAATGCGAATCTCATCCATCCTGATTGTCATGGAAATGCAGATGCGCGCGTTTTATTGTCAACTCCCTGGAGAGGAGGCACAGCTCCAGCAACAGTAGTGGCAAACATTCATGTTGGCCGGTTTCTCGTCGATGTTTTCAAGTGAAACGTGATGCATCTCCCAACATCTCCTAGCATCTCCCAGCATCTCCCAGCATCTCCCAGCATCTTCCAACATCACCCAACATCATCCAGTACTTCTAGGTAGGCACCTTGAAGCATTTCGGGCCACTTGGGTGCAATACGGGGGTATAATCGTAGTCATCATCATTATCGGCATCGTCAACATGCAGTGTGGCGTTGGAATGGTGTGGCTACAACTGCTGTGACTATGGCATCGTGCTCTAACATTCTAGCTGAGGTGAGAGCGTAGCTTTAATATTCGCATCGTGATCAGTATCTTTATCTGTAGCTGTTTTGGTGTTGTGCAGTGTAATTTCGAAAGCGGCTCCATACTGGGAATTATTGCGACAAATTGCACTTTTGACCGTGTTTTACGTGTGCCCGAGACCAAGACCAAGACCAAGACCAAGACCAAGACCAAGACCAAGACCCAGACTACGATCGAGACCGAGAGACTGCCGCTATCCTGGTCCATCCTTTTTTATGTTTTATTTCCATTCGACACGTAAATGGTGGTGGGTACCGGTGGCAGCTTTGGAATTATAAACGCTTTGAGATTATTGCCAGAGGTTTACTGTGTCTTGTCTGTCGCCCTCATTTTTCCAAGAACATAGAAGTGGGATAGGAAATCCGTGAAATCTATGCCAAGAGATGTGTTTAACGATGTCGTTAAATTATAGTGTTTTAAATAACGGTCTTTAGCAGTACATCGTACAACAAATTACAACCTAATTTGTTGGGTAATATACAGAAGCATGTTCGATGCCAATTGTGTGCATTCCGTGGGTGTAAAGAGTTATTATGAGGAGATTTCGGATAAGCTGTTTCTGGTTCTTCTTTACTACGTGCTCCTAGATTCCTAGTCCCCCGATACTGCTATAAATGAATTCTTTTGAACTAAAGTTGTATCAATCGCTTTATTACAATCCAACTACATCACCTTGTGGAGGATGACAATGGCTCTTTCAGTCATATTGCGCCAAGACTGCGCAAACAAACCCCAATTCATGCAGCATCTTCTGTACAGACGTGGATGGTGTAATTTGGATTAAGTGCATAACATTCCACAGGATGCAGTGGTTTTTTGGTCTCAAGACGTACTAGCACATACGTCCGCCAATGTAATTTTCCGTCTTCATGGTGACGCTTCTTCCAATCTCTTTCCAGAAACCACCTGGCACACCTCACCTTCTCTTCGACAACTGGTTGCAAGAAACCAAGAAAGCACTCGCGTCAAGCAAAAACCAACAGTTAACCAAAAACAAATGTACAAATCAAGCGTACTTGATCGGAATACATTATAAGATCTGCAGTCCATGAGACTTGGCCTCACTTGTGACTTAACCCATTGAAAAGCCATAGCGTCGTTCTGTTCTTGTACTTGTACGACGTTGTAATCTGCGTCTCTGCACCCGCGCCGATCAATAACCTGTCATGGGGATATAAAATCAATCAGTTCGCATGAGTCTTCATTAGGCACAAGGAAGTCGACGACATGTGGGCTGCTGGTTGTTGTCCATCTTTTGTTCCTCCCCCCGTCCATAATTCAGTTGGCCAACAGTCGCTAACAAGGAGTTGGACTTTATGAAAAATTAACCGAACATGACAGCGATTGTGACTTTTGTGGCACAGAAAGGCAAACGCTATGTCGCCGTCAAGCTGCATTGCAATCCGATCCAATGGACAATCGGCGTGAGGAATTAATTTGTTGCATTCAATCAATTAACGTGAAACTTGAATACATGTTGTCGTCGACTGAACTGTATCTGTGTGAATCTGGGAGGTTTTTTCTGCTGTCTCAAGTTACGATGGACAACTGAGATTAGCTGTTATGGGGTGAAACACGCAGGTAAAGAGAGACTTAAGCAGCAGACAGATCTACATTAAAACATGTTGCTTCAGATATTGTCGCAAGAGTGAATGTGAACACGCACAAGAACCGCCTTCGATATTCACCTTTACGACCAGCATGCAGAAGCTGTTCACCTACTGAGAGGACTTGGCATGTCCTTAGCTTTGAATGAATTTGAAGGGAAGAGCAGAGCACATATTATTAGGATCGCGTTCTGGGCATCAAATAACTGTGGCTTGGATATACCACAAGCAGATGGTGCTAACTACACCCTGAATGACTCGAACTGCAACCAACTTCAGACTACTATAATTTCCAAACCGTTCATGACAGTGAGCTCAAATTTTGACACATGACAGATAATTTTATTATTCACATGCCTTTTAAACGATTTGCGCCTCAGTTGTGTTGAAAAATTTTTATCCGCGATGGAATTCAAACGTGATAGTGTGATATTTGGCTGGAAAACCACAAGTAGCTATCGTTAAAGCCCTCCAGCACCTCAACGTGAATAAATTATTTGTGTCTCGAACCGTGATACTGGCAGCGTTGCAAAACGCCATGGAGGTGGTCATAAAAAAAACAGCAACATCGGCAGAAATAGTTCGGAAAGTGAAGGCTCGAATTGAGCGAAATCCGCGTCGAAGTGGAAGAAAAATGGCTCGTGAGCTCAACATATCGTTGGAACGGATGCAACACATACTGAAAAGTGAGCTTGGGCTCAAGCCATTGAAGTTCCAAAAAGCACACGATCTTACACCGCAACAGAAAAAAGTTAGAGTCGAAAGTTAGAGTCGTGCTACGCTTGCACGAAAGTGGTGAGTTGCCGAATTTGGTTTTTTCCGATGAGTCGCCATTTGTTATAGAGCAATATGTCAACAAACAAAATGACCGAGTTTACTTGCCAGAGAGGTCCTTCGAAAATTTACATCTTCGGACGGCCACCAGAAAGAAGGCAGCACCGATGGTGATGGTTTGGGCCACCATAACCACCGATGGTCGCTCTTCGCTCGTATTTTTGGACCGTGGCGTCAAAATTAATGCGATCGTATACCGTGAAACTCTCTTAGAGGCAGTATTGAAGCCTTGGGCAAACAATCATTTCGGTCGGAAACCGTGGACATTTCAACAAGCTCGGCACCGTCTCACAAAGCACGCGTCAACTAAGATTGATTAAAAAACAATGTTCCACACTTCATTTCTTCGACACAATGGATTGCAAATTCTCCGGATGCAAATCCGTTGGATTTCTCTGTCTGGGGTATTTTGAAGACGAAGGTTGGCACTAAAAAATACCAAAGTTTGGAGCATCTCAACCAAGCACTTCGCCGGGAATGGGCCAAAATACCGCAGAGGCATTTGCGTGCAGCGTGCGATGCTTTCTTCGGCCGTCTCAAGGCCATTATTCGCGCCAAAGGTGGACATATTGAAAACTACTGATCAAAGCAAGAAATGTCATTATCAAGGTTAGTAGGGAGCCGTGCTACACCGAGTTTTTCGGTATTTCAAAGTTATAGCTGCCTTTTGTAAATTTCTGTTCGATTCGTGAATGTTGCACATCATTTCTTGTAGACAGCATGTACTTGGTATTGCCCTCGCTCACAACTAAACCCATCTCTTCCGCTTCTGCTTCAATATTTGCAAACGCTCCAGTGATAGCTACTGTTTGCGTACTTCCACACAATTTTCTCATCATCATGACACTGCATCACTTTGTCTAGGTTGTTCGGCGGGGATACCACCGCTAGGAGCGGCTCTAAACGGATCGCCTCTGTAGATACTGGCTTGAAATCGATAAGGAGGTGGTGAGTATCGATTTGTATTTGTTTTTGATTTTCCAGGTACTCACACAATATGCCCGATCTTACACGCAATGTAAATGTGACTGAAGCCTCTATGATGAAGACTTTCCTCTCTTGTAAATTAGACAACGACCTAAAGTTCCAGTCATCAAGCATACTCTTCTCTGACCAAATCTTGGAAATAAGTTGGTGTGTGCTCTCTACCAAGTCATTTCCGGCGGTCTAAAATAGCTCAGTAGATAAACCGACCGGTCCTGCAGCTTTTTTCTACTTAAGTATTGCTATTGTCACTTTAATTCATCTAAATCGGATGAACGGAAGTTTAGGCTTGCATGACCTAGGTTAAAGAGTTTTTTCTGGCTGACAGCGAACTTTGGTCCTTTCTGCTGTGCTCCATATCAAAATCACGGACTGTGATTCTACTACTAAATTTCTTTTCAACTCCTCTGTTCGAATTTTGCTAGCTTGGCATGTTCCCCTATCTTCCGAAAGTTGTTCACGCACTTCACGTGCTTATTTGCACGCCTCATCGATGATTGTGATCTTCAGTCCATGATGCAGGTTGTATAGATGTTAAGGAGAACGTGGTCGGCAAAAAGTTCTGCCAGTTTGTTGCGATCGCAGTATTTCAGTGTTAATTTCACTCACAGTTCTTCGCTGTTATTGCCGCGTCTGAGATATCCGTAGATGTTTCGTTGCTGTGACTAGGTAGTGGTCCGAGTATACATATATTGGGTGCTCTGAATGTTCGGACAATTTAAATACGCCTTCCGTGGTTCATAACATGAATAATTTGGTTAACTGTTGATGAGTTGACAACATTGCTCCTTCATGAATATAGAGGCGAGTCAGATCATGTACTGGCTCTAGTGACATTCCGCCCCACAGCAAAGTCAATAAGCCTAGGTTCTTTTCCATACGCAGTGTCCTTTTCTTATTTTAGAAAAATAATCATTCAAACGCCGTAAATTTTATCGAGGAGTTCATTGAAATATTCTTACGTTGCATCGTCTATTGATCTAAAGCTAAAATTGATCCAAGACTTTCGTCAACGGCTCAGCATGCCTACTGTAAAGGAAAGTCGGTGGAAATGGCTCTGTATACACTGCCTAGCTACATCGAACAATCCCTGCAATGTAGGGAGTACACAATGGTCGATTTCCTGGACATAGAGGGTGTCTTTAACAACGTCAACACATCCGCAATCACGACTGCGCTGTCAACCCTGCAGGTAGACGACTCACTTGGGGAGTTGATCAGTCTTATCCTTAATAGCAGGATAATCAACTCCAAACTGTGTGGAGCTTCTGCTAAAACATGTGTCAGCAGAGGCACACCGCAAGGCGGTGTCCTGTCTCCCCTTCTCTGGAATTTAGTAGTAAATGAACCGCTGATATACCTGGAAACGGGTGGTAGCAAGGTGATTGCCTATGCGGATGACGTTGCTATAGCCGTCTCAGGTTAGCATCTTAATACCATTAAAGAACTTCATCAACTAAATCCGAACAGTTTAACCCGTTGGGTAGATCACTGTTGATTGGGAGTAAACCCCCATGAAACTGAAACTTGTCCTCTTTTCCAGGGAATACAAAATTCCCTCCCTCAATATGAGGTACCAGTTCAATCTTTTCCGATACAGGAAAATATCTGGGTCTCATTTTTGACAAGAGTCTAAACTGCAAACCTAACATTCAAGAAAGAGTCAATAAAGCTATAATAGCTTTATTCTCTTGCACAACACCCATTGGGAATAAATGGGGCCTTCAACCCACTGGCTATCGGTCATAAGACCGATACTCACCTACAGGGTTGTTGTCTGGTGGACGGCCTTAGACAATGCAGTCAACTTCAGCAAACTAAGCAGAGTCCAAAGAACAGCATGTCTATGCATAAGCGGAGCCTTACGGTCTACTCCCTCTGCGGCATTAGACATTTTATTTCACTTCACACCCCTCAATATCTCCAGCAGGAGAGTAGCTGCCACTGCAGCTATTCGCCTTAAAGCGACTACACAGTGGACAAATAATTCATTGGGCCAGGCTAACATTCTTAATACATTAGGAGTCCCCACAGAGAACATCGATTACACCATACCTGAACTTTGGTTTGACAAAGACTTCCATGTAAGCTTCACCTCTAGATCCTTCTGGAAGGAAGATGCTTTCATGGAGGACAAGTCAATCCACTTCTACACAGATGGATCTAAAACCGATAGCCGGGTTGATGGCGGTGTTTTCTCCGATAAACTAAATCTAAGCCTTTCCTTCCGTCTTACAAATCACTGTAGCGTGTTGCAGGCGGAAATTTTGGCGATTAAAGAAGCTCTGTCTTGGCTGAAGAAAAACGTGATATCTGCAAAGGATATCCCCATCTTTTCGGGTAGTCAAGCCGCTATCAAGTCCCTAAACTCAGTCTCATTAAATTCTAAAACCGCCCTTGAATGCCGATCATCTCTTATGGTGATGGCAGAGCAGTTCAACCTTCACCTTTGCTGGGTTCCGGACTACAGAGATATTCCAGGAAATTGTAGGACCGACGAACTCGCCAAAATTGAGACCACTCTACCTATTCTACCGGAAAAGGGTAGCGCATCGGTATGTCAATCGCTACGTGCAAATTACAATTAAAGTTGCAAGCCATTAAAGAACAGACCTTAGATTGACTATTTGACCAAAATGTCTAGCGACCAAACAGATCTGGCCAAAGTGGGATCTGAATCTCGCTCTAAGAGTCTGATCCTTCTAAATAGGAAACATCTCAGCGCCATCATAGGTGCTATCACTGGACACTGCCTCATAGCTAAGCAGGCAAGAAGGTTTGGCGCTTTTACAAACGATTTCTGTAGAAGCTGCATGGACGAGGAGAAGAGCAGACAATCCTTCACCTACTCCTCCATCTACATATCCAGCTCTCTCCCAGAGAAGAAAACTTCACTTAGGAGCTTTCTTCTACAACACAATGACTTAAACGATCTAAAGAATATAGACGTAAACGGTCTCCTACGCTTCATCGTAAGCTCAAACTGGTTCTATGAGTAAGAGGATCATAGATCCACGTATGAATAGGTCTAAATGAGTTGGTGTTCCCAACAGCCACTCTTACCTACCTACCTACCATCGTCTATTTCGTCCTTGAGAGCATAAGATGTTCATGAATTTAGTCTCAGGTGCAGATTAATACAAGGCGTTCGCTGAATATTTCTTACTTTAGTGTGCCGCACTTACTCGTAAATGGGCGCTGCATCTGTTTTCTGTGGTAGTGACCGTAGTATCTGTTACAGATTTTTCATTCTTTTTGTTTCCGGCCCATGCAATCGCATTTTCTGTATTGAGGTTATACCGGCTTTGTAGCAGTCTAGAGCTTACACTAAGTCTTCGATTGATGTCCAGGGCCCACACTTTCGATGCAGAGATGGTCAAAGGTCATTCACCTTTCCGCGAAACGTGGATTGTCAACAGCGAATCCGTCGTAACCCGTGGGTTTTCGTTTCATCGCAGCAGTAAATTTTTCAAGTATCGTAGCTGAATAATTAACCTCACGCACAATTCTAACCTGAAAGATTTGGCTCATACTTAGACCCCTTGGGCAAATAGGGCCTGATATTCTGGAGCCAGTAATCGGCTTCGGAGGTATGAGAGCGAGATATTAACCATTAAGGATCCAGCCGCCACCATCTCTACTTAAGCACCCTGTCTAGACCTGAAATATCCTTATTGATCTGACATAGGCTATGTCCTCCGCCGTCTTATCTTATTGTTGGAGAGACTCAATGTTGGTTCACTCCGGAGGGTTTCGGCAACAATTTATTAATTTCCAGATAGGGAAGTCCTTAGGAAGTCCCGAAAATAGAAAATGCAATATATTTACGTTTTAGTCACTTTTTCAGAGCATGGGTAGTGAATATGTACATATGTCCGTATACGGCAATTTTTTTGGCCCACTATAACTCGCGAACGAATTTTGACCAAAATCCGCTAATGACATTTGCAGTTATTAAGGGACCATCGATCTGTGGCCACCACATTGCAAGTGTAGTTATAGTAGCAGCTCTCAACCAGATAGGCACCAAGTTAGTAGAAATCTAAGCATCGTAAATGGAACTGTATATAGGCGTGCAGCACGAAGTAAACAGTGGTGGTGAAAAACATTAAGACTGCTACTGAATCTGATTTAAGAGAGGAAAAGCTATGTATAAACGAAAAGGTAGAAGGGATGAGCAAGGATCATCGGCAAGCTTAAGACGGTGTCTTCTACACTCTGGATAGAGAATATTCAAACCAAGCTGTATGTTGATATTCCCAATAGCAGAATTCTGACCCCATCTGGTAAAGTCCAATCTAATATCGAAGACTTATTTTTTCCAGCTATTTTCTCGTATCCTAACTACACATCAGAGCTAATATTTCCAAAAGAAGCGTATGGCAATATGAGAAATTCATTTGAATCGGGCTTAACAGCTCCCTTAGAAATTTTGTCTGTTCGACATATTTCCTTGACATAGATGCTGATGTTGATGTGGTCCTAGATTCTGTCATATTTGGTATGAAATCTTTCCCTTCTCACCGAATGAAGACTATCAAATCAAGAGCAAACTCGTAGTAAGAGAATAAGCAATTTGACAGCAAAGACCGACAAAGAAGGCCGGAAAAGACTAAAATAAGCCAGCACCTGTAATAAGTTCTAAGCCAACCAAAAATCGATAGAAAATCGCATTTCGCATCCAACTTAACGTTTCCAAATTGTAGCATGTCTCCGTCTACACTTAGAATATTCAATGGGACAACTTCACTTTCGGATTAGTGTAGTAACAAAAGTAGTTGCTGTCTTGACGTATACAAGCCTCGATTTTTACACGCGATAGGACAAAGGCGAATCATTTTCTCCCTACTCTTACAAAGCCATTTCACTTCTTTTCTTTTCTTTTGAGAGGAAGGATATTTTATAACCCGGAACACAAGCCTGGTTATAAAATATCTTGAGACACGAAAACATCTAAGTAACCAGGAAAACGGTTTTCGTAACAGCGGCTTTCTAAACTGAATCCAACGCCTACGTCAATCTGGTGAAAGCACCTTAGCTTGGTACGAGTATTTCAGCAATATTGGGCATAGTTCGGCATCAAGAGTTTTTGTTGAACTTACTTGAATTTCAATTCCATGAACCCCTTCTTCAATAGGTGGGCTTTGATTCAGTTGTTTCAGTCGGTTTCAAGTCTGAAATCTACAAAATAAATGCTGTTGTGCCTCAAGGCTCCGTTCTATTTCCAACACTCTTTTAGGTTTGGTTTGTGATTTCTTGTCTGCTACTTCTAATCCAGTATATCATTTTGCCGATGACCGTACCCCGTAATATTCGAACACAATTTGGGCGATTTCAGCTCTGAATTTCAAAATTTAAATGCTGGTGCACCACAGGGGTTCGTTCTATCTCCGTAACTTTTTTTAAGCGATCTTTTGCCTGGTACTACTAACCGAAAATATCCCTTTTATGTTGACAGTACTTTCTGGTTCTCCTGTCCGGCTGTACAGTTCGAACGGCAGCAAAATGAACATCATGGAGAATTAAGGAACTATCAAAAGGCTGCTTCGGAAACATTATGTCTAAGACTTATCTTCGCTACACTTATCAGAAAAAAACAGTGTCGCGGGAAAAGTTTTTATAGACCAAATGTCCACTCTTAGTCGAATTTAGGAAAACATCAATGAAAACAACATCGAATGGCAAAGACGAGCACTTTTTGTCTCAACACTTTCGTCCACCCGACCAACAAAAGGTGAACTCAGGCAAACTCAGAAAACGTCAGACTGCTGGACCCGACCATATACCCGTCGAACAATTCGCAGGTTCAGGTGAAAATCTGGTATACAGCCTGCAATATTTTGTTGGTTGAGAAGATCCTCAATAAGTACAATCTAAATATCTTTTGGCCAATCTAGGCATCATTCTCCCAACTATAGCTTCGAAAAGATCACAAGAAACTCGCAAGTCAACACTACTGATATTGACACAATAAGAAAACGTAGCTGTCAGTCCATGGAGCATTCGTAAAAACCGGGAAAATATGCCCAAAATAAGATTGACCGGGACTAATAACAAAATACAGGCTGTCAACAAGAAAGCACATAGAACATCGCTGTCTTGGACAAAATGTCACCATCGTCTGTAACAAATTTGAAGTTCACTAAGGCAGTGTCTAAAATACATACATCGAACAAGCGCTACCCTTAGAACCGCCGGGGTCCAACGTATTGGTGGAACGACGACATTAAGGAACTTCGATCAGCCTGTCTTAAGGCACGAAGAACATGCCAACGGTCTAGGCGCGATACGGATAGACATTTGATATTGAGGACAGCGTATAAAGAAGCACCCGCCGCACTCAAATCCGCCATTAAGTCTAGCAAAAGACAGTGCTTTAAGGTTCTTTGTACGCAATTGAACGAAAATGTATCGGGCAAAGCGTACGAATCGTAGAAACTTTGTTCTACTAAGCGAGATCGGAGAACTACGTGAACACATTCCTGCCTTCACAACCGATGAACTCACCGCTGAAATCGAGAGGGTAGAAGATCGGAAAGCCCCTGGTACTGACGGCATACCAAATAGGGCTTTAAAAATAGCGATGAAGGCCCACCTAGACGTTTTCGTTAGCATGTATAATGCATGCTTAAGCGAGGGCATATTTCCGGAACAATGGAAATACCAATGGTTGGTAAACCGCCGGAGGAGCCCTGATCTTATCGGCCGCTCTATATGCTCGACACTATGGGCAAAATATTAGAGCGAATTATATGCAACAGACTACAGCCTATCATTGAAGCGGAATATCAATACGGCTTTAGAAAGGGCCGATCGACAATCGACCCGATTAAAGTCGTAATAGACAAAGCCCAATCGGCCATAGAAGGTAGACGATGGAAAGGAGGCAGTAAAAAGTACTGCGCCGTGGTTACACTTGACGTGAAAAATGCTTTTAACTCGGCGAACTGAATGTACCGAAGTACATATCAAGATTGATCAGGAGCTACTTTACCGATAGGTTGCTCCTCTACGACTCCGACGACGGGACGAAATTATATAAAATTACAGGGGGCCTGCCCCAAGGATCAGTGTTAGGTCCCTTACTGTGGAACGTGTTGTATGACGACATTCTACGACTCCCAGTCCCCAGGGAAGCCGCCATTATAGGCTTCGCGGACGATATTGCTGTTGTAGTCGTGGCGAAACGACTTGAAGAAATCGAGTTGTATTGCAACGAAGCAATATCACTGATAAAAAACTGGCTACGCGATATGAGTTTAGACCTCGCGGAACATAAAACGGAATCAGTTCTCATTACGAGTAGAAGGGTGCTAGAGATGATAACTATAAAAGTCGGAGAGCACACAATTATTTCCAGCCCTTTTATAAAATACCTGGGAGTGATGATTGATGCTCGGCTTAATTTCAAGCATCATCTCGCATACGCTTGCAAGAAATCGTGGAAAGCGATAGGCATTCTTTCAAGACTCATGTCGAATCTCGGCGGCCCGATACAAGGCAAACGATTAATGCTTGCGAGAGTTGTAGCTTCCATACAGCTGTATGGGGCACAAATATGTTCTGACGTCACGAATAAAAAGACACACATGAAGGGATTTAAATCTGTGTACAGATTATGTGGACTGCGAGATAGCAGTGCATTCCGAACGGTATCCCACGACGCGATATTGGTACTATCCTCTATGGTACCAATCGATATCCTAGCTTTAGAAGCTAGACGACTTTATGAAAATCGCGTGCAAATCGGGCCATCCATAAATCAAGCAAAGAAATTCGAAAGAGGCTGCAGTATAGAAGCGTGTTGTTACCACACAACTAGTCCCAAAAAGGGAGATGGACGTACCGACTAATCCTAAGGATTGAAAGTTGGGTAAAACGAAAACACGGCGAAGTGAATTACTATCTTACACACTTGACGGATCACGGTTGTTTCCGGGAATATCTATTCAAGCGAAACCGTGATTCGTCCTGTCCTCGCTGCGTAAACGCGGTAGAGAACATGGAGCACGTTTTCTTCGAATGTGCGCGGTATGCAAACGAAAGAAGAATTTGGTGAACGGCCAACACCGGAAAACATAGTTCAATATACGTTGAAATCTGAAGATCTTTGGGCTGCGGTGAACCACGCAGCAGTACGAATAATGTGCGATCTAAGGAATTTAGAACAGCAACGGAACGCGAATTCGCTCAGCACCTCGTGACGAAGCAAGAAGCTCAAATCCGTCCCTCGCGAAGTAATACTTAGCGGTAGTTCCGCGGGGGAATAAACGGAATGATTACCCGGGAGGTGGTTTTAGTCAGTAAGAATCTGACGTTAGTAATGGACGTGCCTATGCAAGGTTTCCACCTTCCCACGCAAAAAAAAAAAACCTTAGAGGTCAATATTCCTGCCTGAGAAGATTTTAATTTCAACGACGCAGCAGAGGAATAACCTGAATAAGGATTACAATGGCTGGCTACATTGAGCCTATCGGCGACAACACTCCAACTAAGAGCGTCTTCGAATATCAGCTCTATATTCACGATAGAACCTCTAATTCCGGTCCAAAGAGATCGTCGATCTCAGAAAGCCTGTTACAACAAACTGGGAACTACATGCCCGATAAGTGCAAGGCGGAAAAACGACTGTGTCATCAGGCAGGAACTTTAAATAGATTAGTAGCCCCTCAAAGCAAGTTAGAAAATGTAAAAGCAACAGCGATGATGCCAGATACTCCCGTTTTGAATATTAAATATGCTCACAGCTAGACAGATCTGTTGAACAAACGGGTTTTCATGTCCGACTTCCAGTGATTTACTACTCTTTTCTTAACTGAAGTAAGCCAAGCTACTCGTATAAACAACAACAACCCACACAAGTTTTCAAAACTAACTTTGGGTTACTTTTCCAAAGACCATATGCCATATTTCCAACAGAATTAAAAGACCAAAGGCCAGTTATTTATCTGTATACGAGTATGACAAGCTCGTTAGATATGTCCTACGTCAGCAGCACAAATCAACAGATAGCCATCAATCTAGCCCTGCAACTCCATAGAACAGCACCAGTAACAGCATCTCATCAAAAAGATCAAGATCTCTATCAACTCCAAGGTGGCTCCATATTTATCTGATGCTTCTGCACCAACATTGCACAAAATTGACCGATCCGAAAGCAACGCATTTGGAATGACATTCCTATGAGCTGCATCCGAGATGCGTGCACGAAGGTACTTAATCACTCCATAAGGCAGTTTGCCACCGATGCGATGACTGCTTCTGGTTGATGGTCTTTGGTTGGGGGTTTCTGGTCGTTGGTTACCGGTTACCGGTTACCGATGGCTGGTTTGAGAAGGTTAAGTGGTACCATAGTCGCATATTAATATTTGACAGGTTTCCAAGACCAAATCCAGTTGAATGTTATTCCATCTGATGGATAAGTCGTCTTTGTGATCTGGCAATGAATGATGGCATCGTTGAAGGAGACTGCGTGTGTGTATAGTGACGTGATGTGATCTATGCGGAGGATCTATGATGTTTAGTTAGCTACTGCGGTGTTGGTGTTGATGGTGATGATGAAAAGAAAGTCCGCTCAATATGGGGGCGAGGGGAATTCCTGTTGAAACGAGTTGACCAATGTGTTGCCTTATGAGGAGGAGTAGAACTGGATCTTGTTGGCAGTTTTCCAAAGATAAACGAAATCGGAAATCAGAAAATAATAACGTGAGAGTATTTCGGTATGTGGATTAGTGAAAGAATATTTCAACTTGTTTGCGACGTGACTAATTCTTCTTCTTTTCTTGTTTATAGTTATACTAGATGGAGTGAAAAGTGGCCTCCTTGACCGCCAGAATGCGCTGCTACTGCAAAAAAGGTTATGGTGCCTTGAGGTCCGTTCATATTTAGGCAGACATGCCAAATTTCAGTGCGATACTGTCTTTAGTTTTGTTTTGACAGCTGATTGTTGTTGACGTGTTTGGCATCATGTTGAGTGTGGATAAAAACGATTTTCGTTCTCTCATAAAACATTATTTTTTGAGAGGCAATGCTCCGTCAGATTACACCGTCAAATATTGGTTTCGAACCTGCCGCAGTGGCAGGCCCTCCGATGCGCTTACAGAGGACAATGTCAAAAAAAATACATGAAATGGTGTTGACTGACCGGAAAGTGAAGGTGCGCGAGCTAGCATATACCACAAAGATTAGTACTGAGCGCACACGCCATATTTTGGGCAATATTCTGCATATGAAAAAGTTATCCTGCCGCTGGGTGCCGCGCATGCTCACTCCTGACCAAAAACACGAACGCGAGAGCACTTCGAAAAAGTGTTTGGACTTGCTGATGCGGAATCGGACGGACTTTTGGCGTCGATTGGTAACTGGATTTAGATCCCTCGGACTATTATCTCTTCCTAAACCTCAAAAGATGGCTCATCAATAAAAAATTCAGCTTACGCGAGGAAATCATCGACGCCACGGAGGAGTATTTTGCAGACCTTCCGGAAAATTACTTTTCGGACGGGATCAAGAAGTTGGAAAATCGCTGGAATAAGTGCATCAAACTAAAAGAGGACTATATTGAATAATATAAAAAAACATTTAAAAAAAATACAAAATTTAATTCCCAAGGTCACTTTTCACTCCATCTAGTAATTGCATCTAATGCTGCCGTTTGGTTGGTTGGATTTACTTGAGGTCCTAAATACCATTCTACAGATCACCTCAATTTGTATCACCTCGATAGTGTGGTCAAAAGTTTGCTGATGTTTTTGAATTTGACTGATCTAATTTTTTTCTTTCAATCCATACTTCGAAAGTCGTCTGGAACCTGATATGGCCAGCTCAATTTGAAGGTCTCTGCGCAGAAAATTAATACGAGACAGTTGGCAGAGAGAAGATGATCATGACTCACTCTATCGTACTCTCCTTGATACCCATATTTCGTTCTTCATCTGACATACTCCCACAATCAATACCCCCTTCCCCAAACACGACATCAACCCGTTTCGATGATCGACGAGAAGTTATCCTCAGAAGATCTGAAAATGGCGTCATAGGAACATCCTGCCATTGAGTCAACCTCCACAAGGTCAGACTTGCTGACTCAAACTTCACAGAGAGCAGGGACCACATTATCCTTATCTAAGACCTAAGGCCACCTAACTATTGTACAAGATCTTTCTTACATGAAATTGGCCGGAGTTTGTGTTCTTGCCAGACCAGAATTTTATCACTCTTTCTTCCCTTAATACATGGCAGACGACTTGGTAATGGTACTGCTTACCAAAACCGTAAATTGGTTCAGACGGCAATATACCCTCCCTTGCGTAGCATTAGAAAAAACACTCTTTCTCTCAAGAAGTATACAATGGTGGCGTTTCTTGATTGCGAGCAAGCTTTCAAGAACATGCAGATCCCGTCGATCATAAACTCTCTTCAGGAACTGTGCATAATTGATTCTGTTTGTAGAATGTCGACTTCATTCTCAACAGTAGTGTCATAGAAGCAACCTTTGATAGTGGCCTAGAAGAAAAAAAAACTAAGAAGGTGTACTCTCCCATAAAACCTGGCCTTCAATGAGCTACTTACAAAATGAGAAGCCCTGGGTTGTGGCGAGGTACCTTAGGCAGACATTCTCCAACATTTTCCAATATGTCTTCGGTGCGTACTTGTGAATTTAACGCTAATCTATGCAAAACGAAGCTGATCCACTTCATAAGAAAAATCAAGATACCCACCCAACACAGCTCTAACTGCTCTCTAATATACTCTCTACTAGTTGAAGAGGACAACAGGTTCAAGGTGCAGCATATAACCCAAAATCATGCCCTGGGTCTACAACACAATCTCGTGAGACCAATTCTCAGTTATGGAAATGCAGTTGCGTGATCTGCGCTCGAGAACCTTTCCAAACTTCATTTGCTCCCTATTGGCTTGTGTGGCAAGTAACTCTGCCATCAGGCTGCGAGTGACACAGCAGTGTAAAGAGCTAATGGTAGGATATGCCAGCCTACTCTCGGCGTCGCGGTCTTCCCAATGAACCGAGATGAATTTTTGTTGGGTTTCGGAGCACTTCGATATCCCGTCTAAGTCCCTCGCTGATGACTCAGATTCATAGAAATAGTAAGCAGCTTGATAACGTTGAGTCACCAGTATCCATAGCAAGCAAATGGCATACTTGGCCTTTTATAATGGAGTTTCTCAGTCTTTAAAGTGTCTATCATACTAGCACTCACCACGTCAAGGCCGAGTACCTGTAGACTGATGTGAGCGTAAGCTGGACATTCACTTTCACAGCAAGCGTCGCAAGATGTTGTATCACTTATGACCAGCGCATTTAAGTGTAGTACTCTGTCACGGCGTCAGTAACTAGCCTACAGTCCTTCCTACTGAGGGAAACCAGTTGCTGACCTCTTAGAAACGTCGAGAAGAATTCGTTTCATCTACTGGCGATCTTGAGAGTTTTGTCATCCGCAGTTATGCTCATATGGAAGCCAATTTTCAATTGAAGCCCTAACCGAGGACCCATATAGTCCGAACGTAGGTTCGAGTCCGGAAAAACTCTCCTCAGACCAAGTCTGTTGGCAATTTCATCTCCTGGGATTCCATTATGATCTGGAACCCAAACAAGACTCAGTGAATTCAACTTTCCGACTCTATTTAATGAAGTTTTGGATTCTCGAACTTGTGTCTAAATAGGGAGAGAGTTGAACAAGCGCACTTGGGCTGGTAGCCACAAGTGCAAATGCCTCGTCTGCTTCGTTGCCACCAGGATTCCATATATCTCAGATTGGAAGATAGACGTAAGCTTTCCTAGCGAGGAGCGGAATTTAGCGTTGTCGTCCTCCAGAAAGATACCAGTGTAGCGTCCTAAATCGGTTTTGAAACCAGCTGTGAAGACCCAACTACATTCCCTTCTTGGTTCAGAATCTGTTCAAAACCATTTCTAGGCACAAGAAAAGTCGATTTCGTATTTTTTCGCATTCACCAAAACACATTCGTGATATAAGGTCCGCGCTTTAGAGCAAACAGTCGCTAGACACTATCCATCAGGACAGTATAGCTACATCATCCGCCGATGCTTGCGCATAGACGTCAGAACTATTCGCGTTGAGCAGTGAATCGACCAATATGCACCAAGGCATATGCCCGCCTTGCGGGCAACCCCCGCTGTAATATACTAATGGCCGCAGTCAGCATCCGCAATCAGTATCCTGTTCATCAGCATTGCTTTGATCCACAAAACTAGTAATTCACCTACGCCGTATTGTCTGGCCGAATTACAGATTCCGTCAGAAGTTGCGTTGTTTAAAGCACCCTCAATCCCAATGCGTCTTCAATTCTGGCTACAAGATCCTGTAACGCACTGTTGCAAGATCATCCGCGTTGATTTCGACCTCCTCGCAAAAGTCTTTATAAGAGGCACTCTTCGAAATTCGAATTAGCTTCTTATATTCTGTTTGCTTCGATATGTAAAGAGTCCAGTCTTCCTCCAAATTAGCCTTAAGTGATCTGTTTGAAAGTTTTCTGGTTTCTTTACGAAGACGCTGCAGATCTGCGTTCCGGCAAGAAACGGGCAATCTGCAGAATTGGTTCCTAGCTGGACATGCCATTTCAAAACACTTGGTGAGGGTATCGTTCAGGTTCTGAACAGCTTCTTTTAACTTTTGTTCTCTTCTGAGTTTAGGGTGAGCACTTGGACTTGCCTAGCTCCTCTTTAAATCGTGTCCAGCTGGTTTTCCGCGGATTCCCCGTTTTAAGATCTCTAGGGTTAGTCATAGGTGGACTCATCGGGATAACTCTGAGTGATTCAGATTAAAATAGGCGATACTCGGCCACACAATCAACAGAGCTGATCAAGGTTAGGAGAAGAAAAGTGTTCGACACCAACGCAGAAGTCTAGCGCAGAAGAGGATGACCTCACCTTAGCTGACGCACACCTGTGGAAGCTGATCTCAGCCAATCTTTTTCATCTTTTTCCTCTGCATACTCACTTACTTGTTTAGATTGCAAAGAACTCTTCCAGTTAGCGCTTGACCAATGGTTAACGATTTAGCAATAATCGGATTATTTCAACAAATAGAAATCCAATTCAAACCTTTTCTATTCAGCGCCACCTAGCTGCTCACTACAACACTCCACGAATATCATTGCCATTTTTGACAGCACGCGCTATCGTTCTAGCAGTTTATGTCATCTGTCACTTTACAAGCACAAGTTTCCAGCAGTTCGGGGAACTTTTTTCTTCGTTCGTTTTCGCTTCACAGCTGTAAAGGCAACGAAGGTGGGTTTTACTCGTGAGTTTTACCAATTAATCTCCTCGAGTTACATAAACAAAATTCTTTGAAAAATCTTCCTTAATTCCTAATTAACAAATTAAAAAAGTTTCCACAACTCCAAGCGCACTTTAGAGCCGGTAATTCCGCTGAATCTGTTCCAAGGACAGAACCCCGAAATCCATCTCATGGCAACTAACACCCTGCTCAAATCAATAAAATGAAAAGAACTCTTCAAGCAGACGCAGTTTGTTGTGAAATTCGTAATTCTTATGTAATCGAGTGCTGGAGCAGGCTCTCTAAAAGACACAAAACAGCAGCGCGAAGTCGCACACAAAAGAATCTCTTGGTTATGTAACACGAAGTGAAAAAAAGTGACGTCGTTCTGGCCTACACATCACACTCGACAAACACGATTTGATAAGCAATTTGACTCTGTTTTCTTTCTCTTCCTTACAGCATACCAAATTCCTGTTCAATTAGAAAATTCTTAAGTAGACACTATGGCCCTTAGAGCGCTAGCCCTTGCCATGCGAAATGCTGCAGCTGCTGCACCAAAGCACTCCCAATTGGGTAGCATTGCCTCAATTCACACCTTGGACAAAATTGGCAAACGTGAGGTGGTTGGCTATGGCTGGAATGGAACCGCATGCTATGGCGATCGTGTAGATTACCCAATGCCAGCTATTCGCTTCAGGGAAGTTAACAATGAAATCAGTAATCTGCGCACCAAGGAACAACAGGACTGGAAGAAACTGTCTATGGAAGAGAAGAAAGCCTTATATCGGGCTTCCTTCTGTCAGACTTTCTCCGAAATGAAAGCCGGCACTGGTGAATGGAAAATGCACCTTGGCATTGGTCTTATGGCCGCCTCTATTGGCATCTGGGTGTGCATTCTAATGAACTTGTTCGGTAAGCAAACTATGAACACACACTGTGTCGCCCAATGTAACGTTATTCAATTTTCTGTTTGTAGTTTACGATGAACTCCCAGCCACCTTCGATGAGGAGCACCAGAAGGCACAACTTAAACGTATGCTGGATCTGGAAGTCAACCCAGTTACTGGCCTTTCATCCAAATGGGACTACGAGAACAAGAGGTGGAAATAAATTTCCGTTTTCCGTGTAAAATCTAAATAAGAATAAAGAGAGATAAACTAATACAGTTACTGTCGAGATAACGTTGTGTGTTTTGTTTCTCAAAGGGAGGTGGGACAGAGTATTGTTTGGGAATGGTGAACTAGAAAACGTATGCTCACCGGTCATTAGAGAATGTAAGGGATGGTGTCATCGCATATCTTATCGGCGTCGATAAGTTGTCACAAACAAGCACAATAACATGCTCAGCAGTTGATAAGGATGACATAACTTTGGTAACTAGAAAAGGGAGGACTAACCAAGGAATAATGTCACCACAGGCAGAAGGAATTGATCTAGCAGACACCTAAATATGCCCAGAAGACAAACTTTCTTCGCAATTTCACCAGAGACGAATAATTTGAAGTCATACGTTCGATTGAGTTCAATAAACCGACTCGTGCTTCTAGTGTCAATAGCAGTAGCCAAATTTGTTTGGTTCGTCAGGTGCAACCCAATTGAATATGCAATAAACGTAGATGAACAATTAGCCACTACTAACAAGGCAGTAATGACACTTCCAACAGCTCATCGATGGCGATTAAAAGCCACCGAATGGCATCCAATTGCGCGGTGATTATAAGTTGTTTGAAATCGCTGAATAAGGTAGCAGCATTGCTGTGATTTGCGACCGACTATTTTACGCGTGCGCACATGGACCACCTTGAAGAAGAGGGCTTGTGCAGAAATGAAGACGACAAATTACACAAGATCTCATATTTCACGCAAACTGTTGATTTATCTTCTCTTGGTGGCAGGTGACAATATCATCCAGGAATCCTCATGCGTTGGGCCCTGGGAGGAGGTTACTAGGAGTGCTAAGGTTCGCGATTTAGGTGCTAGCTTAACAGACTTCTTGTGGCTCAGCAACTTGTGGTGGTTCTTTCTGCCATAGCAGACAAAATAGCCATCTGCCTAGATGTCTCAAAGGATAGTCCATAAATTATGATCGGGTTTCGAGCAATCTTACAGCAGAACTAAGTTGCAAAACTAGCGACTGCGATGCCGCATTTGATATGATATGTTCACCCGGCTTTCAACATGGGAAACCCCTGAATTGAAGATAAAACTAGTAAGCGGCAAAGAATGGCGAGAGTAGCTCATGAATGTTAGGCTTTACCAGAGAAAAAAGGCTCGTCGCATCCTCTACAAACATATGGGGAGACGTATATATATAGAATCCTTGATTTAAGGTCGCAAAAGATCTGAAATTAACGCAGGCTTTATTACGATGACAATACCCTGCTATCAGACTAAATAAACCAGAGGTTTGGTCTATTCTTACACTCACCATTGCATCTTGTAGATTAAGCGTGTAGCTGGCCAAAAAATGTCTAAGCTAAATGCCTAGGGCAGATCAATATGAGATATACATCGTCACAGTCCACTTTGTGTTGCTGATAATAGAAAACCTTTGAAGATTTCGTACGAAATAGACGCGTGCGATGAAGGAATGGTTAACAGAAGAATCACAATGAAACCTGGGCAATCAAATGGCCCAAAATAGGAACCACATCTGGAATTTGTATGACCAATCCAAGAAGTTACTGATATTAAGCACGGCAGAGAATCTAGCTGAATCTAAACAAAATTTTCAGGAGGACAAAGCACAGGTCCGATTACTGAGCCACGTAAAGTTGCAAAGCAGCCAGAAACCTTGCATCAGGAAAAAGGATAATGGCGTTTAGATCCGCACATTGAAAGTTTGGATCAATGAAGAAAGAACAAGAAACTGTGGGATGTACATATGTACATATACCACCCTGACAACTGCAGAAAACAGAATAAACAACGTTGTAAGCGAGAGACTTAGCCAACAAATCTTAAGCTTTTGGCACGTGAGCGAGTGCATTGCAACAATTCGCACCAAAGCTCATGCCTCCACAGAAAAAATGGGTGATCCTAGAAAATAATGTTTTTAGGAGCTCCTACCAGCAATCGTTAAAATCGTTCTAGGTTGTTGTTAACGCCAAAATGGTAGGACATCTTGCAAAATTGGAAAACATAGTCAAAACAATGCCACGACTGGAAATGGACCAAGGTTAATTGACGCTTTTGCCAAGCGCAATTTAATTTTAACTAGCACGCTTCTCCTGACCTCAATACTTTTAAAAGAACATGTCGTTCACCTGATTATAAAACAGTCAATCATATCGGTTAACTTGCCAACCTAGATCCGGACCACTACCCAGTTGTAGCCAAGGTACGTCTACAGATATCTGAGTCGCCGCAACCACGGAAAAACACTGTAACCAAATTGAACCTTAAACTGCTGCAATCACGACAAACCGTCAAAATCCTTGGCCACCGTGTATCTTCATGCTATCGACATCGCCGTTGCAGCCTGATTGAAGTGCTAACGATCAGCAGTAAGGATGCCAAAGATCGTCAGATATGCCGCATCTGATGTGCTACGACGTTCTACGAGTAAATGAGAAGGGAGCAATGTCGGCTTCTCTGTATAAAACAGAAAGAGCATGACAAGGAACTGCAAGAACAACGTTCACACAGTTGTCACTGGTGTGTTTGCGGGCACCAGAAAGCTTGGTGTGACAACGGAAACCTAGAAGGAAAGATGACGATGCCTCAGACATATGTTGGCGAGTTTGGCATTCCGGAGTCAGTACTATAATCTTACTGAGTATCCTTAGGAAGTTGAAGCGATTGCTATCGACGGATGTGTTTTGTATGGCTGCTACAAAATTATGGTGATCC
This sequence comes from Volucella zonaria, assembly GCA_963966105.1. Taxonomy (NCBI): domain Eukaryota; kingdom Metazoa; phylum Arthropoda; class Insecta; order Diptera; family Syrphidae; genus Volucella; species Volucella zonaria. Next base: position 69,013,227 of record OZ014531.1, on the reverse strand, counting down.
CTCTTAGTTTCAAGTTTATTACGAGCATAATCGATTAAGTTTCTAAAGCGTCGGCTGGGACGAGGGTAGCCCCAAAAGTGCCCGACCTGATGTATACTCGTAGATGGCGGTTATTGTTTAAAGAGAATGACTATTGTAGAAAGTACCAACCTTATAAAGCTAATATTTGAAGTTTGACGACGTCACGTTGTTTAGTATTTGTTCGACAGCCATCAATAGTGAACGCTCTCAATGAATTTCTAAATATGGAAATAATTGGTCTTCGTTATGTGATACAATACTTTCATTTGAAAGGCCTTAGTCCAACCAATATCAAAACGGAACTGGATCCTACTCTGCGGTCTGCTCCTTCGTTTACCACAATAAAATATTGGGTAGCAGAGTGTAAGCGAGACCGTACGAGTTGCCAAGACGAACAACGCAGTGGTTGACCAAAAGAGGTGAGTTCACCAGAAATGTTGAGAAAAATCCACGAAATAGTATTGGATGACCGTCGATTGAAAGTGCATGAACTAGCAAAGCGCTGTACATAGCATATTGACTGAAAAATTGGACATGAGGTAGGTGTGCGCAAGATGGGTAGCGCGATTACTCAAAATGGAATAAGAACAGCGTTGTGAGGATGTTTCAATCGAGTGTTTGGTGATGTTTCGCAGTAATAAAGCCGAGTTTGTGCGTGGAATCATAACCATGGATGAAACATGGGTCCATCACTTCACACCCGAGACGAAGGAACAGTCAAAACCAAAGGGGAGAATCGGCTCCAAAGTAGTCCAAGACAGTTCCATCTGCAGGCAAGATCATGGCGTCAGTTTTTTTTGGATGCGTTTGGGATAATTTTCATTGATTAGCTTCAGAAAGGAAAAACATGTATTAAGCGAACTTATTGTAGAGTTTGAAAGAATTTGGCCGAATTTATCGAAGAAAAAAGTTTTGTTTCATCAAGGCAATGCGCCAGTTCACTGATCCGTCATCACCATTGCCGAAATCAATGAGCTAACGTTCGAATTGCTTCCTCATGCACCCTATTTGCCAGATTTAGCCCCTTCGGATTATTTTCTATTTCCGAATTTAAAAAAATGGCCCGGTGGTAAAAGATTTGCCAACAGTAAAGAGGTGGGGTCTGGGGTTTTTTTTTTTTTTATAATTTGCGCGAGCTCAAGAGATTATTTTTTTAGTACCCTTAAAATGCTTGCACACAGAGCGGGCGAAGGAAAATCAGAGAGGATGGAAAGAGAGGTACCGGTAAACGTTGGTTTTAAATGTTTGACGGTTATAATGACTAGGAAATAAAGAGCTAGGAAGGGCATTCCATAAGCGAGTTGTACGGCTTAAGAAAGAATCACGATATTTTAGAGTACGCCCGAAAGTGGGCTTGAGGGTATACTGATGAGCATTCATAGGGAGACGGGTGTTACGGTTAAAAGTTTCAAGGGGCGGAATGCAACTGGCGATTTCTATGGAGGTGATATTAGTATCACCTATGAGTTTTATTGCACAATTTTGAATCCTATCTAGCAGGTGCAGAGATGTCTTGGGCGCACCCAACCAGATGTGGGCATTGTACTCCAATTTCGGGCGGATGAATGCCTTATATATTGTGGCCAGATCAGAAGGGGTAAAATATTTCTTACATCGCTTAAGGAAATCTAGACATTTCGCAGCATTTTCGGCGACATCGAATATGTGGTCATTCCAATGTAAGTTGTCACTGACACACTTACCGAGAATGGAAAGTTTATCAGTTCGACGATGCAAGTGTCATGCATGGATAATGGCTGGGTGTTTAAATTTCGCTTTAACGACAGCAGACAGCATTGTGTTTTGAAAGCATTAAATTCTATGCTGGTAATATCAGAATTTAACGAACTTAACATATGCTGCCGTTCCCGTTTTACAGCCGAAGAACAGGGACGTGAGTCCGGGAACGAATATGAAAAGCAGAGAGTACTGTTGTCAGCAAAGGAGTATATTGGATTAGAGGTAGCAGACAAGAGATCGTTGATGAAAATTAAAAAGCTTGTCGGAGACAGAACGGAGCCCTGGGACACACCAGCATTTATTTTGTTTATATCAGACTTGAAACCATCGAAGACAACTTGAATTGAACGTTCCGAAAGGTAATTTCTAATCCATTGAAGAAGAGAGTCGTCGATCTCAAAAGCACGCATTTTCGACAAAGGAGCCTGATGCCAAGCTCTGTCAAATGCCTTAGAAATATCAAGTGCAACTATCTTGCTTTCGCCAGAATGATGTACGCTGGGTTCCACTTTTCGGTGAGACATGCCATCAGATCACCAGTGGACCTGGTGCCGGTCATTAAGAAGTTTTCGTGTTTCGAGATATTTCATTAGCTGACTTTTTATCAGCGTTTCCATGACCTTGGAAAGAAGGGACGTAAGTGCAATGGGTCTGTAGGAATAGAGAGAGGAAGGAGACGGTTGATGGCTATTTTAAGGAAAAGTGTATTGAACTAAAAGGAGACTACGTAGAGAAATAAACATACTTTTTCCCAATTTTTTTATGTATTCTTTGTTAGGTCGGGGCTGTTGACATTGTAAAAGTAAACAAATCCTCCAACATTGTTATGTTCGGAGTAATCGTGGCCGTGCCATCATATGTTTAGGCCCAATATTGTCGTTGTATACCTTGACACTGGGTGATGTTGATTGATTCTCCTCACTGATGATCAATATACTGTTGCTGCATGGCAAATACTTAGGTTAAAAGGATACTTCGTTCTTTTGGGCAATAACATGGCAGCGAGTGCCAGCCCAGAGTATATAAAAAAGGTGTTTAATTTCCACATGGATGAATGCCTTGAGTCCACCACGTTATTTCGTTTTCACCAAGAATGTCCAGCGCATTTACTTTCGTTCAAACTGAAGGAATCTTCGGAATAGGGGCCCTTATTTCTCGTTGCTCATGAGGGTCTTTACAATCTTTATCGGACAATCGGACATTCGATAGCCAACGGCCATTAACAAAGTATCCGTCCGTGTGCGAAGTAGATTGTCGTTTCGAAGTTAGACCTGCATCGAACTATATTTTTCCTGTACAAAGACTCGCCATTCGTCCCTTTCAGAGTTTGACTTCAAAGGGGTGCAGAGAAGAAGCGACGAAGTTGAGATTGACAATGACGCTATTATCGTTAGCCAAAACTAATACTACAAAATCTGTACCAGAACTTTAGCCAGAAAAAGCGATTGTCGAAGCGAAACCAATGGTAAATGGTTGGTTAAACCAACTTTCTTGCACTTCAAACTGAATGGAAAAATAATTTTGAATTAACGCGCCACCTGGTGTTCAGCACTCTTGATAGTGTATTATTTCAAACCGGTTCATGCACTTACTAAGTCTGTACCCAGCACAAGCATTTTTCTAGAAATGCCAATAGATGGCCAAGAATTTGGTTGTTTATTTTAAATTTGATTTGGCGATCCGTTGGTGTTTGGGATAAGTGGAGCACTGTCCGTCTATGAAATAAGAACAACCATCGGAGAATACTACAAGCTCTCTTTACCAGTAAGTTCTTGGCGTGGCCCATCGGTTGCACCCATTTAGGCTAGTTTTTTTTTTAAAATGAAGTCACAGCTCACACCATGATCTGTGGAACAAGTTTCTGGACAATGTCAGGTCAATCAGGAATTTATCAGAACTTCAAATTTCACGGACAAGTCGAAGGCGAAGAAGGCAAAGAAATGTTAATAGGAGGATGACCAAGTTTCTGAAAATGACTTGTAGGTTTGCAATTCCAAGAGACATGTTCTCTTGTGTTTGTAGAAAAGGATGTCTGAAATTAAGTTTCTGCTCACTTTCGATGACTCTCCCTTTTGACAAAATTCAAGTCAGGACCAGGATGATGAGGTTTTTATACAGAGTTTCCTCTAGTTTTGGCAACACTGTTTCAGTTGAAAGTTGATTTGTGGTTAGTACGTTTTGCCATTGTACGATGAACAGACTAAACACCAGAACAACGCGTGCAAATTGTGCAAACTTATTTTGAAAACCATGGTTCGGTTCGCCAAACTTTTCGTGCGCGATGCCCATTTTACGGTCGACATAAGTTACTCGGAAGTCGAAACACGATGAATCGTTTTCGCACCACGTACACTCTAGTGGTAATACCCATCCCCAAAGACAACAAACAGTGCGAACAGAAGAAGTTATTGACGTTGTGGAGCGCAGTGTTCATGAGAATCCGAATGAGTCGCTTCGCCATTGTTTACAGCAATTGGAGCTGTGCCTATCCTCTTGGTGGAAGATTTTACGGAAAGATCTTGGCTTAAAAGCTTATAAAATCCAGCTTGTGCAAGAGTTGAGACCGCGTGACCATTATACGCGTCGTAGGTTCGGTGAATGAGCCGAAGACACGATTCAGCTTGATCCTCATTATCAAAGCAAAATTTTGGTCTCCGATGAGGCCGATTTTCGGTTAAATGGATATGTAAACGAGGAAAATTACCGAAGTTGGAGTGGAGAAAACCCAGAAGCCTTTATCGAGACGCCCTTACAACCATTAAAACTCACTATTTGGTATGTTTTATGGGCTGGTGGAATCATCTTCCCATATTTCTTGGAGGACGATGTCGGCCAGTGTGTTACCGTCAATGGAGAGCGCTATAGAAACATGATTTCTGACTTTTTCGTTCCTAAGTTTAATGGCATTGACGTGACGGAGCTTTGGTTTTAAAAAGATGGTGCAACATGCCACACGGCGCGCGACACCATCAATTTATTGCGAGAAACATTTGCTGAGCGCACGTGTGTATTGGCCTCCACGATCCTGTGATCTCACACCTTTAGATTACTTTCTTTGGGGGTATGTGAAGTCACTAGTCTATGCTGATAAACTAGAGATGTTGAACGATTTGGAAGTCAACATTCGCCGTGTTATTGCTGATATACGGTCCCAATTTCTCGATAAAATTGTCGAAAATTGGACTTCACGATTACGCTTCATTCGAGCTTGCCGTGGAGCGCATATGCTCGATATTATATTTAAACACTAATGGCATAAAATTACCTATTAAATAAAGCTAATATTATAGACTTTAACATTAGCTTCAAGTGTGATATTTTATATTAAATTTGTATACCTCTAAAAAAACACCCTTTACTAGTTTACTACTCGTATGTCCGAAAAAGTCTTGACGAACTGAGCCTCAACCAAAACCTGTCTCCATTTAACGCGATCTTGTACCATTCGTCCCGAATTGTGCACACTAAAGAGGTTGAGGTCAATTTCCACGCAGTAAAGGAAGACCTTGCCACCTTAAGTCATACAAGGTCAACATCGCTATAAGCCCATACAGGTCGTTGTTGTGTCCTTGTTTCTTCATTCCATTTATATACGAGTAGACGGGACCGAAAATCACTTGAAGAAGTTTCCTCCTAAAGCAAAAAAGGAAATTTTCTTCCGCTTTTGACAAAGTCTTTGTTTCTGCGCTAGACAGTAGTGCTTCCTTCGCTGTTAATGAAAGGGTCTTAGTCCAAAGAAACAACAATTACAGAGAAAGAGTGTAGAAAGAGTGATTCTTCGCTTAATCTCGGCTTTGTCGTTGGTTGGTTGTAGACAAAGTTCTTCATCGCCTCAAAGCTCTGTTATCCTGTTGCGGCATATTATGCGAACCCTGAGGTGCTTTTTCGGCAACAGTACAGTTTCAATTTTACAAACGCGACGGTATCAGGTCAGGATTTCTTCCCATAACACCCCAGTGTGTTAAAACTATGTAAGAAGCTGTAGGGACTTTTAAAATAATGTCCCGGTTTTGACCTGTGAGTTTCGCATGTCGCACGTCACATTGTCGAAATTCTGTGGGTGGGTATCGATTTGAAATCCTGAGTTATTGTCCAATATCTGCCGTAAAGTGCATTATGGTTGATGGTGGACTTACCGGATCTGAGACCACACTGATGGGGATTTTTCACATTGTCAAGCGTTCTTACAGTACGGCAGATAAAATCTGATATGCGATGTAAAGACCACTGATTTCTTTATAGATGGAACAGATTAGTGGGTCTCAGTGCATGCGGATTGGGCAGATGATGGTGAAATTCATGTTAACGGGCATATTTCCATCCGACCTAATTTTACAGATGAGCTGGTGTAAATCTCACTACTTTAAATAATTCAATAGGCATTCTGTCTATTCTCAAACCCTTACTGGTCTTTAGATATCCCTACAAATACATCTCCAGGCTTTCTGGTTTAACAGTTCCCATCCCATCCCTTCAGTATTTGTGTTCTTGGGAATCTGTTTTCATTTCTCGGCAGAACTTTCGAGCATTATTCCTGCAGAAGCCTCGATATTTTTCTTTCTCAAAAGCCGACGTTATTCCCGTTTCCTTTGCTCATAGAGTTCGGGAGCAATTTTGGTTTTTTTGTTTTTAGCGCCGCAGTGAAGGCCCCTTGCTTGGCTACATGCACTTGGCTGCACTTTTAATTCAACCAGGGGTCTCGGTGTGATGGGTTGAACATCAGATGAGGTCGCCACAAATCATTGGCGGTTGATGCTTTCAGCATTGGACTTCTTGAAATCTTTTCGGAGACTCGACCAGAAAAAGATCTAAAGTCTCTGCAATTGTAGCAGTTCGACGTCAAATTTCTTCAAAGTATTTCTTCGGTGTTCTAGCTTCCAGGATATTCGTATTCATACCTTGATTGAAACCAAGTATCGGTCTGTCGATTGCTTCCAAAATATGTACTAGAGCTGTGTCTGGGTCAGTCCCAATATGATCAATTAGGTTGACGGTTTTTTAATCAAGTCATTGTCAGGTCCCTTTGTAGATTTTGAGTGCTGAAATTTCTCCTCGTCGGTAAATCGATTAGCCTGAGTCCATTTTCAGAGCTGCTTTCGTGTCTCAACTATGCCGCCAAAGATGCTCTCCCTTCTTAACTTGGCGTTAAAATCACCAATGAGGATGTTTACGTCGGCTATTACTCATGGCAAAATTTGGGATTTTTATCCTTTTTTCTCGGCCCTATCCATGGCTTTTTCTGGTTGGAAGTGATATCCTGTCTGATGCATGTAGCCTTTTGAAATTACGAAAATACTACGAGCATAGCTGATGGCCGTTGTTAATTATACGTTTACTGGGGACAGCATCAGTAAAGTCATCAATATCTGAGATTGTTAGTCGATTCACAACACATAGTGTATTATGTGGTCGGGCAGTTGACCTGGAGGGTCAGATCCTTCGAGGGATAGTACCAGTAGCTGAAAAATAGCCCATCATCCTAGCTAGATGCCGAAAAATTGCCAGATGACCTGAGCTTGCAGTTTGCTGCAGTAGCTCATATGAGGTTATCTCTAGATCTGCCTCTCACGTGGCTGTTGACTCTGTTTTGGGAGTTTCTTATGTAATTGACGCAGTTCAAAGCATCCCTATTTTTGTGGATCGACAAAATTCTCGAATTCAGCTTACAAAAAGTTAACAAACCCTCTTGCATTATTTGAAAAATGAGTCGCTTCATATAGGTCGGTGGATCCACCCTCTTGTTGAATAGTTCATGCTGTCTTAAGGTAGCACAGGTAAGCCCTGGCGTTTAACTTCTGTATGCTGCGGCTCAGAAATTGTAGCTTTGACTTTCGTACATGTTTTTTCTTAAGGGAGAATCGCCTATAGAGTGGTATCTAAATGGATTCCATAGCTCGCTTCTCGGGTCAATCTTCTTCCGTCGCGGAAGTCCTTGTTTATACCTTCTTTAAAGCTCGTATTCTTTACAAGCAGATCTCATTTTCTTCTTTTTTCTCGCCAGATAAATGATGGTGGCATGTGGCATTACTGCCATGGTGACTCAGATGATGGACTACCAGTCTATACTCCATGAAGTAAAAGGAGTTAGAGCATCCATTACAATCCTTTAGCTCCTCATTGTTTAGTTCAGAATCGCACGCTGCATTAGACAAAGAAAAAGTGTGTAGACGTGAAGATGTTCAAATGCCAACAAATCTGTATAAGAAGTCCAACAGTCAAGGAGAAGTAGTGAGAGTTGTATCCAGTGTTGATGATTCCATTAGAATTCTGTTTTCCAAGCAATGTCTCAGCAAGGTCGAATCCACGACAAAGGGTCCTTATAAGTCAAGAACCACACTCTACGCCATGCAAACTTCTCTATCAACTCCCACTCAGCATCGTATCCCAGTCCTATGCAAACATTTTAAATTTATCACCTGCCTCAAGGCCATGACTTCGCCACAAATTTATTACCCAAAACCCTGGGCAAATAAATAAACACAACAACAACGTAATTGGGTATCGAGACCAGCCCAAAATTGAATCTATCGATACCTCTGCGCGGACAATTAAGATGTTAATCATTCCGTCTTGGCGACTATGGCGGCGATAGTTAGTGATCTATGGATGGACCATGCATCTTCTACATACTCTCCACCGATGCCACACTAGAGATTATGTTGATTGCGAAATTCTACCCACAAAGCCTTGAGCAGAATTACACCGTATTAAGTTATAAAAGTCTGTACACACTGTATCTGCAGACTACAAGTATGCACTGCATACGAGTATACCCAGGAACACGCAACCTATCCGTAGTTATTCGTATGGAGAGCCGAAAGATGAAGAAAGGTGCGGTACTTCATCTAGATTTGAATTTACAATGAAATTGTATCTTTTTGCTTTCTGTTTGTTTATAGTGCTGTTAAGTATCCACAATCCGCTCGGCATATCCACAGAGATCCAGACTTGCATCCTTCCTCTCCTCTGGCTGCGTTTTTATTACAAAACGCAATAAATGCTAATGCCGTTGTCCATAATTCACCAACTGATTACCACAGATAGGAAGAGCAGTTAAATTGCATTTTCCTCGGACCAAAGAGAGCCTAGAAGTACCAAACATCCATTCCTTCTAAGGTTTACCTAATATAATTCTTAACAGATACGAAGGATTCATTTCATCCCAATAGAACGCTGCACTTAGATTCGAATACGAGTGTGATGCTTTCAAATGGGAAAAACAAACCCCGACCATGGAGGTGTCGTTGTTCAAGTCCGGAAATCTTGAAGAGGCAAACCAAATAATGTGCATCCCACTTGGAGTATAGAGATTTGAATTGCATCCATCAGACATCATCACCATCAACAATCGGACAATCGGACGAGAGGCTAGACTGTTGTGTGTGTTTACCATTCCTCGAGGGTGGGGATGAATTAAGTGAAGATAAACAAACAGACAAAGTTCGATGACACTAGGAAGGCATTAAGATGGGAAGCCCACTCGAAGGGCCTTAAGTAGAAGTTGATAGTACCTACTCAAGTAGTTCCGTGTTGTGCCAATCAATTGTTGCTATTAGACTGGAGGTCACTTAAGTACTGAAGAGCTACCACTAATGTGACTTCCGTTCTGAATGTTGACGCCAACGACGGAAGATGTTTCGATAGGTAATGACTTCGAATTACGTGTACTCGCCGATGAATGAGTTCAAAGAGTTGTCTAGCCGACCAGCTAACTGTGAATTAGATGAGCATCTACAATATGTCCGAGTACTCGTACACAGTACACACATCAATCGAATGCGCAGCGCATGGAACAATCAGATGGTAAACGATGCCATCATCATTTTTTAGGCATCCTCATGGATACGACTTCTTTCATGAGACCTCCAATAGAGTTGAAGATGGATTTTTCACACGGCGAAGGAAATTGTGTGGACACAAAAAAATTGTACAGTCAATGATTGTTCGAGATGGGATTCGTTCAGGGGTTGGCTAGTCAAGGCATGCGGGCCAAATGAGAATTTTGTTTAATGCGTACTCGATTAAATTCGCAATATCTGATTCGACCTCATGGGGCACCATGTTATGTTGAGAAGACCTAGGCGAAACCTAGAGGTATTTGACTACAGGACTAGGCTATTTGACTGCATAGGGAACTCCTATTGTTGGCAGGTCACAGTGGAAATATATAAGGCAGCGGAAGAATTCTCAATGCCGAATCAAAAGTGGGAATCAAGTTAGAGTGAACTACTTGATGAGCTCCTTATATGAATTCTTCGGATGTATTCGGTGTAAGTTATCAGAAACAATCAATCTTTGCAACAAAATAATGAAAAATCGGACAAGATCTTTTTAACGAATAAGGGCATTTCCAGTGAAATTGAGAGAAGTTTTTGGGGGCACATTGGCTGAAAAGTCCGTGCCGTTTTATAGTGAAACACAAAATTTTTGCAAAATTCAACTTTATTTATCAATATAGTTGCCTTCGAGGCGATACACTGATTAAAACGATTTTTCAATCTTTCGATACCAGTTTTGTAGCACGATTTTGGTTTAGCCTCAAAATAGGCCTCTGTTTCGGCGATTACTTGTTCATCGGTCTTAAATCTCTTTCCGGCGAGCATTCTTTTGAGGTCTGCGAACAGGAAATAGTCGCTGGGGGCCAAATCTGGAGAATACGGTGGGTGGGGAAGCAATTCGTAGCCAAATTCTTTCAATTTTGCCATCGTTTTCATCGACTTGTGACACGGTACATTGTCTTGATGAAACCGCACTTTCTTTTTCTTCAAATGCGGCCGTTTTCCTGCGATTTCGTCCTTCAAAGGCTCCAACAACGCAATGTAATAGTCGATAGTCTGCCCCTTTTGGATAAAGTCGATGAAAATTATTCCATGTGCATCCCAAAATACGGATGCCATAACCTTGCCAGCCGAGGACGAGGTTCGTCGCCTGCTCGCCACTCAGCTGACTGCCGGCTTGACTCTGGTGTGAAGTAATGGTGCCAAGTTTCATCCATTGTCACATACCGACGCAAAAATTCGGCTTTATTGCGGTTGAACAGCTTTAAACACTCCTCTGAATCATCAACACGTTGTTGTTTTTGGTCGACTGTGAGCAAACGCGGCACCCACTGTGAACACAGCTTTCGTATGCCCAAATATTCGTGTATGATATATCCAACACGCTCTTTTGATATCTTCAGAGCCTCAGCTATCTCGATCAACTTTACTTTACGGTCATTCGTAATCATTTTGTGGACTTTTTTGATGTTTTCATCTAAAGCAGCCTCTTTTGGACGTCCACTGCGTGCATTATCTTCGGTGCTTGTATGAACACTTTTAAATTTTTCAATCCACTTGCGAATGGTTCGTTCGCAAGGTGCAGAGATTTCTTTGCATCGGCTGCATTTTTTCCCAGCAAAAAGCAATGATAAATCAACACACGAAATTGCTTTGAATCCATTTTTTTCACAATAACAAAAGTTGCTTCACTCACAACGGTATATCTCGAGAACTAATCATTCGACAGCTGTCAAATTTATACACGTATCTTTTGAAGGTTGGTACTAACTGAAAATGGTATAGATTTAATTCAAGTGGTGCCCTCTGTTAGAAACCGCACGGACTTTTCAGCCAATGTTATCGTGTTAAGGAGGCAGATCCGATATGGAAATATTGTATCTGCGGAACTGATGTAAAGAATCAATGTGGAGAAACAGCAAGAACACATAGCATTCTAACAAGCCAAGTAGCAGTGATTTGATGGTAATCACATCCAAATCCACAGGACGTTGAGAACCAATGTAGGACCTCCAAGCAAACTTTGACCGACAGGCGCAATTGTCGTACCCAATCGCAAGGTAAATCTTAATCAACGAAATGGCACAGCCGGCTCTTGCGAGGAGAATTGTGGGCAAAATGTTAATCAGTTGTAAGGATAGGCGGAGAAAGGCCCGCTGCTGAAGCCCTTTTGTTCTGCAAATGGAGCAACCAATCCAGCTTCCGGAGCACAGAACGTGTTAAATAAGTACCGAACATTGAACATTCCTGAACGGGAGTAGATCGCGAAAGAGGCTGGAACTGCAATAAAATGGGACATCTGCAAAAGCAGAGTCGATATGATAAGAAACTGATCTCATTGTGGACATTTATAAATTAAAGAAGAAATTAGTAGCCACCAGGAAGCCAAGCCAATTAGTCTCATGAAACCAATGGTCGGGAAATTCTGAGTTTTCTTTGCAAGGCAGAAGTTGGTCCTAGAACCATCGTTCGAATGTCGGTGGCAAAACTGCGCAACTCAGTTGGAAGTAGTAGCTTTTATCATCAGGAAAATCGTACGAAAATCCTCCACAATACAAGCAGGTACAATTCTACTAATGGCTGCGAAAGAAAGGGGAAAAAAATGTGGCCAAGTTCGCTTTGAATTCACCTGGCCGAAGTCTTCCTTTTCGGCGCCAACATGTATAACGGATGCCTAGTTGGCGTCGATTTCAAATTTTTTTTTAGCGATTAGTACACACTCAAGGGATTACGAGAATCTTGAAATTTTTAGCACGCAGCCGCATGCGGGAAACAAAATTAAATAGGAAAGAAAAAGAGGTACCGATTCACGTTGGTTTTAAATGTTTGCAAGTTATAATGACTCGGGGTTAAAGGCTCAGGGGAGCATTCCATAAAGCGAGCTGTTCAGCCTGAAAAAATAGACTCACTGCTATTTCAGAATACGTCCAAAGATGGGTTCAACAGTAAACCGATATCAATGGCGAAATAGCTCTTACCGTTGAGGGCTTGAGAGAACGAAATGCTACTGACTATGTGAGCAGTATTTTTGATAAAAATAACCATAAAATAAGGTAAGGTAGGGAATATTAAAAACAAGCTATAAAGCGACAATAACTTGGTCAAAAAATTATGTATGGACTCCAAATGAACGGAATGCCTTTAATTTCAACTCCTTAAGGGGCATGTATACTTGATAGACCTCAAAGGTCAGTAGTGATGTATAGGTTGCAGTTTATCATGAGTTTTGACTCAGGCAAAAAACAGTTCTTTGGACGGATTCGAAATAAAACACCTTAAACTTCATATCACTTTGTTTCTCTTTGATGAAAGCTCATATACAGAACAACTAGCCCATTGTACTCCCTTCATGTTTCTCCTAATAAAATTTGTCAGTCTTTTGAAGGATGACGAGTAATAGCTTCAGTAATAAAGCACCAGCAGTACTAGCACCCACAAGATCAGCACCTAGTACCCGCGTAATCAGGACAATCATAGTTATGTTGATCCAAAGGACCCTCGTCTTCATTTCTTGCCAATAGCTCCCTTCCATTGTAGAAATCCAACAGCATCTTGTAAAAATTCGAAGTGACATATTTAGTCCAAAGGAGTTTGCTATCCAGGATAACACCTTGACACTAATTTTTGATGGAGCAACGTATGGTGTCAGTCAGCTTTCTCCTTGAAGAAAACGCCCTGATTTTTGAGGCGTCAATCGTCGACTGCATCTAGGACATTGAGAGTTTTAAGCAGAGAGTCGACCAATATCATGCGCATCATAGAAGTGGAAACAAGATGGCACCATGCGGACAATCCTCTCTAGCAGTGCCATTCTTGGCGAGTACGCCCTCAATTCTGTCCACTAGATTTGTAAACGCAGTCTAACAAGAAATTTCACGGTATGGACCTAAAATGGATGCTGCATGCACAGAGGATTTACGCACATATGGTTGAATCTTCTCTGAATGCCCTCTAGCAGAAAGGAAGTCAGCCTGATAGGAGTGTAAGGCACTTAGCGAATGAATACTCCTCCTGCCAGAAGTTTGCTAATGCCATTGCTAGTAATGAAAATTCTCTCTGGAGATGCAACAACCGATCTTTAGTTTTTTGCGGCATAACTGGAAATATATCATCGATGTCAGGCGATTTGAAGCCATGAAAGGACGCATCAGCGTACTTAATTGCACATAACGCGGGCGAAAGGAAGTCAGAGAGAGAAAAAAGAGAGATACCCATGTACGTTGGTTTTAAATGTTTGCAAGTTATAGTGACTGGGAAATAAAGAGTTCGGCAGGTGGGCTTGAGGGTGTACTGATGAGCATTCACAGCGAGACGGATTTTACGGCTAAAAGTTTGAAGGGGCGGAATGCTACTGGCGATTTCGGTGGAGCACTGGTGGTGAAAATAGCGATACATCAGGGTGAGACAGGAGACGTTACGTCGGGGTTCGAGGGTGTCGGACGACTGCGTAATATTGACATCACCTATGAGTTTTGTCGCACGATTTTGGATCCTATCTAGCAAGTGCAAGGAGGTTTTTGGGGCACCTGACCAGATGTGGGCATCGTACTCCAGTTTTGGGCGAATAAACGCCTTATATATTGAGGCCAGGTCAGAAGGGGTGAAATATTTCTTACATCGCTTAAGGAAACCTAGACATTCCGCAGCGCCTTTGGCGACATGGAATATGTGGTCATTTCAACGTAAGTTGACGTTGACAATCATACTGGGAATGGAAAGTTTTTCGGTTTCAACGATGCAAGTGCTATTCATGGACAATGGCTGAGTAATTTAATTTAGCTATAACGACAGCAGACAGCATTGAGTTTTGGAAGCATTAAATTCCACTCAGTTGATAGTTCGCCAATTGGTTATGCTGTTAATATCGGAATTTAATGAGCTTAACATACGCCGCCGTTCCCGTTCTACAGCCGAAGAGCAGGGACGTGAGTCCGGGAACGAATACGAAAAGCAGAGAGTGCTGTCATCAGCAAAGGAATATATTGGATTAGAAGTGGCAGACAAGAGATCATTAATGAAAATTAAAAAGAGTGTCGGAGACAGAACGGAGCCCTGGGGCACACCAGCATTTATTTTGTGAATATCAGACTTGAAACCGTCCAAGACAACTTGAATTGAACGTTCCGAAAGGTAATTTCTAATCCATTGAAGAAGAGAGTCGTCGATCCCAAAAGCACGCATTTTCTACAAAAGAGGCTGATGCCACACTCTGTCAAATGCTTTAGAAATACCAAGTGCAACAAGTTATTAGTGTAGCCGGTATGTTCAAAGTCGTGCACAATAGCAGCCAAAAGAGTGGCGAAAATTTCCAGATCTGTCATCGAATTTTTAACTCCCATCTTGGAAATCATGAAGTGCATAGTTTGAGTAAAATCAGCTGCGTGAGTACTATTGTGATAGGGATTTGGGGTCTGCCTAAGACAGTATCCTTCTTCAATCCGAGAAAGAAATGCATTCAGAGTTAGTAGGTTGATTTTAAATTTTGCAGCGCTGGAAAAGGTGCTGAACCAGGTGTTTGAGTAGCGCTATTTCCGTGGCAGTTGCCAGAGCAAAGGTGTCGTAGGACCAGTTGTCAATATTCTCAAGGGCTTTGGCAATAGAAGATTCTCTTGTATCCATGAATAATTTATTATCTGGGCAAATATTATCCAATGCTTTGTACTCAATAATTGCGCACACATCTTGCTCTCGCCAGATTGATGTATGCTTTGGTTCCACTTTTTGGTGAGACACGCCATCAAATCACCACTGGACCTGTTGCCACGAAAACCGTAGTATCTGTCGGTCATTGAGAAGTTTTCGTGTTTCAAGAGCAGACGGTTTATCAGCGTTTCCATGACCTTTGAAAGAAGGGACGTAAGTGCAATGGGTCTGTAGGAGGAGAGAGAAGATGATTCGCCTTTTTAGGGACGGGTTGGACAAATGCTGTTTTCCATCTGCTCGGAAAGAGTCCTAAAGAGTAGGATTGATGAAAAAGCTTTACGGTTTTGCCAGGGTGGAAGAACACCTTCTGCAGACCATCTGGACCAGCGGATTTGTGTATATTAAGATTTTTAAGTACTCTAGGTTCCATTGAAGATTCAATTCACTCAAGTGTAAGCGGAGACAAAGCACAATCTGGAAGTGTAGGGCTGGTCGCAAAGTATGCAGCAAGGAGATTGGCCTTGTCCAAAGAGCTGACAGCTGGAATGTCATTGTAAAGGAGCATTGGGATGGAGGATGAGGCAGAATTTTTAATGTTCTTGACATCATATTTTCCCTGTCATGCAGACATAGCAAAAGCCTGATACGGCTAGGCGGATTATATTAGTTAGCTCATTTGCAGTTCCGGTGATAGTAGCTGGTTTTAAGGCGAGATTCTGCCTTCGACTCAGTCTAGTTGTCATCAGATTTCTGAGGTTCTGGGTTTTACTTCACTGTTTGGTTGGGTTTTTTCAAAGGTGATACAAATCTTACCACTTTCAGAGTAACGTCCTACTACCCCTATGTTTTTTGTCCATGAGATTAAGACTGTTGCAACAACAGAACATTTTTAAATTTATGTAAGTAAACCATCCTATACTGAAGGAAGAGTGATTTTTAAAAGCTTTACAAGCGTACATCAAAACTCAGCTTATAAAAATTGGGAGGGTATCGCTAAAAAGAGTCCCGAGAAGCCGGAATACCACTTCCACGAAGGCGTCTAAAAGTCCAATTGAAAGCCAAGGTTAACGTTTTCAAGGTCAGCAGAATTAAATTAGAACATCATCGGACTTTGGCATTTGAAAAACCTTCGTTGGAGCGAGCGTCCTAAAATCAGAAAATGTATGGGGGCAACTTTTTTTTAATCAAATTTTAGTTTAATGTTTGTGAGAATCACTTTCGAATTCCCTGAAAAGCTGAAGAAATTATGGCCTAGTGTTGCACTAATTGAGTTCAGCCAAATTGGAGAGAAAATTTGGAAAAAATCAGCCGAATTGTCGGTTAAAAAAAAAGGTTGCTCCCCTCTGACAACATTTGCCTAGATTCAACAAGTAATAACTTATAAACACACTTCTTGAGCATGATAATGAAAAGGCAAACGACGACAAATACACGAATAGCGGACAACAAAAGTGACTACATGGCCTGCCATCCCGGTCGTAACATATAACGTCGAATCGACATGGAGAACACTTAATCGTGCAAGGCGGACCGATCTCAACATGAAACCGTCCGATCGACCGATCGCCCGATCGACAATAGCCGGCCGGCATCACCAACAATAGCCGGCAAAAGTCATCAGAGCCGGTCCATGTCCATTGGCCATTACAATAGGGTGCACACGTAATAATTGCCAGAACATCATCAGTGGCGGACTGACGCGGCAACTGGGGTCGTGTGTAACATTTAAGTTTACTCTATGCGATTGATCTTTTCGACAGCTTCACAGCACGAAATCATGATCGAGATTAATTTAACGATCGCACATTGGGTCGGTTGGATGGCTGGATGGTTTGGAGCAAGAAATGAAAACTCCATGACTGTGGAAAGGGGGAATTCCGAGCACATGGGTGGCGGAAGTTTTTCTACGATTTCCATGGGAAACTCTCTGACCATGTTCGGGTTGAATGTATCTGAAGCCCGGTTGTCTATTTGCCTATTTGACTGGGGTAAGAGTTTAAGCACTTCTAATGGGATCTGGAAGTGCTGAACTTTATGTTGGTTAATAAGATGATTGAATTTACTCCAAACTCCTATGGCCGGTGATCAATGGTTGTAAATGAAGAATAATTGAAATTGAATGGAATGGATAGTTACCTATTGGTAGAGTGAGCTTCGTGGTTGGTCGAGAAACCTTGGGCTTTAGACAAAGGGTTTGTAGTGTTAGTGCCATTTGTTTCGTTCTTCTTCCTCTGGACGAGTATGGTTTTGGGTTTATTTTTAATGGAATCCTCGCAGATAAAGCTAGAAAAGGGAGTATTTACGAGTATGCATGTCAGATTACATAGGCAAGAGTAGGTTTATGGCTTTGGATCGGATATGCTATTCTTGTGGATACATGCATATGCAACAGGGAGAATTTTCATTCATTTAGTCTGAGACAAGCTGAATTGAATTTTACTGTCGTAGCATTATAAGTGGTAAACACTGGGCGAAGTCAACATGCTGATTTACGGGGCCGTAACCATGACATCATCTACATACATCAATTCTGATTATTTACCTTAGCCAGCGGATACAAGTTTCGTACAACTGGACCCTAGAATCTTCTCTAAAGATGACTGAACTTTAAAAAGAGGACGATCCGCGAATGAATTTTCGCCACACTTGTGTAACAGTCACTTGTACTTTGGACAAGAAGAACTAGTACTGGTTCTACAGTTCTCATCATAATCTCCAAAGCTGGTTACTGACTTATTTTGAGCAAGAGATCTCAAGGTCTGGTCATTCCGGTTGGAGGTTGAACGTACAACTGAACAACCGACTAAGCCTAAACTTAAGACCCACGAATAGGGTTTGATTCACTGTTGACGAAATTCTAGATCAAAAAATGGACAACGACGATCGGACCTGCATATGGAATGTTTGGATCTTAAGCAGATCCTGTGCAACAGAAGATTTAACAAACTGCTATAAAGCAAATTTTGTATTACTGTCATCGAGGAAATGCGGTGGGGCTAGTTCAAAAAAGGAGGATCGAAAACTGAGACGACTACTGGGATTGCTACGGAGACTAAAGGACGAAATCCTTTTTTACGAGTTTTTGGGACGTGAGCGAACGAACCATACTGAAGCTTAATTCGTCAACATCACCCCGATATGCAACCCACCCTTACTTACTTACTTAGGTGGTGCTACAGTTTGGGGTGAACCTGGGCCTCAATTAAGAAGCCTCTTCAGTTCGCTTAAATTGCGCACTCCAAGTCGGTTGAGGTCCCCTTCTGCTTGTGCACGTCACCTAAGTTGAGGTCTTTCCCTACTGCTTTGTCCCACCGTGTTAGATTCAAAGACTCTATAGGCCGGAACATTGGTGTCCATTTGCTCTCTACGTCCTATCCATTTCAGGGGCTGATGTGCAGTTTTCTGACTGGGTCGATGTCGCTGTACAGCTCGTATAGTTCGTCGTTGAATCTTCTCCTACAAAGCCCGTCAACACAAACGGGACCCAAAAGGGCTGAGGATATCTTCATTCGTTTTCGACAGGGTCTATGCTTCAGCGCCA
This sequence comes from Volucella zonaria, assembly GCA_963966105.1. Taxonomy (NCBI): domain Eukaryota; kingdom Metazoa; phylum Arthropoda; class Insecta; order Diptera; family Syrphidae; genus Volucella; species Volucella zonaria. The sequence goes on along the minus strand of OZ014531.1, from coordinate 68,994,504 downwards.
TAAAGTGGGACTGGGATGATCCAGGTCTTATATATGTAGAGTGTCCTTAGTTTTTCGGGATAGGGCCTTATAACTCAATTGCTTTCTTATCCCAAAGAAACAGCGATTGCCAAGAGTGATTCTTCGTTTTATTTCTGCAGAGCCAAGGTAGAAAAGGTCATTTACTACCTCAAAATTGTACTCGTAGCTGTCGACTGTGACATTCTGCCCAATTCGTCGATCTCGTGTGTTGATTTTTGTAGATAGCACATACTTGGCTTTGCCCTCATTTACGCTAAGCGCATTTTGATAGCGTCCGTTTCAATATTAACGAACATACCAGTGACAGCCCGCTGTCTTTCCCAAGTATGTCGATATCATCAGTAGTAGCACAGACTTTTGAAAGATTCTGCCTCCAGTATTCGTTTGTGAGTTCCGCACAAGTCTTTCAAGTACGATATTAAAGAAGTCACATGACAGCGCGTCACCTTGTCTAAAACCTCTTTTAACATCAGAGGTCTCGGTTAAGTCGCTACCGACCTTCACGGAGCAGCAAGCGTTGTCAATCTCATTCTCTCATTCTGCACAGACGGACGAGTTTAGCAGGGATGCCATATGCTCGTTTCTATAAATGCTGTCATATGCGGTATTAAACTCGATGAAAAGATTGTGGGTATCGATTTGGACTTCTTGAGATTTTTCCAGAATCTGCCGGAGTGTGAAGATTTGATCGATTGTGGACTATCCTGGTCTGATAGGGACCAATCAGGCGAAGGGTTTTAGAAGTTCACACAATATGGGAGATACTAGTTGGGGCAGTTAAGGGTGTCTTCGTTTTTGTAGATCGGGTAAACGGTGCTGAGATTCCACCCATCGGGCATACGGTCTTCTGATAATATCTAAGAGATAAGTTGGTGTATGCTCTTCACAAAGTCATTTCCAGCAGCTTTGAATAACTCTATCAGTAAGTCGTCAGGTTCAGCTGATTTGCTGGATTTTAGCTTAGAGATGCTATCCTTACTTCGTTCTGGCCAGGTGGACTGAAGTTTTGGCTATCATCGTCTAAGTTCAATAGTCCATTTTGCGCGATGGCGGGATGTTGAGCTTCCTCGCCGTTGGACTTCAGCACCATCTTAATCTGTAGAGGCTTCTGTACGGGTTTTCTTGGCTTGACACCTTCTTTTCACTTGGTGGTAAAATGTACGTACGTTATACCTAGAGTACAACCTCTTAAGTCTCAATATCATCGATCGTGCTCTTTTTTCTACTCCTGGAGAAGTCAGTGTTCTTCTTCTTCACTCATGACCGGCTTTTTTTATGCTTTTTAGGCTTCTTGTTTAGCTGCATGTGCTTGCCGGTATTTGGATCAAAACCGTGATATTTTTGCGTACCTACTTACCAGTTGAATGGAATTTGTCCGAGTTTACCAAAATTCTCGTTTTGTGTTAGATTCTTTGCCGTTAACAGACAGTCGAAACTTAGGACTTCTTTTTGTAATACTTCAGTTGCTTCAACTTCTCCAAGCCTCTGTTACCATTTGGTATTGTAAGGCCGTTACGATTTTGAGTCCAAAACCTTCTCTATGTTGGAAAATATTCTAATTCTGCCAACAGGACATCTGGTCCCAGTCTGGGTAGGATTTCTGCTTAACTTTCTCGGCGTAGATAATGCTTGGTACAGCTGTGATCGATAAGGAAATGTGCAGTTGCGCGTCTCTCTTTTCGAAGTCAGTGGAGATTACTTTTGCCAGTATTTACATACGTGTACCCAAGGATGGACATCCATTATTAATTTGATTCGCAAAAGGATGAATTTTTATGTTTAAGTATCATGAGAAATTTGTGCCCGATGGATGTCGTACCTAAAGCTAGCTGGACCTCAAGCAAAGAACGATCGTACACTCTCGTAAATAGAGTTTTTCGAACCGTTCCTGCTGCTTCCCTTAGATCTTCATTTCCCATCAACGATGTGACTTTTCGGTGCAATCTTTTCTACATTTCCAGCAGGCAATGTCTTGGGAATCCATTGTCAAAACTTAGCAATACCCTGCATTTGCGTTGGTTTGTTTTCTTCGGCGTGCTGCAATCCAATCATCAATCTGGCATATTAACAGCATCATTCCTTCAAATTTATTTGTCACTCTATATGCCTAATAGCTAGGTTATATCTATGACATCATCTAACAGATAAAGGTGTTCTCCGGGCTGAGATTATGTCACCTCTTCTACGTCTTATGTTCATTAACACCAACAATGACTTCCAGCTTTCTTACCCTCTTAACAACATTAACTAAGAAACTACCCAATTTTCTCATTCAACTCTTGCTATACCACGCACGATTCCATTCAAGACTGTGTCAATTTCAATGTCAGCAACAAAGTCGCTCCATTAAGACTTCTTAATATCATTAATCGGCCCGAGGAACTTGTCAAAAAAAAAAACAAAAAAACCAAAAATGTGGAAGCCACAAAACATTAACAATTTTGTTTGTTCTCTCATCTGATTTTGTGATAGCCAAACTCGTATTAACGAAATAAATAACAAACATCTCCACCCCAATCATCACCATCATTATCATCATCATACGAGTACATCCCAATCATCCATCCATCGACGTATCTATCCGTCTTTGTAATCCGACTGTGGGAATGTCAGGTGTTAACAGGTTACCAAAACACAATCCAAATCATTTACAAGGGTCGTTAATGGATAGGGACTACTCATCAAATCTCCTAGAGTAGTTTTCCTTCAAGAAAATCTTGTATTTCGATTTTCCTGTATGTGTGGTCTGGAAAGGTATCCAACTCGTGGGATGTTTGTTTTTCTGATTTCCATTTCAAACAGCCAATTGATGGGGCAAGGAATCGTTCGGATTGAGTTTGTGAAGGGCTTGTGGTGATTATTCCCAAATATGTCTTCGAAACGCTAAAAGCCAGGGTCTCCAGTTGACTGTTTATTGAGGCATTTTTCTTATCTGAGAGCAAATACTATAGTTGTCAAATGACCTGTTACCATGCTATTAAAGGTATTTCTTGGGTGAATCTAGAGTTGAAGATTTCGGAACTGAACAATAGTTCAAAGTGTCACAACTCTATAAATAGGCAGACATATGGTAGTTTATTTAAGAGGTCAACAAATATAAACAATTTGCCTTTCAGCAGCATTGTGACAATCTTGTCCCGTTCACAAGTTCCACTCATATGAACGAGAGTTGAAGGCACTTTCACCTCAAAACTGTCCCTCCACAAGGAGAAACAGATCGTTCGCCTATGCCCAATATCTACAGTACTCAGTCAATGGCCTCAAGACTGGATTCATCAATATGTTGTATATAAATGGACCTCAGATAGACCTTTGAGCGCTCCACTCCACTCTCATTAGAATTCGTAACACACGTTCTTCTGCAGAGATAGTACGCCACCTTAAGTTGCAAAAGTCACCCTTTAAATCAAAAGAGATCCCCAAATGCTACCTACCTAGCATTTCTAATCTGGATACAGTCTTTATCGGAAAATCATGCATCCTCAATTCACTTCATAATTTTGAAGTCGGATTTGGCAGACGACAGAAGATAGGAAGATAGACTCTCGAACACTGCTTCCATCCTTTTCAGGCACCGAAAACGAGAGTTGGGCCTAATATTATCAAAAAAACTTGGCTTTGGCCGACACTTTAATATTCAAGACAGGTGTTAAACATGGCCACATTTTTGTTGCCTAGGATCCATTTCTAACTACAATACAAATAGCAAGTCATATAGGAGGTGTGTTCAAAAAGTAAGGTGACTTTTTAAATTTCGCGGGCAACGTATATTTGATTATCGATATTTTTTTTTTACTGTATTGGTACACATGTCCCGAACATATGTTCACAGTTTCAAGTGTGTAGCATACGTGTACATACTCAGTTTGATTTTGACAGATAGAAAGGTTAGACGTGTTTTGGTGTGCTCGCCGCTTTTCAATTATTATAAAAAAAAATGGAGCAATGAATTTGCATCAAATCAAGTCCTCTAAAACACTTGAAATGTTGACAGTGACATGAACATGGTGAGTCTGTTCTAAGTAAAAAAAATGTTTACAAGTGGTGCAAGCTCTTCCAGGCTGGCCGAGAAAATGCCAATGACGAACCTTGCTCTGGACGCATCAGCACATCAACAAAAGATGATAACGTCGAAGCTGTGAAGAAAATTGTTTTGGAAAATCGTCGAATTACCATAAGAGAAGTTGCTGAGGATGTTGGCATATCGGTCGGCTCGTGTCATGCAATTTTTTCGGATGTTTTGGGCATGAGACGTGTGTCAGCGAAGTTTGCTCCGAAATTTTGACAGGAGAAGAACTGTCGCATGAGCATCGCACAGGAGCTCTTGAATGAGGTCAATGATGATCCTGACTAGTCAAAACTGGTGATGACGTCGAAACCAAAGCCCAATCGTCCCAATGGAAGCACCCTGCAGAGCCAAGGCCGAAAGACGCACACCAAGTTGGATTAAATGTCAAGGTTTTGATCACAGTTTTTCTGGATTACCGTAGTGCATCACGAGTTTTTACCTCAAGGTCATACGGTCAATAAGGAGTATTATTGTACCTTGAAGTTATGCGCCGTTTGCGAGATGCAATACGAAAAAAATGTCCAGAATTGTGGAAAAACAATTCATGGCTTTTGCATCACGATAATGCACTTTTGGCCAGAAACAACACGACAATCACGTCTAAGCCACCGTATTCACCGGATTTGGCCCCATATGACTTTTTCTTGTTCCCAAAACTGAAGGGACCTATAGAAGGACGGAAATTTGCAACGATTGAGGAAATAAAACAACATCGCTGGATGAGCTTAAGGCTTTACCAAAAAGTGCTTATGAGAAGTGCTCCGAGGATTGGAAAAAGCGTTGGCACACGTGTATTATAACTGAGGGTGATTGCTTTGAAGGGGACAACATTAATATTGATGAATAAATAAATATTTTTTATAAAAATATAAAGTCGCCTTACTTTTTGAACACACCTCGTATAAGACAAGAACTCTACATTTTGTGAAAAATTGAGGGCTATCTACCATCTCCATCAATTTATTAGCAATGATGGGCGCCACTTAATTTGCTACTCCTCATCGAGCCAACCATCTATGGGACTCTCCCTATGATTTTTGTTTTAACTACAGCCAGCACGACATCTCTATGATTTACGCTGAACTCGAAGTTCCAGAAGTTTCTGAGTCCCGCGATCGCAGAATATAAGCCCTGGTATGATGATGTTAAGTGCCGAATTCAATGGCAGAGACTGATCTGCCCCAATCGATTCAAACCACGCCTTCGAAAAGACAAGGCCTGGGCAAAAGGTCAAGCCCCACACTGTTCCACACCATTGTGTTTAAGATTCTCGCTTTGGTGGCGGGTGTATCATACAATATTGAATTACAATATTGTTCAAAGAAGGTCTTTATTCTTATGTGCCATGTGTAGGCACGGACTTCACCCTTGGTCGATGTCGAAATCTACCTGAACCTCTTCCATTCTTTGGCATCGGAGTATGGACTTCCAAACTCCAAACCGAGCCAACCTACAAGTCAAAAGGCTCTGCATGTAATAAAGCTTAAAACCACAGCCACCATGACTCTGCCACTAGGAGCTCAACCTCTTCCTCTTTACTTGATCAATTGCTTTAATAGCAAGGATATAGAATTCGATAGGTTGAGCTGGGAGAATGTAACAACACATAATGTACAGGGACCTATTGGGAAGTGTTATTTTAATTAACACAAAATCAAGTTTAACAGAAGAAGAAATAGCGATGAGAGAAGCGTTAAGGTTATTATGAATAGCAAGTAGGACACCTCTGCATGGAGAATCAACTTTAGGGAGGGCAGGATCATTATCCATAGGGAGAGAGTGATTGTCATCTCGGAAAACATTCTTTATGTCGGGGATCAGTAAGAGCATAGACATCGAAAGAGAGGCTATGGGATTTAGATAAAATAGCACGAGTTGCGCTCTAAGCAAGCCTCTTACGTTTTGATAGTAAAATGTAAGAGATAGTACCCTTCCACGTAACGAAGGGTAGGGGAGTGTAGATAAGATGCAGGCAAATTAGAAACGAAAAAATTGATCATGCTCGACTACGCTGAAGGTGAGAAACCCTTTTAGAGTGTACATAGCTGCAGAAAGCAGCGAGGTCATCCGTAACCTTTTGGGGAGATATGTTGAAGATTTCGTGGTAACTGTTGTAAAGTTTCCTGAGACTGGTTATATCAATAGGAAGGCTTCCTGTAGGAGATCATGACACTTGTTTTCGTTTTTCTCTCAAAGGAAACAGAGTCGGATTTATCGTAAAGATATGCGAGAAAGAGATGTATATTTTCGTATATCTTTTTATCCCTTAGACTTTAGAGGGCGTAACGGCATTCCGTGGTGTCTATATTCTTTTGGGTCAATTTAACGTTAGGTGGTGAAAGGGAATCAAAAATAGGGACAGGAGCCCGAGAAACCAAGGGGTTAAGATATATTTGCCTTCCTACAACAAGTACAGGGCCCTTAATCCTTGTAGACAGGGTAACCATAATAGAAAGGTATTAAACCATAGGGAAAACCAGCTGGACACGCGTTAAGGAAGAGATCCGCAAGTCTGTTCCTGTAAACACTGAACCAAACAAAATCCAGAGGAAGCTGTTCAGTACCTAGTTCTTTGCGAAAAGATGGAAGCACTCGGTGAACCCAGAACCTTAGTCAAGTTCCTCAAGATCGAGAAATCAGGCGGACTGAAATCGCTTAGAAAACCTGAAGAGGGTTACATTGAGTTAAAAGCAGAGGCTTTTGTCTCATGTCTGAGACTCACTATAACGAGTTCATAACTAGCTCCCATCAGCGAATCTGTAAGTCAGATAAGTAGCACAACACGCCGTAGCTGGTACATATGTGTCTTAGTCGTGGTCGCAGATGATGCCATCAAGCCCGCTCTTCCTTCCTTCGATCACTTCAAATCGCCTGCCACCGATGGGATATATTCAGTTATATTACGAAAAGGTGTAGACCAGCTACTGGTAATTCTGAGGACAACCTTCACTGCTATCCTGACACTGACGGACCGAAACCTTGGCGAACAGTGCGAGTAACCAAAAATCGAAAAAGATGCCTACACGCTCCCCAAGAGCATCAAACCTATCAGTCTGTCCCTCTTCATGTTGAATAGAATGGAGGGCCCCCGCCCAATTATCAAGGCTTCGCCCATCAATGACGTTGTCTAATAAAAAGCGGGGGCAGAGCATATTACTGGTCTTATCGTAAACATCTTCAGATAACGCCTCTGAAGGTTGCTACGATTTGACCAGTAACAAGTTGCCAGTCATAGGTCTTGTTGGTGGCTGGACCACCGGTAGTCCATACCAGGACTTAAATCACGGTACCATGGGAGTCAGGAGCCCCCCGGATTTCGGTCCGGGCCTGACTTGTTGAGGTAGGCCTCCTTGTGGGAGCGTCATGCTGGCTGTGGTTTAAACCCAAATCGCGGGAAAGGGTCTAACCCATTGTAGAGTTGCAAATAAGTACTGGGTGCTGTGACTCTAAGAACAGTAAGAGGTTTTAGGTCCGTCTCGACTCATACCAACTGTGGAAATTGTGCCTCCAACACAGTTCCGAATTGGTATCAAAAGATTGACGGAGAGCGATGACAAGGCGTATCCTTGCTCCCATGGATGTATGGGCATCCCGTAAACATAGGTCTTCATGACAGGTTATTTACGTTAAAAACAATGAGACGCTCTGAATAGAATGGAGACTATAGTCGTGCTTCATGCGCGTAAAACTACTTTTCGAATGAATCCTCTGTCTAAGATTCAACATGCTTAGCAACGCGGAAGATCTAGCGAGAGTTCACTTCAAAATCTGGTTAGCAGAGTTGAAGGGGCTTTCGACAAGAAGGAATACGTGATGGGTTTTTTCATCAACGCTCAGTGAGCACTGGTATGGTGCACGTTGGTCTGTCTTCTCTAAACCACAGGCACCCCTAGATTCGATTGGCAATGCTCTGGAGACTGAGGCAGTTCACCAAATAGGCTAAGTATTTGGGTCTACACATGTTATGTCGAAAGCCGAGGACATTGTCACCGAGGAGGGTCCTTTGTATTTACATGATTACCATAAGGCCAATTATATCCCATTCGTCGGTTGTCCGGTGGAACAAGCTTTCATGAAATATGACACTGCTGCTTTTACCAGACTCCAAAAATCGGTCTTTCTCGGGTGCTTAGGGCTTTCCCTATCACGTCAGACTCTAGACAAACTGATCTATCTCCCTCTCCTAAATATGTATTTCACCGCTTGCAATTTAGAAGAAGTCTCCAGTTTAAAAAGGTCTTATGGACATGCCACCTGGCTGAAAAAATACGAAATCTTCTTCCCCTGTGCCTAGGAATGGTTTCTACTAGAATCTGAATGAAGAAAGGAATGTAATTGAGCCTTCACGGATGGCCCCAAAGCCGATTTAGGATGTCGCACTGGTGTCATTCTGAGGACGAAAACGTTAGGAAAACCTACGTCTGTCTTCCCAACGAAGATATACGCAATCTTGATCGTAAAGAACTATATTGTGAAGAGCCGCCAGAGCGGGCTTAAGCTGCGCTTAAAGTCTCTTTGAGCCCTCTCATTATTTCGAAGTCAGTTCGAGCATGCAAAACTTCACTGAACATGTCCCAGGTCACAATGGAATCACATTAGATAAGTCGCTGATGAACTTGCTAGGCAAGGCTCTGAGGAGAGTTATTCAGGATCCGAACCTACGTTAGGATTGTCTTGGTCTTCGGTTAGGTCTTCTACTGAGACTGAGGTTCCATATGAGCATGATGGTAAGTAGACCAAACGAATGCATCCCGTCGTGTTTAAAAAGTCAGCAGCTGTTTCCCTCAATACGTAAGACGGTAGCTTGCTTACTGACGTCGTAACTGGGTACTACGCTTTTGCTAACCACCAAAGTGTGCTGGACATAGTATTTGACACAACATCCAGCGAAGCTTGCTGTGAAAGAGATGACGACACGAAGCACTAGATCTGTGAGTATTCGGTCTACGACAGCATTAGGCTGCATGTAGTCGGCGATGATGTTGTGATGCTGGTGCAGTAGCCACTTTATAACTGAAGCGAAAATGTACAAGAAGTAAAATGGATAACTTTTTGTGTGAATGCTTGGTTCCAAAAGAAAAAAAAACATAATAGACCGCTTAGATAGCAGTATTAGCGAAGGGGTCCTTTTGTATATATAAAACGAATTTCAAGTTTAGGCCCTGTCGACGATAAAGATCCCGGACTTATTGGTCTCATGAACATTTCATAGACAATCTCGGGTAACATCGCTGCGAGAACATTGAATACGATTGAGATTTTTAATCTGACAAACTCAAGTACACACATTGTACTCGTAGATACTCGTACATCCTTTGTAAATAAAGTTGAAAAATTGTCCAATTTCAAGTGAAAAACCCAAACAAGGATGACACTTTTGAACTTAATTAAATTCTTCTACGCTCCGAGATGTGAATCCAGTGAAAAGTTTTATTTCCTTTTGTCCAGGAATTGTCGATTGAGAGCGAAAAATTGATAGAACGTTCCGTTGAAGGACATCTTTTGCCTGAAGGCATACATAATTGATTGAAATAATCATCTTCGATTGGAAAAGTATTTTTTCTTTTTTTTTTAATTCGTTTTTCTACTCCTCTGGTTTCCCCCCTATTGATTAGCTGTTACAAGCGACCTGATTTTCCAGAGAAAAACCTCTGACAATTCAATGGAATATCAGAAGAAGTATCTTAATTTGTTTCTATAGCATTTTCCGCGCCCTCAGACTTGGGTTGGAGGGGGGAAAATTTCTAGGAAAATTAAATTCCATTTCGAAGGGAAGACACCAAAACATCTTGTGCGGTTGACTTTGGATTTTGGTTTCCAGTTTCGGGATCGAAAGTTCCAAAGGGACAAGAGAAAAGATGAAGAGATACCAAAAATACTTGAAAGATATTTCAAAAATGGTGTTGGAACTTGAGAGGAGAAAATTCCTATGGAAATACCTTTTCTGGCTCGGTAGGAACCAAGTGTCAGTCTCATTCTATATTATAAAATAGAAATACTTTGCGTATTTGTATGTTTCGACAAAGGAAATGGCACCCCTTTTTGATTAGCTTTCTTGTGTTTGTAGCATATGTACATACATACGTGTACCATTCAGGACAAAAGGGACATTCAGCAGAGGCCATCACTTGCTGTCCTGCATAGGAATTGGCATTCCAATGACGAAACGTGACTCTTGGTGTCGAAAACCGCTCGCTTTTGTTGCGCATTATGCATGAGATATCAATCGACATAGACGGACCACACATGGTTTTATTGCTCTCTATGATGGGAATGGCTCGAGGGGTGTTGTCCCCAACCATTGGGCGAGCATATTATTTGAGGGATCCTACGCAGGCACAGTGTGTCTCATGTAATAATCATTTAGGAAAACGAAATCGAAAACCTATGAAAGCTGAAAGAAAATTAAAGATTGATGACATTGGCATGGGTGTTATCAAGCATCAGGACTTTTTATTTGATATTCCTGTTGACAAGAACTAAAGGACGTGCGCAGGAGATGGATTTTAAAAATGTTTTGAATTCGTGTTTTTTTTTTGCTTTGGTCGTTTTTGGATGGAATTATGCAAATAAAGCAGACAAGGTCGTAAAAGTGTAGTCGGCTACGTATACTGTGATGTTTGAAGCTTAACAGCATGTGGAAGCTAGGTGTTGTATCATCTTGGATTTTTTTTTATTATTTTCAATACGGCTGCTGGAATTTTCTAAATGTAGACGTACAAGTGTTTGTCTTGAGTCGCTCACAATTTACAGACAAGATTCGATTCTATTTATAGATAACTCTCTCTAGGTCTTTTGTATTTGAGTACAATAATGGCAGCTCGGTCATGGTATTTTCCCTTCTTGAAATCCATCTTCTTGTCACATTTTACAATAATTTTCCAACAAGAAAAGCGTATTTTTATCGAATCAAATTTATAGTCCTTGCATATATAAGCAGCGCATCAGCCAAGAAATCGCTCAAGTCAATTCTATTTATGCGCGTCAACTACGGTGGGATTTACGATTCCGGAAGAGAAAGGGTTTACTAATATATCTTATCGAATTGTTAGTTGCGAAGCAGGCTGTCAAGAAGCATTCGTCTGCTTTCCTTGTATGGTTGTGCTCACGAAAAATGCAACCACCAATGGAAGCTGTAACCGAGTGCGTAGCTAGTCATCATTCGGGGCCAGGTATTAAGAATGACTTTCCTGAGCTTTTCCTGTCCAATTGTCTACGACAGGACGGATTGTCACCCTAATACCAAGAGCAAGCGGCCATACAGCATCGACTATGGATCAAAGGAAAACCAACATCAGCGACTATGGAAAATATCATCATCCGAGTATCACTTCCCTATTCCGATCCCTGCGCCATGAGCAACAGTGACAATAGAAAATAGCGGTGGTTGTGACAGAGAAGCAGAGTAGAATATCAGCGATCATTTTATCGGAGGTAAAGGCCCCGACCCATAGAATCCGTCAATCCATTGCTCCCTAGTTCCGCTGACGGTGGTGACGTATTGCCGGAAATGCGACAATTCGTCGCATACCTATGTCGACAGAAGACAGCCGATGACATTTTGCTATTGCTGTGATCCCAGTCCGCAATCGAGGGACTAAAACGGAGGAGCTCCTGATGTATCCGTCGCAGATGAGCCGCTTGTATCTCGTACTGAGATACCATCTCTACGTTGCACTAGCCGTTTGGACGCAATATGAAAAAAAACCTCCGATGGTATAAGCTCAGCCGTTTATTGGGGTAATAAGCCCCAAAGATCAGGGCCCACGCCCAATTATCAAGGCTTCGCCCATCAATGACGTTGTCAGAGCAAAATGCTTGTCTTCTCGTAACGGTTTTCAGATGACGCCACCGAAAGTTGCTATGATTTGACCAGTTACAAGTTGCCGGTCATAGGTCTTGTTGGCGGCAGGATGGCCGGTCCATTGTAGCCAGGAGCTCCCCCGGATCTCAGTCCGGGCCTGACTTGTTAGAGGTAGGTCTCCTTGTGGGAGCGTCATAGTGGCTGTGGTTTCAACCCAAATCGCGGGAAGGGTCTTTCTGTTGGCTTGACCCAATGAATGTAGGGTTTTAGATCGACCTCAACCAATACCAAGGAGGGAACTTGTGCCTCTAACGCAAGTTCAGCTTTGGTATTTCAGAAAGGCGGTAGAACGATGGCAAGGCGTATCCTTGTTCCCATGGATGTATGGGCATCCCGTAAACTTAAGTCTACACGACGGGTGTTTACGTTAAAAATCAGAGACTATGCCCTTGCAATGTTCCGAATGAAGAAATTTTGTTTCAGATCATAGGGGCGATCCCTGGGGCGATCCCTGGGGCGATCCCTGGGGCAATTCTTTCAGGAATTTTCAGGAATACTAAAAGGACAGCTGATATTGAAGGCGTCTGTGTGAATATTGCTTTGTTATCCACATGGAGAGATTGCCTGCGTGCCTTGCTTGGTGAGTTCTTTATCAGAGAGGAACGTGTTGAGCCTTCTTCTTTGAGAAGCCTCCGGTTCTTTCTGAGCCAAGGACTGTCGATGTCGAGTATGGTGTTTCATACGTCTTCGTTCCAGAAGATTTCCTGGAGGAGATGGTGAAAACCATCTGGCAGGCCATTCCCAAGTACCTGCTTCGCATTACAGCAAGTGTATTGCCTGAGGCTATTTCTCTTCAAATTGGAATTAGGCGATGGTGGTTTTTGCTCGGTAAAGTACAGGAAAGGGTCATAGTGGAAGGCTCTCGGATCGCATAGCTGAGCCGGTTTGTTCTGTCAAATTTAGCATGAGAAAGGTCAGTGCTGTCGAGGACGCATAGTCGTTTGCTAAAGACTGCGCCCAGAATACTAGTGTCAAGCTTGTATTAAGCGTCTGTATTGATTTTAAGGGCGTCTTTGACAATTTAAATTAGCAGAGTATTTTGACCATGTTGCATGAACTGGACCAGCGGGAAATTGGCTTACGGAAAAGCTATTTCACTTACAGGCGCGCTTTTGTAGAATCTTTTTATGTTAGGGTTAGTATAGCGGAGTTGTCCTCAAGGATGCATTTGTGGTCCATTTATATGGAATCTTATGGTGAATCCACTCCTGTGGCAATTGCCAGACTACTGCAGATGTTGCTCTTGCGCGGATGATCGGCTTCTCCTTCTGGAAGGTCAGACTCGCGCGAGATATCTAGTAGGAGCGAGAGTGCTGCCAATTGTTGCCGGATGGGGCGAAAGCGTTGGTGTTAGAGTATCTCGGTAGAAGATTGTGACAATATCGCTTCTTGGTCCATTAAAAGCAACCCGTCGGGCTCCCACCATATGCCTGAATGGTGCTAGCTTTAGGTATGTGTCTAAGGCTTTCCTGCCTCTCCTCATCCACCTAAGAAAAAGACTGCTAAGTGTACATTTTACGGACTGACTGGCGACTCACTAGACGTGGCGTTCACAGTGTGTACGGTGTCCTTACCGTTGTCTGTGCAACAAAAACAACATTTGGACATCGGCTTGGTACGAGAGGGTAATATCTGAGTGTAGCCGTGGTCAAATCTTGGCTTGGCAGAGAGTGGCCTTTCTTGGCTGTTTATTAGTTTGTCGAACCGTATCTATGGATGTATTACAGGTGCTCATACGACGAGGTATCGCACACACGATTAGAAACGGACTCCCGCTGTTGAATGGGTCTTCTACACGGAGGTTGAAGATTTGTCCCGTAGGGAGTGTAAGCTCCTGCTTTCCGAATGTGTCCGGTCTAGAAGGGACATGGGCATTAAAGATAGGGGTACTTATAACTTCCTTCAGGATGTGTCGACCTGGCTATCGATTTGGCTATATTCGCAGTATTCTACGTAAGGGATAGCCTCCTCCATAGTTCGTTTGACTAAATCTTGCATCGTCAGTGAATGACGGTAGATTTCGTCGTTTTTCAAGTTTCTGCTAATCGGGGGATCAATTCCATTCAAACGTAAACTACGTTTTAAGATTCTAGAGAAACGCGACCAGTACGAGTACACTTGATCATCCTGCTCCAGATGCGTTTGCTCGTTTCGAATCCGTATTGCTGTAGTGAGTTCGTAATAATCATTATCGTACTCGAACGCTCGTAAATAGTTTCGTGTATTTCGATCCGCATTCGTCAGTTCTAGTCTACTGTCTATGAAGTCCAGAAAGGAACTAGCTGATGGGAAGGATGGTATATCCATCAAATATTGATCATCCTGGTGTTCGGCGGATTATTTCCCCATGCTACATATTTAGCAATAAGCTCTCCGGCCAGTGTTGATTTTTTCTCTTTCGGCGTTTCGCAGTTTTTCTGGTGAAGGATATTTCGTGACAACCAAACACTTTCCAGCCGAATTGCAGCTTTTGCTGATGGTGATAAAATACTGGCTTTAGTATTACCTTGTGCATGAAGAACTTTACTTTCTGGGGTGGACTTTAAAGCCGCGTTAAGAAGCCGTTGTCGAAGATTCGCTGGTAAAAGTCGGTCTCTGTCCTTATGCCAGTTTACTTTCCCACACGTCAATTTTTGTGTTTTCTTCTTGAGTCCAATCCAATCCAAATGAGTTGGCTGAATATAGTGCAGGCATTTTTATAATCATTATGAAAGGCTTTGTATTGTTTGGTCTCTACATTTCAATGTAGAATGGCCTGCCATTTAGTCAATTAGTCAGAGAAATCATGTCAATCTAAGATCTCATCAAAGCGGTTCATTTTACCTGTCTTCTACTCTGGTGTTATATGCCATCATTCCTTCAAATACCTTCTACAACCAGCCGCACCCTACCTAATGGTCGCACAAGGAGATCCTAATTAACTTGATTTAACTTGAGTCAGTTGTAAGAAACAGCGGCCTACTAGCTCAATCAGGCGACCACCTAGTGAAATAGAGTCATTAAGGTCCTTCCCTTAGCGCTTTTATATTTCTGCCTTGGTATCATTAAGCCATAAACTCATTTAGCTAAACAATTTCAATTGCCATTGCTTCCATCTTTTGATTGTCTCAACAACAACTAGCATAATGTCCTTAACACAACAACTGTCATTGCGTTCCTTACCTCCAACGAAGACATTTATAATTCCCCCGGCGGCTGTTGCCATCAGATACGAACATTAGGCCATATTTTTGCATGCCTTTAACGCTCCAAAAAAAACTTCTCCAATTTCAATTTCTCGGCTCGTCTTCGGGCTACCTACCATCAGGTGGCCGAAATCTACACCACGACTCGCCAATAAGTCACATTTACGTCGTAAGTGCTGTTCCTGATGATGCTGCTGATGGTGGTACTGGTGATGTGTCCTACCCTGCTTTGGTTGTTATCTTTACCACAAACGGATCCCATTACAGTGTACCCCTGTTTATCTACTGAATTATGACAGCCATTTACCTAGATGAGTGTTAATAAACCTTGGCCCACCAAAATTGAGTTCCTCGACAATCAACAACAACAGCAACAACAGCAACAACAACAGGAATGACGATGATGAAAATGAAGAAGATGATGTCTAAGATTGGGGAGGACCAACCGCAGTCGGTTTAATCCTAAGGAGTAAACGATATAACATAATCTTATAGCTTATTGAAACACATGGGGGATGGCTTACTGGCTTCGATTTCCCAACAACCGAAAGCATGTTTCAGATGATGTTCCAGTATCCAGATGCTGTTGCTGCTTTAGTCGTGGCGGTGCTAAAGTTAGGTAAAGTTTCTCGTGTTTGTGGACTCACTCATGCGGTTGAGTTTCTACATAATTAAGTTTGCATTCCCGGCAAAGTGACAGAGGGGATGATAGTAGATACAAGAGTACCACTAGCTGGTGGTGATTAAAAATGCATCATAGGCCACATAAAGTTAGAAGTTGGTGTTTTTGCTCTCATGACTCCAGAGATGTTTTTGATTGTTCAAGTGAGAGCATGAATAAGGATTGACTTCCTTCCTGATGGCGGTATAATCAACCTTTTGATGGTTTCGTGAGAGATATAAGAACAATGAATTATTTAAAGTTTGTAGAATTTAGTCTTTGAAAGTAATCTGCATAAATTAGTAGCAGGGGATGATACGAGTACTCGTATCTGGAAAATGTGGACAGAACATTCATGTCATGAAGAGGGTTAGGTTAAACTTTTTCAATTTAGGAGTTCACTCGACGATCTAAGGACGGGACTTTGACCTAGATGCACTTGTAGTCGGTGGACACCATTTGTGTAACATAACTTGAGATTAAATTCGAAAACGGAATGCGAGAGTGAGAGAGTTTCAGGTTGAAAATTCCTCAAAGCCATACGTTTGTAAATTCGTTATGCCTGCTGTTTAAGAGATTTATCGTATTCGATGCTCCCTACCTGTGGGTTTTGGGTTTCTTTCCTTTTGAAACCGTCCTAATGTTGCCCAAGGCAAAATGTCATTTAACATAAAATTTTTCCGTGCTGATACTGCAATCAGCATTACTATGATCCTTGCTCCCGAAAATAGGCTGATCTTCAAAAATTTGGGCTAAAGTTGGGCTACTTTTTGCTAGCATTGCAATCTTTCCTTCGTGGTTCTTCAAAAGATTACTCCAGAATTCTTAGATTTTTAGTTCACGTTGGGGGCATAATTACCTTTTTGGCAGTACAAGCTCCAAGAGAAAGCGTAAGTCGTATGTGCAGACTTGTCCTTGGATGTGTTGGAATCCTACTGGAGTTGACTGGGTGATACTCGAAATAAGTGGAACCAGGTTAAATCACTTCTTAAGAATATATGAAGGTACAAGGCTGCTAACAAGCTTTTCTTTCTCTCGACAGCAGTATAGCTAAAAGCCATAAGAAGTCTCTGGTTTCTGATGCCGAAGACACATGTAATGAATTGCTTGAGTTAAACTTATGGAATCTCAGAACACCGATGGGAAATAACACTACCAAGTATCATGTCCTAATAAAAATTACTGAACTTCAGAAGGAGGACAAATGGCGAATAAATTTGGATGTCTGAATCAACGGTGTCTTTATACGAGCAACATCAATGGATTTTGAGGTCAAAGTGTTGTAGTTGTGAACTCCTAGGAGTCAACAGCAGTTCTCAGATCCCAGAAGCGGATTAAAGTTTCCAGGTAATCCTGTCTATTTTGCTCAAACGGTGACAAAAAGTGTCTGGGGAGAGGTTAAATTCACAGCCACGTGAAACCCTACTGGTGTGAAGCCACGTCTAGCCTTGAACGGGTGGATTCACTGTAAAATTTCTGCGGAAAAAAAAGGGTTTTTCCAATGCCACGTGAAGTCAAACAACTTGCGGAGGTCAAGGGCTATTATACAGAAGATATCACCGCCGTCCAGAAAGTGGGGTGGGATGGAAAATTTGTGACATCTCCGCTGACTGCTATGGAGAGCAGAAGCAGCTTCTGTTTGAGTTGGAATTTGATGTACTTAAGTGTAGACCTGAGATAAGAAATCTTAGGTTTCCGGAAGAGGGTTGTGGCGACCCTTATTAAGGCTATATCCGTCAATATAAGCCCGATATGCACACACACCCAACGGAAGAAATAGACGACGCTACGAGAAATGCAATTGGAAAAGAAGACATCTATGGTAGAGCTATTAGAAATGAAAGCCCAAACATTGCTGCGAGCCGGAATACTATTAGAGTTAGCACATTTCTTTCCCACCTCAATATTCACAAAACAAACACATCGTTTGCCTGATCATAAAGCCATCACAAAGCCAAATTGATCATGATCCGATTGACGCATTGCACTCCTCCTCTTGCAAACATTCCGAGTGGCCAATGTGTACTTGAATCACTACCTAGTTGTAGCTAAGGCAAGTCTGCGGATATCTAAAGCGGAGAAATACTGTGAGAAGATTAAATGCTGAAAGCCTGCAATTGCAGCAAACCTCCAGAACCTTTGCTTGTCGCACATCCCTCAACTGCTTGTAACCTGCGTCAAAAAAATCGCCTACGATTCACTGGGTCATAGAATGTCCAGACTCCAGAGTTGTTCGTGTGGTCGACGAATAAAGAACGAGGAACGAACTTCATCCTTGCTAAAGTAAAAAAAGACTACGAGAGGAGCGGGCCAACAAGACCCGAACAGAGACCTGTAGATACGAACAGTTTATTTTAATAGAAGCGTCATAGTCGGGGCTGAGTATATGGGAAAACTTATTCTACTGACTTTCAACGCTGGGGATGACCAAAATGTTGCTATTAAGCAGAATAAGCTATTCAAATTAGGTGATGAAAGTCAAGACTTCCGTCCATCTGACTAAAACGATGTAAAAAGAAGGAAAGCATTCCTGATGAATGGGTCCTTACCATGGAGAGAACGATGTCTCTATATATTGGCCCAACTATAGTCATCAGTCTCCTAAGCAAGATCTTGTCTTCTGTATTGAGTGAACGCCTGAAACCATTTATTATAGATTTAATTGGGTCTAACTAGTGTATTTTCAGGATCGGTAAGTCCGGTAGATGCAGAAGCAATTCCAAGACGTATACATCGATACCATCGATCTCAAGGCTGCAAATGACATAGGAACGAGGTATATACACCCTGAATGACTCGAACTGCAACCGACTTCAGACTGCTATAATTTCCAAACCGTTCATGACAGTGAGCTCAAATTTTGACACATGACAGATAATTTTATTATTTACAAGCCTTTTAAACGATTTACGTCTCAGTTGTGTTGAAAAATTTTTATCCGCAATGGAATTCAAACGTGATAGTGTGATTGTTTTATATTTGGCTGGAAAACCACAAGTAGCTATCGTTAGAGCCCTTCAGCACCTCAACGTGAATAAATCATTTGTGTCTCGAACCATAGCTCGTTACCGTGATACTGGCAGCGTTGCAAAACACCATGGAGGTGGTCATAAAAAAACAGCAACATCGGCAGAAATGGTGCGGAAAGTGAAGGCTCGAATTGAGCGAAATCCGCGTCGAAGTGGAAGAAAAATGGCTCGTGAGCTCAACATATCGTTGGAACGGATGCAACACATGCTGAAAAATGAGTTTGGGCTCAAGCCATTGAAGTTCCAAAAAGCATACGATCTTACACCGCAACAGAAAAAAGTCAGAGTCGAAAGAGCGAAGGAGTTGCTACGCTTGCACGAAAGTGGTGAGTTGTTGAATTTGGTTTTTTCCGATGAGTCGCCATTTGTTATAGAGTAATATGTCAACAAACAAAACGACCGAGTTTACTTGCCAGAGAGGTCCTTCGAAAATTTACACCTTCGGACGGCCACCAGAAAGCAGGCAGCACCGATGGTGATGGTTTGGGCCGCCATAACCGCCGATGGTCGCTCTCCCCTCGTATTTTTGGACCGTGGCGTCAAAATTATTGCGATCGTATACCGAGAAACTATCTTAGAGGCAGTATTGAAGCCTTGGGCAAACAATCATTTCGGTCGGAGACCGTGGACATTTCAACAAGACCCGGCACCGTCTCACAAAGCGCGCGTCAACCAAGATTGGTTAAAAAACAATGTTCCACACTTCATTTCTTCGACACAATGGATTGAAAATTCTCTGTCTGGGGTATTTTGAAGGAAAAGTTGGCACTAAAAAATACCGAAGTTTGGACTACCTCAAACAAACACTTCACCGGGAATGGGCCAAAATAAAGCAGAGCCACTTGCGTGCAGGGTGCGATGCTTTATTCGGCCGTCTCAAGGCCATTATTCGCTCCAAAGGCGGACATATTGAAAACTACTGATACAATTTGAAAATTGATGTATTTCCCAACATTGTTTGCTTTGGCACAATAAAATTGATCAAAAAATAAAAAAATTATAGCACTTTAAAAAGTTGGAGTTCGAGTCATTCACTCTGTAGAGTGATACCGAGTTTCAGCATCCCTACCAAATTTGTCAGATTGCGTAGAATAAGAGAGAGTTTGCTGCCCCGTCAGGTCGGGAACAATCCTACAAGAGCTTAGGTATCAAAAAACGGTTAAGACAATGTGAGGCGATGCCATGTATCTTCCTTAGCATCACTCTTGACAACTGTGCTAAACCCACGAACACCAAGGAATCAATTCAATTCAAACTGTCTGTGAAGCCTGCTGGCATATGCTGACGACTTTCATACACTAACTTCGAGATATTTAAGGACTCTGTATATAGGTTGCTTGGTAACGACACCTCCTTAGAAATAAAATGAAAAACACTCGCTAATTCCTGTTTCCTTAGGTTAACAAGGCCGTTGAGTAATAAAAATTTCTGAAGAAACACTAAAGAGATCATACATATATGAGATCCTTAACCCGCCCTGCTCTATTGCGCCGAAGTCCGGACGTTGGCGAAGGCGAATGAAGATATCTTTGTTCATTTCCAAGGCAAGAATCTTTGAGTGACGTTTGATCCTTTTAGAGAGGGGAATGTGAGAGCAGACTCTATATACTATACAGCGATATCGAACTGATAACAAAAGTGCGCAGCAGTCCTCTGAGATGGTTAGGACATGTCGAGTGAATGAATATTACCGCTCCAACCTGAAGAGTCTTTGATTCCTACCTGGAATGACATTGAAGTAGAGGAGGACCCGTTCCTAGCTGACGCGCACAAAAAGAAGTGGACCCCACATATCTTGTATCTGAGGGCAGTTGGACAAAGTACGCTCTAACTGGAGAGGTATATTATTTGAGATCCATGTCAACCCCGGATTTTAGCACCATCTAAGCAGGTCAGGTAAATATGTAAAGCTCTGTTGCTGATTACGATTTAGTAATATTTCGAAATTTAATTTATTTAGTGGTAATGTACTGAAAAGCATCGTTTAGACACCAGACCTGGTAGAGTTTCTAGTACAGAAAGACCAAATCCAGACCCTGGTTATAGTCCTGATGCCCATTTTCCTTTGAAGAAATATATTTGTTACTTCATACATAGAAAAGAATGAATATGATTGAAAAATCCTTTGATGAGAGATTTTTCCACACCTCCTCTAGAAAGATAAGTGGGTAGAGTGTTTGTTGTTCAATTTTAAAAGAGTTTGGAAGATTTTTTAAACAACATCCCACAACGGAACACTTGAAGTAAATTCCATAAAGTCAAGTACCTGTCCCAAAACCTATTCTAGTCTACCCATATCCCTCGAAAGCAAAATATTTTCTCTTATGTGCTCCATGAAAAGAAGTTACCTTGGAAAGGTAATAAAAATTGGATATTCTAAATAGTTTCAATTCCTGAGAAGAAAAGCCATTAGTCTCGAATTATTCGTATGAAGCTTTTTTTTATTAAGAATATAATCAAATTCCTCATCGTTATAGCAACTTTCTACTCTAAAATATACAAAAAGAGAGAGAAAAAAAAACCAGATACCTCTTTACTGTAAAAATAATTAAAAACTTCAAAGATATTCGTCTCCTTTCGAAAAACAAATCATCATAACAATTCCATGTCCATTGCTGTAGATACAAATAAATAACATTTACAGTCTTTCAAATGAGCAGATATGCCGGCTATTTACTTTCATGGACGAGCCTCGTAAATTTAACCATAAAACAGATCCAACATACAATACTTGCATTGGGCAGCAACTTCATCCATCTAATAGCCCACTCCCTGAATCCACCTACTTCGGTCAGAGTGATTCATTTGTCTGAATATGGCCAGCAAAATGAGTATCTATAATACTCGTGCTTGTACTTGTTGTCCTGGAATGGAGAGGACGATGGACGGACAGCGACGTCCGTAGCTAGCTGAAGCTGAGTAGATTACTGCAGTGTCGAGATTTTCATCTTAATTAGTAAGTTAGTTGGCCTTTAATGGTTGAGTCGGGCTGCTTATTTTAATATTAAGTCATAAATCAGTCAGAGGAATACCACTCACATTTGGTTAGGTGTTATGAAGGCTTCTTGTGGCCTTAAATTAAATTGAAGCTCTAGTAATTGTTTTAATTAGCCAGATTTGTCAGATTATTAGTTGAAACATTGGTTGAGTGGTAACAAATTGTTAAACAATTGCTGGCTAAAATGTGATTCCTAGGGTGGACATAATTTATCCAATATATTTGCCTACATCAGATCTTCCTGGAGGTCTTTCACATCACTTTGAGAATATTCCTAATGGAGATACTCGTAAACACCTTCCTTTTTAAATCAATGTGTAGAGTGGTTCGTTTTAAAAGTTGCGTAACCATAACAATAGTATCGCCTGTGGTCGAAATTGGACCAACTGCGTTTTTAAAATAACGAAATTCAACTTGTTTTTCACATAATTAATTGGAATTCATTTGTATGCTAATTGTTAATTCTTAATTCTTACCTTGACGCTATGTGGAAGAGAGTGGGAAAGGGCAAATAGGAATCATGACGCCATTAATGGCAAAAATATAGTGAACATATAAAATTCATTAGAACTAAATAATTCAACTATTAAACGGTAGAATAATATGTATAACAAATTAGCCGGAATGGTTTGCGACCGATGTTTCACTTCCTGATAAGGAGAACTTGTTGCATTCGATAATGGTTTTTCAGGTTAAGCCTGACCGGTTAAGCTTGAAAGGTTTTGGTAAAACTACGAAAAAAAACTGTGGCAGGTGGATCTATCTCCGCTTTACTCCGAGCAAGGAACGAACGGGGTTTTAGCCGAAAGCTTCAATTAATAATTTTAGCCGAATTTACATATTTCTTTTAATACGTATTCGGTGTATGAACTTCAGTTTGTTTTGGAATATTAGTCCTTGGTTTGCGTCTGGTAATTTTGTTTCAGGCATATAATGCTCTTTTTATCTGCAAAAGAACAGTAGGAAAAATTTGGGGCTTAAAACCTGCTATGGTGTATGGTGTACGGTGGTGGTAAGACCCATACTTACATACGGCGCACTTTACACTAAGTGCAAAGCAATAAACAAGAAAATGATTTACACAAAATTAGCAGCGGTCCAAAAAACGGCTTCCATAGCCATTACAGGTGCGCTCCGTATCACCCCTACGGCGGCATTGGACACTTTTTTGCACCTAACATCGCATGATTTACAGATCAATGAAATTGCTGGCAACAGTGCGATAAGACTCACTAATCTGGGTTACTCCAGGCAATCCAACTCTAATGGATGTAATTCCTTCCTTGGTCGACTTCGACATACCGTATGATATAACATATCCGGAGAGGGATTACTGGGAAAAAGTGCAATAATCAGGTCAATTTAAATTGTAATTTTCACAGAGGACTCAAAACGGAGGAAGGAAGAGGTTCTGGTATCTTCTCAGAAGACCCAGAACTAAGTGTCTTCCAATTAGAGGTTCTGGCAGTCCTCAGGGCGGTTAAGCTAATGCAGATGAGATCGGTATCCGAAAGACATGTCGCTGTCTACATCGATAACCAGGTCGTATTCAAGGCGATGGAATCAACCCAGGTCAACTCTGATACAGTCAGGCTCTGTCGCACAGTACTCAAGGCACTATGTAGTCAGAACCAAATAAGAATGTGCAGTGTCCTGCGATATTAAAGGGAATTAACAAGCGGATGAGCTTGGAAAGAAAGGAGGACTACTCGACAATAGTGAGGTTGCCAACATCAAACCACTCCTTTGCATAGTGAGGAAAAAATCACAAAGACTGCCAACCTAAGGTGGTCAAGTCTTGAAAGACACAGGATTTCCAAGTCTCTCTGGCCGCTTTTTGACGACAAAAGATCTAGAAAGTGAATAAAATTAAACAGGGATAAGCTTAGGTCAGCAATAGGAATCCTGAGAGGACACTGTATCCAGCGGGAACATGCAAAGAGACTGAAATTGTCATATACGGATATTTACAGATTTTGCAATGATCTGCAAGCTGCTGAGAACATAACACGCATACTGTGTGAATGCGAGGCAATATCGCGTAGTTGAAGAAAATTTTTAGAGAAATACTTTTTTGAAAATCTAGAGGAAATAGAAAATGAAAACTTCAACGGCCTTCTTGGGTTTTGCTGGGAATTTGGGTGTTCCACCAGGGAGATTGTTTAGGTTTATGGCATTTGAAGACAAATTCAACTGGTTCTACAGTGATCGCGATGGGCCCGTTTGGGTGCTTGGTGTCTGTGTGATGACATATCCATCTCATCCCTGTTTAACCTAACCTAACTGTGTCTCAGTCTTCTCTTGATAAAATATATGTATGGGAGATTGTAATCAATCCTGCTATCAGTGGTTTAGAGCTTTGAAATAATGGGCGATTTTTTAAGCGTTTGGTTTCTAATTGTCAAAAAAAATAAATAATTGTAAGTGTATACAATTTTTATTTGAATCAATGCTTACCATTTACTTTTTAAAGATTATTTTACGTAAATGTTGACCACGACTACGTCTTGAATCACTTTGAATCACTTTTTCGAGCATATTGGCTGGTATCTCGCTAATAACACGTGTAATGTTATCTTCCGCGGTTTATCGGAATAGACGTGAACAGCCGGTCAATTCACCGGTCCAAAACGACAGATAAATTACACACCGAACTCATTTCTCAATTGGTCCATCGATTCGCGTACTATGTGGCATGTAGCGTCGTCTTGCTGTAACCACATGTCGACCAAATTCAGCTCGCGACTTTTGGGCAAAAAATGATAGCGGGCGCCATTGCTGGTAAGTCGTTCTCACGGTTATATTTGACAAGATCCGGGACAATGATCCCGCCGAACCATAAACCGCAACAAGCAGTACATTTTTCCGGGTGTATTGGCAGCTCTTGCATTGCCTGAGGTTGCTGATAAAATATGAAAAATTGACGTTGTGGTAAGTCGTCCGGCTTCAGTTTTTGCACGAGGTGTATGTTATAGGGTTTTAGACCAAGTCCTTGAGTAAAATCTTCCACGGTCGAGTAACACTGCAAGTGGCAACGATTGGACAAATTACGGTCTTCATTAACACTGGCGGATACAGCAGCAATATTTTCCTCTGCACGCACTCTCCGCATACTGGTACGTGACTTGATGTCAAATAGCATGAAATTGGTGCGAAATTTGGTTACTATGGCTCCGTAGGTCGATTATGACAACCGAGAAATGGCCGAAGTGCGTGAAAAACATTTTTCAGAGAGCACGAATTTTGATAATAAAATTTAATAACATGTTCGGGTGTAAGTCTTTTCATGATGGAATGGCAATGCCAACCGAGCATGTTTGACTTTGACACATGTCACGCTTGAGCTATCAGAAATAGAGCACTGAAAATCCATACAGTAAAAAAATCACCCTTTAGAAGAAGCCTTTGCTTAATGCCTCAGTGATAAATCTCTTTCTATAAAGCATACAGTTCTTCTCGTAAATAAAAAAACCACATTGCACTCATCGGTTGCAACCTATAGAAGTTACTTTTATGAAGCCCCTGAGTTCACATTATGAAGATGAAGCTAAGAAATGGCTCAGACACCACTCTGGAAGAGCAATTATCCTCTATCAAGTAGGACAGTTGTTCGGTAAAGCCTATTTAAGAACTGCCACAATGTCAGTTGCCATAAACGGCTTTCAAAAGACTGAAATATGGCCGGCTAATCCAAATGTATTCGAAGACCATGACTTTTTGCCATGCCATACCACAGTCATGCCAAATGAGGAGGAGTCTCCGCTTTTAGATGAAACCACTCTTGACCCATATTCAGTGTCACCAAATTGTTGTTATTTCCAAACCCTGTTTTCGACACGAATCGTTCCACAATGCCTCCCCAAAATTCCTTTAATCTGAGACCAATGGATCCATTGATATCATTCTCAGAGCCCGTTTTGATAAATGAACATGCGCAAACGTCATCAACTTCTTTTCAAAAGTTTTCTCCATCTCATATTGTAGCTATTCCCAAAGCACTAGCAAAACAAGAATTTCTAAGCGCCGGGGAAAGACTGCTGTAATCACCAGCCTTCCTTACAAAGACAGCATCGCACTGAGGATATAACCCTGTTACACTGCTATAGATGTTACGAATTCTTCAGAAATGAATTCTCCATCCCGTTATAGTGTTTACGACCTTCCTTGATATTCCTATTACAAGGAGTATTATACTATAGAATCGAATGCCGTTCGGAAGTCAACGAAAATACCATCCAACTTTTTGTGCGGGTTTTTTTTAGATCTCTGCAATATTAACGAACACAGTTTGTTGAGTTGAGTTGAGACACTTGAAATTCATGCAAAATGTTCACATTTTTAACCCACTGAGTAAGCCTACTAAAACGCAACGCTCCCAATAGCTTAGCCGATGTGTTTCAAAAGGATCCGCCTCTGTAATTTCTCGAGTTTCCATAATCACCTTTTTTGTGAAGAGGAAAGACAATTGCGTTCTTAAAAGGGTTTGATACATTAGTGGTTTCAAAAATTCTCTTGAATTCAAGTGTGAGTTTTAATATGAAATCACTAGTACAGTTTGGGTTATTTCCTGGAGCCTAACCATGTTTTTAGTCCTCAATGAACTTCTTCTGGTCAAAACGTTGTATCTAAAAATGTATCACATACTAGTGGAGCTGCACACTGAAATGCTGGTGAATTTTCTGTAGCATAAAGCAGGTCACTGAAGTGTTCTTTTAATAGTAACGCTTGTAAGGTAGAAGCAATTGAATTAGTCTGTCCCTTTATAAATTTCAGTGCCTGTTAAAATTCTGTGGAATATCTCGACTTATTGCCCATTTCAACCTTTTTTTCTTCATATTCCATCTTTTTCCTATGACAAAGACGTTTGAAAACCCTCACCGCTTCGCCACATATAGATTTTAAAACGCTTCTATTATACTTCCTCAAACGATTCCAAAAAGCCAATTTCCCTCTCGCTCTCAAACACTCGCCATCCAACCACGCTTATTTGAAGACAACATTTCTCGTTGTTTCAATAAATGGAGTTGTACTTCAACATTGGGATTTATGCATTGATTTTGGACTGACACTTTAAAAGCATATCATCCCTCCAAATCAATTTCGGGAACAGTCTAAGTGGACTCGTGTTTTCTTCATACTGAAGAGCAGGCACTTTAAGGCGCATCTCTAGGGGCATGTGATCTGAAAATGTTTTAGCTCCTAATTTGAAGTCGGATAGAAAAGATTGGCAGCCATCAGAAAGCAAGCAGTCGTCTATGACAGAGCATGCTGTACCGTGAACTAAGGTATAATCCTCACCTCCTCTGCAGCTTCCGTTGAGAACATGACAATTAAGTGCGTCTGCTAACTCAAGGATTCAACTGTCTTTAGGATCACAAGTATCATAATTTGAGTACGGATTTCATGTATTGACGGAGGGACAAGACCACTGGAAAAGTTATTTTGCGGAAAACCAATTCGTTCATTGAAATCTACAACAAGTGCGCGTATAACATTATCAGTTGATTTGAAATTAAATAGAACCTCAGTAAGTTTGTTGAAATCTCTTTGCCAAACTGGCTGCAGTTTAGGTAAATGGGAGTTACGAGTATGGATTCGTTGTTAACTTTTATATCCACAACTTTTATTTGCTTAAATTTATTCAGATCCTTACAATATCCCAACAACCAATAATTCACCGCCGCTTCCTCTTCCAAACGTGTTTTGCTCAACTGCGTGATTTCATTTTAATTCATAAGTCGAAAACATATTTTTAAATTTAATCCTCTCATTTTCTTACACATGAGTTTCAAATAATATAAATACATCATACTGCTATTAATTAATATATTTAAATCCAATTGATTGGTAGGCGGGAAAAACTCAAGTATTGAAGAACTTGATGGGTCATATATACGTGCGCTTGTAGTTGTAGCCGAAGAAGGCACAGTGGTTGTTTTTGGATCTCGCCGATCTGAGTCATCAGGGACTTCAGGCAACATGGCTTCCTGAAGAGTAGGTCAACAACCACAAATCTCGTTGAATTCGTATTCTTTGCCCTCTCTGCTCCATAGTAAAGAAGTCGATGTAGTTACAATAGTTTTTTTCAAGATCTTCGATAAAATCTCTCATCGATTAATACTCTTCAAATTGCCTGCCGTCGGCTTTGAGCGCATACTGTTAAAATGGATATCCTCTTACCTCGAAAACCGTGTTTGCATTGTTCGTTTTAGGTTAGTCCACTCGGCTCCATTTTTGGCCACCTCTGGAGTTCCACGAGGCAGCTATGTAGGTCCTCTTCTTTTTATATTAACCATAAATGATCTCGATAGGATCATCAAACACTGGTCTATTTACTTATTCGCCGACGATACCAAATTTTTCAAAACCATATCCTCTCCTCATGACTCCTTCCTCCTTCAGCAAGACCTTGATAGTTTTTCGATTTGAAATCTATTACTTTTTTCTAATTGACAAACTTTAGCAGATATCTCTTTATGTTTTGCCCTCAAATCAGCGATCTCAGAGCAAATGACTCCAAGATCTGCTACACAAGCTCCTGGTACTTATCCCGGCGATTGTTTCCATTCTCTAGCTCTTCAAGATTGAACGAGAACGACGTTTTCTACCATTAAGCTGCTCTGGAGGAGTCTCAAGTAGAACTCTTTTTCTCACTTAGTGAAGTCGTCCTTGACTTTGGCCTTTAAACGGTGTTCTCAACTTTAAAAAGCAGAAATCCAAGCGAAAACTTCTTCCTTGTCCCAGGTGAGCTAGTCCTGGCTGTGCTTGGTACCGCAAAACAACTATGTGAAGGAACATAGAATTCAAACCAAAACATGGATGGTAAAGAGACGATAAATCTTACGGTGCAGGGAGTCGGAACCCCGGTAACGGCGTCCGTCGGGGGTGAGCAAGCGGGCCCCGGGATGCCGACATACAGTGACTGCAAAACCAAAAAACCAGAGATCGTAACCCCGGGAGTGGAACACTTGGCTTCCGTGGCTCCTGCATGAGCCGGTCGCAGTAAATCCTCCAGCAGGAAAGCCTCCAGCCGCTCGGGATATATTCCAGACGACTGTAGGCAGTAACGCCACGGTTGAACAGGTTCCAGGAAATTCGACTGAAGAGGAACTGAGCAGACTAGTAAGACATGTTGAAGCCCAAAAATCTACGCAATAGCTTATAGATTTGTGTCCTATAGAAACTCAGCTTCCCCTCTCGGCTCCCGAAGAGCAAAAGACAAAATTTCCAAGGAAGTACAGAAATGTTGCGACATCTTAAAAATGATAAAGAATGCCTGTGTTAAGCAAAAAAATGTTAGCATAGACATCAGAAACGGAATTGCTGCATTAGAGGAATCGCTGGACAAAATAAAGTGGGACGCAAAAGTCCGAACCTTCCTGAAGCCAACCCGGAAGATACCACCAGCAAACGAGAACAAAAAGGCCGGAGAAGAAACAGCTCCAACTATAACATCAAGACCCCCAGCCGAAAACAAGAGACCTCCATTTAGCCCCCTTGTAAAGCAAACGGATAAGAAAACTAGAAATTCTTCAATTCCAGTAAACGAATCAAAACAAGAGAAAATGCTTGAGACAGAAGGCGTGGACACTGAAACAACAAACACAGAACAAAAGTTCTCAAGAAAAAGAAATGGAAAATACCAGTTACACCCAAACCTACTCCTAAGGAACGCCCAAGAGAAAACCCTACAGATACGAGTAAAGCCAGGCAGAAGGAAAGTAAGCACCGGAAATTCAGACACGAGGCAATCCTTATCAAACCAAAAGGCAAGGAAAAATACACTGATATTCTGCGGGAAATTCGGAAAAAAGCAAACCCCGTTGAAACCGAAACTGTCATTAAATCGGTGCGACAAACAAAGCAAGGGGAAGTCTTCTTAGAACTGGGCCCGGCGACAAAGGACAAAGAGGCTTTTGGGAAATCCCTTAGAAATATTTTAGGAGAAAGAGCTACGGTTCGCAACCTTGAAGAAAAAGTTGCACTCGAAATTAGGGACTTGGATGAACTGACCACAGCAAAAGAGGTCGAGGAAGCCATCAAGAAGAAAACATCAGTCCAAAATCTGGAAATACAGATGACAGTGACTGGGATAAACAGAAGCTCTCAGAAAATGGCTATAGTCCACATCTCGTAAGTAAGTTCCAGCAGCTTACGAGATGTTCCTAGATGCTTCAAGTATTTGGGATACGGACACCATCGGACAACCAGCAAGGGCACGGACAGAAAAGGACAAGGGATCTGCTTCAACTGTGGAGAAGGGGGCCACAAAAAGATCGACTGCAGAAAATCACCAAAATGTTGCCTATGTGCGGATCTGCAAACACCAGCGTTTGCCTTAAATCATGTGCCGGGGTCCGTTAAGTGTCGAGTTTTCCGAGAGGCACTTCAAAATGCGAAGAAAAAGGCTTTACAATGAACAGAACCCTACAGCGAAATATCCACAGGAGTCGAACGGTTAACAATCTATTGTCCACATTACTAAGCGAATTGCAGATTGATGTCGTCATCATCAGCGAACAGTACGTAGACAAAGAGACAAACTGGATAGTGGACACCTTTGGAACCGCTGCTATCTGGATACCAGACACAATGTCATTCTCCCTGAAAAATCAAGGTACAGAACGTACCTGAATTTTTATCGTAAACCACCTCTCATGTAGACTTAATGTTTACGAGGTCCCCATACACCCATAGGGAGCAAGAATACGCCTTGCCATCGCTCTCCGTCAATCCTTTGATACCAATTCGGAACTGTGTTGGAGGCACAGTTCCACCCTTTGTATGAGTCGAGGCCGACCTAAAACCTCTTACTGCTCTTAGGGTCGCAGCACCCAGTACTTTTTTGTAACTCTACAATGGGTTAGACCCGTTCCCGCGATTTGGGTTTAAACCACAGCCACCATGACGCTCCCACAAGGGGGCCTACCTTTAACAAGTCAGGCCCAGACCGAAATCCGGGGGGCTCCTGACTCCCATGGTACCGTGATTTAAGTCCTGGTATGGACTACTGGTGGTCAAGCCGCCAACAAGACCTATGACCGGCAACTTGTAACTGGTCAAATCGTAGCAACCATTCAGAGGCTGTAATCTGAAGATGTTTACGATA
The DNA here is from genome assembly GCA_963966105.1 of Volucella zonaria. NCBI lineage: Eukaryota > Metazoa > Arthropoda > Insecta > Diptera > Syrphidae > Volucella > Volucella zonaria. The sequence goes on along the minus strand of OZ014531.1, from coordinate 68,963,568 downwards.
AGACCAGTTATAGAATAATCTACCTCCGCTTTTTATTAGACAACGTCATTGATGGGCGAAGCCTTGATAATTGGGCGGGGGCCCCAATCAAGGTACACAAAGAGGTTTCGCCTGGGCCAAGACCGATGGACTCACGGTTGTAAGCATATATTTCAGCCCGAACAAAAGGATCGACGATTTCCGCCAAAAACTGGATGACCTGGAGGACTTCTTAAATGAAACGACAGGCGAGATCCTGGTTGCCGGCGACTTTAACGTCAGAGCTCAAGAATGGGAAATGCCAACTACAGACTCTCGAGGAAGGCAAATACTTGAGATGGCTGCTAGACAAGGTCTAAACGTAGTAAATGTAGGTAACACCCCAACTTTCAGGAGGCCAGGGCAAAGAGGCACCATACCGGATGTAACCTTCGCTACGGAATCTACATCCGCAAGAATAAAAACCTGGCGAGTAATCGAGGATTATATGGGCAGCGATCATCAATACATTGTTTTTGATTTAGAAGCAAACCAGCGAACTCCTATCTGGAAGCGTTCACCAGCACCGAGATGGAACATCAACAGGTTAGACGAAGAGCTTTTCAAACCCGCCATTGAAGAAGGAGAAAGTACAAGCATCCGCGGAGGTAAAAGCTGAAGCCACGATGCAACTGATACGGCTTGCATGTGATGCTTCAATGCCCAGGAAAAGCTGCAACAACAGAAGAAGAAATCCTGTGTACTGGTGGACAGACGAGGTAGCTGAGCTCCGCAGGAGATGCCTACAACTTAGGCGCATAGTCACCAGGGGAAAGAAGCTCTAGCGGAGTTCAGAATCAAAAGATCCGAGCTCAAGAGGACCATCAATTCGAGCAAAAAACGGAAGTAGGAGGATTCTCCGCCGAGACATAAACAGGGACCCCTGGGGGCTGGGCTGCAAGGTCGTAATGCGAAAACTGGGAGCCCAATCGGCATCGCCTATTCTAAACGAAGACAAGATGGAGTGCATTGTAAACACCCTTTTCCCAACTCATCCGGTCAGGCCTTCTGACAACACACCAGCCCGATGACAGGAAACTCCAGGTTTTAATGAAGACGAGTTGGGATTAGCAGCGCAGATAATGAAAAACAGAAGAGCACCCGGCCCAGATAGAATTCCAGCAGAAGTAATAAAAGTGACTGCCCAAGCATACCCTAACCTGCTGCTCAACATGTACAACGGTTGCCTCGAAGAAGGAGTCTTCCCAAAGAGCTGGAAAAAACAACGATTGGTACTGTTCAGCAAAGGAAAAGTAGACCCAGACTCCCCATCAGCGTACAGGCCATTATGTAGCTGGACACTGCGGGAAAACTGATGAAAAAGCTGCTCAAATCACGGCTCACAGATGCAGTACAAAGAGCGGGAGACTTGGCAGGAAGGCAGTATCGAAGAAGTGGTCAAGTCTGCTCAAACCGCCCAGCAAGGAAGTTGCCGCTCTAAGAAGATCGTTTTGCTGGCAACCCTGGACGTAAGAAATGCATTCAACTCAGCGATATACTAAATGCGCTAGAAAATAGATTCAACATCCCAGCCTATCTATTACACATGATGAAGGACTATCCCAGTGGTCGGGAGCTGATCTATGAGACCACAGAAGGCCTACGAAGGAAGGAAGTAACATCTGGAATAGCACAGGGATCAATCTTGGGACCAGACCTCTGGAACATCTCCTATGATGATATACTGCGGATGGAGATGCCCGAAGACACCTTTCTAGTTGCGTACGCAGACAACATCGCGCCAGAACAAAGAATGTTGAAACAAGTCATGCGACGAACAACCTTCTGGATGGATGAGCACGGTCTTAGTTTGGCAACAGAGAAAACTGAGATAGTCCTTCTGACGAAGAAGAAAATCCCGACACAAATTGGCTCTGAAGTCATTAAGAGCAAGAACGCGGTGAGGTATTTGGGATTGAGGCTTGACACAAAACTAACTTTCTGGCAACAGATAAAGTACGCAGCGGAAAGAGCCTCTACAGTTACAACATCACTCAGTAGGTTAATGGCGAACATAGGTGGTTCAACGCCAAGTAAGCCCTGGCTATTAATGTCGACAACGCATGCCATTCTCCTATATGGAAGTGAGATCTGGGCAGACGCGCTTCGACAAGAAAAGTACCGGAAGCAGATGGCGGCAATGCAAAGACGCGGAGCTCTACGCGTGGCTAGCTTTTACCAAACGGTGTCGGAGCCAGCCGTCCTTGTAGTAGCAAGACTGACTCCCATCGATATCCTAGCGGCACAAAGGAAGTACGTCCACGAAAACAAGGCGGAAATCGGATTGGAAGCGGCAATCGACCAAGCAGAGCAGCAAACGACACGGAAGTGGCAAGAGCGCTGGATATCGGAAAGCAGAGGAAGTTGGACAGCGAGGATGATAAGAAATGTGGCTGAGTGGAAAGACCGGAAACACGGGGAGGTCAACTACTTCGTCACCTAGTTCCTCACCGGACACGGAAATTTCAAAGCCTTTTTACATAGGATCGGCAAAACGGATAGCCCAGCCTGCCAGTACGGCACTCCCCAGCAGACGACGTACATCACAAATTTTTTGTCTGCCGTTGGGGAAGCCCAACGCACAGCACTGGAAAACAACATTGCTGCCTTCAACCCAGAAAATATAGTGGATAAAATGCTGACGAATGACCTGAACTGGGGAAGAATTTGCCAGTTTGTAAAAAATATTCTCAGAAGAAAGAAAAGAGAAGAAGAACAATACCGGGAAAGCACGTAAACCCGAAACGGTGTAGGATCACAGTCCCTTGAAGTAATGCGAAGAGCGGTCCCAGGGGGTTGGGAGGAGTTTTAGTCCGTATGATCCGAAAGCATGCTGAGAAAGCCGGAAACACGGGGATGGTCAACGCCAACAGACCTCCTTATGGTGCGTAAGGCATTTCTCCTCCTCCTAAAAGAAAAAAAAAAAATGGTACCACAATATAATTATAACTGTTCAGGGATCTCAAAATCCTCCCCAAAAATTCTGATAAAGACCAAAACACCAATCAGTTGAAAACTTTCCCAAACATGTCAAATAACGTGCCAAATCCCGAATGCCAAATGCAATATTCCATGCCGAATAAAAGGCGTTGTTAGCCGAAGACCTGGTATGCGGTCCAATTGCTATACCAGTCTTACAATAATTTAATCAATTGAAATCTATCTGGAAGCCAGAATCGAATTTCGTAATCAAACTAACAACTCAAGGTTAATAAGCACAAAATTACTTTGTTTGCTATTTAAATTGCTAAGATCTTGTAGCCAGTAACCATCTCCACTTACACAACAGCAAAATCTACTTCAATCAAGGTTTGATATCCTCAACCTTAACACTCATCCGTAAGTTGCCATACGTCAATTACTCTGACAACCCATTTGAAAAAAAAGATTCAATTGATTTTGTTTCCAATTACCAACTTAAAGAGCACCAACATCAGCCAGTATCTCGGTATCACCATTAAAGCCAGTCTCCAAGCAGTCGACATACTCGTGTATACATTCAAGTATCGATGGTGATAAATCATAGACTCAGCTATAAGGACTCATAAATCAAAACAATACTTTGACACGTGTGTTATTTTCGGCCAACTAACAGACAGTTAACAAAGTGGCAGTAGCTACCTCCCATTGGACCCCAAAACACAACTACGATGGTCAATTTGGTGCGCACGGACAGCATACTCTTCTGTACGTAGTATTCCAAATAACCACATGCAAAAGTCGTGAAGAGATTCATTTGCTGATTTAGTTTGTTGTGTGTACAGAGTAATTAACAATTTTCACGAGCTTACCAGACACATAGATACACCCACCACTAGCAAAGTATGGAGGTCATACTCGCACCGACGCGTACTCAAGCTCATACTTGTACGAATACTTTTAAACTACGAGTACTACTCCGTAGAAAGGTAAATTAATTAACTTTTTTTAATTAATCGGTTCGTGTCCATCCGGTGCGCGGCAGTGGCGTCGGAATTGGTTGGATTCGGTCGGATTTAGTTGCCACCATCGCACAGATGTTGCCATTGCCATCCAAAGTCGTGGAAGTCTAATTGGGAACGGTCTTTCAAGCGCGAGGTACTTGAACCTAATACCGATGAGAGAAAAAGTGTATCTGCACGATTTTCGCTGTCACTGTGTCGTGATGTAACCTTCCCCCGAAAAAAAGAGTGAGTCTTGGACACGACAGAGTAGTACCTACGGGTATTATGTATTATGCCCTGAAATCCTTTAGATAGTGTTTTGCTTCTGAAAAAGTTCGTTATTGTACGAGTATCTTTTCCTTTCAAGAACGAACACCCAGATACAGATGGGAGTAGAAAATAAGGAAAATCTAATCATTAAATGAATTTAGAGATAATGACCTGTGTTATTTTCGTCCTCGTCAGGTTGTTTAAGTGGGTTGGGTGGTTATGGCTTGGTGCTATTTTGATGAAGGGCGGTGGACCGCCTCTAGGAGAATTACTAGAGCGATTCTTTTAGAGGTACAACTACGGAATATTATACAAAACGACCAACACTAGATGTCGATTAAAATGTCGTAGCTGTTTTAAAATTGAGTAGTATGGACGTGTGACCTTGTGACGTTCGAAATGTATTTTTCTTGTTGGGAAATTTGGCTTTCATGAATTTTCAGGACGTCATGTGGTTTTGCCACTTAAATTGATTGTAGTGCTGCAAAGAATAAAAATAGATTTTCTGGAAAATAAAATGACGTCCAATCGAACCCGTTTGACATACCCACAAAAGTATCTCAAGGGCAATGTTTTTTTTATTTTATTTTGATGCAAGGAAATTACTTTATTACTTTAGCACCTGGCAGCTGGTCTCCATTTATGTGCTGTGACAGTCGCCATAATAATGGAAGTCAACGTATGCCATAAAAGAGGACACTTTTTGTATTAATTGAGTTGGAGGTTAAGTAGCTTAACGATTCTGGAAAGTATAAAAGGACTGCAAAGATGATTTCAGGGTTATCGGTTGGGTGAGCATGTGACCTACTTAAACCAGAAAAAGGCAGTTTGTACTCAGCTTGACAGTAAGCTTAAACTTGTCTGATTCGCTTACTCTGGGGCGACCAATTTTGCGTCAACTCTTGGGCAATAACTACTTTCCTCACAAAACTGAACCTGAAAGTCCTGGGATTCTTTTGGTAATTAATTCTTCTCTGCCGATGGATCACTGTCATGGTTCTGTGACCTCATATTGCGCATACGAGAGACACATTGATTATCATTTACAGATTGAAGTAAAATACAATCCGCACCCCTCATTGTCGTTTTAAGTCAAGTCAAGTCTAGTAGACAGGCATTTCCAGGCCATTAGCTGTTGTCCTGTACTACATATCTTGAACTCGCTTTTTAGAGGTCTTTTCTGCTGAACTTCCATATAGCAGTATGCAATATCATGACGTCACTAAAAACAACTAGAAGATGCAGTAGGAGTATGTAGGGGATGTACATCGATTTTTTCGAAAGATTGGCGAAGAATAGAATTCAGTTTTGATAGTGACCATCGGTTGCATAAAAGCACGTTTCGATCTCTCGAATCCCTGCATTGTTCCACTTGCCAATTTATACACAGTTACTGGGACCTACGGTTTTCGCGGAAATAAGAAATATTTTTTATGCCGAGTTTTCAACCGCAGAGGTTTGCTCTTTTTCGCTAATATCGAACCCAGGTCTCCTGGAACTTATCATTATGACATACCATCCAGACGACTAAGTTTTCTAAAGAAACTACGAACACAATTTAGGCAGAAACAAATGCATTCTAGAGTTAAAATTTTTGTTCAAAATACTTTCATGTCTTGAAATTACCTCCTAGGGTACGGGTATATGCCTATTTTTCGTTCGTTTTCTAAAACTGCTTAATTTGTGCCGCCCTTAAAAATGATAAGCGAACTAAACCTTTCGCAGTCTTGACCTAGTTTTAGATTAAGGCCAGGGTGAATATTTTTTTCAAGAACAAGATTAACTTTTATTTATAAAGGATCAAGTTGAAAGATAATTGACAGGATCAAGTTCAAGCACCTAAGTGGCTGGAATATATTATACATTTTAGGCATTTGGAAAAAGTTTCTCGGAAGGAGAAAATTCGATAGAAAAATCGCCCCGATTCGCAGATCAGGTCTTTAAGAATTTTTAGAGCAAAATTGGGTCTTCTGATATATTGGGTCTATAACTTCGTGCGGTTTGCTAAGAGATGGCGTAACTTGTATTATTCTATTGGAACATGCGTTGGAAAGCTACTGTCATTGTACGTCATTTTAGTATATGTCATTCATTTGAAGCGTAAACAACAATAATTTTTTTTCACCCAAATATGTCGAACTTTGTGCCTGAAAAAGTGTTTTTGCGGGGAGTTCCTCTTCATTACTTTAATATGAAGAAAACTGCTGCCGAAAATCATCGTATTTTGGTGGAAGTTTATGGTGAACATGAGTTAGCTGAGCGAACGATCCAAAAGTGGTGATTTTGGCTTGGAAGACGATGAACGTCCGGGGCATCCAAAAAAAGTTTGAAGATGAAGAACTGGAAGCATTACTCTATGAAGATTGTTGCCAAACACAAGAAGAGCTCGCAGAATCTTTGGGTGTCACTCAAGCAGCCATTTCAAAACGTTTAAAAGCAGCTGGATATATTAAAAGCAAGGAAATTGGATTTCACATGAACTCAAGCCGACAGACGTCGAAAGGCGGTTTTGCATGTCCGAAATGCTGCTGGAACGCCACAAAAGGAAGTCATTTTTGCATCGGATTGTTACTGGTGATGAAAAATGGATCCATTACGACAACCCCACGTACAAAAAATCATATCTGAAACCCGGCCAACCACCCAAACCAACGGCAAAACCGAATATCCATGGCGCGAAAGTAATGCTCTGTATTTGGTGGGATCAGATGGGTGTGCTGTATTATGAGCTGCGAAAACCGGGTGAAACCATCAATAGACAACGCTACCGAACACCATTAATCCGTTTGAAGAGAGCAGTGGCCGAAAAACGCCCGGAATATGCGACCAGACACGAGGCAATAATTTTCCATCATGACAACGCTCGGCCCCACGTTGCTATTCCGGTTAAGAACTATTTGGAAAACAGTGGATGGGAAGTCTTACCCCAACCGCCTTATAGCCCAGACGTGCCCCTTCTGACTACCATTTGTTCCGGTCGATGCAGAAAGCCCTCACTGAAGTACGGTTCACATCAGAGCAGAATATCAAAAATTGGCTTGATTCATTCTTGGCTGCCAAGCCGGCGCAGTTCTTTTGGGATATGATCCACAAATTGCCACAAAGATGGGAAAAAGCCATAGCTTCAGATGGGTAATACTTTGAATAATACTATTGTACATGGTTTTCTGAAATAAACGCTGAATTTAGAAAAAAAACCGCACGAATTAAGTTATATACCCAATAGTTCGAAAACGAACGGAGGATCATCGATTTTAAGGTGGAAAAAAAAGTGAAGGGCTTTCTTGGTCACCTGATCAATTAGCCGTCATCCAAGTACATTTTTGGATTTATGCTAAACATTCTGACGGCTCTACATTGATCAGATCACTATGGAAAAAATTTGGCTCTGGTAGGCCAAGGAGAGAGATTGACGGCTGGCGGCTGAGCCAGTAGTAAGATGATCGGATGACGGCGAGTATCCTTTGCCAACCACAATTATTGCCTTGTTCTACACCCAGGAAAGCCTTATACTTACACCAGAAACATAAAAAGATCTCATATAGTAGAAACCGTGCAATAACTGGATATTGGCGGCAAGATTTCAAGTGAAGGGCTCTTTTAGAAGTATTATACTTTTTTCAAAAATAAAAATTACATTTATTTCTTGAAGATTATTTCTTTAAAATGTTGGCCGTAACTGCGGCTAACATGGTCCATTCTGAAGTTCCAATTTCTGATGACGCGTTCGACCATTACGAGTGGTCAACCAATGACCAATGGCTCGAGTAATGTTGGCCCCCAATTCCTAAATCGTAGACAGCTTATCCATGTAGACTTTGGACTTTACGTAGCCCCAAAGGAAAAACTCTAGAGGTGCGATATCACATCTGGCCGGTGTGAAATTAACAGTTCACCGAATCGTTTTCGCAATAAAGCCATGGTATCACGGGCTATGTGACAAGTGTCGCCGTCTTGTTGGAACAAAATGTCGTCGAGGCCACCGGCTTCAATTTCAGGCAGCAAATAGTTATCAATCACACAGACAGTTTTGAAGAAATATGGACTGATGATTCCACTAGCCCATAAACCATACCAAACCGTGGTTTTATCTAGATGTAATAACAGCTGTAAGCCCCTTCGGGTTGCTCCGTACCCCAAATATGACTATTTTGCTTATTGATGTAGCCATTAAACCAAAAATGGGCTTCATCGCTGAACAAAATTTTATTCGAAAACAGTGGAACATTCTTGATGTTTTTCAACAGCCCAACGACTGAAACGGTGACGATTCGGAAGGCCGGTTTGTTTCAGAATTTTGTATGCGTTTAAACCAAAATCTTCACGTAAAATACGCCAAGCTGTTGCAAACGACAAGCCAAGTTGTTGAGAACAAAGTGGAGCAGATGTTCCTTGGCTGTAATTTTTTTATGAATGAAAAACATTAGCTCTGCTTTTGGATTATGTTTTTTCCATTAAGTCGAGAAAATTATATAGGCTAAATGGCCCCCGCCAGAATTGATGACCATTCCGGCTCGATTTGTGGCATTTTCCATCACTCTTGCCAGAAATTCCGGCGATAGGTCCTCGCATTCTTGACGGATATTCTCTTTGAGAGCTTCAATCGACTGAGGCTTTTTGACATAGACTCGTGACTTCAAAAACCCCCACAAAAAAAGTCTGAAACGGTTAAATCAGGCGGTCTTTCCGGCCAGTGCAAATCGCCAAAACGAGAGATTAGGGCACCTGAAAATGGAGTCCAGTTTCAATTCATCCAATTGAGGAAGGAGAAAGTCGTTGAGTATGGCTCTGTAGTGCTTGAATAGCGGCGTTTTCGAAAAAACAAGGCCCAATGCCGCCTCCAGCGCAAACAGCATACCATAGTTTTACTTATTCCTACATCTAGAGAGATGGAAATGGGCCTTGTCGCTCATGATGATTTTCGATGAAAAGCTGTCTCCCTCATGGTCGAGATTCAGGATGGTTTGAGCGTAGATTACACGCGCTTGGCGGTCAACAGCTAACAGCTGATGCACTGTCTGCACTTTGTAAGGGATCATCTTACAGTCTTTCACCAAAATTATCTATAAAGACCGCCGATTGATGCCAAATTGCGTGTCACGTCGTCGTCTGGTCGATACACTTCTGCGACAACTTCTACCACAGCTGCGATCTTCTCAGCAGAACGGCTGCTCCGGGGCCGACCACACCTGTCGTTGTCGGACGACGAGGAAATCTGTGCCGAAATTCATGCTGCGCCAAAACCACCGGCGAATTATTCCGCGTTCTTTAGAAGTACAGCGATTCATGTTTTGTTGACGTGTATTTTGTATCTGTTTACTTCACAAATGTCAAAGTAGAATTCACATATTCCGATAGGGTGATGACTTTTGCGCCACCTAGTGTAAAAAAAAAGATGTGGTCTGTTTGATTGCGTATTATCCAATAATGAAACTTGGGTTTCAAACTTATATAGCGAATTGCGCATTCAGTAGAGCGATTACGTGGACCATAACTTGCTCTCTGAGTACGAAACATATTCCTCGTAGAGCAGCTGAATAATTTATAGACACTGTGCCAACCTAAGTCTTTCCATAATGAAATGTCAAACAATACTTGACAAAAATATCATTTCAGTGTGACGCGACGCATGCGTGATCTCTCATGAAATCCGCACTGGAAAAAGTACCTCTAAAGGAATCACCCTTTACAACCACAAACTGCGACATTGTAATCATGATGGGTGGAGTTTATGCCACGACAATCCTGCGTTCTAACACGTACGGTCTCGGAGTGTGAAATGTCGAGACATCGGTGCCGGGATATCTTCTACATGATCAAGTAAATCCAATCAAATAATCAGTGATCAGATTGATCACGTTGCGATGTTAGAAACTCATCCTCTGACGTACTCTGAAATACGGCGATTGTCTCCTTAGCCATGCAACTTGCCTACGGAATGTCGTACCGAGTTCTTTAATCCCAATCTCATAACAGCGGTGCATCAGTATCTCTCTTTTTTCCTCCTTAGTGTTCCTTCTGGCCGTGATGTGTTCAAGCATTTGAAGGATATTCATAAGCCCTTTAGACATCGAAATGGATTTTGTTTGCAGACGTTCGTAGCGGTTTCGCTGCAATATTGACATACTCCCAGACTTTGCAGTACACTGAAAGGACCTTCCTAACTTAGCAACTACAAATTTGTGGGTGGCATAGGAGATTTTTAGAAAAGTTTTCTCAACCTAAGGGCGGCATACGCCTGGTGACGGAAGCTCAAATCGCAGGAATCGCATTGATAAAAGATCTAAAGCCCCGTAACGAGTGACCCGTAGTGTTTTCTAGATGTGACAGGTGAAATTATGTACACCAAGAATTAAAGTTGTTTACTTTCGTAGGGCCATAATCCGATGAGGTTATTCGACCTTTTTGGTATTTTCCAAAGAAATTTTCACAGGTTAAAACGACGTTTCCTGAGAGGCCTAGACGCCTATTGAAATCGAATGAGGAACAGCTCAGGAGCTGAAGCGCGTATTCCACGATAGTGTTAGATTACTTCCGGGATCGCACATCGTAGTAAAGCAAAAATTTCAACTTTAAATAACACCCTCAAGGAAAACAAGGTCGAGGGCATTAACGACAGCTCGGTAAATTTTTTTAAGCTGGGGCAAGTAGGTAGCATGGGAAAATGACCGATTCACGGAAAAGGAATATGAATACATCACTTTTAAGTTCCAGAAAAAAATCCAGCTGCGAACAAAATAATTCCAATTTAATTCTGGGCAGGATCGAGGAACAACTGGACTTAATTCACGTTGTCGAGCAAACAGGCTTCACTTTAGATTCTTCTGCGCCAATCAAATAAACATCTTGCACATCACTATGGAATGATGCGTTTCGGTTGTACCTGGGAGTTCATGTCCAAAGTCCCCATCATAAAGTCAAAAGTGGGACTTATATCATGTCACTGCTTCTATTCCTGGTGATAACAGCCAATGCTAATCCGCGTAGCACAGTCTGGGTAAATCAGAGAAATCTGATTAAATTGGGTTCAGTACTTTCAAAACAATCGCCACAGCCACATGAATACGAGGGTTGTCTGAAAAGTTTCCGCAACGTAAAGATAGCGGCACTCGCCAATAAAAGCTAATGAATGCTAGTTATACATCTTTTGACATTTTCTCACCGAAGTTTCAGTCATTTTGGACGCGCAGTTTTTAGTTGACAGTCGTTTGAGTGAGTCGATGTGAGTGTTTTTTGTTAAAATGGGAAAAATTCAGTATCGAGTTGTTGTTAAATTCTTGTTCTTGAAAGGCAATACGTCTACGCAAATCAAAAATGAGTTCGACTCTGTATATGGGGACTCTGCACCATCATTTACCACAGTCAAATTTTGGGCAGCTGAATTTAAACGTGGCCGTAAGAGCTTGGGAGATGATGAACGTTCGGGACGTCCAAAAACTGCTACCACTGACGATAACAAGTTTACCAAATGGTGTTAGACGACCACCGAATTAAAGTGAGAAAGATAGTAGGTTATGAAAATGTCCAAAGAACGTGTTTGTTACATATTAAATCAAGATTTAGCCATGAGAAAGCTGTCCGAGAATTGGATGCCGCGTTAGAGTAAAAACGTGTTCGAATGAACATTTCCAACGCTCTGTTGGCGCAGTTTAGGCGCAATAAATTCGAGTTTTGGCGCCGATTAATTACTGTAGATGAAACTTGGATACACCATTATACGCCCGAAACAAAAATTCAGTCAAAACAGTGGACTGCAAAGGACGAGCGGGCTCCAAAAAAAGCAAAAACTGTTTTTTCGGCTGGGAAAGTGATGGCGACTGTTTTTTGGGATGATCTTCAAAAAGGAAAAACCATTACAGGAGCATACTTGATACTACGCATCATTACTTACCAAGCTGAAGGCAGAAATTGCGGAAAAACGGCCACATTTGCAGAAAAAGAAAATCCTGTTTCACCAAGACAACGCGCCATCTCACACCTCAGCGGTTGCCATGGCAAAGATCCATGAATTACGGTTTGACCTGCTTGACCATCCGCCTTATTCACCAGATCTAGCCCCAAGCGACTTCCTTTTGTTCCCTCATCTAAAAACTGCGCTCGGAGGACAAATATTTTCGTCAAATGAGGAGGCAATCACCTTCGTGAACAATTTTGCAGAGAAAAACGCCAAGTACTATTTGGACGGGTTAGAGAGATGGGAGCATCGCTGGGAGAAGTGTGTAGAGTTACAAGGAGACTATGTAGAAAAATAAAAAAAATTTGAGAAAAAATGTCTTGTATCATTGTTCGGCCGGAAACTTTCGTAACCCTCGTACTACACACCTTCGCAAACAGGTTTAAATGCATCATCCTGAGATCGTCTCAAGTTGGTCCGTGTAATAGCAAGTCGAAGCATATGGACATCTTGACTCTACGGTGAAGGAAATGGTAGTAGAAAAACTGAAGAAAACTCTATTGCAACCTACACCATCCAATAAAATGCGGTTATCCAAATAGACAGAGTAGCAAGTCGCCCTAAACAAACATGATGAGGACGTGGGATCGAGGACACTTCGAATGTGTCGGAAAGAGCCGCAGTGAGTTGCAGAGAACCCAACAATAGGGCATACGGATGAAGTAGTATTAAAGGCACTCTTATGTGATTAATGCCCAATTGGTCTTATTGGTTTAGGCTCAGATCTACATCAGACTGTTGCCTCATCTAAACAACTGAGTAAATAAGCCATGTCACCTTTATGGCAGAAAAAATTACAGAAAATTCATTCATCAAAGTCTTTAGGAACTCTGAAATCTGAAGGAGGGGCGCCAAAAATCATTGCTGATCCTACTATAGCTGTGGTAGTGGTGGTACTTTAAAACACAAACCAACTTCGACGGCGTTATAAACGTCTCAAAGGAAAACCTGTTAAAGTGAAATCTCTTGCCCATAAATAACTCGTTCACACTTCCGCCGTTTAGACTCGCCAAATAACCGTAGATCCTTTACTTTGTTGACGAAATGACAAGGAGGACGATACAGAGAAAGTAGAAAAATTGAACCTCGGATCATATTTATTTGATTTCATCTTTTTCCAATGCAGACTTTAAGATCAAAGTTATCCCAGATTTTCGTCTCTAATAGTTTACGTCTTTTTTACTATATGTCATTCTGTATCGAAAGGTCAAAGTCAGATTTTAAGGCTTCCCAAATACTACGTAAGTACGCGTATCATATTCACATCGCGACAAGTTTTCCATATAAAGAAGAACAATTTTCAACATCGTTTCCCGGCAACGTTTAAGGATAAATTCAGTTAAAATCCAATACTCGTGTGCTTTCCCAGTGAGAGAAACATTAAAAAGTCGTTTCCAAGAGAAGCCCGTAAGCCATAAAAAGCATCTGCACGTTTTTTTTACCACCATATCAACTGACAACTACGGCGACAGATACTCCAACATACACTAACATTACCATTTTGTCACGTTTACCCATATTATACGAGTACAGTACGACTACCTATACCAATACCATTACTGAGCAAAGTTATTTTCGGAAGGATATCGCGACAAATCCAATCCAACCCTATCCTATCCTATCCTATCCTATCCTATCCTATCAAGGAATATGACGATTACTCGTATTAGCCAATCCGTTGCTGAAGCTAAGAGATGGTTGTCATTTACCGAAAGGGAAATCGGATTCTACGTACCGAACATTCGAGATTAATTGAGCTACGGCATAGGTACTTGAAAGCTGTATCCTGTACAGTCAAGGGGTGGAAGTACCGTTATCTGAAATGAATCCAAGTCATGAAGATCTTCTAAATGTAGCAGGAATGGGTAAGAGCTGTAGGAAATACTTTGCGCTGTTGGATACCTTGATTCGGGTACCTTTACACATACAGACACAACCGAAGTTAATTTGGAAAATGGAAATATTTTCGTCTATGAAGTCATCACTTGAGTAATTTCAAAACTGTTGAATGTACCCTGTTGGTGACGGTACAAGTTTTCATGCAAGTCATGTGGCTAATATTTGATCAGCACAACAGTATTGGCGCATCATGTTTTGGAAGATGCTAGTCCCTAGGATCTATGGAGAAACTGGTTAAATCGAAATGAGGAATCTTCTAATTAAAATTAAATAGATAGACCAATTTCAGGACATGCTTGCGTGAGTAAGCAAAATGTAAGCCAATTCCCTACCACTACCTACTTCTTCATAATCCTAACAAACGTCGTCCTCCCAACCCTGGTAGAAGTTAAGCAGCATTAAAAACTCATGCAAATAATCATCGCCCAAACAGCCTTGGGGCAGAGATAAAATTAAAAAATCAGGAAGATACGAATAATTTGCACGTAATGAGAAACACGTAGCGCCACAGATTGCCGGGGTCATCAAAGTGTGAACAAATTCGCGCGACATCACTTAAAAACACATTAACGGTAATTTAATCAGGACGCGAGCAACGACGCAGAATTATGTAAGTAAGGAACAAAAAAAAAAAAATGCGAAAATGGAGGGAAAAAAAACGGAACGTCCCTCTTAATGCCCAGTAGTATCACAATGGCCCTATATTGCCATCGTCAATGCCACAATTACTGTCTGGCTAACTTAGGTCTTGATACTGACGCAGCTGAAGAGGAGTAACTGCCAGAAATGGGCCTGAAGTGGATGTGGGCAAAAAAAAAAAAAAAAAAAAAAATGTGTCAGCCACACCATAACTATCGTTTTATTCTCCGCTGCCAGTAAACCAGTGTCGCGTCTGCCTCTGCCTCATCATCATCACCATTACCATCATCAACACCATCTTCATCAGCTCCAGCATCATCAGAAGCGCCGTCACATCTTTTTGATTTGGACGGCACCTCCTACCGTGTCTTGTCATGCAAAGTTATTTTCATCTGCCGCAGCGATGAGAATGTCAATAGCACCACCTTGGAACTGACTGTCCCTAACTTTCTGGGTAAGGTTGGTAAATATTTCTTTTCGTTCATTTGAAACGTTGAGCCTAGCTAACGTACATAGTGTTGGATACCGGGTGCTGGATGCCTGGCATATTTGCTCATGTTAATGACTTCAAACCACCTGTGTCCTTCAATTCCGAGTGTCTCACGTACAGGAGCTGGTGGTGGGAAATAAAATTATCCTTTAACTTTGAGTTGGGTAGCAGCATGTGCCTTTTAAATAATGTCGTTGTGCCTTTGATTGTGGTTCATTAGCACAGGTGAGTCATATTTATTCATTAGACGCGTTCAAAGGTTGTGGAACGGATATGAGCTGGAACTACATAGTTGTACAAAGGTCTCTGGGGGTGGAACATTTGGTGACAGAAGAATGTGCCGACAGTTTGTACCCAATCCCATAGGCAAATGTAGACAGGTGTTTGAAGAATTATGAGGTGCTGGAGCTTTGTGAAAAGATTTTTTACACATTTTCGCGGAACGAAGTTAGAACGGTCGTTAGCACTTTATAAGCTCATTTTTAAGTCAGTGTTTTTTGTTTTAGGATTCTGGACATGTGATGAAAATAACTGGCCATAGTCGGTAACTAAACTAAATTCAACGTCGCATAAGTGATTTGATAGAAAGTGCACCTGGTTTATCGACGAAGTGCATCTGCAAAAATAGACGAAATAAAAGCAACTCTCAAATAGTGATATCATTAACTGCAAAAGGGATAAACAAACCGTCCTCTTAGAAATCAAAGATGACGCACGCTCGTAAAATCAGTGTCTCAGCGGGATGTATCCAAGTATACGGTTGGAGATCAGATTGATTTCTAAAGAGACTGGATCCAATGCAAAGGGTATGCTGTGCAGTTTCTTCGTCTTGGTTGCATATTCGACATACTCACTTACTTTGAATTATCAATTACCCGTACGAGTGAATCTGACTTCTAGATAGTTGCAGAATTTATTTTGTCATTTCGGTGGAAGGAGTTGTTTGCCTGCCTGTCAGTTGTTGATGCAGGTTTTCATAGACCTAACTAGCGTATAGTAGTCTTGACATCGTAAATATTAAGGAACATCGTTTCCAGGGTTGTTCGTCTGTCCTTTTAATGCAAATGTTATTCCTGGTTTCTGAACAAGATCCAGCTGAGGTTGTTTGAAGTCTTCTCATCCACTTAGATGAGCGTATACAATTAATATGTCATCAAATGTGAGGGATGGACCGGAGTTTCCGGACTCGATGGGTAGATGACCAATATTTGCAACTTATAAGCAATGCATATTGAGAAGCGAAAATCAGGATTAAGTCTAATAATAATGACATCTGGGGTAAGGCTTACAAAATTGCTTTGATTAAGCTAAAAGGTTACTATTTAGCCTTCCCAACGGGCTCTGTATTCTTACAACAAATAATTGAGAGCCTATTTTATCCACAAAGAAGCAGAAAGCTGGTTCTTACCTAGCGAAATCTGTCCAAGCCTGGCAATATGCAAATAACTATATTAAGCCCATATGGAAAGAAATATGCGCGTAAAACACTAAGACTTGGAAGATATCCATAAAGGGCGTTTAGAGATTACCCGAACGCGGCGAGCGAAAGTAGAGGACATGCTTTGAAACTCAAAGAACAGATAATCACAAAACGCCCGAAAATTAGCAAACAATTGCGAGGAGACAAGCTGAAAATTGAAAACTACACATTTTACTTCGATGTAAACAAGAACATCGGCGGAATGACATTTCTCGACGGCTTACTACGCGGTGGTGAAATGTCAAATGCTTCAGATGTTGCGGCAGCCGGAGGCTCTCAAACTGTGAGAAATGAGCGAATACAGCGCTTTTAATTGTAATGCCGTCAGCCGTTCAAATAGTTTAGCTAATTTAAGCAATGTTTCTTTTAATATTCTTTCGTTTAACATAGCAGGTCTAGGTAATAACTTGCTATTTAATGATTTTTTAATTTTATAAATAACTAAGATATATTCTTTTTTTTTTTGAAACGTTCGTGGACAAAAATATGGAGCGCTTCGAGTCTTATTTCAATCTTCACTCTCTTCTTTGGATTCCAGCAATAAGAATTTCTATACATGGCAGGGCCAGCGGCGGATGCTTATTCGGAATAAAAAAAGATTTAGGAAGAAAGATCGGATGCTGCTTTATAAAAAAGTTCGACAGATATTTAGTAAAGATTGAAGCTGGGAACCTAAAATTGTATTGGGTCTACAAGTAAGTTTCCAGCGTTTTTTTTCCAAAATTTGAAGTTTTATTATGAAAACATAGTTACAATGCTCTATTCAAAGTATCGTCCATCGGAAGCTACAACTTTCCCCCATCTTTCTGGCAATTTATGAATTCCGGACCAAAAAAATTTCTCGTCTTTCGAGCCCAAGAACGTATCGAGCCAATTTTTGATTTCCTCTACTGAGCTGAAGCGTATTCCCGTAAGAGCGTTCTGCATCGAACGAAACAAGTGGTAGTCAGATGGTGCCAAGTCTGGACTGTAAGGCGGGTGAGACAGAATTTCACATCCACTATTTTCCAAATAGTTTTTCACCGAAACCGCAACATGTGGCCGAGCGTTGTCGTGATGAAAAATGACGGACTTATGCCTGGTCTCATATTCTGGCCGTTTTTCTTTTAATGCCCGCTTCAAACGAATTAGTTGGGTTCGATATAATGGTCCTTTGATGGTTTCACCACTCGGAAGCAGTTCGTAGTATACGACACCCTTTTGATCCCACCATATGCAGAGCATGACCTTATTCACGTGAATATTTCGTTTCGGCGTCGATTGGGCGGGCTCGCCGGGCTTTGTATACGATTTTCTGCGTTTAGGATTATCATAATAAATCCATTTCTCATCACCAGTAACAATACGATGCAAAAATGATTTATTTTTATACCGCTGCAGTAACATTTCGGACATGCAAAATCGCCGTTCGACGTCTCTTGGCTTCAATTCGTACGGCACCCAGTTTCCAACCTTTTGAATGAACGCCAGTGCTTTTAGGCGCAGGGAAATGGCTTGTTGCGTGACGCCCAATGATGCAGCAAGTTCTTCTTGAATCTGACACGGATCCTCATCCAGTAAAGCGTCCAATTCCTAGTCTTCAAAACTTTTCGGCTTTCCGGGGCGATCTTTGTCTTCAACTCCAAAATCACCACTTTTGAACCATTTGAACCATTCGCGGCACGTCGATCCACCAATACATTCCGCCCCATAAGTTTCCGAAAGCAAACGATAGGCTTCAGCCGCACTTTTCTTCATATTAAAGAATAAAAGCAGCGCTTCCCGCAAATGACGTTTATTTGGCTGGGAAGTTGCCATGATTTTGCTCGATAAAATGTACGACACCGATAGAACTGCTCAAATATAACGCTGCAAAGTTGTTGACAGATACAAAACCTACAAACAAAATACATGGGGTCTGACATTTCTGCCCGGGATCCACTTGTGGCGCCATCTCTGACGAACGCTGGAAACTTACTTGTAGACCCAATATATTATTCCAACTTACATCAATTGCAACAACTGGATAAACGATTTCACGAGTTTGTACAATTTTCTGCTGGAAATGGGCGAGACAGATATTCTGGTAATTGGAGACTTCAATGAAAGAGTGGGGAATGATCAAGTACTAAATGTTAATTTAATTTAATTTTTTAATTTTGGTGGGGCCTGAGGCCCCCATTTATTGGCTTAATACAAGCTTAATCTAACTTAAAAACTAACAGAAAGACTTAAGAGCTAATGACCAAGGAAGTGTTGGAGGAGATCTTGTTTAAGACGAGGAGTGCTCAGGTGGAAATGAAAAAGGGAGAGGTTCGAGTTGACCTTTCGGAACATTCGGGAGATTGGTTCGTTGGAGCCATAAGAGGTGCGGTGGACCGGTAGATAGAAGAGACGAGGACAACGTAGATTGCGGGGGTTGGTATTGAAGGAAATGGAGTTCAAAATGGATGCAGAGTCGATGGAACCTGAGAGAAGACGATGAATGAAAAGAACGTCAGCAATATTCCTACGTTCTTCTAACGAGTTCATATTTAGAAGTTTGAGGCGGTCTTGATAGGGAGGTAAGATTAAAGGGTCGTTCCATGGCAGGCCACGGAGGGCAAATCGGAGGAATCGACGTTGATGAGGGACCAAGCTTGAATGGCATACTCAAGCAGGGGGCGAACAAAGGTAATATAGAGAGATCTGGTTACATACGGGTTGGAAAATTCCTTGGACCACCGTTTAATAAAGCCAAGTGATGAGTTGGCTTTGAGGATCATCTTATCGATATGCGAACGGAAATTAAGCTCACTGTCGAATAATATGCCAAGGTCTTGAAAAGACTGAACCAGGGGAATTGGTTGAACATGGAGAAAATAAAGTCGGGGAGTAGACGGGTTGCATTTACGTGAGAAGGTTATAGATTGGCATTTGGCTATATTAAGTTCTAGGCAGTTTTTGAGGCACCAGATTGAAAACCGATCAAGGTCTTCTTGAAGAAGGGCAGAGTCCTGGGGAGAGGAAATAGATTTAAAAAATTTTGTGTCGTCAGCGTAAAGGGAGAGGGAGGAGTGCTTAATGACACTCTCAACATCGTTGATAGTAAGAATGAAGAGAAGAGGGCCAAGATGACTGCCTTGTGGAACTCCAGATGAGGCCAGGAATGGAACAGAAAGGGCGGATCTAAACCGAACACTATAATATCGGTTTACCAGGTAAGAAGAAATCCATTTTAAAAAGAGAGGCTCAAAGCCGAGAGCAGACAATTTGAAAAGGATCAATTTATGAGATATCTTATCAAATGCTTTAGTGAAATCAGTTGCGATAACATCGATTTCTTTGCCATTTTCTAAGGCTGAGAGTGCAAAAGACACGAATTCAACTAGATTTGTGGTAGTTGATCTACCTTTTAGAAAACCATGTTGTCGGGGTGAAATAAAGGCTTGCATTTGAAGCTTAACGCTTCGTATAAAATGCTTTCAAAGAGTTTGGGTATATGAGAGAGTTTAGCAATGGGACGATAATTGGTAACTTCATGCTTAGATCCCTTTTTGTGTATTGGAATTATAAAAGAGGTCTTCCAAATCTGAGGAAATTCACCCTGTGTAAGCGATAGACGAAAAAGGTAGGAAAGGGGTAGAGACAGGTTGGAAGAGCATTTCTTAAGAAACATGGCGGGGAGTCCGTCTGGGCCAGGTACAAATTCATCCTTAAGATTTTGTAACTTTTCTTCAATAACTGCAGGATCGAAATTTTGAGTGTGAAAGGGACCAATAGAGAAATTTGGTAGATCATTGAAGTAAGAGGGATCTGGTACGAAGGAGTTGTTGGTAAATGATTGCTTGAAAAATGTAGCAAAAAAGTTGGCGATGGTAGGAGGATCACATGAAGTTTTGGTTTCGAAAGCCAGGGAGCAAGGATAACCATCAGTCTTACTTTTGCAATTGACAAATTGAAAAAAGGACTTGGGGTCATTTATGAGATTGGTTTGTGCACTATTCAGGTAGCGCTGATAGAGAGAGTTATAGAGTTCAATGAAATGAAGATATGTACCTTGATAAATTGAATAGTCGGAAGAAGAGTGGGTGTGAAGGAATACCGCCCATAACTTTTTTCTTTTGTTTCGTAGAGAGCGAAGTCTACGATTATACCAAGGAGGGGATGTAGAAGAAGTTTTATGGCGGGAGTAAGGCACATAAAGGGAGATGGATTTGAATATATCTCTGTAAAAAATGGAGAGGGCATCAACCAGAGATAGATTGGTAAACTCAAAAGAAGCACTGCTTACGAGTAGATAGATATTAATTTTACGGAAATTAGCTATGTGAAAATTGTAAGAAAATAGAACTGCGGGGGGAGGCGACTGAAGGGGAGAGTTGTGGAAAAATGAGAGAAGAAGTGGAGGATGAAAGTTAGCCGATCTAAGAATAGGCATTCCTTAGTAGAAATGGGATTGGAAGCGATGAAAAAAGATAGGTCTTCAGATGGAGTCCACTTCAGCTGAGGCAGATTAAAATCGCCGAAGATAATGATATCATCAAGCGATTCTGATAAGTCGATCAAATTGTCAATTGCTGCAATAGCAAGTTGGTAGGATTCGATAGGTTGCGCCAGAAGAATGTAACAACACATAACGTATAAGCATCTACGAGTGAGGGTTATTTTAACCGACACAAAGTCGAGCTTAGGAGAGGATGATGTTGCAACGAGAGAGGAGTCCAAGCTGTTGTGAATAACCAGGGGTGCGCGATCATCATCCCGAAAAACATTAAATGAAGGAGGGAATAACTCCTGGTTTTTTATGTTGGGGATAAGATTAGTTTCGGTCAGAGCATAGATATCAAATGGGAGAGCATGAGATTGGCGGAAAACAGCGTGGGTTTTAGAACGGAATCCTCTTACGTTCTGGTAATAGAAGGTGAGAGGGAGGTTTTTGCATGACTTTTTAGGGTCGAAAAAATTTATCATGGTCAAGGCGACTGCGTTGGAGGTGTGAGACTCTTTTAGAGTGTACATAGTGGCGAAGAGCGGCAAGATCGTCTGCAACTTTTTGGGGGGGCGTATTGAAAATCTCGTGATACTTTATATAAAGTTTCCTGAGACTGGTAACGTCTGTAGGGAGGCCTTCCTGCTGGGTAGAAACCATGACGCTTGTTTTTGTTTTACCGTATAATGCACTACTTGGCTTTATCCTGCTTCTTGGGCGTATTTTCCAACCATTTGCAGACACGCATCTATCCAAGATTGAAATTGTTGCTGGCAGGATTATGGAATAACCATTCGTACTTGGTTGGAAGATTGAGCTTGAAGCTGCGCTTGCTTCTGTGGTGAGATGTAGGAAGCAAATTGCAGTGGCTAATGGTAATGTCATATTTCTTTTCGAAGAAATTTGAGATCCAATCAACATCAGCGTTTGTGAGGGCGCCTTTGATAAGAAGCATAGTGACCAATTGATTCTTCGAAGCAAGCTTATCAAGTCTACGTTTCCATTCGAAAGGTGTCGAAGTTGAATTAAAATGACTGATAAGCTTCCGTGGGGCAGCGATTGGAGGAGCTGACATAGAAATATTTTCTGCTGTTAAGTTGGAAGAAACTTCGCAGGAATCAGTGGGTTGAACCGTCCGCAGATGACTTATATGTGGGGGTGAGCGTGAATCCACTTCAGGTTCCATGTTGAACCAGAGCTGCTGCAAGGATCGTTGAGAGAAGTGAGAAAGTCAATAGATGCAGTTAACGATGCAAACGGGAAAAAAAATCATCGAAACTATAGGCCTCTCCTCACTTAATGGACGAACCAATAGTGATCAACAAGGAAATTTAACTTTCTTAAGAGGTACCGCGTGCTCAATAATTGATTACTGTCTGTTGCAAAGGAACTGGCTTAAGTATGCAACAGACCTAGAAGTTTCCAAATCAACATACTCACACCATCTACCAATATCCGTCAAAGTAGAGTTAAATTTGCGATAAACCAATACCGAAGTTCAGCAAAATTGCCTTCCTCCAAAACTACGATGGACAGATGGAATCTTAGAAAGGCACAAAGCGAATCTTACTCTGGAAATCAATAATATAGAAAATAACGAACTTCTATCTGCTAGAGGTACGGAAATCCTCACGAACTGCATCTTGAACGCAGCTAAACCCTTACAAACAGAAACAAAAAAAGCAGGAAAGCAGCCCTGGTATGATTGGGAATGTGAAAAAGCCAGAAAACAAATCATTCGCCTACCTTCGTCTGCTAAGACACATAGGCACCGGCCACATAAAAACCATACCCAAGGAATCAAGGTTGAAGCGACTACTCTGGCAGAATACTTCGAAAAATTGCTGAATTCACCAGAGGACCAGAATGACATACAATTTGCACTGCCGTATTCCGAAGTAAACTCCTTAGACTCCCCCATAACCCTACAGGAAGTTGAAAAGGTTATAGATAGGTGCCGCCTGAATAATTCTCCAGGGGAAGATCGTATTGCTATGAGTTCTTCAAAAATGCAACTGACCACTTCCTGCTGTTTTCAATATTTTTGGATGATCTAGCTCAATTTCTTCCGGGCGGGTTGCTTCTTGAAGGATGTCCTATAAAACTCTTACTCTACGCCGACGACATTTTAATTTTCGCAGAAACCCCAAGCATGCTCCAAATTATGATTAACAAGCTGCAATTGTATTGTCGTTTGGGAACCTGCAAGTTAATACCAGCAAATCCAAAGTCTTGATTTTTCGAAATGGTTGGGGACGTCACGCAAGAAATGAAAAGTGGACCTTGCAGAACGTGGAACTGGATATAGTTAAGGAATACCTCCTTAATTACTTTCTCTCGGCTGACGGCAAAAGCCAACGCTTATTTTTATTATTTTTATTAAACTTGTAAATATTGTAACAGAATAAACAAATATTACTTACTACTACTACTACTAGAAGGATATGCAGCTATTATTCGAAACCTTTTGCAGGCCGAAGGCTTGAAATTGAAAACGAGCAGTTCGAATGCCGATGCCAGTAGTCAATATGCAGCGGCTAATAAGCAACAGAATTCTAAAAACGATTGCATTACAATCTGCATGAAGTACCATAAAGGTGGTAATAACGAAATGCTGATCTGCTCAGTTCTATGTGTCTTGCTGTGAACTTTATATACTACGAAATTCTTTTCCTGCTGATCCCAAGAGAAGCGTCAGTGATTGGCTCGTAGGATGGGATCCTCTGTAGCTGCTGTAAAATACCAAAAAAGCTAAAAGCAATAGTAATGAGACCATTACCATTGCACGCGGTTGCTCAGCTACCACTAGGTGGCAAAACACCGATCATTAATCAGAAGCAGTGCTGCGATTTGGATGATGACTATAACTAGAGCATCATAAGCAAAGCTGAAATGTGTATATTTAGCGACCTAAAGCGCTTTGATTACTAGCGCAATGGGCATAGTTAGAGTAGTGGAATACGTTGTGGTGTTTTCGCGAAATTAGTTCGTAAATCAGCTTGATCGGAACTGAAAACCGTTTTAGGACAGCCAATGCAGCCAAAAGACAGCAAAATCACAGCTCATTTACAAAGTTTGTCAGAGTAAAACGAGGTGTGTTCAGAAAATAACGTGAATTTTAGTTTTTTGAAAAATTTGTTGTCGCCTTCGAAATAGATATTATGCCCTTGTGCCAGCACTTCTTCCAATCCTCGAAACACTTCTCAGACTCGTTCTTTGGGATAGCCTTTAGCTCTTTCAGCGATGCGCTTTTGATGTCATCAAAACATGTAAAACGACGGTCCTTTAAGGTTCTCTTTATTTTTGGAAGTAGGAAAAAGTCACAAAGAGCCATGTCTGGCGAATATGGAGGCTGTGGCATCGTTACAGTATTGTTTTTGGCCAAAAATTCACGAACAAGCAATGAAGTGTGAGCAGGTGCATTATTGTTGTGCAAAAGGCGTGCATTTTTTTCCACAAATCCAGGCGTTTTTTTTCGGATTGCTTCACGCAAACGGCGTTGAACTTGTAGGTAGTACTCCTTATTGACCGTTTGACCTCATGGCAAGAATTCATGATGAAATAAAAATCGAAGAACACAGTGAGCATACCTTTTACGTTTGACCGCACTTGTCGAGCCTTTTTCGGTCTTGGCGACCCAGAATGTCTCCACTGGGACGATTCAGCCTAAGTTTCGACGTTATACTCATGTTTCGTCATCTGTTATAACACGTTTCAGTAATTCTGCATCGTCGTTGACTTGATTTAGTGACTCTTGAGCAACTTCTATTCGCCGCTGTTTTTGTTCAAAGTTCAACAATTTTGGAACAAATTTTGCTGCCATGCGTGTCATATCCAAAACATTCGAAAAAAATTTATGGCATGAACGAATCGATATACCAACATCATCAGCGACTTCTCTGATTATGATTCGGCGATCCTTCATAATCATTTCTTCTTTTCTTCACAGCCATCTTGGAAACGCTGGTACCACTCGTAAACTCTTGTTTTACTCATAGCAGACTCACCATAGGCCTTTGTTAAAACATTTCCCACACTCTGTTACAATTTATCCAAAATTTGGAGCAAATACTTTGATCCATTTCTTTTAACAAACGAAAATCGCCGAGCTCATAAAAACTCGTCTAACCTTAGTGTCTGTCACATACAAAGTAAACAATGAATACAACTGACAATTTTATCATATTTCAGGGGCATGTATACCAACATAATGAAAAAAAGATTTTGACAATCAGACTCTCCAAAGCCGCGAAATTTAAAAACTCCCGCTATTTTCTGAACCCATTTCGTACATACTCGTAAGTGCCTGATGCCATGAATCTTTATCTGTCTTCAGGGTAAACTTCTAAACTTCCACAAATCTCGGTAAAAAATTCAAGGCTTCATATCAGCAAGTCCAACTTACTAGTGTAATTTGTCGGTCAACCATAGTTGGCAGAAACAGGCTAGCTTTTGGTCAATGACAGCTCATATACCTTAGTTCTTAGATGACATCATAGTTTCATTTGTACTTGAGTCTACCTGAGCTTGTCGCTCCTTAGATAACTCTCTGGAGTTATACATTGAATTGAAAGTCAGTTTAGGTTAGCTCCCTATAATGCGAGGTTTATGACTTCCTATCCTATTACTGTTCACGACTCTTACCTGCCAAAAATTAGAGTACAATGTCTACATCTGATTAGGTATTCCTAAAACTTTTTTGCACCTGCTAGATAGGATTAAAGACCATTCAATAAAACTTAGAAGTGATGCCAATATTGCCCAATGAATCAACGCCCTCCAACACCAACATGCCTCGTTCTTTTGCTATTTCCATCACCAGTGCTCTTTAACGTCAAGCCCATGTAAGGACGTCCTCTGAAATACCGTGATACAATGTGCTAATGGAATGCTCTGTCGAACTCATTATTTTCTAGTCTGTGTAACCTCCAAACATGTTTGCCTGTTGTTTTAGCCATTTTTGCAATCGACAGGATCTGCTAAAGTACAAAAAATTTATCTACGGTAGACTTTCTTAGAGGCATAAATTTTAGAGGTTTTGTCGAGCCCGATAAAAAAAAAAGAAAAATTTTTAAAAAAAGAATTTTAATTGATTCTTTATTCTTATGAAGAATGCAAACAAAAAAATGTTTTTTTTTCAAAATGTTGGACCAGAATACCCCTTAAAACCACATTGGTAGACAGGTAACTAAAAGTGGCCAACCCACTTAGGTCTATTAGCCCATTGTGATGCCACGTGGAGCTGTGATCCTCTTACTCATGGAACCAATTTGAGCTCATGATGAAGCGTAGGAGACTGTTAACGTATATATTCTTTAGATCGTTTAAGTCATTGTAGAAGAAAGCTCCTAAGTGAAGTTTTCTTCTCTGGTAGAGAGCTGGATATGTATAGAGTAGGTGGAACGCCAAGCCTTCTTGCATGCTTGCCTATAAGCCAGTGTCCAGTGATGACACCTATGATGGCGCTCAGATGTAAAACCGCATTGGTAGGTTTTTAATTAAAGATTTCAGCCATTCACATAGAATAGCAGATATCTCGGCTGGCAAATAGTCAGGACCTGAGTGTATAATAGATGTGGACTTGGAAATTGATATCAGCACTTTGTCTTGATCAAGCCAATGAATGAATGATAACAACTGACTGATGGTCGTCATCGATGTTATAGTCGTATATATATTTGTATTCTGAAAAGTCACTGTTCCTTGATCTTAATATAGACTGTAAGTCCACTGCAACGCTTCCTTATTCTTTATATTTTTTTTCTGTTCATCTCTCTCGTGGAACCCCTAGCAATTCTCGTCCATTCTTTCTTTCCTTTTTATACCTGTCTTCTATTGCTTCGTTGACAAGTCGGCATTCCTTATTGTGATAGAGATAATAACGGTTGATGTCCAGGAACTAATTTAAAGCCATTCGGAATTTCTACGTTCGCAGAAGTCGTGGTAAAAATTGTTTAAGTGACTTTATCGCCATTGCAAATATTGAGTAAAGGCACAGAGTATGGTTTTGTTAAATGCCTCCGCAAAGTCAATAACCAAATTTCCAGACTTGTTGCAGTCTAGGCCAAGTTTATTGGTTGTCTTTCCAAAGATATTCTCCTTTCTTATTTGAGGGTCATATTTTGACACATAGAGACTAATTTCTGGTGGCGTCGCCTTTTTCCTCTGCGCGGGCTTAAGTGTCTTCCAAACAGATACAATTTTATGGCCAGACTACTTTCGAATATTTCGCTCCAAAAAATTGTTGCTCTTATTTCGTCCTTTTTTTGTTGGAGCGAATTGGTTCTAAGCCCCAAAAGAGTGTCAAGTTAAACCTCTTCGGGAACAGTGACCGGACATACTGGTCCTTACAGAACTATGCCCTAAAATGGTATTCATCAAGAATGAGCATATCTCTTTGGTTTGGTTTTAAAGAGACTGAAAACGTCCTTTCGTTTAGGGTGTATTAAATGAGGAATACTACTGGTTTTCGTTTTGCCGACTATGGGACGGCCTAATTGTATAGTTCTTGCAGTTGGAACTTGTGTTAGTTTCTTGGAGAAAAAATATTTTCTTGTTCTCCATATGACTGCATGATCTTATCTCTCCAAACCCTAAGAAACCAGCAGCATTATTAAATTTTGTATGTGGTCTACTGGAATAGGTTAAATCTCCTTTTTGGAGACGACGGCATTAGCGTTGACAGGATCATAAGGCTTGCCTTTAGTGTGACTTTCCACAAAGGAGCTTTCTGTCGTATTTATTTAGTTTTATTGCAGCTCCTACCTAAGCGTCGAATTTATCAAGTTGTTAGGCCTGAGTAAGGTCAAGATTCTGGGGAACTATTGTATCCAAAGGACGCTTAGTCCTAGCGAAAAAGTCCTCCATAGATCTAATACTCCAGATCATTAAACTCAACAACCCTTCGCTTGCGACTCACAACTAAAAGGTCGCAAAGCTGAAAGAGCAGCAGGGATAGATACGAACTTATTCCCATCAATAAGGAGTCTCTTGTTCCTTTGGCGAAGACTCAAGGTGTAACCAGAATTATAATGAATTAAGTAAACGATTCAAATCTGCAGGATCAGACGGTATAATAGCAGTCGAATGCAAATCTTAAACAGCTATGTAGATCCAATCTATATTCTTTTGTTACGGAGAAAAGTTAAAGAGGTTTTCATACCTTAAGCTGAAAAGATCTCATACCCATTAGTTCAACATCATTCTAAAAACCCTAGAACGGCTTATCGAGATTCACATACTCACAAACGCAACTTCTCTCTGCAGCTTAATGTGCTTTTTGCAAAGGTAAATCGGGGGACACAACCTTGCATACGTTAGTACATACCATCAAGTATTCCCTTCATCATAGGCAGTATACGATGGTAGGCTCTCTACTTGTAGCTGACGCTTGCAACAGTGTCGGTTGGCACATCGTTGATCGCAGATGCATAGTCAACTGTGAACTTAGATAGCGCACTCGATTAATTGATTAATCTTCTGTTTACTAGGCGGGCAATAAACTCAAAAATGAGTGGGACATCTGCCAGAAAATCTGTCCGTAGAGGAAAGCCCCAAGGTGGCGTTCTATCCACTATTTTCTGAAACTTAGCAGTTAATGAACAACTAACATTCCTAAACGCAGAGGGTTACAAAGTAATTTCCTATGTAAATGACGTTGCTATTACCGCTTCAGGAAAGCTAACAAGTATCTAAAAGAAACTCATATAATGCCCTCGCGTATTAATAATCTAATAAGATGGGCAGATCCGTTAGGAATGACTGTAAGCCTCCAAAAAAACCGAACTTGACCCCTCCTCTTGGATATACAAAATTCTATACGTTAACCGAGCATCCATCATTGGCGCAAACGTAACATTTTCTGGCACAGCTAAGCATTTGGGTCTGATCATGAAGCCAACATACAAGAAGAAGTTAAAAAACTTGCAGCACCGCTCTTCCCTTGGAAGGAAGCCGTCAAATATAAATGGGGATCCTGACTATATGTTTCGGTTACACCAACACTATTGAACGAGCTCGTTGTTTTTTGGACTGCGTTGGACAAAGCGTTAAAATTTAATAAGCCAAGGTCCAAACATCAGTATATTTATGTATTGCGACAGCACCTGGGCATTCTCTTTAACCAGAAACCCCTCGACATTTTTAGGATATCTATATCTTTACGGACAGCGAAGCTGCAGCCAAATCCTTGGAATCAATCTTCATAAAACTAAAGTAGCCCATGTTTCAAGGAGATGGGGGAGCACTTAACCATTCATCTTTGTTGTGTGCCATAGCCAAAGGGGATTGTAACCCCGATAAACCCCCAAAAACGGAGCTTTTGCCTATTTTGCCAGAAAAAGTTATCTAAGTTGCTGTATACGAAAGCTAAAAGCCACCGAAAGAGTAAACATAAGGGCAAGTGGCTCAACATATCTCCCGATTAAATAGAGGTCAAAGCTGGATCTGGAAAGAAAATTCCATCCAAGCCTTTGTAGCATGACGACATAAATGATTTGAGAAATTAAACTTCAGCCGACAGCCAAATCCATCTTACTTAGGCGGCGCTGCAGTCCAGGGTGAACCTGGGCCTCAATCAATAAGCCTCTCCAATTAGCGCGGTCTTTGGCTAACTCCTTCTAGTTGCCCACTCCAAGTTGGTTGAGGTCCCCTTCCACTTGCACGCGCCATCCAAGACGAGGTCTTCCTCTACTGCGTTATACCTCCGGATTAGAGTCGAAGATTCTGTGGGCTGGAGTCATCTTACACGCCCAATGTACAGGTTTTTGAACAGGTCAATGTCGCTGCACAGCTCGTAAAGTTCGTCGTTGAATTGTCAACTCCAGAACCCGTCGGGACCCAATATCTTACGAAGAATGTTTCTCAAAAAACGACCAAGGATATCTCCATCCGCTTTTAAAAAGGGTTCATGCTTCGGAACCATAGAGCAGGATTGGGATTACTAGGGTCTCATATAGAGTTTCCTTGTCCGGGAGAGGGCCTTACTCCACAGTTGCCTTCTCAGCCCAAAGAAACAGCAATTGGCCGGCGTTATTCATCGTTTGGTTTCTGAAGAGATGTCGTTTTCAGATGTGATAGCAGAGCCGAGGTAGACAAAGTCCCTTACTACCTCCAAGTAGGATAATTACCGACCTAAAGCAATGTTTCCTGTGGGCCCACGAAAAAAATATCAAAATTCTCGAAGCTGAAATCTAGGCTATTGACCATTTAACTTCTTCATCTCCTGAGCGTCTCTCCTGGGTACAAATAATACCAATTCTCAGCTGACCCGCTTTCGGTGGTTCGAATTCGTAGAAGAAGGCCGCCATCATTTAAGCAGCCATCACATAAAATTAGGCAAACTGAAAACGAATTTAAAACTACAATAGGTCGGCCAATCTCTCGTAATTACCGCACTTAAACAGCAACAAAGAGCGGAAAGTGTTTTTGACATTCTGTTCATTTTATGGTTCGCCTTAGCCAATGAAGTAATCCCTGACGACATTATCTTCTCCAACCATATACAACCGACCGACAATCAACAACCAACAACAGACAATCGGCGACCAACAACATATCGCGCATTGGGATTTCCGTTTTGCCGTGTCGCCTTTTGCCGCAACGCGCTCCTCCTAAAGCTTACCGCTTTGCCCGCATTGTGAATTTTATTGAGTACGACAGTGAAATAATAAATTCTCCTCAAACAGAAAATCACTTTTACTGGCGCGATTTCGTGCATAAATTGGTAGCTGTCGCGACCAAGAATCGACGGACGCCGGCTGTCGCCAGAGTTGTGAGACAATTTATGTTATATGAACGAGAGTTAGTCTTAGTCATGAGTGCGCGTGGGGTTGTGGTATGTGACTATTGTTACTCTGACTGGCACGAGTCAAAATCGAGTACTTACATATGTACGAGTACATATTATCTGCTATAAATAAACTAAACCTTGTTATCTGACAATCTAAGGAATTCCAAATCCCAATGGATACTACTCGTATCAAGGATATTGGCTTCACCTGAGTGGAAGTTTTATGACCAAACAATTTAGAAATGAAACCATCGAAACACCAAAATCGACCCTTACCCACACTTGCGGGTAAATTACTGCGAACTATGGTATGTACTCGTACATACCGTTTGGTGGTTATCGATTGCCATAAACACCTTAACCTCTGGACGGGCTTAAAATAGATCAATCTTTCACCCAAACCACGTACGCATAACTTAATTATCCGCAATAAACTTTTGTTAGTAAACTACAGAAATCCACCCGATTGTATGTTACATGTACGAGTAGGTACGAGTATCTATGTATTATACAGCCAACACCCTATTGCCCGGGCCACGGTAGTTTCAGTCAATAAAAGTTTTGATTGAATCGAATCCCTAGAGAGCAGTAAGCTTGACTTTCCCCTTTCCCCATTTCATGGATCCGTCCTGAAAAGATGTGTTGAAGGATGAGGATAAAGGGATGCTTTAAACTTTACTATTTTAACGATTGCGGGAATCTGGAGGGAAATTTTTGTGAAGGAGGACAACTCACATTCGCATACTGGCAAGGATTATAGTAGTGTTGATATCTATAGTACAATACAAAACACTGTCATTATTTGACTGACAGCAAAAGGATTACAGGCCATTTTCTGAAGGGGTTAATGTGGATAGTAACCAGTCGAACGGCTTTCAGTTTTCAGTTGAGAGCGAACGTTTTGTCGTGACAGTAGAGAGCGATACCGGTACGGTACCACACCTTTATATCCGCTCTCCAGTTGGTTATGTAAGTGGGATACCCAAACCATATCGAACTGGAGCTATTTATACATTATGTAGATACAGATACTTTGGCGTGCATTCACAAATGCTATCGAACAAGTGATCGCCAATTGTGTTGGCACCTATACAATTTGAGATGTACATTCACTTGAGATTGGGTTGGGAGCTGTAAAGACCTGAAATAGATTGCTCGGACGTTAAATTTGTGCTTTAGGGGGAAACACATGACATGAACGTGTGTGGTGTGGTGTGGTTCCATTGGGCTACATTTGCAAATCGCACGATTTTCGATGGGGCTAGGTTTGTTACAAAGATTCGATCGCAGTCATTAAAATGAACGACAAAATGCAAAATGCTATTCAACATGTGGTGCCGAATATACTGTATACATGAGTAGCTACAGTAAGAGACCTTTATTTGATGTACAGATAGGTGGGTGGGTAACGCTTTGAAGCAAAATGCCTGGGAATGAGTGAATTTATTTGCAAATCGGGACAGAATTTGACTGCAACAATGATCGGCTTGAAAGTTTGTCACAGAGGTTTGTTCTAGGTTTGTTGATATTAAAGATGGAGAGATGCACAAACGGCTTTTCAGAATGTGGATGCAGATAGACTCGCTAACTAAGGTAGAGTAGATTTACTCCTACATATCTTGATTTTTGTAGCTACTTTCTGCCGTGGCTAGAGGCGATCTCAGTTAGGGCAATTTCCCCAATTCTGACTTATGGTATTTAAGAATTTTAGTATCTGCAGTGGCTTAAGGAAGGCGTCTTCGTGTACAATTTGACTGAGATTACTGGTAGATCTTTCCTAGTTCCAAAAAGATAATAATTTGTTCGCTTTCGAAATATCATTGCATCTATCCCAGTGTAGGTCGGAGATTAGTTTCGACGCATCACAAATAGTGTCATGCCTTGCTCTAAAACCAATCTGATTGTCCGGGATAATTGTGTTATCTCCAACCCACAGCTTAATTAACTTCTTTTTCAAATACGTTCCTTAAATTCGAAAGTAAACTAAAGGGTCTTTTTTTTGTAAGTTGTTTTTAATATGGCCACACTCAGGCACTTGATATCTGACTCTGTCAACAAAAATTGTTTTACAATTCTTCATGCAAAGGTTCACTCCCGAGTAACGTTTTTACTTTGTAGAAACCTATTTCCCAAATCTAATGTTTTTAGAATGCTACGCCGATTTTACGGTCACCATTATCGACCAAATGAGTCGGCTGTTCGCAACACAATTGAACAATTTAGCACTACATGTACTCTTTGAACTTCAAACCACTGACAAGAATACGCAGAGTGCCTACAGATGAAAATATCGACGCCATTGAGGCCAGTGTCATCGTGAGCAAGAACTTGGCATGCGTCCATCGACTTTGTGGAAGATTTTCCGCAAGAATCTGGCTGTACACGCTTACAAGATTCAATTCCCGCAAGGATTGAAACCAACGCTGACGTCCTGACTTCGTTGATTGGGTACTTGGACTATTGGAACCTGATCCACTATTTTAGAGTCAAATTTTGTTCAATGATAAGGATAAATTCCTGAAACAGGTTTTGTTGATAAGCAAAATTCTCGAATTTGAAATGAGAAAAATCTGAAGGCGGTCCGTCAGTATCAGATGCACCCCGTGCCGTATTTCTTCAAAAATTAAGAAAATTGAAATGTCACTCTCAATTTCGCCCGGTTCAAAGCCATGACCAACAATTTTTTTTTCCAAAAGTGCGTGAACATGGTCTGGAGGACATCTGATTTCAAAAGGATGATGCCATATGCCATAGTGGCAACGAAATGATCTAGATATTGAAGGAAATGGACCTGTGGCGTGGCCTCCTACATCATGAGATTTTGACGCCGCTGAATTATTTTCTGTGGGGTTCTTTTAAATACTTGGTCTATGAGGTCAGGCCAACAACGATTCCATCGTTGGAAACTAACATCGAGCGCACCATTTGTGAGATATGGCCTCAAATGCTCGAAAAGGTGGCTGAAAATTTGAGCTCCAGGATGCAGTTTCTGACATCATCCAGTGGGGAGCATATGCCCGAGATCATTTTATGTCAAAGAAAATCATCTACCAAATATAAAAAGTCTTAGCTCGTTTGCTCAACTGGTGTGTATTTTATTTCAATTTCAAATCTTACAGCTCTTAAAAAAATAACCCTTATTTGACAGGAGATTATCAGTGTTACAGTGCTACCATTTTTTCGAATAATAACCCGTCGGCTAGTACGCATAATTCAGCTCATTATTAAGAGCATTGTTATATAGCGTAGTAAAAATATCCTTTACTTTCAAAAAGTAGTTCAATTCAACGTTTGGGATACCGTCTACTCCCGAAGACCTTTTTGTTATTCAGTGACTGCAAGATGCACTCATCTCATCATGAAGATATTGACCGTCGACCTTGCCGCTTCAGACTACTCTTTCTGGACCTGCGCCAAACCTTGTTATGTGACTGTGATCTTTCCACCTGAACAATTTTTATATCTGTTGGAACATATCACGATTACTGGACTCTTTATCCCGAATTCTATTGTCCCAGTACCGCCCCTTAGCGCCTTCATAGCAGTCTACTTTTGTATGCGTATATTGCGTCAATTGTGGTCGTTCAATATTTATTAGTCTGGTTGTCGTCGGAATGTTGTATACCGTGCCCGTTTCTTGTAAATACATGTCGATCTAGTCTTTTCTGAATTCGTATTGTGGCTATGAGTCTGTGGCTATGAGTCTGTAGTGACCTTAGCCAATACGCTGTTGTTTCCGTTGATGGCTTCAAGTCCCCTGCCACCGATGACATATAGTATACCCAGTTATGTTACAAAAAGGTATAGACTAGCTGTAGTCTGGCACTGGCATACAAACCGGAATCCTGGCGATGAGTGGGAGTAACCTTTATACCGAAGATCTGGAAAGATGACTACACGCTCCCCAAGAGCATCAAACTTATCAGTCTGACCTTCTTCATGTTGAATAGAATAGAGGGTATTGTCGACTGCCTACTGACTCGGAATCAGGAATGCGCTTCTAAATCTGGTGGGCAGAATTAAAGTCGCGCTCGACAAAATGCAATTAGCACTAAGTTTTCGACAAGGCAAATTTTGATGGCGTGTGTAACTCGGCCAGACAACATGGCGTAGGCGAATCACTAGTTTTATGTTTAAAAAAAGATGCTAATGATAGAGGACCCTGATTCCAGATGTTGACTGCGGCCAATATGTGATGGCGGAGGAAAACCGAGGTTTCACTGTCACTAGTTGTGACGTCTATGCTCAAGCTGTACTGTGGCAACTCGTATACAGTCTGTTGGCCGTGTCTGTTCTGAAGCGCAGGCAGCCCGAGATGTGATCTGTGATTGGTGTTCTAGTGTACCTCCGAGTCAATTTTCTCAAGACTGCGTTTGTTCTATTTACGAAATGGAGGATGCTGGCTGATCTGAGTCATCCAGTTGATGTCTACATCAGGATCCGTTTAATCAGTACGGGTATCATCCTGGATAAAAATATGTTACGTCGAAGGACTCCGAAGGCGCTGTCAGCCTACTAGTAGTCCAAAAGAGCTGTCCGCAAGCATGCTGTCACCGGAATCTACATGGCTTTATTAGAGCCATCCTATGCATCAATTCGGACCTCTCACGAAAATACGTCACTGTTGCTTCGCCGATCTTGCTTAGATGGAGATTTGATGATCTTGCGCGCTAGCTGTATTTTGATTTTGGTCTTATGGATATGGAGAAATACGCAGTACTGATGGGAACGAACTATATTATGAAGAATAGGTGACGTTTGCTTCTGTAGCAATAACCGAGTTGCGTCTTCCTAAGCCCTCTAATGACTCATACGCAAGAACAAGAATACAAGACTCAATTTTACGCAGTCGGTATACGAAATTTGCTGAGTTTCAGATCACAGTGAGATCACGGGAAATGAAATCGCCAATGAACTTGGTAGACAAGGCTGAAAGTTTTACAGGACTCGAATCGGTTATTGATTTTATTGACAATTGGGAGTCATATGATCATAACTGAATATGCTTTCAGAACAAACGAATGCCTTCCGTCATCTCTAAGAGGTCAGCGGTTTTCCTGATGTCCTTCAGTAGAAAAAACTGCAAGTTGCTTACTGCCATCCTGACGGAGTACTCCTTGATGTGGAAGTGGTGACAACATCGCGGAGTACTACCTCTGTCTACATCCGCCCTACGTACGAAAAAGATTGCAGGTACTCGGAGATAACGTTGTGGTCGTTCTTTATCAGTGGAGTGCTAACTCATCTTTTTTCGCAAGACTGAGAGATTTCAGTAAAAGGTACATACAAGGAGTACAGTGTACCAATTTTTTGCATGAGTGCTCTATTCCGAAAGAAAAGAAGTCTCATAAACTCGACCTCGTCCGAGGCGTAAGCCCTTTGCCTAAATTGAAACTGGATGTGATTCACTCATGTATCCTAAAGTTTACTTACGAAGTTTTCATGTACTTCTTCAGCATCATTGGCAATTTTATTGACACTCTGTTTATGATGGAGTTTTATAATTCAGAGCACTCGGAAAGGGTTCTGCAAGCGCAAAGCATTCCAGCGTTTGTAGATAGTCTTTATCCTGATTTGCGGGAACATTTTGAATAGTAACATCAATGTCTTCCATTACAACAAAATCACTGTTCCTTTCTTTACTGTTCTGTTCTAAATTCTTTCCAAGCTCTGCAATGGATTCTCTCTCTAACACTGGAACCCGGTGGACTATAAACTACATCCACTTTATCGTTTACTTCTGTTTAAAAATTCAACACAAAAAGGTGACTAGTCCCAAAAAAGCAGGACTAACCTCGGCTCTAAATACTTTGAAGTGACTCATGTAAGTAGTCGGTCATGCTGACTGTTGACACCACCGTTGATACCAGTAGACGCCACGAAAATTTGAAAAAAACACAACTGATGTCATAGTGACATGACTGAGTATCGCCAAGTTGATGCCGCTCAATGCTTACCATAATCGTAGAATACGCAGCCACCCAAATATAACAGCAAACTTTACGAGCTGTGCAGGAATACTCGTATCGACTTGGCCAGAAAAGTACGCAGCAGTCGTTAGAATTGATTAGTACATGTGAAGTCTTCGACTCCCACCTAGATGGACGACGAAGTAGAGGAGGATCTGACCACAAGTGGAAGGCGACATCCCTCATTTTTCTTCAGATAAGCAGGCGTTAATTCCGCTTATTTTACTCGTAGAAAGCACTTGCCGCTATCGTCTTTCTATTCGTAGCCAAATTGTTTTGCTACATGTGCTTGCCTCCCAGTATATCGGTTGTAACGTTTCTGTCGGTCGCTTGTCATTAATGCCGCCGATCTTCAGCACTTTGTGGTCCTTGCGGTTTATTGTAATGACAGCCGTTCAATAGAATTTGTCCGCGGTTGTGGCGGCTGACGGTATCCTGGCTGCAAAAAGGTACTTTTCCGAGTCTATAGTGCCCGCTCGGGCATCTATTATTCTGAAGGAGCAGCAGAATTAAAAGACTCAACTGTAAATGGAAGCCATAACAGCAGACGCAGGTTCATTTATTTTTATCTAGAATATGTCTCTGATCGGAAATGTGATCTTTTTCTTGCAAGACATCTTCGACCCATCTGCGTACATTTCTATCGAGGAACTACGAAATATGGTTTTCCGATTTTACGGCAAGTCTGCTGGGAGTTCATGAAAAACTGGAGCTACTCATCACTGGGTTTATGCCACGAAGCGGTTTCTGTTAGGTTCTTTAATTTAGGATGGAATTCACCAAAACTGCAAACTTCTTCCCTAAGAGCATATGAAATATGTCTATATACCGATCTCAACTCTTAGCATTCAATAGGATACTTTAGGCCGTTTTGCTGCTCCATCAGTTTGAATGCCTTCTCGACTTCTTGTCAAGCTAGATCCAATTAGATCACCTTGTCCTTCTGGTCTCCACATTCGGCAAGACGACATTAAGACCCCTAGTGAGATTCTTGCTTCATTATAACGTTTAGCTACAATTTACATCAACATTTGGACAAGGACTCTGTGGCAAGATCAACAATTTGAATGGAGTCTGAACAGGTTAGTGTAACACATATGCATTTCACCTCTTTACTCGTTGATTACGTTTGCTGCTTAAGCTTATCTCCTACAGAAAATCACTTTAAAAGATCAGATTTATTGCCCCATATCTGATCCAATTACACTGAACACAAATAAGACTTACCGGCATCTCAAATGGTCCAAATATTTACCGCAGATACGAGTACAAGTACAATAAATTTAAATTTATTGACTTTCAAGATCCAAGACCATCTCTCAACTTCTGTAACCGCGTCCAATTGACGATCGCAACAAAGTAAATGGCAACCAATTAATGGAGTCAATGATTACCTTCACCGTAACTGCAAAACACCAACAAACAGGCCAGCAAGTTCATTAATTTCTTTCTCACTTCGATGTCATGATCATCCGTCTGGCTGCAAGACATGTACGACTTACGAGCACTCGTACATCGCCGTCCCCGTTGAGTATGTCGCATCGTATTCGTACCTACCTATCTACCCACGGCATAAAGACCGACTTGAACCTTTCCAATTAAAATGAAATTATCGCATGACAACGAACAAAAACGGACGACATACTCGCAGATACTCGTACACATGAACGGTGCTCCAGGAACAGTATCAGTACCGTCACCAGATCATCAGAATGTTACCGATCAACGAGTGAACAGTTAGTGTCTTTTTTTTTGTTAAGTTTTTTTGGTCACCACTTCCGGTTCTGAACACGGACCCCTTGGACCATCCTTCAAACGGGTGAATGTCTTCGTAGCGGTCACTTTGCTGTGACAGATGTGGATGGGAGTGTTTGAAAGGAGAACCCATCTACTGGCAAATTATTTAATTACAACCATTTATCTGGGTCCTCCAATAATAAAGGACGGCGAAATTCCACGATATTATGCATTACGAGTACATGCTCCTTTCAAGCGGAATAAAAAATTTGAAAGTGCTGAGTGCACTTACCAGGAAGTGCTGAGTGAGCACTGTGCCGCGCACTACACACATCCACTTGGTAGAAAATGATTCGTTTTACACACATGATGGAGGCTCGTAACGTTCGCCTTATTACTTCTTCTTATCATGTGCACGACTGCATACCAAATAACCCTACAGATACGAGTATACGAGTATAGATACTCCCAGTCGCTGCTTCATCTCAAGGCATGTGTGTAGGCAGGCAGGCAAAAGGAACTTATCAAACGTCCTCAGATGGCGTGAAATTAAAACCTGCATAGAAGATGTCCTCATATCCTTCTTTAAGGTTGTACAAGTTATCTTCTTTGTGGGAGAGTCTTTCAGATGGCGACAGACGTTTGAGAGTTTAGAGGACAGGACAGACACACTGACACAGCCACAGATACAGCCAGAGATGCAAACTGCGGAGGAGCAGAATGCTTTACGATGAATGGAGGTGGAAATAACGATGACAGTCGCATTGTCACAGCGGCGCTGAGCTTAAATTTGTACGAATATCTACCAGACCAAGTCGAGTCAACCCACAAGTATGAAAAATATCCAACCACGCTTGTGTGTGTGAGGACGATTATCACCGTGGTAAAAGGATTTTGATTGCGTCGTGTTTATCACTTTCATGTTGTGCTCTTGTGCTCTGAATAATTAAAAACGAACAGTCACGTGTTACGATGAACGAAGGACGTTGTCGTACGTTCCATTTTGTACATGTAAATCGTTTGCGTGTAACTTTGTTGCAAAGTTGAAAGGAGAGAATTGACAAATGGCATGTCAAAGGAAATAGCTACTGGTTGGAAAATACCAGAAGCTGGGAGCAAAACTATGTACGAGCAGTCAGTACATACTCGTAAACGGGGTGCTGGAGTATCAAGTTCCAGTGAAAGGTTAGAGAATGTACATATGCATGACTTGTGCTGGGAAATGGGATTTTGGCACCAATTACGGGTATATTGTGACCGAGTTGAGTCTGGATTTTAGAACCAACTGTGGACAAGAAAATGAGGATAATTAAAGGAAATGGGAAAGGAGAGAAGTTCCTAGAGTAGATATGCGTTAAGAAGAACACCTTTCATAGCAAATTGGAACCTAAACCACTTCGAGTCACTTGACACTCAAAACGGGACATACTTTCAACAGACCTATAGGGCAGATTTTAGGTCTAAGAGAGAGTCTTTAATGCAAGGTGTTCCGTCCCATACTTGTATGCGCAATGTGGCCAATACAGTACGTCCCTTGTTCATTAGTGTTACTACCAAATCAGAAATGCTTCTGAGCAACATTACAATAAGTAAGCCGAAAGAAGGCAACCTCTCCACCTGTCAAAGGAACTCCAAAGCCGTTGCAATTATCTCCACTATAAGAGCTATGCCAAATTTTCGTCTTAAAGAAGACCTCACTGCAAAGAAACACCGGATTCCATTAATTGACCACACTCAGATGAACCACCACTAGTTCTCATTCACACCACCTCCATCACAAATCTCATCAAGAACTTTACGAAAACAAACGTGACCGACACCAGAAGCCCTTCACCATAGTCACTTCGAAAAGCGTCGAGTTACGTACTTTGATCCATGCAACAAGGACGTGAACTCAATGATTGATATTACAATACAAAGTGTGCAGACGTGGTGCCGCTACTATGTGATACCACCTATGGGTTTGAGATGGTAATTTTCGAGTTCCTAAACATCTGTCAGGTGCCAAACATCATGAGAGTGCCTAACTCATTGGGATATGAGGAAAAATCTCACGCAACTAAGGAAACGACAGAAGGAATTGAAACATCGTTTCTGGATGGAGGTTTATGATGGAGCAAAGTTGTTTTACTTCTCTGGGATAACACATGGTGAGTACACTGCGGAAGTTAAGAACTTGGGAAGGGTCATATAGGTTATGAAATACCGCTCACTTTCATGGCTATCTACTAGTAAATCGCATAGAGGATGTCACTGATTCGACAAAGTACCAAGGGTGAGTGGGAGATAAGGAGATTCTATATAAGACCTTGATCAACGCAGTCCTACTTTATGGCGCAGAAGAATGGATCCAATCGAAAGCGAATGGAGATATTCTAAGTCGTTTCCAGACAAAAACGCTTCGAAAAATAAAAATATTGGGTCCCGTCAACGACGAACTATACGAGCAGTCCAGCGACATCGACTTAGTCAGAAAACGGCTCATCAATCGGCTGAGTTGCTTAGGACATGTTGAGCGAATGGACAACAATGCACCGGCCTGCAGAGTCTTTGAATCTAAGACCTTAACTTAGGTGGCACGCACAAGCACAAGCGGACCTCAACCGACATGGAGTGCGCAACTCGAGGTAGTTAGCTTAAGGCCGGACTAACTGAAGATGCTTGTTAGTTTAGGCCTACGTTCACCCCGAACTGTAGCGTTAGTAAGCAAGTAAGCAGGAATTCATGGTACACATGGTTTGTTTG
The DNA here is from genome assembly GCA_963966105.1 of Volucella zonaria. Classification (NCBI taxonomy): domain Eukaryota; kingdom Metazoa; phylum Arthropoda; class Insecta; order Diptera; family Syrphidae; genus Volucella; species Volucella zonaria. Next base: position 68,922,204 of record OZ014531.1, on the reverse strand, counting down.
GGAGATACAATATAAACGGCATAACGCATCCGTGTCCACTATCGGAAATTGAGAAGAAACGAAGTCTACCTGAGAAGGAGTGTTTATTGTGCACTCCAATGTCAGGAGTTGGTAGGATCGTTTATGATAAGGACGTTGTGCACATTGAGTTGCAAGCTTCACACAGTCATAAGGAAGAAGGAGCTGATGCTGGTGAGGAAATGATTTAGTACACAGAATTGTAGACAAGAAACAAATGAAGGATATCCAGATTGAGGAGCAGGAATTTCGATTCTCAGGTGGTGGCGCAATAAATTCGAAGCATTTTGTAGATGACGCAGTGTTTGAAGGAGGATGACAATGATTCGAATGAAAGCGATGGTGAAGGGCGGGAGGACTTGGGATCGAAATCAGAAAGCGGCGACGAGTTCGAAGATACCAAGAGGCAGAAGAATGTGATCCCGATAGCAGTGAGTATGATGAGGATGACGAAGATGTTTATATCGAGGATAAAGTGATCGCCTGTAATATGAATTGGAAGGATCATTTAGCACACAAAATAAGGGAAGCCTACCTCAAACGGCAGTCAGAAGGAAAGGCTCTTATGAAGCTCGTTTACTGAGTGTATAGCAATGCGGAAATGAAGAAAAAGTCCAAAGAACAGGCTGAAACCGACGACCAATCCAATAAAGATGAATTGCAAACAGAGAAATACATCAAAGACAAGGGCGAGTCCTTCTTCTTTGAGCAATATTCTGATACCACACTAGAACAGGTCAACATAGAGCTAATTAAGAAATGCTCCATCACCGGTCAATGGAAAGCATCAGATGATGTAGAAACCCTTTTCAAGTTGGATGACGTGAGTGACAGTGAACATTTTGGCGATTTTGAAGATTTGGATAAGGGAATTAGGTATTCCGGCAGTAAAGTTGTGGCTATTAGGAAGCGTGATGTATAGAAGGACGTCGTAGAACCCGAAAATTTTGCAAAACGAAAAACGGCAAACTGATGGCAAAGAAGATGAAACTGGAAGCAAAATTCGACGCAGGATATGACAACAAGGGTGACGAAGAAACTCGTATCACCAGGGACCACGAAGAGTTGAAAGCAGATGTGCAGAAGGCATCCGATCTGAACAAAAGTGAATTTGCAAACTTAGACACCTAAGAGTTCAAATCGGAGGGTATTCAATTCAATTTTCAATTTTTATTTTCATTCATTAATTAATTCTTACATGCTAGACAAAATAACGCTTAAAAATTAGCTTAATTAACTTACAAATATTCTTATTCTAACTTACTGGCCCCATGCGGGCACTCTAAGTTAAACCTAACACTTACACTATGTCTTTCGACGAATCTTACGTTACATGTTTGTACTATCTCTATTCATTATTAAAACTAAGAAAACATTTTTTAGTAAAAACTTAGTAACATAATTTTTTTTTTTTACTTTATTATAAAACTTAAAACTAACACTTACAAACTACCTAAGAATAAATCTTAATCTACTTAACCTACTTACATCTAATACATAACATACAAATATATATATATACATAATATATATATACTTAATATATAAATATATATTATGTGCATATATATATACTTTTTTTTTTAAATTTTTTATTTTTTATTTATTTTCTTAACTTAAACCTACCTAAAACTATGGAAGCCGGCCATGGCTAAAAAAAGAAATTAGGCTGACCCACTTTGCTTCACGTGAAGCTATCTATTGCTGGAGGAATTCGACGACGACGCATCCTCCTCTTCAACAAGCCACCAAAATTGTTGGTGCTGCCGAGCAACATCCCTCATGTCGCGACTCCCTACCGCCCTACTGAACCGGAGACGCTCCGCACTGCCGTGTGCGACGTCTCTGTCGTAGTTGAGTCGCCTGTCCGCAGCTTTTCGAGCAACGTGAAAGATTAGCGGCACCGCCAATCTGTCCTGGATCAGACCTTTGCTATCTAGGTAGAGGAACGCTTCTGGAGGAATATAGCCGTCAAAGCGAACTCTCCCGTGATACATATAATTAGGATAGTAAGCCCCGGAGATCAGGTTGTTCGACAATGTCATTGCTCTTGCAATGTACCTTCGAGTCAACTTAATAACAAAATTGTCCACTCTTATTAGGTTCGCCCTATTGTACAAGACCTCATTACGATAGAATTTTATGTACTCAGACTCTGGTGTTCTGTATAAGCGAAGACAAGCCCTAAGAAAAGCCCTCTCAAACACCCGAATCTTTTCCAATAAACTTGCTCTCACGTTGAACCATACGGGACATCCAAATACAAGCATGGGCCGGATAAGGGCCATGTAGCAGATCACCTCCACCCTCGCATCGAGTTAGCTGTTATAAAACAGTCTCCTTGTAAGGGCAAAAGCACCTTTGGCTCTGGCCAGAGCAACATCTATATGTTTGTTAAAATACAGATATTGATCTAGCCAGATCCCAAGGTATCTGACTACATTTCGACAAGCAAGTGGCTGTCCATGTTGTCCGACGATAGAGAACTTTCGCCAATTCTTTCTGGTATCCCTAGAGGCCCCAGACAAAGGCGTCCTAAACAGAATGGTTTCCGACTTCTGAAAGTTGATTTTCAACTTCCAATCGTCGCAAAATTGTTTAATTTTGTCGAAGTCACATTGCAAAAGTGTATTAATGACCTAAATCTTTGAACCTGATCTGTACGCGATTGAGTCGTCTGCGTACGCTATGGCATGGTGAAGTGAACCTATCAGATCACTTGTGTAAATGTTGAATAGGATCGGCGAATTTACCGCACCTTGTTGCAGACGGTTTTTAATGTTAAATGTTCCAGCGGAAGTCACATCGCCATTCTTCACGATGAACTGTCTACTGGAGAGCATATCAAAAAGAATATACAGAAGTGGTTTACTAATGCCCAACCTGTCCAGCTTGAAGAAGAGTCCCTCTAACCATACGGTGTCGAAGGCCTTTTCCAAGTCAATCAGGCAGGCACCAGTGCACTGTTTCTTGCCTTTGTTCCATTGGATATCAGAAACCAGTTTAGACGCAGCATGAATGATATCATGCCCCGCCTTGAAACCGAATTGATTATCCGGAACTATATGTTTGTCCTCAACCCACTTAGTCAGGACTCTATTGATCACCTTCTCGAAAACCTAACTGATGTTTGGAAGAAGACTGATCGAGCGGAGATTCGCCGGATTGGATGTATCTTTATTCCTTTTGGGAATGGGATGTACCACCGCTGTTTTCCAATGCGCTGGATAATATGCATTATTCATTGCATTATTAAACAGGGTGGTATAAATGTCCACCGCTTCTAGTGGGAGATGTCGAAGCACAATGTTCGGTATTTCATCGGTTCCCACTGATTTCTTACTTCTAAGCGATTCGAAGATCGTTTGGAGCTCTTCCTTCGAAATGAACGGTGGTAATACCCTTTCGTTGGTGATGACATTATTTGCCATATTCTCGTCACTGAACTGGGTGAAACCCGAGTTCTCGAATCGCCAATTCGCAATTTCATTTCGAAGGCAGGAATTGTGCACAAGGACTCGACTCTCCAGGTCGTGGTTCGGGCCAATGATGTCATTCGCCTTGTACACTTCCTGGAAAGTCGCTCCTATAGCCTCTACCTTCTCCTGCGGATCCTCGACCACAAAGAAGTTGTCATCATCAACGGCCTCATTTGGATCAATGCCTGCTGCTATGCTGCTACAAGTATTTGTTCGTTGTTCGTCGTTCGGGCGATTCTAAAACATGGAGGTCGTTCTGATTATTTCTCCGAAATATTTTATTTATTTGCGGGAACATATTCGGGTTGCTGGTGTTTACAGCCCGAATTTTGTTGTTCCAATACAAACTTACAGAATTTCTGTAATTTTCCTTTATTAAGGTTTGAGGTTTTTAATCGACGACTTCAATGTCATGATCTCCGGGTTATGTCTGTCAGTGAACTGCCTGTACAAGGTTTTTAGTCTTGACAGCAGTCTACTTTTATGTCGGTGCAGTGCGTCAATGGTTGCGTTGCGGAATAAGTCTTCGTTATCAGTGTGTTGATACCGTGGTATCGTTTTGTCCATAGTTCGTTTGATTGTCTCGTCCATATCTGTCAATCTCCTCGTTTGACAGATTTCTATTGGACGGAGGGTAGAGAGAATTCGAGGAGAGTGCTCTCGTCAGTATTCTTGAGAAGTGTGTCCAACGCACCCTAGTATAATTGTAGGAATGCCTTTGAACATACTCATCCAATTCCGCAATCTCGTTGGGGACAGTTATTTCGGTGCTGAGACCGCAATGGTCACTGTCATACACGAAAGTGCGTAGACAGTTTGTAGTTTGTTGGTTAGTGCATGTCAGTTGTATTCGTGAGTCGAACAGCAGAAGATCCAAATAGGACCCGTGTCTGGGAACGACGGACTATCCGTCGCCTTAAGCCCGAGTCGGTACGTTATGCTGTGCTGACCCCACCAATTGAATAGTAGGTCCCATCTAGTATTTGGTGTATTATTTCCCCAATCACTATGTTTGACGTTGAAATCTCCGCCGATAATAAAATAGTTGTCTTCCAATTCCAGCCTCAGGAATTGAAAAAGTGTCTCGAGCTCTGAGATGAATAAGGTGGATTGAGTAGCCTTAGATGCATAGACAGACACCATGTATAACCGCTTTCCACTACGGAGAGGGATGTACATGACGCATGCTTCCAGCACCTGAAACCTACGTAATCGGAGGGTATTGTCCATCCGTGTATGTTCGTCTTGGATTTAAAAATACACATGCCGAGTTCATAGAAAACTTCGATCTGTTTTACTCAGTTCTGGTGGGTCGTGTCAATTTGGCTGAGGAAAACATTTAAAAATCAAAAAGGACAGGACAAGAAAATTCTTAAGACTCATGATCCTCTCATCCTTTCCATGAGTTGGCGACGATTCCAGACTGTGCCAATTATGATTAAGTAGAAGATAATTTTCGACATCGTTATCTGAAAAACACCTCTAAACACGTGACCTGCAGCATAGCATTTTTTTAAACTAAAACTCGTGAGGCATCCTTTTAAAATTTATAAGAAGGATAGTGTTTTTGTTAAGGGCCCGAAACAGCTAAAATCAAAACTGTCTACGAAATCGGTTCTCAAATCAAAAAATCACATAACTCCCCCGAGGGTTCCTTCCGTGCAACATTTGACAATAGAATTCTACTTAGCGACATTGTCCCGTAGGTGCGAGCTTTGCTGCACGTTACGGTGTCTTGTTGAAAGCAAAACTATCTGTCATTAATGCCACTTAATTTGGGAACAAAAAACAATGGTAGTCATAGGTGTAAAGTGCGCTCCATTGGCTGTATGGCTATTCGAACTTCTTGCTCAGTAAAATGGTCTTAGCGCAAGGGAAGTATTGCCAATTGAAGCATGATATTCAAAATAAATTTCTGCAATTTGCAAGTGTTGTCCTAAGGTAAGTGCATTTATTGTGAAATGGATATCAAACTGAGCGCAAATCAGCTATCAGTTGTCAGCTATCCAATTGGCTGTCGCTAGTGGTGATGCTAGAAACTGATTTTTCTGTTTCCCGGTGTATGGTCAAAGAATCGAACCCAAGACCTTCGGCTTTAAAGTCGAAGAACTTCATTAGGGCACCACACTTTCGTGTGATCTGATGAAGCACTCGTGTTAAGATGCTAACTCTGCCAGCTGCCATAGTGGCAGTTTTCGGGATGTCACAGAAAGCCGACCATTCAAGGATCATCTCAAAAGTGAACCATTATAAAAACCTGTTAAAACTATTTTCACAACCGCACGATTGATTTATGGAAACATATCCAAGAGCGTATTTTGATCAAAGTGCAACTTGCAGCAGAATAAGGAGAAATACATAATCGGTGTGAGAATAGGGGCATCTACCAGAAGGCTTTCTGGGAAGTACAGCGCCAACCAACATCACGTAAAAGACTATGCTTTTCCGATGAGGATCAGCCCAGATGACCCTTTCGAAACAAAACAAACCTGAATGTGCACCGCCAACCATGCCATAAAAAAGATTGCAGGTTCGATTAAGGTCCTGAAGAAAAAAACGGCCGATTGGCGGCATCTATGGCAGATTTATGCAAACTGCCACTGAGTATGAGAAGACTGGCGATTTTCGGAAGAGTGTAATAAGTGGATAATCCTTGTAAAATTCGTTCGTTGGTTTTGTCAAAAATAACCCAGACAGGATCACAGGACACTGGATTTCACTCGCTTTAGATCTTCCTGCATCGCCATCCACCTTACGGACCATTAAAGAGCTATGCATTGTGTATGGGTCTCCGCTTTATTCGCCGTTTTTCGACTTTAAAAAGTAATTTGACGGCATACTTAGCAATGATGAATGTTGATCATCTAGAAAATTGACTGCAACTGCTTCGTTTCAATAACATCATAACCCGAAAGGTGCTATTATCAGACCAGACCAGGTGCGGATAAATGAGATGGAATCCAATGGCATGAGGTAGAGAGATCTTGAACCCGCTACAGATAGTCGAAGAAGATGACGTAACAGAAATAAAAGCAGAAGATGAAACTTGTACCATCCCGAATTTACCACGAAGATACGAAGTGAGCACCTAGCTTCTTGTTGACCAGTTGCTTTACAATTTTCGAATTTTATTCCTCCACAAGGCAGGGCAAAATATCAGCTCAAGCTAACACCACTGATAGACGCCATACCTCCAAAAACCGAGTGTTTCATTTTGATGACCACATGTTAAAAGAGCCTCATAAAAGTCGGTCTAAAAGCCTCAGCTAAAAAGGAACGAGACTTTGATTTATTTGTTTACTGGACCAAAACGAGGATGAAGGTATTATTCAAAACTTTGATCTTCAAGACTACGAGGGCATGAGGTATAAGTCCTCAAAGCCCCCCAAACACTTCTATGATCTAAATTTTAAAAAAATATTCAAATGATATGGCATAATGAAAGAAACGAACGGGCATTTCCATCAGCCAACCTTTAATGGTTTGAGTACTATCTGAGTAGAACTGACATCCCATCTGCTTACGCCTCAATTCATTTGGCATCTGTCCGCCTTAGCCAGAAACTACTGCTTCTATTGATTAGTATCTGCCTTATCCGCACAAAAACTCAGAAACAGCTTCCTGTATTCAATTCAGAAGTTGTAAGCATCACCATCTGCATGAGCGCCTCTTCTCAGAATTCCTTCTTTCAGTGGACCCACTTCCTACTCTACGTACTCGTAAGCATTAGATTTCTATGAATCTCCTTCAGACATAAGCTGCTTCCTTAACTGGCACATTCAATGAATCTATCCGTCATTAATCGTGTAGCATTATTGAATCTGACTCGTATTTGCCTCCTGATTGGCGATTAACGTCTTTTCGATGTTAACTTCCGCGTACAATGTCATTCTCTTCTGTGCTCCTCTTAAGTGGAGCTCTAAGATTTCATCTTGAAATCAACAGACGGTTGCTTGATACTGGGCTTAAGCATCTCCCTTACAGATGGCAATTTCAATTATCGCTTGTCATAACGATCATGTTAATCTTTCACCTGGTCTTCTACATTCTCATCGTCATCGTTATGGTACTCCTCCTCATCTTTGTCTTGTCCTCTTTCATCATGACAAAGTGCATTGCTTCGTATTAGCATTCTCACGCATGGCTTATACGCCGTGTTGTTCGTATCCATAGCCGTAGTACTGGTTACCATACCTCTGTTCGTAGTCATCGTCCTGATAGTATCTTACGGGCATATGTCTTGTACGTCTTTATCTCCAAAGAGCGTGTCAGTTCAGCGGCTTAGCTTGTTTCCTAGTTATGATCCAAATTTATGCTCACGAACAGACACGGCTTTAGGATGGACAGAGTATGTAGGCTTCTCTAGAACTCCTGGAAGGAGGCGGAAGATTATAAATTTTCACACCACACAGTGTTTGGGTACACGCCTGCTTATTTGCATTTACTGCTGCTGTTTGGCGGAGCAATTTGCCTCACCATTATAAGGGGAGTGTGTGGGTGGTTTTCCATAACTTCACTAGTGTGGACGATAAATTTTAGGACTTTCAACGACTCCAACGACGACTGGATGTCGCGTCTTCCTTTGAAAAGTGTACACGCAGCAGGATTATTGCGTAATGTTTCCAAATAGATGACCGCCAACAGCGACCGCGACCAGCACCAAGAGTGTGGATACTCTAGTGTTCTTAAACAGTTTTGCGTGCAACTCGTTCGTCAAGACGTCGTCGTAGCCTTCGTTCGTTGGTAAGGGTTCGCTTATTATGTTCTATAGCAAGGTTTAGAGGTCATAAAGCAATAGAATGATGATGATGGCGAGCAAATAAATTACTTCCGTGAGAGATGGCAGTAATTTGATTATGTTTCGGTCTGTTGGTCTGGTAGTTGTTGGTTGATGGTGGTCATAACCAACAACATCCAACTGGACAGTGGTCATATACCAATTGGATTATTGTTGGCAATGTTCTGGAAACCCACCGGAATGTTTAGGCATTCGTGCACAATGTCAAATACTCTAGGGAAATGAGGTAAATTGTGAATAAAGTTTTTTGTGTTTTTTTTTTTTTTGTTTTTAGCTTGACATTGGAATTTTTGAGTAACCTGTTACACAGTGATCCACACAAAGGGTTTGGATAATTTATACAGTTTTTGGAGTACTATGCAAAAGCTGACATAAGCTACTGGACCTACCATTGTTAAGGGGTGAATATAAATTTCGATGTGGTTCAAGGACTTTGTGGTTATGCTGACTGAAAGTCTCGATGTTCGATTGGCAGTAGGTAGACGAAATACACATTTCATTTGATGTTCTATTGCCATGGGTAAACGAACTGACACACAATGGCAACTATAACATTCCCAGTCACGGAAATTTGGTACGGTTTCATCCACGTTGACTCAGTAAAGTATTAGTACTAATCTGCTCTACATAGCTAAGTTATTTTTAATGTCCGGTGCGGAATTCCTGGATGAAAGCCTAACTCAATGCATTTGTTAAGAATAAGTTATCGTCCCGAAAAAGTCTTGCCCCGGTATTAATACTGTCAGCCGGTCTTAATCTCTATTAAAGTAGGCGAGCCTAATTCCATGGAACAATTCTATCTTCAGTTTAAATAAGTGAGTGGAACTTCATCTGGGAAGAGTAGCAGCTGTAGCAACTGGGACAGAATGGGCTAGACTAATCATCATTGCAGTCGATAGATTTTAAAATAAATTGATAACCCAGGCGACGTAATGATAAACACCAAAAGGTGTCATCGAATTAATCTTGCAGACCTAAATGCAAAGGTCGCAAGTATAACAACTTACTTGTGTCATGATAAGTCTTCACAGCCATAATAACCAGTATGACAAGGTGTACGACTTCCGCGCAAAACTCATAACACTCACATGTTTATCACCTGTCAAGCTGTTCACAGATTTATCTCATCCGCATAGAACGTGTAGATTCAAAGTCAGCTTCGATTAAGATCTACTCATTCATATTATCTCTCCAAAAATTAATATAAACAGAAGGATACGCCATTTTGGAAGTAGAATAACATTTGTCCGGAGTCACCACAGGCATACATATTTTTGCTTTTTTTGTATATACTCGTAATCAGCGCGCGCTCAAAATGTTCAAACACAGCGCGGGCGAAGGAAATTTAGGGAGGAAGAAAAGACAGGTACCGATGTACATTGTTTTTGAATGTTTGTAAATTATAACGACTAGGAAACACAGAGATCGGCAGGGAATTCCATATGGGCTTGAGGGTATACTGATGACCATTCATAGCGAGACGGGTGTTACGGTTGAAAGTTTGGATGGGCGGAATGCTGCTGGCGATTTCAATGGAGCACTGGTGGTGGAAATAGCGATAAAACAAAATGAGACAGGAGACTTTACGTCGGTGTTCGAGGGTGTCAATTGACTGACTGATGTTAGTATCAGCAATGAGTTTTATCGCACGGTTTTGAATCCTATCTAGCAGGTGCAGAGATGTTTTAGGAGCACCTGACCAGATGTGGGCATTGTACTCCAATTTTGGGCGGATGAATGCCTTATATATTGTGGCCAGATCAAAGGGGGTAAAATATTTCTTACATCGCTTGAGGAAACCTAGACATTTCGCAGCATTTTTGGCGACATCGAATATGTGGTCATTTCAACGTAAGTTGTCACTGACGCACATACCGAGAATGGAAAGTTAATCGGTTTCGACGATGCAAGTGCTATTTATGGCTGGCTGCTGTCGCTTTAAAGACAGCATTGTGTTTGGAGGAATTAAATTCCACTCTGTTGATGGTTCCTCAATTAGTTATGCTGCTAACATTGGAATTTAATGTGCTTAACATACGCTGCCGTTCCCGTTCTACAGCCGAAGAGCAGGGACGTGAGTTCGGGAACGAATATGAGAAGCTAACAACAATAGTCAGCAAAGGAATATATTGGATTAGAAGTTGCACTCAAGAGATCATTGAGTGTCGGAGACAGAACGGAGCCCTGGGGCACACCAGCATTTATGCGTGCAATCAGATAACCAGCGAATCTGTTGCTACGAAAACCGTACTGCCGGTCATTAAGAAGTTTTCGTGTTTCGAGACGAGCTAAACTGTCAGCTTTCCATGATCTTGTAAAAAAGGAGCGTAAGTGCAATGGGTCTGTAGGAGGAGAGGGAAGATGATTCGCCTTTTTTAGGGACGGGCTGGACAAATACTGTTTTCCATCTTCTCGGAAAGAGTCCTTAGGAGTAATTTTGATGAAAAAGCTTACGCTGTGGTTTTGCCAGCGTGGAAGAACACCTCTTCAGAAGTAGGGGAGATATACCATCTGGACCAGCGGATTTATGCATGCTGAGATCTTTAAGTACTCTTGCTACCACACGAGTGCGAAAGTGGATTCGTCCCATTGTAGATTCGACACACTCAAGCACAATTTGGGAGTGTTGAACTAGCCGCAATGTGAGCAGCAACCAGATTGGCCTTGTCCAAAAAGCTGACGGCTGGAATGTCATTGTAAATGATCGTTGGGATGGAGGATGTGTCAGAATTTCTAATGTTTTTGACGAACGACCAACATTTTTTACTGCCTTTGGGACATTGCAGTATTTTTTCCTCAGTTTCTGGTTGAATTGGAATTTCACACGCTTAAGTAAGACGTTACAGTCAATCCTGGCTCGTTTAAACTTTTTTCGGTTTTTCTCTGTCGGGTTGGTCTTGTAGGACCGAAAAAACAGTTCTCTAACCCTGACAGCCTCTTTACAGCTCGAATCATACCATTCCTTTTCTTTTGGTTTGATACTCTTCATCCGATGAGGGATAAAGCATCTCATTCCAAAGAGAATAGTTTCTGTGATCATGTCAGCAGCGGCATCCACGTCGTTATGGAGGAAACCTAACGACCAGTTAAAATTCCTAAAGAAGTTGTTAAGTCCGCTCCAATTGGCTTTCTCGTATTGCCATACGGTTCGTTTAGGAATCTTTTTCTAACTGTGTAGTGGGTGTACGAGAATTTAGCTGATATGACACAATGGCCCGACGAGCCTAGAGGGGAGAGCACATCAACGCAGTACTTGTCAGGGTGAGAAGTTAAAAACAAGTCCAGGATGTTGGCAGTATGACTGCCAACGTCTGGTATTCATGTGTGCTCCTTTACAAGCTGGGTTAAGTTATTTTCCGCAGCGAAGGTCTCAACACACCGTCCTTCGAGTGTTGTCTGTCCAGAATGTCGAGGCCAACCAGAATGGTGTATATTGAAATTGCCCGTAATCACGATTTCAGTATGAGGATACAGGGGTATAATTCTTTGAATGGAGTCAGACAGCGCATCAAACTCGTTAAAAGTCGAATTGCTGTCCAGTTTGGTGCTTGTGTAAATAAAGCACTAGTGGATAATTTGCTTACGGAGATTGAATTTGAATTCTGAATTTGAAATTGAATTCTGGATTGGAACAGGGACTACATTGTGGTGGAATTTGGTAAGCTACATCACTACGCACGTAAATGGCGAGACCGCGATGGGGAAAGAATAGTGGCACTAGTTCGTAGCCAGGTAGCTTCAGATCAGGGTGCTCTGAGAGGTGTGGGCGGGGATCTACCTGTGTTTCACTAAGTGCCAAAACAGCTGGTCTGTATTAGCAGACGTGGACGTACGCAGAAAAGTGATTACGTTTTAGCCCGCGTATATTGGCTACGTCCACCCTGGCATCGAGAATATAGATATTATTCGCAAAGACGAACGTTAAAATTAGAGGGGTAAACAGGCGGCTACTTAACATCAACTCAAATCAACAGCTTAGATCAGTGTGTCCTGGTATATTGCTGTAGGAACCGGGAAATATCCAAAAAAGAAAACATCAACAGCAGGCGTGATAGGTACGAGTACAACACGGTATATCAAGAAATGTCAACGAAAAAATGCACAAAAAAAGGGAGGCAACACCATCACTAAGAAACACTAGCAATTACGAGTGGATGACTCAAAAATAATAAAGAAGCCGGATCTACGACGTTGCCCCTTAGATTTTGATCCTGCTACAACTGTTAGAGTTGTACTTCCAACATTTGTATTGGCATGGAACACGAAATCTATTCCTATATACTGGGAAGAAGGACTAACAGCCACTGTACCAAATCTATTAACTAAGAACAAGATGTTATGCCGCTTGCGCTTGGACCACTTTTTAACAGATTAACAATTGATCGAGCAAAAGCTCAAATCTCCTCTGTCAATGGTCTTTACAGATTTGGAGCCTTTTTTTCTAGCAACATCGCTAGGAAAACTATATAAAGCGCTCTTCGAAACATAGGCAAGCCCAGAAGCATAATCGATATTGGAAAAAAAAATAACAGTGTCAAACTGGTTTTAATCTACCAATTCAAGACATGGGAACTGATCGAAGTCGCCATAAGAAAACTTAAGTTTTGCCAGCTGTATCTCTAGTTGGGCCAACATTCCGTCGATAATATACACTTGGATCTGGCAGACTTATCAGACACGAAACCGCCAGGCTGCCTTGATTGACAACCCGCAGGGCAACCGTAGGTGTTAGCGCGGTAGAATCATCTAGCGAATTTACAAATGTCGGAAAGTCGTGACGACATCTTTAGGTTAGCACTGAACAGAGTACGGTGGAAGAATGTAATAGAGACCATTTGCTCCAAAGCTGGAGATTAAAGGACCACAGTCATTGCATTTTCCTGAAAAGTTAGAAATTGAAATATGATATGTACTCGTACATGGCTTCAGTCATTAACAATCGACAACAGTCGAACACCAGATTAGTTTGCAACGGTTAAAAATTCGGTAACCTCTTAGTCTTTTGTGATAGGGGAGTCCTACCTAAGTTTAAATGCTTTCTTAAGCGGCCCTTCTGTTTAAGCAGGGCGCACGACTTAAACAGAAGGGCAAGACGACTTTGTCTGTATCGAAGCAAGGGTTTCGTACTGATTGTTGGTAAAAAATCAGGACATTACGACGTTGCGTATTAGTATAGAGAAAACTCGACGCCGAGGGTGCGACTACTCTTTAAATGTTAAGTTTTTCGGAAAATTACACACCTTCTCGAGTACGCTAGCCAAGCGTGATGTCCCTTTCGACGAGTTCTTGTATCCCGAATTGAGAGGATCCAGCGTCGTTTTCTTCGATTTGCTATTCGAGGTCTACCGTGGAAAGATCCTCTAATCTTACCTCCTTATCGAGGCCGTCTCAAGCTCATTAACCTGAATACCCTTAAAGAACGAAGGGATGCAGCAGACATTTTTTTCATTCACCTACTCCTCTCAGGCTCCGTCGATTGCATGTGTCTTTACAACTCCATTTTCTTTACACTAAATCTTACCCAATTTCCCGTGTGTTGGGTAAAGTAAACTCCAACCTTTCAAATTCGATCTTCTTCACCATCCCTAGCTTTAAGTCCTAGTTTTTTAAGTTTGAATTAAGCCAAACAAATGCAGGCGTTATCCACACCAAAAAAGCGGTAAAGCGGTTGGTCCAATTTTTTATGACTGGGTCCAATATGTGCGGCGTTACTCCAGCAATAGCTTGTCGAATGTTGGCTTCGAGCTCGTCCAAAGTTGTTGGCTTGTTAGCGTAGACTAAGAACTTGACGTAGTCCCAGAGAAAATAATCGAGTGGTGTCAAATCGCATGATCGTGGCAGCCGATTGATGAACGCTCGCCGTGAGATAACCCGGTCGTCAAATTTCTCCTTCAAAACTTCGAGCGTTGCGTCGCTTGTATGGCATGTAGCGTTGTTGGCATGTTGGAACCACAACTCAGATATATTGATGTTGTCGAGCTCTGACCACAGAAAGTCGGTTAGCATCGCTCTATACCTGAGACCATGGACGGTAACGGTGTCTTCTTCCTCATTTCGAAAGAAATAAGGATGCCGCCATTGATGCATTCATGGTTGTTGACATAGCCGCTGAGCCAAAAATGGGCCTTGTCCGAGAAAATGATTTTTTGACCAAAATTCGGATTTCCAGCCTCATCTCACAAACGGCTGGTATTGAACCCCGAACCGTCCGATTGGGAAGCCAATATACTGCCACTTGAGCCACGACCACCCGTTTACAACAAAAGCCACAGAAGATGAGAAATCACTCCTTCTAGTGGAGTTCCTCTTGCAACCATTTTCCTGACTGTATTTCTCCCAAATTCTAAATTAATGATTCTGCTGATCAGCATGTTCTCAATCCAAGGACGTCCAATGATCTGGTGTTTACATTATTAAATGCTCCTTCGATATCTAGAAAGGCGGCCATGGCGTACTTTCTGCTATGCATGTTCTTTTCTAGCTACAACCTCGTATAACGCTGTCTCCACTAATTTTCCTTTAAGGAAAAGGTATTGAGAACCGCATAGGTTGTGTTTGTTGAGTTTCCGTCTTATATGTTGATCAGGAATTCTCTCCAGTGTTGTTAACAGAAGCGAGGAGAGACTTATGGTTCAGTAATCTTTAGCAGAGGAGTGGTTAAGTCTTCCTGCTTTCGGATTTTACTTCTTTTCAATTGGTTGGGACATAGCCCAAATTTAGACAACCGATAAAGATAATTTTAAGCCGAGATATGATGCATGAAAGAGGGTCGTGTAACATGGCCGGAATTATCTCATCTGTTCTCATCCATTTGTAGAAATTGAACGATTTGATCTGACTAGAGATTATGGTTTCGTTGGTTCATCAACATCCCTACAGCTCGGGAAACGAGTTTTCCTGGCTGTTCTCTATAAAGACTCCATTGGAGTCCTTCAGATATCCTGGGGGTGTTGGGACTTTGCTTAACCTAGCTGATTCGTTTATACTTTTTGCCGCTTCGCAAAAAAGAGCCCAAAATTGTTTATTGGCTATTCTTACGTTTCAGCCCTATATTTGGTCTAATCCTCTTCACTTCTAGTTTGGCTTCTCTATGAAGTTCTCTGACCTCGGACGGGTGGTGGTGAGACAGTTCTTAATAAAGGCTTTCCTTAGGTTTGAAGTTGCATAGTTTACGGCAGAGTCAACGGAAAGGCCATCAGGAAGGTACTCCCTTGCGGGAGGTTCCATATTTTCACTTATCCAATTGGAGTACGCCGTCCAGTTAGTTTTCTTAGAATTCGTTGAAATTTATTTCCAAAATGCAAAGTCCGTTGGCGAATCTCATAAAGCGCTTCGTGAAATTTACATATCTACCGCAAATCATTCATCTATGTTAAACGTGCTATTTATTGAATACTCACGCATCAACAAGAATTCGATTCGTCGTCGTGCGCAGTAACTTGCCCTTTGTCCATCCTCTATCTGGAAAATTCTGCGTAAGGATCTTGGTCTCAAGTGGAAAAGAACTTTTTTCTTGGCCAAATGAGGTCGTTTTTTTTTCAAATCGTCATTGGATCGGTCCAATAAGTTGGCATAATATTCCCCATTGATTGTTCTTCCCTTTTGAAGGTAGTCAATGTGGATTATCAAAAAACAGTCGCCATAACTTTATTGGCTGACAAACCCACCTTGGCCTTCTTTGGGGCCGATTCACCCTTAGAAACCCACTGTTTTGACTGTTGTTTGTTCTCTGGTGTGTTGTGATGGATCCATGTTTCGTCCACGGTTACAAAACGGCGCAAAAACTCCTCCATATTGCGATTAAACAACGCCAAACCTTCCTGTGAAGTTGTTACACGATTGCGTTTGTGGTCGACTGTGAGCAAACGCGGCACCCATCTTGCGGAAAGCTTTCTCATGCCCAAGTGATCATTCAAAATTGAAACCACTGAGCCATGCGAGATCCCTACGGCTTCCACAATCTCTCGCACTTTCAATCTTCGGTCGGCCAACACCATATCGTGAATTTTTTCGATTGTTTCGGGTGTAGAGACCTCAACTGGGCGTCCAGGACATTCGGCATCTTCAGTGCTTGTACGGCCACAACGAAATTCAGTAAACCACTTTTTTACCATTGAAATCGTTGGTGCAGAGTCCCCATAGTATTTATCAAGCTTAGCCTTGGTCTCGGTAATGGTTTTTTTTCGCAAGAAATAATGCTTAATAAGCACACGAAATTCACTTTTTTCCATTTTCTCCTCAAATTAGTGAGTAGTCTGATAAAAATAGCTGTCAAACGCAAACTAACTGACGCAGCAAGTTTAAATTTTGACAGGAGTCAACTGACAGATGCCTGTTGACAGGAGCAGTGTTGCTGTTTCAGTAAAGAGGTCAGAAATTCAAAAAGTCACGGACCTATTGACCCGCCCTCGTATATCGGGTGTTCAGCGGGATTTAAATCAACTGGAAATTGACCCAATTTTTTGGGAAGTTTTTGACACCATCGGTCCTTATTACTTCAAAAATATGGCTGGAGCATAAGTTGAAGATAATAGACAGCGGTACAATGCGATGATCAACGATTATTTGTTCCTAAATTTGCGTGACATCAATGTAGAAGAACTATGATTCCGACACAGTGGGGGTTCAACCAATACTCTCTTTATTGAACCCATGATTTGGCAATACTGGCCTCAAAATCGTGCAACTGACGCCATTGGATCATTTTCTGTGGGGCAGCCTCAAGTCACTAGCACATGCCGATAAACCAGCAACGATTGACAGTTTGCAGCAAAAAATTGTTCGAGCAATACGCGATATACGCCCCAAAACTCTGATCCCCTAAATAAAACGCCCAGTTTAATAACACGGATAAGCTTTTGAAATTAGAGCAGTCGTTACTTCTAAACTCTGAATACTTTAGTTTTCCAACCAACCAAATGTAATCGGAAATGTTCATAAATTTGACAGAGGAGATGTAGTGCCATAACGAATAAACAACAACTTTACAGCAAAAGGTTCAATGTGTGTTAAGCAGCTATCTATCGGCGGTATTTGACGGTCCGATTAGGAAGGGGCTCTTATTGGAATATATTTGTATAACTCTTCATTAAAGGGACGAAGTCGACGACAACCTGAACAAGTTTGGCGTTTTTAACTCGCTGCTGGCTAATATTGCTTTACAGCTTAATCATTTTGGAAGCCCACATTCGTACCATGCGGCTTAGAAAAACTTCCATTTGTACGCGATCTCGCCAATCATGACAGACTGGGACTAGAAGTCTTGGATTTTCAATTCAATTCGGGCTACTAAAAGAAAACGACGAGCAACTACGAGTATAAGAACTATTCCATTAGCACCTAGGCAAAACTTTTTTTTTCAGTCTCTGGTAGAAAAATAAGTAAGCAGCCTGATTGGTTAGCCTTCGGGAGTTGTGCTCAGATGAAACCGAATATCAATACGTTCAACCAACAAACACAAGTTCAGGTCTTAAAGAACTCTCCTCTGACGCTTGTTGAAAAGTTAATCGGCACTTTCACTTTCCGTGATCCCAGTGAGTTCAGATTTTCGACACATCCAGTGAAGTTTTGCATTCTAGAACTAGCGTGGAAGTAGTGAGAGGACTCAGCAGGGTTTTCAGCATAGCTTAGATTGCGTTGCAGATGCAAATGTTTCGCTCCCTTCACTGATTCTACATAATATAGTTCGTTGCCATCAGGATTGAATATATCTTGGAAGACAGACGCAAGTTTCCCTAACGTGCAATGGAAACCAACATTATCAAGAAAGATAACACCACCGCGTCGGTTTTGAAGCCATCCATGTAGACTTGACTACATTCCTTTCCTTGGTCAGATTCTGTTCAAAACCATTCTAAGAAGTCGGTTTCGTATTTCTTCAGCAAAGAGTGTCCTGGTGTCATTGCAACAGACGGTATACGAGGGTTGTTTCCGACCGAACAATGATACAAGACATTTTTTTTTCAAAAATTTTTTTTTTCTACATAGTCTCCTTGTAACTCTACACACTTCCCCCAGCGATGCTCCCATCTTTCTAACCCGTCCAAATAGTACTTGGCGTTTTTCTCTGCAAAATAATTGTTCACGAAGGTGAAGGTCCTCCGAGCGCAGTTTTTAGATGAGGGAAGAAAAAAAAGTCGCTTTGGGCTAGATCTGGTGAATAAGGCGGATGGTCAAGCAGTTCAAACCATAATTCATGGATTTTCGCTATGGCAACCGCTGAGGTGTGAGATGGTGCGTTGTCTCTTTTTTTTCTACAAATTTGGCCGTTTTTCCGCAATTTCTGCCTTCAGTTTAGCAAGTAATGATGCGTAGTATGCTCCTGTAATGGTTTTTCCTTTTTGAAGATAATCGATTAAGATAACTCCTTTACTATCCCAAAAAACAGTCGCCATCACTTTCCCAGCTGAAAAAACAGTTTTTGCTTTTTTTGGAGCCGGCTCGCCCTGTTTTGACTGAATTTTTGTTTCGGGCGTATAATGGTGTATCCAAGTTTCATCTACAGTAATTAAACGGCGCCAAAGCTAGGATGTATTGCGCCTAAACTGCGCCAGCAGAGCGTTGGAAATGTTCCTTCGAACGCATTTTTGGTCTAACGTAAGCAAACGCTGCATCCAACGAGCGGACTGCTTTCTCATGGCTAAATCTTGATTTAACATAATATGTAACAAACACGTTCTTTGGACATTTTCATAACCTCTACTATCTTTCTCACTTTAATTCGGTGGTCGTCTAACACCATTTGGTGAACTTGTTATCGTCAGTGGTTGCAGTTTTTGGAGCCCCCGAACGTTCATCATCTCCCAAGCTCTTACGGGCACGTTTAAATTCAGCTGCCCAAAATTTCCCTGTGGCAAATGATGGTGCAGAGTCCCCATACACAGAGCCCAACTCATTTTTGATTTGCGTAGGCGTATTGCCTTTCAAAAACAAGAATTTAATAACAGCTCGATACTCATTTTTTTCCATTTGCACAGAAAACACTCACATCGACTCACTCAAACGACTGTCAACTAGGAACTGCGCTTCCAAAATGGCTGAAAGTAACTGTCAAAAGATGCATAACTAGCATGCACTAGCTTTTATTGACGAGTGGCGCTATCAGAGTTAAATTCCAGTCACCGCGCAACGTGAAGCCGATGATACGAATGCCAAGGAAAGGGAAATTTATCAGCGCACCTAGACCTGTGCAAAGCGTCAGACATAATTGGCCTTATCATAGCAGTGGAGATCCAAAGGCACTGCTTGGTGACAAGCTTCATGTCTTGCTGTTTTACGAGGGGCGTTCAAGATATTCTCGGTATCGGGGTGAAACTGTGGTTGCATATATAAATTGACTTATTTTTCAAGTAACACTATTATTTTAGTGCATTCGTGTAAAATTTAATATAAATGTGATTATTAATTCGCGTTTTATCTCTAGTTAAACAGAATCATAATGGCAACTGAGGCGATGATGGTGAAAATTGAGCATCGCGCTGTAATTAAATTTCTCACTAAGCAAGGAAAAAGTCAAAAAACTATTCATGAAGAGATGGTGGCTGTTTACCAGGGTTCCGCACCTTCATTATCAACTGTGCAAAAGTGGTCAAGTGAGTTCAAGAGAGGCAGAGAGAGCATTGAGGACGACCCCCGCTCCGGCGCCCCGGCTACTGCTTGTACGGGAGAAAGCATCAAAGAAGTCGAAAAACTTGTTCTTGAGGATGCCCGAATAAAGGTGAAAATGATGGCAGAGATCACCAAGCTTTCAATTGGTACCATTCACACCATTCTTCATGACCATCTTAACCTTTCAAAGGTCAGTGCAAGGTGGGTGCCACGAATGCTCACAGCGCCTCAGAAAAAAGTGAGAATCGCATGCTGTAGAGAGCTTTTGGAGATGTGTAGTGAGAACGCGGACGGTGTTATGGATCGAATTGTTACTGGGGACGAAACATGGGTCCACCACTATGACCCTGAAAGCAAACAAGAGTCCATGCAGTGGCATAAAAAAGGAACAGACCCCCCGAAGAAGTTCAAAGTCACTCCGTCTGCCCGAAAGCTCATGGCCACAGTTTTTTGGGACTCAAAGGGAATCTTGCTCATTGAGTACAAAAAAAAGGTGAAACCATCAACGCCACATCCTACGCTTCCACTTTGCATAATTTGCGGGAGGAAATTAAAAAGAAAAGACGGGGTAAACTCGCAGCGGGTGTGTTGCTTCTTCATGACAACGCTCCTGTTCACACGGCGCGAGTTTCCAAAGCTGCTGCGCGAGATTGTGGTTTCGAAGAAATCCAACACCCACCCTATAGTCCAGACCTTGCCCCTAGTGATTATTTCCTGTTTCCGGATTTGAAAAAATGTCTTCGTGGAAAAAGATTTTCGGATGATGAAGAACTCAAGTCGGTATTTTGCAGAGAAAGAGGAAATTTATTATTTTGAGGGTTTAAAAAAGCTTATCTCAAGATGTAACAAATGCATTGATGTTAGGGGAGATCATATTGAAAAATAAAAACAATTTAAATTAAATTCGCATTTTCTTTCATATCGATACCGAGAATATATTGAACGCCCCTCGTACACTGCCAGAAGGCGACACTGTCGGCTTTAGAAACTTTCGGCATAACTTATTTAGTCCAAAGAAGTTTGGACAACTTTGCTTCGTTTGAGAAACGTATGGTGATGCTTTTAAGCATTAGATGAGTCAGACCAATTATCTCCCTCTTTCTCGTAAAGGGAACAATTTCAGTTTTGAGAGGACTCACTTAAAGCCCATTTCTAGTGCACCAATCGTCGATCACGTCTAGGGCTGGTTGTGCTTGCTTTCCTTCATGTCGAGTGCGTCTTCAATTCTGGCCACTAGATTTGAAGCGCACTATTCCGTGTTGGTAGGCATGTTACATTTTAGATTTAGAGAGTTAGAGTTTCAGCCACCCACAGTTCCATAATTCTGTCCATAGTCTTCAACATGGGAGAAGTCAGATTAATAGGTCTAAATCCCTTGTCGAGCTTGTATTCACCTTTTTCACCATTCGCCAGGGTTTCGGTATATAAGCCAGTGCCAGCATAACTGTGTGCTATCGGTGAAAGGCGACTTGAAGCCATCACAGCTTGTAGAATCAAAAATCTGGCAATTCAAAAATTAAGTCATACGTCGAAATCCAAGCACATCGAATAGATTGAGACCCGCTTAAGTGTTCTAAGGCAAAACAGCTCTGTTAAATTAGCCGCTCTGAAGCTGTTAAACTTACACTTGTTGGCTTTTCTGTTTACCTAAGCAGTTCTTATACGACAGTGATGTGAGAAAGTTCCCATTTCTTAGAAATCTAAAAAAATTAACTGAAAGTAACCACAAGTCCCAGCGTTAGACTTTATACCGAATCTACTGTTTCCGACAAACACAAATCCATACAAAGTTCCATTCGAACCTAAACAATCAACAGGCAGAGAACAATCCAAACAGAAATATCGCGCAACATTCCAACAAGTATCTAGAACCTTTTCTTTCAGGCAAAGATAGAAAAAAAACTCCTCTCACTGGATGCTGCGAAACATCACCCTGTAAAATGGAAATGCTTCTCATCATCTTTTGCTCTCTTTCGATTTCCAATGGAAACTTGAAAAATCGGCGGCGGCCGTCTGGGAAAATGATGTAACAAGTGTGTTCCGATGGAAAAGCTTTTATGCAATCAATTTTCTACTACCATTCAGGTTATTCCAGTCTGCAAAGTTGCCGCACAAAAACGCTCACTGGAATAAAAACCCGCTCATATGTAACTTGGCTCTGGAAGTAACCAACTAAAACAACAACAAATGAACTTATACCAAAGTGAATACTGAACTTGTTGTGGCTTATTCCCGTTGTATTGCTGCATAGCACATTAGTACAACCGCCGCACGGGTAGTTTGTTTTTGTATCTTTTTATCACGGTCTGTCTGCTATGAGATACTCGTACAAATGCTTGGTACTGGTGGTGGTAGCTGGCGCTGCAGAGTACCCTGTTTGGCGCTGGCTCTTTTCTTCTGTTAATACCATGGCCATCAGCTGTTGGATAGCTTAGGTGAGGTGTATGGCAAAGCCACTTGGTCGGTATACTCGTACAATCGACGGCAACAACTTTAGAAACACAACGACAACGACAACACGAACGGTGTATAGATACTTTTGTTATGGAATAGTACGACGACGGGGTGTCGCACGAATTGTGCCCAGGCATGGCCAACAGTTGATATTTACGGCTCGTCATGTTCGGTTGCCGTTGTGTGAATAAGCTTTCAATCGTCACTATAGAATTTCGATTTTAGCACAGCAAAAGATTCAAAAGAACTGTACGTCGTCGTGTTGATGCGTTTAGTTCGATTTGTTTGCATACGAGTAGCTGCGCCGATTTATAATAATTAGGTAGGTTCTAGGCAAGGGTCCCGGATTTGTTTTTAAGCGTCGCCGGTCGAAAAATCGCAAATAGGCCCCCTTTCAAGCCGACAGCAACTGGTGAAATAGCAAAACGAAGATTCCGACGTACCATATTTGGACATCGGCATCGATTTTAGATGCAGCTAAACCAGCACCATCACACAGCATCAGCAGTAGCAGCGCAATAGTGAGATCCAAACTGCGAGTTCTTGTTATTCCAAAAAAGAAATAACACGAAGGACGAGGATTTCATTTCTGATGTACCGATGATGGGACGTTTGTTTGGATTGCAATTCTGCATCTCCAACTGACTGGGATTCTCCACTTCAGCTGTATTCGGATGCTGCTCGGATGTTTGTCTGCCATGATGCAGTGATGTATAGGTTCTGGTTCTGGTTTTGGCTACCGTTTTGCTATTTCATCCTGTTGCTGCTGTTGTTCATCACGTCACGAATTGTTGTTCTCTTCTCGTCGCGTCGCGTCGTCGTGCGCGGGTTACACAAAATCAAAATCACAAAATACCAACTAGTGTGCATCGTTCAGATGCATTTTGCGTGCGGCTCAGATATTGTATTTACGTCTTTTAATTATCATTTTAGGGGAGAGAAAATTTAAATAAATAAATCCGAAAATCTAAAAAAATCCAAAAAAAAAAAAGATATCCAATTGAGTGTAGCAGAAGGCTGGAACGTGATTTCAGGTGGCTCGGAATTGTGTTTTTAATCAGGAAATCTGATTCCACAGCACTGGTTCCGTTGTTGTGCTTAATTAACAAAAATTTATTCATCGACTAATCTAAAATAGCAGAGGAGTGAGAACGTGTTTTTCAGTGTTTTGTCATTTTCTTGTATCATACTTCATTCGTTACATTTGTCTGGCACTTTTTGTATCTTGTTTCAGTTTATTGTGTGACCGAGACTGAGTGTCTCATTAAAATGAGTATCTCTTTGGTAAAGTGTGAGAATAAATAGAAATACGAAATCGAAAAGGAAATAAATCCAGTCAATTGAATTGAATGGTTACGTGTAGTTAGGAATGGTGACAAAATAATCGCGGAAGGATTCAGTTTCCCCACGACTAACCATTCAATTTGACGATTTCCAATTGAAAAAAAAAAAAAAAAAACAAAACCAAAAAGATACTATTGTACAAAACAAAACCTCAACTCAATAATGTCTTCCTGAGAGTTTCTGTCGTGTGGTGGTTTGTGCAGATACAAAAAAAAAAAACGAATTATCGACATGAAAAAATCAAACGAACAATTGACATTTAATAGTGAAGCAAACAACAAATAACAAGAAAAAATAAAATGCAAAACCAAAACCAAAGTATCCGAAGAGAAAGGAAAAGATTCAGATTCGTGAATAAGTAAAGTTGAATGTACATATTCGTATCTTTTGGCGTTGGATAGAGGGTATCTTAAAAGGCGAATAGTGGTTTTTGGTCTTGCCTTGGTGGTCCTCGAGGTATAACTTAGTTTTTTTTTGTTTTTATTTTATTTTCTTATTTTTCAATGCAGTGAGTGCGCGGTTATTGATAGTTTTTTTTTTTTATTTTTTTTTTTTGTAATAAAAAAGATCCAAAGAGAAGGAAAATAAAGGCAAAACGGCATCAGATACAATTCTATTATCTTTAGTGCGCACATAAATTCAACTAATGACAAGTGAAACAAGCAACCGAATTGTTGTTGCGGTAGGAGCAACATGAACAGCAACGTTTAACGATATTCCACTTCAACTTGAGGCAACAGAGGGAATTTTGAATTTTTGTATCTTTTTTTTGTCGAAAAGCCCTGGTGGATACGAGTTTCTTACATGGAATTACGGAATAATGTGAGTTTAAGAGATATTGGTTTCCTAGATATATTTTTTTTTTATTGTATTTTGATTTGTTAGTAAAAGCATGAGGTACCACAAGGTGGGGTGCTTAGACCGATACTGGTTTCAGTGGAAAATTAGTTTTGAAATATTGTACAATAGTTCGAAGAAGTTTTTTGGTATTTTTGTATTTGCGTTCTACTGCTCAAATTCATTAGACCTTTTGACTTGGGAATAGAACGTAAGTAAATACATTGTTGAAAGCAACGTTATTCTGGTTCTATGATGCAACACATAAGGCTATCCGAATTTTTGATGGAACTGAGTCGCGTATTGCGACAGATATTGTCAGTTCCCCCTTTTTCCTTAGATAGCAATCACTTTGGTATTTATTTGTTTGTCATAGATCATCATAGATCAACGCTTACTAGTTTTTTCCGCAGAGGACAAGTACTCGTATTCAAGATCCTTGTTGATATGAGATATGTTTGCAGCTGGAAATTTTGATGACCCGGGGTCGTCTTGTATTTAGTTTTGAGTTAAAATGTCTTACTTTCCAGGATTTATAATTAACACTTGGAAATCGGGTTATCAAGCCAAGCAGGTGTTTGACAACTGATCTAGGTAATAAGAAGCAAACTACCATTAGAGGTAATTAATTTGGACCAATGCCTAGACTTTTGGCTATTGTTTATCATGTACACCAGATGGACCTTTAATTTTTTGCTGATTCTGAACGGCGAGCAAAATACGTAAAAAAAAGGCAGTGACATTTGTTTTTCCTTTTCCTGGTGTTGCCCTGATCCGGACTCAAAGACTTTGACGATGTAATCGACGAACTTAACTATTGCAATACCAGCTAAGTGCAACAATAAATTATTGAGTGTATTCCGTGTCTTCCGCGTCTTCCGCGTCTTCCGCGTCTTCCGCGTCTTCCGCGTACATATTTCAGCAATAAAGGGCTTGCCCGATGTACCCTTACAGTCTCGTTTTTGGCCTAAACAAGATCAGGCTGCAGTGGGTTTAGAAAGGTATGGAAATTTTTAAAAGCAATTATGATTGGTTTTGAGTTTGAATCAAAAATCTTATGGAGAATTGTTCATAGAGTTATGTTTTGAATACATTTTCAGACATACGGTTCCTTGACTATTTTTGACAAAGCTCATCCTATCGGTTCAATTTTGAGTTATTCTTTGGAACATTTGCGGCTCTATTTCTCCAATAACGCACTAAATGTTAGCTGTCAAAGTTTATTGCGATTTATCAGCATATAACAAAGCCTTTACATATTCCACCAAAAGCAATCAATCGCCGTTAAATTGCACGATCTCAGTGGCGATTTTAATGGTCCGTTCCGTTATAGAGTATTGCCAATAGTTTCACGAGCCATATAAACTGTGTTTTTTTAGAGCTATAAAACACTTGAAGCTTATGTTAGTGTCTATGATATTAGCTTAATGGATAATTTTATGCCATCGGGCATATGCGCGCAACGGCTATCTTGAATGAAGCGCAATCGTGAGTCCAATTTTTGACAACTTTATCGAGAAATTGGGGCCGTATATCAGCAATAACACGGCGAATGTTGACTTCCAAATCGTCTAACGTCTCTGGTTTATCGGCATAGACTAGTGACTTCACATACCCCCAAGGAAAGTAATCTAAAGGTGTGATATCACAGGATCGTGGAGGCCAGTTCACAGGTCCATTACGCGAAATTATGCCCTTAGCAAATGTTTCCCGCAATAAATTGATGGTGTCGCATCGTGTGGCAAGTTGCACCACCTTGTTCTAACCAAAGCTCTATCACGTCAATGCCATTAAACTAAGGAACGAAGAAATCAGAAATCATGTTTCTATAACGCTCTCCATTGACAGCAACATTCTGGCCGGCATCATCCTTAAAGAAATATGGGCCTATGATTCCCCCAGCCCATTAAGCACGGTGAGTTTTAATGGTTATAATGGCATCTCGACAAAGGCTTCTTAGTTTTATTCACTCCAAATTCGGCGATTTTTATCATTTACATATCCATTTAACCGAAAATGGGCCTCATCGGAGACCAAAATTTTGCGTTGAAAATGGGGATCAACCCCATTCGGCCCAACCTACGACGAGTGTAATGATCACGCGGTGATCAGCACAGGGTTTTATAAGCTTTTAAGCCAAGATCCAGTAGAGGGGCATAGCTCCAATTGCTTATGCACGATGGCGAATCGATTCATTCAGGTCCTCCTCAACACTGCACTCCACAACGGGAATAACTTCGTCTGTTCGCACTGTCCGTCGTCTTTGGGGATGCATATTATCCACCACAGTGTACTTTGCGAAAACGATTCATCGTGTTCCGATGACTTGCTCAGATGGACGATTATGTCGTCCGTATAATGGACGTAGCGCACGATAAGTTTCGCGAAACGAGCCATTGTTTTCAAAGTAAGTTTGCATAATTTGCACGCGTTGTTCTGGCGTTAATCTATTTATAGTAAAATGGTCAAATGTATTAACTACAAATCAGCTTCCAACTGTCAAATTGGCAATCTGTAGAAACAGTGTTACCAGTTTAAAAA
Organism: Volucella zonaria; assembly: GCA_963966105.1. Taxonomy (NCBI): domain Eukaryota; kingdom Metazoa; phylum Arthropoda; class Insecta; order Diptera; family Syrphidae; genus Volucella; species Volucella zonaria. The sequence continues at coordinate 68,895,126 of OZ014531.1, read as the reverse complement.
CCGAACCTCTAAAAAAAACACCCTTTATCTTGCGGAAACAACATATCGTCCAGATCGGTGTGGTTCATATTTTCGAAGAAAGAATCACTGAACCAGTAGAGTTAGCAATTCCCTGTTACCGCCTCATTTTTTGAAGTATCATTGATGGCATCGTCATGAACACTACACCAAACAGTGCACTTTTGTAAGTGTAATGCAATCACACAAGTCTCTTCTGCATTTGTCTCACTCCAGAATTGCAGTTTTAGTTGTCGACAAAACTTATGTCTAGAAGGTGTAAGTGAGCCTCGTTAGTAAATCCGATTTTTCGATAAAAAGAAGTGTCGACTTCAAGCTGTTTATGATCCCTATTTACGTACTCCCGTCTGTAACCTTGGCTTTAGTGGCTTTAATTCTTATAGGATCTTATAGGGTCGGAGGTTGCAATTTGTTCGTAAAAATGTCCATATAGTGGATGGACAATAGCCAAGCTGTTGCAATGGACGCTGAATTGACAGTTTCAGTCATAGCAGCTAATGTTCCTTCTGTACGTTTTTTTTTAGCCTTGTGTCATATTAAGTGTATGTCGCACAAAATTTATCTTAGCTTAGTTGGTCGACTATGAGAACCAACAAAATTACGTTGCCTTTAACACATTTTGCGAATTGAAGACCGCTTTATAAAATATGTTTGAAAGATGCAAAAGCTTGATGATGTTTGAAAGATGTAAAAGAGTAAGTTTACTCTTGATGACTTGTTTCTTTATTTATGTGAAGTCGACCTTTCCAAACATCAAACACAGGTTTTGGACTTCCCTTGAATTTTCTTCGTCCTATTGGTTTTTGATCTTTTATAGCGATTCTCGCGAATTTATCTCCCTGAGTAGGCCTCTTTTTTACTTAAGCTCTGCCAGTCAATTTTCCGGACTAACGCCGATTTTAATTGATTTTTCCCTGGATTATTCACGAAATGGAAGTCGGTTCTGACTTACTAGCGGTTCGATCAGGATCCCTTCGCATTATTCAGGCATATTTGGGTTTGGTGTCGACCACTGCAGTATGTAATTAAATCCACAAGTATTATTAGACTGTGTGATTTCCATGAGTGAAGTAGGACTGCTCGCTGAGTTTTTCGTTATGAAACTCGATTCTTCCTCCATCAATAAAAAGCAATCCTTCCTATTTATTCCATTTGAAAAGTCAACAAGATCACGCCAAAATATTATTTTTTCTGATTGGTCACTAGTTACCATACGTTTTATATGGATTTAGCGTTGCCTTAATACATTTTCTAATTCGAAACTTTTACCCGACATTGTGCCAATCACTCCTCCGCTGCGCAGAAGAAATGCCCCACTGAATAGTGCATTCAAATACTTTTTTTGCCTCACCGGTAGTGTCCAGGTGTGGGAACTCGATCACTCTTTCAGACTTTAGGTAATCTCATCAGATCCTCGTATTAATGACCCTCAGGTGTTAAAGTGTCTGAATTTAATTTTTCCCATTAAGTCGTCTGCAGCAAATTCCTATTAGTCGCTACGGCACGTCTTATATTCAGGAACGTTCCTATAAAACGTATCTCCTGGATTGTAGTTATATTGGTGATATATTGCTTGGTTACGCTGCCTAATTTTAAGTAGCACATGTATAATCTATTTTTGTACAATACACTTTCACTTTACTCAGAAATCTTTTCGGCCAAAAACAGAATGTAGTCGGGTCTTCACGGACGGCCTCAAAACCGATTTAGGTTGTGACGCTTGTGTCCTTATGGAGGGAAAAAGCATTCGATTTCACTCCTCGTTAAGAAAACTTGCATCTGTCTTCCAAGCGGAGATGTACGCAATATTGATGGCAACGAACTATATTGTGAAGAATGGGTGAGGGAGTCGTAACGACAGCCAAGCTGCCCTTAAAAGCTTTCCGGCCTCTCCTACGACGACTTCCTAGTCGGTTCGAGAACATGAGCATAACTGCAGATGGGCTGACACTCCAAGTTGCAGAACAAACGAATGCATCTCGACTTTCCCACTATCTGCTGGCTGATTACTGGCATAGTGACGGCTAAGCTAAGCACTTAAGTTTGCTGCAACGCTTGCTGTGAAAGGAATGACGACACTGCGGAGCACTTCCTCTATGAGTGTGCGGCCTACGCTCGCATCAGGTTGCAAATACTCAGCGCTGACGCTTTGGGAGCTGGTACCATAGACATTTCAGTACTGAAGTGCTTACTGAACTTTCTTTAAAAGACTGAGGAACTTCAGGAACATGCCATATATGCGATGGACTTAGTTTGGTACTTTGTTTGGTATTGTTGAAACTACATCTGTCAAATTGGCTGTCATTTATTTAGTCTGTTTTACCAAATCACCATGGACGGATATAGCGTTCAACAACACGTGCAAATGATAAAATTGTTTTATCAAAATGATTGTTCTGTTCGCGCGCTTCGCCCATTTTACGGCCGCCATAATCGTCCTACCGAAAGGGCTATTCGCAGTGTGGTGGATAAATTTGAGTCCTCTGGTGCAGTAAACGATAAATCAACACCCGTACGTCGATGAAACTAAAGATCTGCTGAAATAATCGCCGCTGTCCGTGAGAGTGTGCAGGAGAATCCGAGGCAGTCGATTTCGCGTCGCTCACAAGAACTCGGTTTTTCATAGACCACAACTTGGTGAATTTCGCGTCATGACTTGGGCCTGCACCCGTACAAATTTCAGCTGCCCCAGGAGCTGAAGGTTAACAATCATAGACAACGACGTGTGTTCTATGAATGGGCTCTGAAGCAGTTGGAAACTGACCCTAATTTTCATCGAAAAATCATCTTCGGCGATGAAGCCCATTTCTGGATGAATGGGTACGTCAACAAACGAAATTGTCGTCTTTGTGACGATACCAATCTATATGAGATCCAAGAGCGTCCAATGCATCCCGAAAAAGTCACTTTTTGGTGTGGATTTTTGGCTGGAGGCCTCATCGCTCCATATTTCTTTGAGAACGACATTGGCCAGACCATCACCGTTAACGGCGAGCGCTATAGAAGAAGATGATTAGCAATTTCTTTTGGTCTGGATTGGATGATATCGACACAAACGACATATGGTTTCGCCAGTACGGCGCTACGTGCCACACAGCTCACGCCACATTGGAAATTGTGCACGAGCGATTCGAGGGCATGGTCATCTCACGTGAAGGTGATGTGAACTGGTCACCGAGATCGTGCGATTTGACCCCGTTAGACTTTTTCTTGTGGGGTTTTCTGAAGTCAAAGTCACAGGTCTATGCTAATAAGTCACAAACCACAGTGGCCCTCAAAGCCAACATAACCCATGCCATCGGTCAAATTCAGCCTGATTTATGCGCCAGAGTCATGGAAAATTGGACATTTCAGATGCGAGCCAGAGCAGAGCGCCAGAGAAGCCGCGGCAAATATTTGAACGATGTTATATTCCATACATAATTCATCGATAGGCCTTTCAAATAAATAAAAAATGTCGTTGGTATCTCACACACACTTTGTTTTATTTAAATTTAAAGATAGGAAGCACTTAATGAAAGACCCTTTACAAGGTGGCGCAAAAGTTTTCATCCGATGTTCTTTGGCTGTAATTTTTTTTTATGAATGAAAAATTTTGGGACTGCCTTTGGATTTTGTTTATGTGATGTCTTAATTTTGTTTTTGTTAAGTCGAGAAAATGATATCAGAAAAGTGGCCGCTACCAGAATTGGTGCCCATTCGGGCCCGATTTATGGCATTTTCCATCACGCTTGTTAGAACTTCCTGAGGGCTTCAAAAGTCTGAGGCTTGTTGACATAGAATCGTGACTTCTAAAAAAAAACCCAATAAAAAGATGTCTAGATCGGTTAAATTAGGCGATTTTGGCGGCCAGTGTAAATCGCCAAAACGAGAGATTAGGCGACCGGAAATGCAGCCCTCAGAATTTTGATTGTGGCTCGTGCAGTATGCGCCGTTGGAACCACATGTTCTCCAGTCCCAATTCATCCAATTGAGGAAGTAGAAAGCCGTTGAGTATAGCTCAATTGCGTCGCATGCCGCCTGGTTGATACTCCGGGGTCCTCTGCGACATCTTCAACCACAGCTGCGATAATCTCAGCAGAACGGCTGTTGCGAGGCCAGCCAGACCTGGCAGCATCTAGTGTTGTCTCATACTTTTCTAGACGAGCTGCTAAACGTTTTAGTGTTTGCTCAGTGTCGGACTACCAGGAAATCGGTGCCAAAATTCACGCTGCGCCAACACTACCGACGAGTTATTCCACAAAAAAATCGTAACAATTATTTCGCGTTCTGGTGACGTGTATTTTGTATCTGTTTTGCAATTGACATTTGCAAAAATTATGGCATCTTCCAATAACCATCCTATATAGCCTGCGCTTTTCCCTGCCCCTGTCTAGATGTTGTGAAGTCCAGTATAAGCCGCCAAGTTAGGTTAATGTGACCATTTTGTCTCCTGATTATAGATATCACCGTTGAGACCACCATGGATTCTTCCGCTGAAAGTCGTCCTTCTTAAGAATTATAATTCAACTTCTTATTTCCGACAGCCAACTTAACAACATGTGTTTCCTTATTCCTTCGTAGGTTGAGGTGCTAAATGACTGAATAAATTGTGATCTAAAATGCGCGTATTTTAAGCCCACTTTTAGAGGGAAAAAGTAATGAGTTTTAGTGGAATCGAAACTGCCTCCTTAAGTTTGGACTGAAGTGCTGATCTTCATGCAATTAAGCCGAATACTTACGTATGTGGCTAGTGTACATGAGGCCCAATTCTCTGTAAAATTGACACATCAGTAACATGTCAATTCCAAAGCAGTTTACAGATCGATTGCATTGAACCATAAAGAGAGAGAAAAAAGAAAACAATTGCATCCCCCAGATAGGTCGTATCGAAATTAAGAATTTTATAGTTAAAAGTTTCATCACTAAAATTTCACAGCACCTTGTGCATAGACGGACCTATACCCTCTATTATTGAAGAGACTCTGATAATTTCATCAACGGAAGGATACATCGAAAACTTTCAGAAAGTTAGTCCTTTGTTCCTTTGTTGTTAAGTAAGTTTGTCTATTCCAACTTGTTTCTGTTTTATTTCCGAAGTCACGGTCACACTTTTTTTTTTTGTCAAATTGCCTTGTATCGAATTCTAATCAATATTCATTGCGAAATCTTACCCCGCATTAAATTTTATAGATCTACTTCTAATCTCACATCAGAAGTAACTACATACGACTATAACGGTTTATTCCGAAAGTTGTCAACGCTCAACTTTCAAGTTTTATAAAAAAAAAAACAAAAAAAAACCTCTAGACACACACATAAACGTCATGTCATTGTCACATTGGAGAGAACGAAAATAAAATAAAATAAAAAATTGTTTCCAAAATCGATAAAACTGCAATTAGTGTCTTGAGCAGTGTAGTTTGGATTTTTGCCCTGGTCAGGGCCCTCAACTGATATCTTATCCATTGCGGGTATTAAGGCAATTAGGAAGTCTGGTATCACATCTTTTGTTGGGTGTTCCTTTTGTTCTGGTTTTCGACCAAAGTCTGCGTACGACGACTCTAAACGTGATTAGAGAACACCAAAAGTCAACTTGCGGCCAAAATGTTTCAGACAATTGCAAATGGGGGTTGCGGTGAGATAATAATAGAAATCATGACGAAATCAAGATGAAATGAAGTATCCAGGCAATATTGAGATACAAAATGGTAGTAGCCTTCAACAAATCAAGTTTACTTGATTTTAACATGTCGTCCGTATGCCAACAGTTTGAACAGGTGTCCTGTCGAGTAATTACGAAACGGACATTTGAGGTTGGATGTTGCTCATTTGGAGAACTTGCACTTATATCTGACGAATGACAGTTTGGGTAGGGATTTAGGAGCTAGATGCCAAGTGAACTGGCACATGTCTTAAATTCACCAAGAATTCCAGGGATCTCTTGTCGGGTTTAACCCAAATGTTGGCCATAATTTGTGTAGCCTAGATCTCGAAAAAAAAAAAAATATTGACTCTGAAATACTTGTTTGCCTGAAGAGCTGGATAAACTACAAACTTCAAGGTTTTAATTAAAATCGTATCTCTCGCAACAACTGTACAAATATTTAACCCATAAACTGTAATTGGAATGGAAAATTTAAAGGCATCAACCTATCCAATGCAGAAATTGGAAAATCCATCTGTTCGGATGCAGGTATTTGTATTTCAAGAACTCGTTACTCGATTTTAATTCAGATGTTGCATCTCTATTGTAGCAGTCTGAAGCATGTTATATGCACATCTGAAATGTTGCACAAGATTGAAATTCAATGATTCCCAGTATATCATAGATACTTGTATGTATAGCATATGGACATGTGCACGTTTTTACAGAAATAAGTGGAAGCGCATTTCCTGCGTAATATTTTTTTAAAATTCTATTAACCACAGAGCTGATAACAACTTTTGAAAGCTGAACAGTGCCGGCTGGGCTAATCATCCGAGCCTAATAATCGGGCAAGGAAACGTTAATAGAGAAGGAGGAATCTTCGTCACTAAATACGAGTAGAGGATGTCCTGAAAAGGACCAGCCAGAATGCCTTCTTGGTACATGGTACTCATATGGACAATTTGTGTGAGTATAACTTGATTGCAGAAACCAGTGAAACATCTAGATTGCATAAAATTGCTTCGAAAGGATGATAAGGTAGCCGATAATGTATGAACTGAAAGCAGATAAGGAACTTTGAAAACTTAGGTGGAAACTTGTTTCCCTGGTTGTAACGCTCTGGAGGACATTTCAACTAGCAAACATACACCAGAAGATAAATGCTCTCATTGATGGGGAAATACAGTCGACATTATGGTAAAGCATGGCATCTAAAAACCAAGGCTACACCAAAGCCAAAGGACTTTATTTCATAAAAGAAAGTATAAGAGTTCATCGAAGCAAGGCTATGCAACACTGTTCGCTGTTCAGGTGTCTGAGCATTATTTTTACGGAAGGAAATGAGCTCGTCGTTCAACAAAAGACTGAGGTTCACCATTGATGCGAAATCATCAATGTCAAGGCATTGATGTGCGGCATTTACATGTTCTTCTAAGGACACGTTAAGGAAATTGGATGAATCACTCGTACTTCACATCGTCGACAATAAGATATAGAAGCGAATCGAGAAGATTCTTAAGACAGATCATTACTAAGTATAACAGTAGGCATTTTATCTGAATACTACCTTTTTAGGAATCGTGAACACCCACAGATTTGTGCACGGGATGATGCTGCGAATGGAGACGTACCATATAGCATACTCGTAAGTAGCTACTTCTCAAGAAATTTTTAAAAACTAAGTTCCATTGACCTCAACAAATATAGAGACAGATTCAGTGCTTTTAGAGAATAAATGTTAAGGACTTTGGTATTTCTTTTTTTTACAGCAATCAACATGGGTCAACTACAAAGCTAAGTGCTTTTAGAAGACAGCTTTCTATTCAGGTTAATCCAACAACTGAACCGGTGGAAATTTAATTTTCAGTTCTCCTACTCTGATTGATCCCTAGGCGAAAAACAAAAAGCCTGAATATTGCATTTCAACAAGAAAATAACAGGCTAATTCCAGTTTTGATGAATGCTTCATAAAAGTTCTCGGTGAAACCAGCAATTAAGTACAGGTTTTCAAAAATCTGATGGTGATGTGTCTGAAGTATGAACTCTCAACCTGATGTTTACATTTTCCAGGCAATCGGATCTAAACTTGTTGTGTTGCTATTAGTGTGACTGCAATGCGTCTATTCAATACAATACGCAGTACTGCGTTATGCAAGTAGCAAGATACGAATATCTTGCTGCAAGTATGACCTTTTATTTCTGGCTAACGTTCTGAATAGATACCTCTATATACGCTTCAGAATCTCAGAGGTAGAGCACGCATTGGACGTTTTCATTGATATTGATGGCCGACATAGGTTGCAAGTGATGCCAGAGTACTCGTAAATAAGTGTTGCTCCTAACGAAGGGTTCCATTGCCACTGTCGACTTTTAGTTTGACGGTATCAATAGTTCTAATATTCTGGGTTTTGGAATTCCAGAAGATGTAGCATTCAAATGGAGACCTCCAATAGAAAGTCAGTACACTAGGAATGGACTTGCAGTCAAAGTGCTATCATAGCCACGTGAATAACAGTTGAAAAGAGTGAAGTATTTACGTCTACAGTGACAGTCAAGTAGTGCTTAAGGCCTTGCAAAACTGTTTAACCAGTTCCAGACTATATATAGGGTCATCCAACGAGAGGTGTTATTTTGAATTTCACGCTATTGTTGAACTGACAACATTCAACTATCATTGCGATGAGTTTTGTTAAGTAAAGACTAGTAGGTTATTAAATATGGATCGATGCATACTCACATAACGCGTTGAAGTAGTGAAAATTCACTACAAAAAGGGTGAAGATATTGCAGGAGCGTTTCATAAAGTTCGTACTGCTTTTGATTAAAACCACGCGCCTTATCATCCCGATATACGGGATTGACTCGATAAATTTGAACATGTCGGATAGATTGCTGATGTGGAGACTCCATATCGTCTTCGTCCGGCAAGGTCAGTTGCAAATATCGCCGCGGTAGCCGAGAGTGTGACTGAAAACCCAGGTGTATCCATTTCGAGTCGATCACAGCAATTCAGCCTATGAGTATCTGCAACCACTTTGCATCGCATTTTGCGTAAAGATCTGGGCCTACATGCTTATAAGGTCTAATTGACATAAGATTCGAAGCGCGGTCCCACAACGCCGTACTTTCGCTTATTAGGTACTGGAAGGGAATGAACAAGTTCATGATTTTTTACATAAAATTATTCTGTGTGAAGAAGCTAATTTCCATTTGCCTGGCTACGTAAACAAACAAAACAGTGTGTAACAGCCTCTCCATCCACAATGAGTGAAAGTTTGGCGCCTTTTTTTGGACTGGCGGTATGATTGGGCCATATTTCTTCAAAAATGATACTGGTGCGATCGTTTCAGTGGATGGATTACGTTACCGAATGATGTTGACTGGCTTTTTTTGTCTGAAATTGATGATATAAACGTGGATGACGTTTATTTTCAGCAGGACGGCGCCACATGCTACACAGCTAGTGAAACAATGGCTCTATTGCATGACAATGGCTCTATAGCGTGTGATTTCTCGAAATAGAGACTTCAATTGGCCACCGAGATCGTGCGATTTAACACCATTAGAATTTTTCCATTATGACTAAGTTAAAGATAAAGTCCCCACTAGTGCTCCACCAACGATTCATGCACAAACAAAAATTTAAGAGTTGTTATTCGGGAAAAACAGCCGCAATTATGTGAAAACATGATGAATAATTTCATCAAAATAATGACTGTGTGTAGGCAAAGCAGATATTGTATTCTTTTATTAATCGCAGAGTTTATCCTTTGTATTTAAATAAAAATATGACCAGTATTTGTAAAAATGGTCTGTTTTTGTATTGATTTAAAATGGCACCTCGTGTTGGGTGAGCAATTGCAAACCTAGTCTTAGCTTAGTTGGAGCGCCGAATTAACTTAGTCTTGCCTTTATACCGAGTTACACTGGTATCCCCGATGATCTTCGAGACAGGACTCAAATTACATATCCTAAGGACTTGAATCTACAGCGTCATAAGCTAAAGCTCACCCTTAAAATGCGATATAGAGAGTTGATATGGAAGTTTATCTCCGTACTGACCTTGGTATGCTCGTATATATGGAGGGAAGATTTTATTTTCCCAAATTTCAGACTAAAGGCATGGATACTGCTCATATAATGACATCCAGTAAGATAGTTTTTATGGGCTATGTGATTATTGGAAAGCGATACGGTTCCTTTCAAATTGACATCTGGTGTATTTGTCTCCGTCCGAATTATACTCCACGATCTTATTAGTGAATCTACAATGCATTAGGGATTCCCATTTCTGACACTTTTACTGCATCTTGACCTATCGTTTACCGACCTCAGATTGGTGCCACTGCCGTTCGAGATTAAGAAGGTATGAGTGCTTCCGTTTCACAGAGGATTTGAAACAAACAATTGTTTGTCTGTCTGCCTAATCATGAAAGAGATTTTCAAGCAGCAAAGCTATATCCTGTCCTACAAGGTTGTTGATGTAAAATGTCTGAGATAAAGAAAAAATACTTAAAAGTTCTATCGAATTGCGATGCGTCCTCTGAAAAACATAAAGAAATCGTTGGTGCAAGAATCCAAGGTAGACAATGGCTAGTCTGACTGTATGGTTTGTCTTTCCATTTTGTGCTCAGGGAAAAAGGACCTTTGCTTTTTTGGTGAATCCGGACTGAAAGAGAGTTAGAGGCTTTTTCAAAGGCGAAAGTTTTTACTTTCGTAGGTTTGTTATTGTTTATCGAAAGGGTACTGACGTCAGGATAATAAACTACTTTTTCAGCTTTGGTCAAGATTTGAACCTAAATCGTCTTGCTTAGTAGTCGAGGAAGTTAGCTTCTGAAAAAGGCAGAGGTTCGCGATTTGTTGTCATAATTTCAATACATCCTCTACTATTGTTGCTATCTGACATAGTGTCGTTATAAAAAAACAGAAAACCTGAGAGCTATCGTACTAGCTAGCCTCTACCATTTCTTCAATGATATAATAAGTATGCTAGTGAGTACTTAGCGATTTCAACCCTTGTTCTACTGAAGTTTAAAAATCACATATCAGAGCCAGTATTGACGTTCCTAAAAGCCAATATGTACTAAATTCACATCCCAGAAAGCACAGCGTTCTCTTCAACGGCTACTGCAAGAGCTGTGGTTACGAAGAGGAGGTAAAATATTGGGTATATAACTTAATGCGTGCGGTTTTTTTTTCAAAATTTGAACGTTTATTTAACATGTACAATAGTATTATTCAAAGTATTGCCCATCTGAAGCTATGACTTTTTCCCATCTTTCTGGCAATTTGTGGATCCCATCCCAAAAGAACTGCGCCGGCTTGGCAGCCAAGAATGAATCAAGCCAATTTTTGATATTCTGCTCTGATGTGAACCGTATTTCAGTGAGGGCGTTCTGCATCGACCGGAACAAATGGTAGTCAGAAGGGGCAAGGTCTGGGCTATAAGGCGGGTGGGGTAAGACTTCCCATCCACTGTTTTCCAAATAGTTCTTAACCGGAATAGCAACGTGGGGCCGAGCGTTGTCATGATGGAAAATTATTGCCTCGTGTCTGGTCGCATATTCCGGGCGCTTTTCGGCCACTGCTCTCTTCAAACGGATTAATTGTGTTCGGTAGCGTTGTCCATTGATGGTTTCACCCAGTTTTAGCGGCTCATAATACAGCACACCCATCTGATCCCACCAAATACAGAGCATTACCTTCGCGCCATGGATATTCGGCTTTGCCGTTGATTTGGGTGGTTGGCCGGGTTTCAGATATGATTTTTTGTACGTGGGGTTGTCGTAATGGATCCATTTTTCATCACCAGTAACAATCCGATGCAAAAATGACTTCCTTTTGTGGCGTTCCAGCAGCATTTCGGACATGCAAAATCGCCTTTCGACGTCTGTTGGCTTGAGTTCATGTGAAATCCAATTTCCTTGCTTTTGAATATATCCAGCTGCTTTTAAACGTTTTGAAATGGCTGCTTGAGTGACACCCAAAGATTCTGCGAGCTCTTCTTGTGTTTGGCAACTATCTTCATAGAGTAAGGCTTCCAGTTCTTCATCTTCAAACGTTTTTGCCTGCCCAGGACGTTCATCGTCTTCCAAGCCAAAATCACCACTTTTAAATCGTGCAAAGCACTTTTGGCACGTTCGCTCAGCTAGCGCATATTCACCATAAACTTTCACCAAAATACGATGATTTTCGGCAGCAGTTTTCTTCATATTAAAGTAATGAAGAAGAACTCCCCGCAAAAACACTTTTTCAGGCACAAAGTTCGACATATTTGAGTGAAAAAAAATTATTATTGTTTACGCTTCAAATGAATGACATATACTAAAATGACGTACAATGACAGTAGTTTTCCAACGCATGTTCCAATGGAATAATACAAGTTACGCCATCTCTTAGCAAATCGCACGAAGTTATAGACCCAATAATTCTTCACATCGTTGAAAAACGGCTTTCCCTTTCAAATGGAGTGTAGCTCCACAATATTACCTATCTTCCAAATCCTTCTTGGCTTCATTAAAGACAAAGTTCTGCTCTCAGTGGATTTTACATTTTATGTTGAACTCACGTGACATCATAAAGGATCAGTCATGATCCTATAATTGAGAGTACGTCATGCGGATAGCCATTCATAAGCTTTGTAGTACTATTCAAGTAAAACAATTTGTGGATGGCTAACAACGGGCAACAATATCTCAGATGTCACTGTTCCTAATTAGCTTTTTTGCTGTAGCAGTTCTTGGCATAAGAGCCAAAGCCTTTAATCTCAAGTGGATCTTGTCATTAATAAGAAACTATCTTATGGCATGAAGCTGAGAAGAACAACACCAACTCTCAAGGATGTGCGATAAAAATCAATTTGGCCTTTTTTCGTTTAATAGATTTGTTGCCAATGTTGGAACCTATTAAAAATAAAAGTTGGCTTCTTCTCTGGTTGGACATCTTTTCTCTGACATTTGCAGGCACCAGTTGTACCCTGTTCCTTTCAAGCTTGAACTGCTTCACAGGCATGGAGGCGGTAAAGGGTTTAGCCAACTAATGGATTGTTCGTTAAGCTTTAGACGCGTATGGAGGACGGACTTTAGAATGAGTGTAATCGAAGATATAGCTATCTTACCAACTGACTAATCGGCAGAGCCAATGGAAAAGTACCTGGCTTTATTATTGATTTATAAAAAGGTGTGAAATGCAGATATATGTCAGCTCAGCAAAATGAGTTGGAGGAATCTGTTTGTTCACTTGATGTACCTTAGGGAAATTTAATTTCTGCAAATTTTATGGTCAAATCTACTGGCTCGTTGATCAGCTATATACTTTCCGTTCTTTGACTAAGTACACCAGTGTGCTTGCAATGACAATGTCCACCTATTACTTATGGTAATGACTATCCCTTCCCAGTTAGTACGAACCAATAACAAACACCAACACCAGTCCCTCAAATTTGAATAAGATCTCTTTACCCAGCTGTCTTCAGTCTAAAAGAACCCTGCCATTGCACCTTAAATTCGTAAAAACTTTCTCCCCTATTCGCTTGGAAAATTGGTCACAACCCGATTAAAATAAACTACCATCGGTCAGAAAAAAATAACCAACAAATCTCATACATAGAAGCATTCCCAACAGACATTATCCAACTCAATGGCAATCTAACTATTCTTCGCAAGACTTATTTTATTTAATCACTTTTTTTTTTGGAAAAATTAAATTTCACTAATGTGGTTGCAAAATACGGAATACAGAGAACGAACAAAGAAAAAATATATAAAACCATTTCTTCTTCGTCAGAAGAGTTGGTAATTTATTGTTTTATTCCTCTTCTAATGTTTATGGCCTATTCCCATGCTAATGGGGAAAGGGTGGAGATTCTTCCCAAAGGTATTAGATGTATACACATATATACATCTATTAAGGTTCTTGAATTGTTTATGAGAAACTCTAAAAAACAAGAATTTAACATACACGGAGTTCAATAAATTTTTTACGAGAAAATGTTTTTGCCTTTAAGATTTGCATGCAAATTTTGATATCATGAGACTTTACCTGTTGAATAGTCTTTTTTTTTGAAAAAAAAAATCCACATAGCGAGCCTGAAATTTTAAGAAAAATGTATGGAGAATGGGATATGAATCTTTCTTCGAAAGAAGCACTTAATGCCAGAGTTGCCAGATAAATCGGTGCTTCCAAACAAACATTTTGTTCCTCGCGAAAAACAAAGTGGCCGCATATCATCCAAGGGACTTTCTATATTCATCAGTATCTACATATAGTCCGTTAACAATTATGGGCAAGATCCAGTGGACCCAAGACTAAACAATTTTTTTCTTCAACAGCAAGCCTTCAAAACTCCAAAGATCTCTTCTTTTTACACGAAAGATAGCTTTGAGAGTGCAGCTGATGATATGAATATCGAGGAAAGGGTAATTCATCGGTGCACCTAGAGCAGACGTGCAAGGCAAAGCTCCTTCCACCAAACAACCAGCGCATATGATAAAATTGACTTTCTAATAGCCGTGGTGATCAAGGGACTCTCATCATTCAAAAGTCGACAGATCTTTCACACTGGCCGAAGACCGACAGGGTCTCAGAGGCGTAACATGGTTGGTCCAAAGACTTGACTTTTTAATAGCCATAGTGATCAAAAGACCCTCCTCAGTGACAAGTCGACAGCTCTTTTACACTGCGAGGACCGAAAGCCCCTTAGAGGCGTGACGTATTTCATCCAAAGAAGTTTGTTATCCAGGATAGCACAAATACCTAGATTCATTGGAGAGTTAGATGGTGGTGCCTGTAGGCAGTAGCTGAGACCAGTCAGTTGTATCAACCATCGATCACATCTACGACTGCCTGGGTATTGGAGCAGACAGTCGCTAGACATGATCCAACAGACAGTGCAGCTACATCTTCTGTATATTCTTGAGCATAGACGACAGTACTATTGATCCAATCAACTTGCACCATCGAATTGGAGACAAGACATCTTCTTGCGGGTAACCCCTGTTTACCCAAGCCACCATGTGTTAGCTGCAGTCAGCATCCACAATCAACATTCCATTCACCAGCATAGTCTTACTACCTTCCGGATTGGATTTGGGCTTGAACCGTTATCTTCATTATACGAAATCTTTTGCTAGCTGCCTCTAGGTAAGTACCCCAACTTGTCTGTGTCTATTAGCAGTTGAGTGTGACAAACCCTTAGATTCAAAAATAATCCAATCCGGAACGACTTCTGCTAGGTAAACGCCACTGTATAACTTATCTTAGAAGCAATCAGATGAGCTGAGTATAGTCTCTAAGTTTTTAACGGAAACACCTGTCATGTATACTTAAGTTTACGAAATGCCCAGAGATCCATGGGAGCAAGGATACGCTTTACCATCATTCTGCCTCCTGATACCAAAGCATAACTTGTGTTGGAGGCAAAAGTTCCACTCTTGTTATGAGTCGATGCCGGTTTAAAACCTCGTACTGTTCTTAGGGTCACAACATCCAGTATTTATTGCAACCCTGCATTGGGTCAAACCAACAGGAAGATCCTTCCTGCGACTTTGGGTTTAAACCGTAGCCACCATGACGCTCCCACAAGGGGGCCTACCTCAGCAAGTCAGGTCCGGATCGAGATCCGGGGGGCTCCTGACTCCCACAGTACCGTGATTTAAGTCCTGGTGGGGATTACCGGTGGTCCTGCTGCCAATAAGACTTATGACCGACAGCTTGTAACTGATCAAATCGTAGCAACCTTCGGTGGCGCCATCTGAAGATGTTTACGATAAGACCAGTAAATATGCTCTACCCCCGCTTTTTATTAGACAACGTCATTGATGGGTGAAGTCTTGATAATTGGGCGTGGGCCCGCGAGTTGAGTGTGACGATAAGAGGCCTGTTGCTCCTTCGGTCCAATGAAACTAAGATTGAGAAAGAAAATTGTGCAATTGACGAGAAGTGACGGTCCGCTGAATTCTTCTAATGATGTCAACCTTATCACCGTATGCGTGCAGTTATACAGAATTTTGATATAAAACTCCTTTGATATTGGTTCACGAGTTTCATATGACCCTTTCTAGTAGGTTAGTGTGGAGGGGCGAATATAAAGACACCATTATATCACGAGAGCCTTAGCCACTTACAGGTGCAAACGTGGGTCCTATTCTGCTCCTGAGGAACTTTGTTCATAGAATATTCGATTCCAGAACGAATCCTATTTGATTCTTCTACTCTCGAGAGCCCAAATACGCACACGGAATTTTCTTGATTTAAGTTGAGTATGCTGGACCATCCTCATCGTATCAGATACTTCCTTCAGCAACAGCAAGGAATTTCGATTGGCATGCAAGAAAGACAAAAAGTGTTTAACATTGACAAAAAATTAACACGGTTTTGTATGGGTTTGGCTATACTCATCCTCGTCTCTATAGATTCGGTCATAGGCTATATTCGGTAGATAGATCTAGTCAAGCTTAATAAGGCATTTTCACAGCACATTAGATGGAATCTTACACGCTGAGATGTGAAGATTGATGCCTTGATTTCAACTTATGCTGTTCAAAGAGGGCAGTTGAACAAAGTGGGCATTCCTTTTTCTGAAATTAACTCCAGATGCTCTCAATAGGTCGATACTTAGCTCATTTACCGCCTTTATTATGCTTTAGTTTGACTGCCCTCTGCTTTTTCAGGTCGAATTGCTATTGATTGATGTCCATGTTGAATGGGTCATTCCACCTTATATAGCAACATCTTTCCTACGTATTACATGCCAATCAATATCCATGCTTGCATCTTTGGCCTGTGTCTTTTACGTTCTTGTCAAATTTTCGAACATCATTTCAAATGGAACAGCACCACTTGGCCTCAGTTAAACCCGTCTCTAGGTTTTTTTTTTTGCAGAGGAGCTTCTGCTCTTAGAATAAATAATTATCCTTCTTCTGACTAGTTGGACCTTATACACATATTGAGCAGGTCCATCCATATTCATCTTTCTAAACCGTAATGTTACATTGGCTGAATTTTACATGAAACTTATGAAGAGATGTGGACGTATCTGAGAATATAAAATCAAGGAAAATCAACCAGCCGGCCATTTGTTCTCATCAAAATATGTGCCTAGAAGAGCGATGAAGGAGTGACGTCTATGTCCTGTCGAAGTGGGACCATAGGACTACAATAAGGCTATCATTAGAGGCCCTGTGTTTTTATAATCAATACTAAATATTTATTAAATGATATGTTTAGACGACATCATGGAAGAGTTGTATGAACTGCTCCTTTCTCATCTGATCCCTTCATCACAAGTCTATATATTGTGGCACATATAGTGCCCTCATCAAACCGTTTTTACCCAACAGTATCCGTAATCTACTTTCGATCACGTTTTCGACAGGATTTCAATCTGCTTCAGTTTTTCATTTTATGGTTCTTTTTATTGCAGTTGTAAGGGCACCACAAGATAAGCATCTTGGACCATCACTCTTTATTTCAATAATGAAGTATGTCAAACTAATCACCGAGGAGTCTCTTGCATGAGAAATTTTGTGAAGACTCGTAAATAGGAACCTTATTTATGGCACAACAAATTTTCGGGTGCACATCTTCAGGAAGTCTTTGTTGGATCCTCATTTGTCTGATTGCCTGATTACGTTTTCATCAATTCCATACCCTCAAAATCGAGTCATCAGATCTGAGTTTCATCTGCTACTCCTTCTTTCTACATTGCATTCAAAATACCCCAAAATTTGGCAACCCTGTCTGCACATGTGTATCTTGCCGATTCCAGAGAAATACTGAAATCGCAGTAACCTCATCAGCTCGCATGAGAGTGTTCCTCTATCCCCAAAGGTATCTAACAACGTATGGGTACATTTGAATACTCGAATTCAAATGTGGAATGCATTTCCAAGAGTGAATTCAAACCTTAAGTAAGTTGAAAAGCGAATCTTTGTGAAACGTGAGTTTGTTACATTTTTTTTTCTTCGAAAATATATTTCCACTGAATTTTATCTTTAACAGGAAATATAGCACTGCAGTATCCACGGGCTAGCGCTCTCATTAATTTGCAAACAAACCGCCTGGGTATCTTAGAAACCTCGTTAACCACAAAAACTTCAACTTTTTAATGGCTTACGAGTAAGTTGCAATTTACCTCAGGGGTATTATGTGATACTAGAAAATAAGGAGCACTAATAGTAGAAGGGAGGGGTTCACATTCTTTGGTTGTAATCAGATTGAATTTTGAAATCCATCGTACAATGCATTTCAGCTTAAATATCAGAATGAAAAAAACTGTGGACCTGAAGTATCTTTTGTGTATCATGTGAGTTGAAAAGTGAGTATGTGGGTTATGAATTTGGAAACAGTTGGTCTGACGGGTATTTTTAATTAAAATGTTACTTTTGGGACTGGATTGCCCGTAAAAGGCTACACAGTTAAATTTTGGATAGTAACTGTGAGTATGTGTGTTTTGCCGGAATTAAACCTGATGAAGCACATTTCTTTCTGAAGCAATTGTGGACGAATGGGTAGTCCAATTTTTTTTTTTTAATTTCTAGGGTTTGGTTGTCCAGCTCTTCGGTCTTTTAATATTGCATCCTTCCACCAAAGATTAGTGTTTCCCCTGCTGCGTGTACCCTCTCTGGTTGAGTTTGAAACAAGTTTAGTTAAATCTTTTTAAGGTCTTTTCTGCATGTATCTCCAGCCATTTGAGTTGCTGCAGTTTGCTTATTCTAACGACTGGGGTATCAAATAGGAAAATTGCAAGTACTTTCAGAGTTCTTCACTAAACCTTATCCTTCATTCCCTATCAATTAAAAAAGAGAGATCCAACCAACGTTTTCGTTTTCAACAGTCAGCGAGCTAGGATGTTCTACGCAATTATATCAGATATATAATTGATGAAAGCTAATAGTTGTATCTTTGCTCTCGTTCCTGTATTTCCTCTAGATACTAGAATCCTTATAGCTATTTTCCCATCGTAGACGAGTGGTTCCAAGGATTTAACAACACTCGCTATGTTACAGTTTGTTTCAATGGCAGCTCCGATGGTGAAAATTTTTGACATGAATAGAATGGATCGCATGTTGCTTTATATTTTCTGGAGTTAAGTGCGAGTAGGACTGACGTTTCATTCTCCACCTAAACATGATGAAAATAATAGCAAAAACCATGGATTGATGAGTTTCAGCGATACGGTGTAGTTATCAAAAGTCTATGAAGGAAAGGGAAGGGAAAAGGAACTTCAATATTATATACTCGATCCTTCTTTAGTATTTATCTAAATGTTAATATCTAAACTCTTTAGGATTTAGGCTAAAAGCCACACTGCTAAGGTTCACAAACGATTTCAAACTTGCAAAAAGCAGTGATGATAGGATTTTAAAAGAGAGCTTAGAGAGCTGATGCCCTAGAAGCAGTTGCATTCTTTCGCATCTTCATTATTTAGGAATTTGGGCATAAGTATTACACCATTGCTTCACTACATTAGTAGTACGATGCGACCTAGCAATGCATTTTCACGAAATCTGAACCTCTGTTGTTCTAATACTAATCAGAGAGATTGATGGTATTTCGGCATAGTTCCGTCAATAGACAGATCTTAGCACGAGGTTATCTGAATCGATATCGCGCTCTAGCAAGTAGGATACCCGATCTATCTTTGCAAAATATACAAGATGTCGTCTGAATAGTGATTGTCTAGAATCTCTCTAGTTCGCTAACGTTGTTGCGTTGATATTGGCGTTTATGTACTCTGATTAGACGACGTGTGACCTTTGGGGCACATTGCTATAGTTCCCTCTTACTTACAGTGCTGTGGGTATGCATCAATGTATAGACGTGGTTTTGGCATTAACTATTTCCACTCAATAATAATTTTACTACGTACTTTGGGGTAGGGGACTGCTGTTCTGATGAGTGCCCGGTCTTTGAATCAGTGCTTTTAATTGACCTCAACTAATCATCTAATAGCTTCTGTAATTTCTCATATTTACAAACGTATATAGACTCTCTGAACTGGCCGGTTACATGTATGTATGACTGAAGTACTATCTACGAAAATATCATAGCGCTATTGAACATAAAGACACAACATAGCTAAGTTGGTAAGCAATATACTAGTTGGTCTGTTAGATTGGGATCTTAACTACCTGTGCCTCGCTAGCGTGCCCATACTTAGGAATCTGGTTTCCCACAGTCTTGAATTCTCATGTCTCTTTCAATTCAGCCTCCACGACCAATTCTCCGGCTTAACGGATTCCCCGCAGCATGAAATATGGTAGTTGAGAGTATCAGATTCGAATATGTCGATTTATATAAAGCCAGCTGGTGCTTTTCTAATCAAAACAACAAATCCGTCTAGATTCGGTATCCCTGGAAAGCTCATTCCTTCTTCTTCTTCTTAGGTGGCGCAACAGCCCGGGGAGAACCTGGAACTCAACCAAGAAGCCTAATGCAATCTGTCTTCAGCTGCACCTATGCTGCAACCCAAGTTGGTCTACTTGCATGCGCCAACTTAGTTGTGGTCGTCCTCTGCAGCGCCGTATTTCTGGGTTAGAATCGATGATTTTTTGGGCGGTGTCCATTCGCTCAACATGGCCCAGCTATGTATCTCAGATGTTGGATCCGTCGCCTGACACCTCACAACATCCATGTCGCTGTGCAAGCCGTTCGTTCATGGTTTTATCTCCTCCTTCATTCCCTTTCAATATGGGCCGAAAATCACACGTAGTCCTTCCACATCGACGAGATCCTTTGCGTCATAATGCAAGACCGTAACTTAGTCTTAAGTTACTCAATTGCCTGCTGAGTCCAAAGAAACAGCGATTGGCAAGAGTACTTCTACGCCTGATTTCTGCGCTGATGTCGTTACTGTTTGTATCTGCGGAATCGAGGAATGGCAATGGTGACGTTCCGGCAAGGCCATCGGTGGTCTTGTTTACCGTCAGACACATTTTGGTCGCTTCCTCGTTGATGTTCACGAAAGCTTTATTGACGGCTTGCCACGTTCGTTCAATCACATCAATGTCATCTACGTACGCAAGTGAAGCTCATTCCGCGTTGTTGAATATCACTGTTGAAACTTAGTCAGCTTAATCAGAATTGATAATGATCCTTCTGATCGGAGTCAGATTTCAAAGAAGGTGATTCCCTACCATGCGACTTATTTTAATTTAATCATGGAGAAAATAATACCTGCTCCTGGGGTACGCCGATAATATTGACATTGTTGGCACCACATGGGATACGTCATTTTCCAAACTTGAGAGAGAATCAGCCCGACTGGGCCTTATGTGGACGACGGCAAGACAAAATGCCTATTCAACTACTCTCTCAATCTTTGATCCAGCAATAATAACAAATTAAGCCATGACACTGTCAACAAATATTGCAGTTCTGCGGACTCAGTAGGTAACTAAACTGTAGAGCCTTCTGTCCACAAGGATACAATCTTGAGATGCTCGAGTCAATATTGGGATGGCGAAACACACAAGAATACAACAGCTGCGTTGGCTAGATCGTGTTAGCGGAGGTGGAACTCACAAAAATTTCTGTTGGAATGACATATCCAATGGTTGCTTGAACGCATTTAGTGTTTGTAACTATTATCATCGTGCACAGATCAGAGTTTTAATAGTGTCTAGATGATGCTTAGGCAAAATTTTGTTATATTTAGCCTAACAGCCACCAGGATAGTAGTCTATTGAGTTAGTTGGTGTAAGGACTGTTTGTTTGCGGAGATTGTTCAATGATTGTGAGGCCCAGTCTTGGATGTCAAGATGCATTGATTCAAGGTCCATTCAATGAAGTATTATGGACAGAATACTATTCTGAGGGAGCTAGACTGATTTATGGAATGAAGTATCTTTGCAGTTGTCAGTCGATGGCCCATATTGAAACAAAATCGCTCCTTCTATTAGAGATTGTTAGCTCGTCAACACGACCAAACTTATCCAAACCAAAAAGAAGTTATCTTCAATCCACTTATCTGAGATTGAAGTCATATTTCCTCAATAAATTCAGACCTTGGCTAAATTGGTTGTATTGTTTCATAACACGCTGTTGCATTAAATAAAAACCCTGAACCACAACATAAAAGTTCAACACACTTCTTGCCGGTTTTTGAAGGCCACATTACAGTAAAATCCGGTCTTTGTATCTATAATTGCAAAATGGGATTTTCCCCCCAAAAATACAAAACCATACAGTAAACCCGAGAAGAAGCAAAACCCGGCCGACAAATGTACATACAGTTGTACATTGGTAGGACCAAACGAGCGAAAAGTAATTAATCACCAACATCAAACATCAAGCCCACGTAGGTATACGATATTCATCAACGACGTTCTTCAAACAAAAAAAAAAAAATAAAGAAAAAGTAGGCGCCTTAATACGCTACGCACCTGCCATAACGACTACCATGCGTTTGCTTCCCTCTTCTTCATTTAATTTAGCAAAACAATTTAATCGGCTTTTACGTTATTAACAAAAAAAAAAAAAAAAAAGTTTAAATTCAAAAAGAAAAAGACCCAAAGCACCTTTCTAAAAGGCAGCTCTCTTAAGTAATTCGCTCGTTTATGGTGGCACGAATTTTCGAATGACGCAGCTATTCCGGTTTGCAATTTTTTCGGTTAGTCAATTCCGGTTTGTCGTCGTATCTATGGACTTAAAGAGACTTAACAATTAGCCAAAATTGACGTCAGGACGAAGATTATTATTTTTGGCAATTGTCTATAAAAAAAAAAAAGAAAAGAAAACATGTTATGCAAGAGATGCGCTACAAATCCGGTCTCAGATACATAGAGTTTTTGAAATGCAACTTTTCAAATGGCAAATGGCAGGCAAAAGCAACTGGCGTCACCAATTGGAGCTTAAAATCGAATAGTCAAGCGGCATAGGTAGGTGAGCGTTGAAAAGAGATATCTCTGTTGACTTCCGTATTGAGCTATTCAAACGATGTAATCGGATTAACCCGATAGATACGCGTAATTGGTCGTTTTCCGTTGGTAATTAGACGAGCTACGTTGTTGTCGTTGTCATTTTGATGGTTTTTTGAGGCATTTAAACGAGTTCTTCTGCTTCTTCTTCGTCGTCTTCTATGGGGCTTTTTTCCTTCCCCTTTTCATTATTGAATTCATCGCAGTCTTCGTTTGATGGGTAGAAATGGTAAAATAGGTCAAAGTGAGAATTACACAAGTTGAATAGTTGAAATCGTTTGAGGGGAGACATGGCTATTACGTGCGGCAACGCAGCAATCAAACACAGTAGTCGGTTTATCGGTTTTAACGACTCTGCACGGTCGCGTAATGGTTATTTGTTTATTTGTGTGCTTGTGGGACAAGTGGGACGAGTGGGTCGAGAGGAGTCTGGAAAATGTTGAATCGCTTGCCACTAATATAAATTATAGTGTTGGCCACGAGAGGGTCAGCTCTTACTGCTATTGGGTGTTGGATGCATTGCGGCATTATCACAATAACTGCCAGTAATGAGCATACAATCAGTCAGGAGATGTGATGGGGGGGGGTGCCAATAAGTTAGGTGGAAATCGAACCAGTAATACGGGAAATTACTGTTGCCGGAAATGTGAGACGGGTTTCAAATTGTACTACGGTACGGCATGGTTTGGTTCGGCTCAGTATGGTATGGTAATGCAATCCATCTTATGATTTGTCATAGATAGACCTACCATGCAGAGTTGATGATTAGGATATCGATTACCCAGAGGAGTAAGTGATCACTTTTCTGGTGGTCTAGGATGAAAAGATGATGAAGGTAGATACGAGTTCTGTGGATACGAGTCAAAATACTTATGAATGCAAGAGTTTCATTTTGTTTTGATTTGTATCGCAGTTGTGTGAATTTAGTTTAGTGCAGGGCAGTTAGTTTACATATTGTTTTTCCAGTTCATGCTGCCAAGACAAGAGTGTTTCGTTTTGTGTAATGTGTAGTGTGCTTACTTGATTCATCACTTCAGGGCATACAAGTCCAATTACTTCTTTGCAGTTTCCATGAATAAAACTGAAGAGGAAGTTAATAGTGATCTAACTTAAACTCGTCAGCTCTTTTCCTTGTTACCACTCTGAAAGTATCATAGTACGCTGGAAGTAAGAAACTATAGCTTGATTTTACTACGAGAAATATTGTGTTGAAAATAATTTGACTACCAGCACAGGCAGTAGCCCCGTTGGATCTTCAGATTCTAACAATACGGAACTTATCGTATGGTGTGATGCAAATTCAGAATCAGAACCGAGATGCCAGCTTTGTTTAAAGGGAGGAATCCACAATAAATTAGCACTGTTCAGAAGTTGAAGAGTGTCCTAACCTAATGCGTGTTAGTCAACTTCTGCAGATGGCTCATTCCATGGTGGAACGCAGACGTGCATCGACTGTGTAGGGAAGGCCAAAAACTTATGGAGACTGATTTGACGAACAACTAGGATTTCTACAGATCGAAGAAAGAAAAATATATAAAGCTGATTCGGATCTCGAAGAATGACACTGAATGAATCCAGAAGGCTGCTCAAAGTTGTCAAAAGCCAGACTGGAAACACTCGGAAGGTGTCTTTTGTCTGATCCTATGGTCAGATGCAATGAAATGGACATCCCTGTACCCAGAAATGATTCCGAGCAAGGAAAGGAATGTAGTCTGATCTTCACGATTGGCCCCAAAACCAAGTTGAAGTGCTGGTAACGTGAATCTTCAGGATGTCGACATGTCTCTAAGGGGTCAGTGATTTGTCTCCTGTCCCTTAGTAGGAAATAATTGTACTGAAAACTAGCGTCATAATGCGGAATCACTCTTTGGCTAAGCATGTAAATGTGCTAGGCACAAGTGGCAGAATATCCTGTGACGCTTGCTGTGAGGGTGTTGGCGAAATAAGTCTTGCCAATGTCTTCTGTTTGCTTCGCAATGAGCCACACAAATAGTTGAAAATCTACATTCGCTGGGGATCTGGTCACCAAGCCATTGGAGAAAACTGCAAAGCTAATGAACCTGTTAAGCGTGTCAAAATCCTAGATATCTTTTTAGTGTAAAAGAACACAGGGATACCGCTTCCTACATGCAAATTAATGCCCAAGTTACATACGATCCAGGAAACCCAAAGTTGGCGACACAGCCTGTAACCGAATGAGATAGATTTGGCTCGAGCTGGACATAAGTTGAACAAAGAGTCTTTTGTTTATGAAACGGCCACTTCAATATCATAGTGGTGATCATCAAACGTCATGACAGCAGAATTGGCCTCCCTGATGACGACATACGGATGAAAAGAATAAAGAAACCAAACTGCTCCTGCTATATAACTGCCACTTGGCACGAAGAAAAATTCATATTGGTGATTGGCACTCCAAAAATCTTGAAGTGTTTCCCCAAATAAGGACCAACAGAGTGCCCAGAAGAAATGGGTAAGTTGGCTTTTAACTAAATCTGCTTCAAAGCGGCTCCTCATTATGCTGAGGTTTGCATGTTAAGTGTGAGGTCATTGAGATCCTATAGCATTACTGAGGGACTTTTCTGACCTATTTACAGGCTACGACTTCAGTTTAATCTATCAATCGCTCTACCTCCTATCAGATCATTGATGAACGTAATTACTGCAGTGAATTAATTCAGTTGTCAGAACAGGAAGAGATTCATGCTGAGAAGCTGATTGTAGGTTGGAGCTATTCTAGGCCTTCTGAGGCATCCAACATTAAGGTTTTTTTTTGTTTATGTCGTTACTTACTTATTTTTATTGGAGTCAGGTTTACAATAAAAATTTCCTCGGTTTAAACAATAAGTTCCTCACCGGTTATAGGCGGGAAACCCCGAGTACTATTGTAACAAGCTCTCTAGTCTTCGTTCAGCAAATCGCGAAAGTCCTCCTTAATTAAGGGTTCCCCGGTCGCAATAGTTGAACATAGGTAGTCCCGTCTATAACCTTCAATATAAGAGGATTTCCTACGACAAATACACTTCCTGTCTTCTATGTCACTGGTTCTTGGAGTGTAAGATTTACGTACAGCTATGTCTCTTAGTGGGGAAGATATTCAAGACATGGCCATGTAGGGATATCATTGACTGATGCACAATATTTGAATAAGCAAATTCCTGAACGAATAAAGGTTATTGAAAGACCGAGGTCTGTAGATTATAACCACTAGATCGTTCCAGGCTGCCTTATGAAATTGCTTTCGAATTTCTAAACTGCGAATGGGTATGTAAGTTCTGCGAGATATGATTTGGAGAAATCAGAAAAAACAATTTAGGACTGTGACTGTGATCAAATTCATGCAAACAAAATTACTTGTAACTGAAATTACATTTCATAAACGTTCACTTCAAAAGGCTATTCCAAACCAGCCAAAGCGTATCGACCACTTCAAATAGAAAGACCATTGCTTGCTTTTTTAATGGAACCCATTCATTTGGCTTTCCATTTGCAGAATTTGCAGGCAATCCTGTCATTCACCCCCGTACCCAACGGATCGTATCAATGCAAATCAGGTAACCATCAATGGATTCTCATTAAAATGGGAACTCCAATGTCTCTCTCTCTCTCTCTCTCACACAAGAATGATGCTTTGTTTGTGGTAAGCACTTAAGCAACAGCTGGGTCTACCTACCCACCATCTCCTTATCCCTTGCGTGTTGCATGGATTTAGCTCGTTAAATTAATTTGCAAACATCCTAACCGCAAGAGCCTGAATTCAGTTGCAATAAGTTCAACGGTGCATGTACCTAATCCCTTCATTGAAGGAAGATATTTAAACCCAAACTCCAGCCAGATATAGACAGAGAACTACAGAGATAATGCTCCTTTAGCCATACCACAGATGAAGATTTCTCGGTTGAGGCGATACGTACTGGGTTAACAAACTATTGCGCACGAATATCTCTCCCTACCACTACCAGTCAGCTTGTTTAGCCTACGGTTTCCAATAACCAAATCCTACTGCTCGTCATCGTTTGGCTTTGCAATAAATTAATGCAAAACCGCAGAAGCCCTTCAACAGTCTTAACAACAAAGAGCTTCCTATACAATCCAGACGACACTCAAGACTCCAACTCTGCCATGCTAATAAACAAAAAAAACCTTCCAAATGTAAGCAAGTTCCAGGTTACAATATACTCGTAAACCAAACCCAAAGATCTCTCCAACCT
This sequence comes from Volucella zonaria, assembly GCA_963966105.1. NCBI lineage: Eukaryota > Metazoa > Arthropoda > Insecta > Diptera > Syrphidae > Volucella > Volucella zonaria. The sequence continues at coordinate 68,868,349 of OZ014531.1, read as the reverse complement.
CAAGAACGACGCGTAGTACTAGTATCCGTGTACCTTGTACTCGTATCTACCCTACCTAGGCGATGGAGTAAAAGTTTCTCGATTTCATGTTGGTATATGGTATGGTGCACCCATGTTAATGGCGTTCTTGTGCAGTGGTGAATGGAAATCGATGTCGATATGCAAAGCACTCCTAATAAAGTCATACGCGGCCAGAATGGGCACACTTAAGCGAACTTAGGGAGAACCTCTAGGTTCAAGGCACGTCCATCAGAGGTGTAGTTCAAAGGGGTATCTCCCCTGATACCCCCGGAATCGGGTAATAAAGTTTCTGGAGTATATGGTAATAGCCATGGCACCCACATTTACTAACATGGTAAGGTAGAATCAAAAAAAAAAAAAGTTCCAGCGATGAATGGGAAAAAGAAAACAATACCCACGTAGAGAGATACATACAAACGTACATACTCGTTCGTCATAAACTGTGAAGAGGAAGTAGAAACGAAAACGTGAATTTATGTTTGGGCAGAACTCATATACGACTTGGGCTAGGAGTACCATGTTGACTGGTTAACATGGCATGGTCAGGCCATGGAACACCCATGAACACTGAACACTGGTAGTAGCAGTTGTTAAGGGGGAATCAGCAGCAGTGGAATACTTCTGAACATAATTATGTTCCGGTAGAGTGGTCACCACGATGCGAAACCATTGGCAACGAGGAGGACTAACATAATTTTACCCAGAACTCTTTGACTGAACAGGGCTGGCTCCATAACTATAGCTGCATACTGCACTCACTGTGTAGTCTCTGTTCTGTGTTCTAGTTGGTTCCGAAGCCTTTTGTTGTGCTTGTTGTGAAATGGCCACAGAAATATGGGATTCTTAGAAAAACATAATATTTGGCCCAGCTAGTGAAGCGTTCTATCAGATAGTCTTTGTTGAACGGATGTTGTGGCAACAAATATTGTACATAGTGATTAGTACAGACAATGGAAGATGGCTGAAGTGTCCTCAATGATGTTATGTTACATGCCTCGGGTAGAGTTGTTGTAAAATGAAAAGTTTCGCAATGTCAAAAAGGAGGTTGAAAGTAGAATCTAATTACTTAGAGATTGGATTGACTTCTTTGTTGTGGTAAGGAGTAGTCTTGTTGCCCTGCAGGTTTAGTTTCACAAAAGTGAATTACAACCGAAGTATGTTGGCATCAGTGTTTAGAGTTTCGTTTAGCATGTCCTCGTTGTAAATGAGCTATACTAATGAGGTATATCCCAAATTTGCTTTCTTCTCTTCTGCTTAGGTATGACACTATTCAGTGGATGTTGCAAGTCGGAAAAAATTTCAAATTTGGAGAACTGACAAGACGCCTTTGGGGCATCGTTTCTGTCTTGTTCACATCTGATTGTCATCTGATGCATGATACATATTTTAACTGAATGCTCTTTGAAATGTTGACAGATAACCTATCATCAGCAGACTGCGTATTTCTATATCCTATCTATCTATTCTGTGTATCTTTCCAACCTTTCATAGAAGGTTGACTAACCATTTGAGCGGCAAGGTGCCTGCAGTGCCAGAATTCAACGTATCTGCGTGTAGTACGTGAGTGCAAGTGAATATAGAGTTGGAAAACTCTTAAGCGCAGTCTGCTTGCAGCTTAAACTTTTCGCAAAAAATAAATGAGCGAAATTGATAATTGTTTTGACATGTCTGACGATGTTTTTCCATTACGGGAAGTGACGCAATCCATCTTGGCTGGCTGAAAAAAGGGATAGGTCTTAATGTCTTTCGGAGCGCTTTCGCTTAGAATTGTGGCAACTTGTTGTAGGAGTTCCTGGTAGTGTCGAACCTGTGACCGATGTTGGCGTCCCTGGAGCTGATCCGCTGCAAGGCCGGCCGCATTTGTTTATTTCGCGTAGTTGCCTAGAAGCGGCTGGTTTGAAGTCATACAATAGCAGGTGGAAGTCATTCTGACACCTTTTTGACCGCAAAGAGATTCTGAACCCAAGTACGGAATCCAACAAATCAACATCACCCATAAAGTTGTTATAAATCTCAACAGCTTGAGGAGCAGGAATATCTTTGTACTGTTTGGGTTGCTTCCAATATAATCAAATTACCTCTCCCAATTTCATTTCACCAAGTGTAGCCACTTTTTCCATTGCAGAGCATTTTAGGATGGGGACTTTTTTTAGTCTGACTGTGCAAAAGGTAGTAATCCATTTTTGTACAAGTGAAGTTGCGAATTTATCGAAACAAATTTACATGTTTAACGACTGTAGATGAAAGCCTCGCCGTTTCATCTACCTCGTTTCCACTGCCTCCTAAGTCAGGTGCATTTTCCGAAAAGGTGTTACACTGCACTCCAGCAAAAATTTCGAAGTCATAACTGAATCCGGAAACTTCACTTAGAACTCACTTTTTGTAACTCAACTTATGAGGCCTGCTTGGGTTATAATACTTCAGTTCGCGATGGCACTAAGTGGATATTATTGCTCCTCCACTTATTTTTTCCAAAAATTGTCTTATTTTAAAAGGTTTGTCTTATTTCTGAAGTGTTAGATCCTTTTTAATGTCTCCCGGGCATGTCCTCGTCTCAAAAATATTTTGCTCTCCAACAGATTGGCTCTAATATTGTCGCAAAGATTGCAGCTGAACACAAGACATTCCAACGAACTGCTCCATTTCGATTGTTGTTATGTTTGCTGGCTTAAATCTGTTGCCTTGAAGAGCTTTCAGAACGAAAAATAATTCCCTGGTGTTTTCAACTCAATCACCGATTCTGGCAGTTTAACAGTACCCATAAATTCAAAATTCTTGTCCTTTTCTCCAATAGATGTTGTATTGGCTTCAGGTCTGGTTTTTTTTTACTGCAGTCGCTGTTATTTAATGTCCTCCCTTATTCCACACCAGAGTATGGTATTTCGTCATCATCACTTTTAGATCCATCTTCAGGGACACATGTGAGATTCGTCCATAAAAGCTTGAAGCATCCATCTCTGAGAAAACAATTTTCCAAAACCAAATGCTAATGCATATAAAGCCATATAAAGGCGCTCAAAATTTATTTATAATATTTTAAACAATGTATTTTTTCTGAAAATATGTTTTTTTGTTATCTAAACTACCGACTATATAATAAATTTATTATTATTATTATATTAGCACTTAAAATCGTAAATTATTTCTTACTTCCGTTTTCAATACGCGACCGTGTTGGAATGGCCTATACAAATTAATAAATTAATATCATTAACTATAATTATCAGGCAGAAGCAAAAAGTACCGTTTTTTGTATGGAAAGATACGAGGACAGACTAATGAAAAAAATAATTTCAAAAATGTGAGTCATCAAATGCACAGCTTCGTATGCGATATAAGGTTAAAACGCAGGGTGATCTAATGAGAACTGAACTCAAATGTTGTCGCCAATAAGCTTAGACCTTGGCCAAAGCTAATCCTGAACATACTTTTGCAGTAGGCGAAGTTTTGTTGTTATTACGAGACATGTCTAAGGAGTAACAGTCAAAAAGCAATTGCATTAGGGCACGAAACTCCAGTTCGTGTTGCACTAGGGCAATTTCGAAAGACGGAAAGAAGTCTAAGGACGATTCTAAGTTCGTGCATATTCGTAGTAAGGCACACTAGGGAGAGCCTATATACAAACGAGTTAGTCTGTTAAGCCTTGTTGTCAATTAAAATCAGCACGTGCAACCCCACAGACCTTCTGGTTCAACAAAAAGTGCAACCAAGCATAGTCAGCAAACAAACTCTTTACGACGTTACCCAGGTGAACGAGAGAGGCATTACGACCAAAGGAAACGAAAGACAAAGAAAAGTGCTACTCTAGAAATAATGTTTAGAGGTCTTAACAGAAGCTGGAAAGAACCCACCAGGGCAACAAAATCCGATCAGAGCCTTGTAGAGATGAACAGGGAAACCTAGTTGTGGAATCGCAGTCAGTGCTGAGATAAAACCACTTTTCTAGACTGTTAAACAACAAGGATGGCCCAAATCCTGCTATTCAACCCGGCCAAAAATAAAAGCAATATCTAAACTTATGTCCAACAAGGCTTCTTAAGCAGACCACTAACTTCCCAAGCTATTTCAAGCGGGGAGAGATTCTTTGGTAGGGACCATACACCACCTCGCTTCCCACATTTGCTTGGAATGATGATTGGAAATTCAGTACCGTCTGTCCAACCAACAGGAAACCCTTTATACTGCGGCAATTATAGAAGCATCAGCCTGCTTAAGATGGAGTATAAGCTCTTCTTTGCCGTATTGTGTGAACGCCAGAGACCAACTGCAAGCAATTTGATGAGCCCATGTGGTCCAGTAGCATTCCGCACCTTCAAACTTTCAACCGTAACAGCCGTCTCGCTATAAATGCTTATCAGTATGTATAGCCTTAAGCCCACTTTCGGACGTACTCTGAAATATCGTGATTCGTTCCTAAACCGATCCTATCGTTTGTGGAATGCCCTGCCGAGCTCTCTATTTCATATTCATTATAACTTGCAAACATTTAAGACCAATGTTCATCGCTATCTGTCTTTTCTTCCTCTCTCATTTTCCTTCGCCCACGCCTGTGTACAAATATTTTAAAGGTACTCAAATCCCTTGAAAAAAAAATGAAAAAGTTCAGAGCAGTACCTGCAATCTTTTTAGCAATTTTAAGGCCACATATGATAGTGCCTCTAGAGATCTAGAGAGCCGTCAGATTATACAAAATGAAGAACGATATAGAACGCCTGCTGCTCCGTAGAGGAACCAATCTTATCGAAACTCTTGATGCCAAAAAGGGTTTAGGCAAGGCAATGGCCTGTTTTGTTAATTCTTCACCATCAAGTTCGAAAAAATCATACTTTTCCAAATGTCTGTGCAACAATCTGTAAACGTTAATAACATTTACAACATAAGCATAATACAGCGTACTTTGACATATGTGGTATACCTCATCATCTCAGTCCTAACTTAAAACGCAGAAGCATATATTACTCGAAAGAGGATAGCAATATGTCGTTTTTAAATCCAGGATTCTTCCAGTGTTTTTCGCTTTCATTTATATTGACGAGCTTTGCCGAGAGGCTGTATCGAAACATGGACTTGGCCAGAAAAGTGGCAAATGGACACCAGCGCTCCGGCACGAAAAGGATTCGATTCAATTGCAATTCTTTTTTTTTATAGAACTTAGCACTCAATTGGGCATTAATGCACTTAAAATGCCTGGGCACATGTTAAGTTTTTAGGCTCAGTCGTTATTAGGCTCCATGGGTGGCATCCCACATTTAATGGGAAGAACAAATTATTTGTGCAATTGGACTTGTTGTAGTATTCTAGGCAACAACTCAGTTGCCTGAAAAAAAGAATGTATTTCGGATGCGGTTGGTATTGAACCCTGAAGCGTCCAATTTGGAAGCCAACCGTTTAGAAAAAGATCTACATAGGTTTAGGTGACAGTCATATATATATGTAGAAAGGGATCAGAACGTGCTTAGAAGGAGCTTCTTAGTAAGCCATAGGTCGCGTTGACCAGAGAGGAATATTGGTAGAAGCTCATGTCCTCCTTGGGCTGTAGCAGTGTCTTAATAACTGAAGAACTTAGTAACTCTTGAAAAATCTTTCGCGTTAGTAGATGTGTTGTATCTTAAGTAGATAACTCATTCATCAGACATCTTTGCGCTATGAAACTCGACCATTTTCTCCATGTTCTTCAGCAGAAAAGATGTCAGATTAATATGTCTGAAATCTCGGTCGAGTAGTCCTTTAAACTCGGGATAAAAGCTTCTCTTACTGTTACGCTAGTCCTAAAGTTTTTCTGCAAATAGTTTATAATGGTGGCATCATGGCTGGGTGTAAGCCATCGAAAGCAAGAGACTTAAAATTATCACATGATGCAACACTGTAGTTACACGGAATTGCCGCATCCGACGATAAGATATCCCTTTGGTACTATTCAGATGATATGCATTTCCAGTCTCACCGAACAGGTGACTTGAAGGAAACTTTCTAGCTCAAAATATTTGCTCAGTTAACATAAAGTTTGGAGAGATTTAAAGCCTTTCGAGATGATTTTTTATCGGATTCGTCGTCGGGTTCAGTATTTGATACACTCGTCCACATTTATGTTCTGATATGGATGATTCTGATAGCACTTACTTGTACCAAAATTAAAATTTCGGAGCCCATTTTGGGTTTCTTTCTTTTGTAACAAAATTTAACAAGGAGACAACTTTTTTTAATGACTACGTTAGGCGATAGAATGATGTCACAGGTGTGGCTAATGCCCCGACAATTGGTTGCGAAATTTCCACCGGGTTTGCCTGCGATTTCAGTATATTTCAGAGTTTGCAAAATCTTAGTAAAAGAAAGAATGGCATCTCACTTAAAATTTAAGAATAATGTGGGCTACCACAAGGTTCTATACCGTCACCACACGTAGTTATTTTTCATTAGATTCTATTCTATTCTATTTCTTTTATTCCCAAGGCGGGAAAATCGAACCACACTACTGCAAAGGATTTTAGATTTAACAGTTTAGCATATTCTATGCCGAAAACCTGTGAAAAATTTACTATGCAGTAACTACGACGACTGAATAGGTCTGCTCAATAAAACCACTATGCTCAATGCGAAACTATGCTTCGTTAACTTCAAAGTTCAAAGTAACTGCCTCCAGACGCAAGGAGAACTTATCTCCTTATTGGAATATGAGTTTTTATGAAGCTTCTTACCAACCATAAGCAAATTGTTTGCAATTTCGCTATGAGCAATCAACATGTGGACAAAGTAATCCAGTTTTGCGATCAATCTCCAAAAAACCGAACTGATGCTGTTAACATTGGATAGATAGGAAACAAAACTAAGCGTCGGACTGTCACCAAATTTTGACTGGCGGGCTAGAAGATGTTATACCAAATGTTGATACACTGATACACTAAGTAGCGCCACCTATCTTCAAATCCGGGTACTCATCAAACAGCCCTCGTACTTGGAAACCAAATATAAATGGAAAACCTAAGCAAGCAGCGAATGAATTTAATGGATGCATACGAATCTTCAGTAGAAAGTGGAGCCTAAATGTAGTCTGATGAGAAGCCATCAGAAGAAGAAGAACAAAAAGGCGCCGCCGTGAGGATAATTCTGAAGAATTACATATAGAGCGAGTTTAGCTCTGATTTCATGTCTCATTATCTAGACCTTAATAGACTATTATTCTGCTCCTTTCAAAGCAGGGAAGTATGAACCACAAATCAATTCAATGGAAGAAAATCAAAACACATCTACAGATAGATCAAAGTTGCTACGTGGAGTCGATGTTGACTTATTTTCTGGAATTAAATATAAGCAGTTCAATAAAGCTCCTGGATCTCAGAGGTGCCTTCAAAACTGAGGTTCTGATAATTATAGAAGCCCACTAACTCAGCTCCTGCTGCTGAAATAAAATCGATTCCAATCCTCACTGCCATTGTCGTGAAGACACCGAGGCTCTTGGTTTACAGCATAAAATGCATCTACGTTGGATCTGTGAGATGGGAATGAGATGGCTGACGAACTGGCGAGAAAATGCCATGAACTGGCAATTCAATCTATCAAATCACCACTCTGTAATCTCAGAGAATGTTGAAAAGAAAACGATCCGAAAGTCAACAGCAGGTAACATACTAATACATAGCGGGTGGTTCAAATACAAGTTTCTTTCTGAATCATATGTTATTTTGACACTGACAGGTCCTTCCTGTTGGAAATTTTGACTCTCAGTCAGTATCATACCTCCGCAGAATCTAATGAATCGATTTACGCTTGAACAACGTTGGGAAATATGGCAAAATTATTTCAAAATTGAGTGCTCTGTTGCTCAAACAGTGCGTTTATTGAAAATGAGTTTTGGCCGAAATGAAGCACCCACCCTGGTGTACGTAAGTTTGTGCAAAAAGTTCGTAAGACTGGCTTGCTTGCAGACATCACTTATGGCCCCCGTCGTCATACGGTACGAAACGACGAGAATGTGGTCGAGAGTATTCGACTCAATCCAGGAATACCCACTCGCGATTGATCTCAACAACTCAACATTTCACGCTCCTGCCTGATGACAATTTTGCGAAAAGATCTTGGATTATTCTCTCACAAGTTCATATCCACTCAGCAATTGAATGCAAATGACCATCCGCTTCGAAATGGACGTAGAATTTGGCCGAAAGACCATTTTTTCTGACGAAGCGAATTTTCGTCTCAGCGCCTATGTTAACAAACAAAATTGTATCTGGAGATCGGAAAACCCGCATGTGATTGTCGAGAAGCCAATGCATCCGCAGAGAGTGGCAGTTTAGTGCGGCATCAATGGCATATTTTCTTTTGAACATGCTGCTGGAAACGGCATTTCGGTCAACGGTGAGCACTACATTTCCATGTTAAGCGAATTTTTGTGGCCTGGAATTGAAGACATGGACTTGAACGATTTCTAGTTTCATGGCGCGCCATGCCACCCAGCCCATCAATAAAACTATCTTTTACTCGCTAAGTTATCAGGTACCTTGGCGATGTCATTTGTTCGCCTTAGAGCTGCAATTTGACAATTTTTGTGGGGTGCCCTTAAAGGCAAATGTTATGCGGACTTTAAGGACTTTAAGGGATTAAAGTAAATCTCGTCCAAGGCAAGAAAATTGGGTTAATAGGATGCGCTACTGTGAAGCCAGCCGAGACAGCCACATGAACGAAATCGTATTCCATAAATAATGGGAATATTCGCTCTTTCTAATAAAGCTGTACTCGTAATCAATTATGATTGATGTTTGTTCATTTTATTTTATTTTTAAAAAAGAAACTGCAACACGAAGAGTGTGACAAAAGACGCATCAACAAGCTTTAATAGTATGGAAGAACATTTTCGTCAAACTTTGTAAGTAGTTTCAATGGTCTAAATTTTGATGTACAGAAGCTACTATATTTCAGAACTTTCTGATGCTTCGCTGAATAATTTTTCTATTTTTCTAACGACATCAGTCTAAGATGACCGCAGAAAAATAGGACACTAAGCCCTAGTGAAATGCTGCTGACATCATTGAATTGTCGCATTATGGGCACACAAGGAGCTAAGTTTAGAGCATCTGTTTTACCCAAAAAGGTTACCTAAAGGTTACCTTGCAGAATGTAAGCAAGTTGAGCTTCTGAGTATATACAAGATTATTTAGTAAGCCAATTGAGCAAGCATAAAGCCTCCTGACGGATTCCACGCAATTTGATTTCAAAAGATGTTAGCGATTTGGGCTAGGCAGGTAGGCAAAAGCACCTTGCTTGCAGGATTTAAAATGGAATAAGCCAACTTTGCTCGTAATAAAACAGACAAACATTTGGCAGATCACATAAGAGGATTTTTCAGAGGCTGCTGACTCTATCCATGAACTAATGTCGGCGATATCTGTTAAACAAAAGACAGAATAAAATAGAAAAACTCCTCTGTTTAGGCGTGGACATTCTTTGAATGTCATTCTCGAGGTAATTGACATCCCTTCTTTTGCTTGGAGTAGCTACTCGTACCATTTTGACACTGACATCCTTCAGTTAGAAAATATCTATCGATATCGCAATTAACTTAAACGATCTTTTTAAATAGATCTGCCAACTCATCTAATCAGACGAAATCTCTCCACTCCATACCATGTCATGTTCTCCTCCGCAGAATTCTTCAACATGGTTTAACTCTTGATGTTTAATCGGCAATCTTGAGAGATCTGTTAACATGCCCAATAGAGATGGCGCTGTAAGATTCATTCATAAACCAGGTACCCACAACTACTTAAATCCATTTCACGATTACCGCTCGCTGATTCTGTCGAATGAAATAATTTAAACACGTCCGTTCGGCAGCTTAACGCCCACCTACCATTCAAAGATCACTAAGACCCGATACACCACCACTAAAACCCATGAGGAACGACTGTCAATTGAAAAATGAAATAAAGCCAGAACCCGATTTAAGACAGCATGCCATCGACATGGTATGGCGGCTCTGATGACAACCACTCAGATAGAAGCTGCAGATATTTCTTCGGACTGTCAAAACACCTTGTTACCGTATATCGTCGTTAAAATCTGCCTAAAGGTTCTCCTGCCAGAGGTGGTATCTGTAAATGCCTCTGGTACCCTTGGCGTCCCCTTGGGTCCCCTTTGGTAACGCCTGGTTTTGCAGCTTCCACGACTTCGGATATGTCGTGTCAATAAAACACACACACTTGAAGATTTATTACTCGGCGGCATCCTCTCATGCAATGCACCAGTAGTGGGCACACAGAATGAGATCACTGGGCGATGTGATGCACTAGCTCCAGATACTCGTACATATTCGTACTGCGCAACGGAAAAGCAAGGCAAACAAAACTGGTGTTCCCTTGGACTTATTACTCTGGACCGGATGACATTGATACGTTTATCCGTAGGAGGCCATCTAGTACGAACGAGTAGATGATATTGGACAAAGTTTGTTTAGCCCGATGGGCTCACAGCAAACTTTAAAACTCCATTTTTATATGTACATAAACCCAAAGTAAATTACAACAGAGGGTACAGATAGGGGGTACAAATAGAGGGTCTTGTGTGAACATGTGCTGCTTCTGACAATTAAATTCATAACCTAGCACCCCTTCAAAGAGCACCCCCAAGGAGTTTAACCGATTCTATGCGATGCTGGGGCCGGTGCTGGGGCCGGTGCTGGTGCTGGTGGTAGTGGTGGTAACCTTTAAGGCAATTCTAGACTCGCAGTACCGTACAAGGTGAAGTGCCGCTTTGTTCGTATTTAATTCCTCTTTGCTTTTGCACTTCATGTTAAGAGCACTTTGGGGAAGCTGGGTAAGCAAAGCTAAAACAACAGGTCACGGTTTATTTATTCAGACAGCATTACACTGCGAATGGTAGTAAAAGGATTAAATGAAAAGTAAATTGAATGCTAATTTCAGAGCAGAAAAAAAAAAAACACAATGGCAATGGCAATGGTAGAGCAAAAATTTGTTTATCATTTCGTGGCTTTGAGTCTGTACAAAAAAAAAAAAAAATTATAAATAATTACTTAGAGTCAAGTTGCGGGATAAATGGTTTAGGATGCGTGAAAAGGACATTAAAAGAAAAATCGAGGAAAGTGCTTAAATGGAAGCGAATTACCCGCTGTCAAAAAATGTGAGTTATTCCCTAGCCACAAGCTGTGTGCCTGGAGAGTTAAAAGTAGAAAAAGTGGTGGCAGAGTGTCAACTGGGAAACTTTGTCAGTCGTTTGAAGTTGGTTAATGCCATGCCAAGTGTTGCGGGGGCTTCAGGCAAACGCAACACCCTGGAAAAGTATCTCTACAGGGACGAGTTCCTTTCTGCATCATTAGTCATCGCAAGTATAGTCTTCTAGAGTAAGATAGTCTCCTATGCAGCAGGTGCCCTTGGTGAATGAAAAATGTTTTCAATTTGCTAAACAAGACTCCACTACCGTCTGCAATGTGAACGCAATTACGTCAAATGTGAGGGAATCCTAGCTAGCATGTGATGCTTGCTTCTTGAACTTCTAAATCGGGGATTCGATAACCAATCAGTCGAAAAAAATATGACCTAAACACGAAGACCACCTTATGGTCTGAGTTTCAGTAAGAAACTTTTTGCTGGACATACATAGATACTCGTGGTTTCAGTCAGAAATCGTATTCGGTCTACCGCTGTTGAAGTCCAATTCATTCAATAAATTTCCGACGTTCTTGATTTCGAACCGATTCGGGTGGTTGCCCTCATAACTGATACCATCAACCCATTTTTTGGCTGCGGATCTTTATTTAAAAATTTAACCTTCTCTGTGATTTCGACAATCTATACCAATTTGATGTCTATTTTCTTCTAACCAGAACTAGCCAACACCTGCTATTCAGTCACTCTCGCATGGGTTTCCGCTGCTTACTACCGCACTTCCTTCCATATTTGTAGTCTTCTTGTCTTCTTGACAAAGCCATTCATGGTACCGCATTATTTGCATTCTAATTCCGTCAAGGTAGACGCTTTTCAATCGCGTTTTTTTTTTTGGATTCTCTTGACTTTCTTGGAGCCAGCTGACTGAGTACCCACCACAGCTGTTGTGAGCGTTCTTCAAAAGTAAACACGCAATCGCGAGTATAAATTCAACGCGTCAACATGACAAGTCAGCAGAGCGTACACAAATTAAGCGGAGGGTACGTTCGTCAGACGATATGCATAATTACTTCGACGCAGCTATGCACGAGTATACGAATACGAATACGAATACGAATACGTACATTTAGTCAAGATAGCACACACCTTTCTTCGGCGAGGTTAGGAGTAAGGGTATCACGCTTTTGGATGTGGCGGCAAAGTCTTGCTTCGCTGAGCATACGGCTCTCATTGATGTCTCGGTTTTGGTATATGTCAGGTGAACTACCTTCAGGTTACACCTGATGTTGCACCAGTTTCTCGTTCGTTTTTTAATTGAAATTCCGCCATCTGCCACATTTTTGTATCTACATATATACTCGTATCTATTAGTATGCTTTGCATGAGTAATGCTCGTCTCGTACATCTTGTTATACCACCTCTGTGTATCTTGAAATCTGCGGACTGGTGAAGTGACTCTGCTATTGGCATTAGTATTAGTCTATTTGAACTATGTGTTGTTACTGCCACTGACTGGTCTGGTACCAGAGCAAGTGCTCATCGCTTATAATCTTCGTCATACATCTTCGACTTCTACATACACACATATGTCACCGGTAGCTGACAGAGCAATGGAATGGAGGTACGGACAGACTACCTATGAGTATTTCAGAGTAACTGTAAGGTGCTGCTGTCATTATTTGAAACGTACGAGCGCTCATAAATAAGCACACCACGCTCACCTGGTTCCCAGGCGCCGTCATTGTCTCAACAGTTCCAAAGTAGCAAGGCTACAAACTCTCTCATGCCATGGCAGGTGAAACAAATGTGATTTTTTGCAAAGATATAACTCTGCATGTGTTATGCAAGCACAGAGAAGATTTGTGTGCCTGCACGTTGAAGTTAAGGGCAATAATTTTCAAGTGATGCCAAAGAGCGGATACAGTCAGGTTTAAAAGAAATGAATAGCTTTCTGATGAAACAAAAACATCAACAGAGAACTCTGTTGGAACTACGAATTTAGGACTATACCAACAGATTACGTAGAAATCTTTTGTGACGAATTTCTATTCAGAGAAATGGGTTCGTCCTACGATAATAGGACTCAGCAAGCTGTCAGCTCGTTCTCCTCTAATTGCCAGAACAAGTCGGTTGACGACCATTTTCACTTAAGCTCCACACCCAAGGAAGTTTTTCCTTAAGAGCATTATTGCTCCGAGATTTATTCGTAATTTTTCCGGACGAAAAATGTCTTGGTTTCGATCTGTGACCTTCGCATAATTCTATCAAGTAGACTGACAGAGACCACGTGACAGTTGTCAACTTGTCGAAATCCGATTTTGACATCAAAGGCCGATGCAAGGTTTTTTTCCGAGAATTTTTATAAAGTGAATATCTTACCGATGATGTACATGTCGGGTCTTATTGGTAATGGATTTCAGTTGCTCACAGAGCACGGTAGACCGATCTTAAACGCGATGTGAAGGAAATTGATCACAAATTAGAAGGATTCACTTCTTGGCCGGTAGAACTAAACAGACAAATTGGTCCACAATCTATATCGGCTGCTCTTTCTCGGCAGAGAGACCATCCAAGAGTCTTGCTGGTCTCAAATGTTGCCATTCAAGCTTCTTATGGTTGAGGCTCGGACATAGCAATTTTGATGATCGTCGTCGTTAAAGAGCCAGACAGAGTAAGTTTTTAAAATTGTTAGCCCATACTGTCACCCTTCTATTACGTTACCTCCATGCTTTGTGTTTTGAAGATCATTTCTGCATAAGAACTTCTTCATGCCTTCGATGAAATACTGTCTTCTTTGCTTATAGGGCTCACTTGTAGGATCCGTCCTTATCTGCGACGCCACTTTGTACTATTTTGAGTATGTTGACACTATTCATAAAAATGGGCTCCACTATGGCGGGTCCCTTTCCTAGAAATTTCGCAGTTCTATGAGAGTTGTTTGGCATCCGGTATATCCGGATTCATATTATCTCCTTGGAAAGTTAGGGCATCCAAATAAATGGATAGTCTTGCACCGATTAGGGTGCACTGAATCTAGTTAACGGACTTTTAATAAGGGAACCGCTTTGAGGGTGCTGAAATGTGAAGATATTTCACATCCCCTGACTTACTCTGGGAAACACAATACCGTAATGGGAATCTAAGAGCTATTCCCAAACTAAAAGCAGTGAATATATTTCAGCTCAAATGACAACAGTGGTGCACTCACTTTTTTAGGTGGTGCTTCAGTCCTGATTGATCCTAGCTTCAACCAACAAATCTTTTCAGCTGGCACGATCTCCCGCCAAAATGAATCCAGTGCCACGTTAAATGCGGTCATCGTCTGCGGCGCCACCTCGGTAGGGTATACTTTAAAATTCCTTGCGCCAAGGCTGTTGCATGCATTCGCTCAACATGGCCCATCCATCTCAGATGTGGGATGCGTAGACGGCTTACTAGACCGATGTCGAATCTCCTACTTCATTTCCTGTGAATATGGATCGCACTGGCAGTACGCACTGGTTTCGACAGGGTCCAAGCCTCTGTCCCATAGAATTGGAACGGGGTGATAAAGCCCGTTTAGTCTCACGAGAGACGAGAGAGAGCTCGGTTACCCAAACACCGATCCGCAAGAGTAATTCTACATCTTATTTCTGCGCCGATGTCGTTGCTGCTTGTAACTGCGGACACAAAATATGGTAGATGTACATAGTCCTTAACCACCTCGACGTGCTGACTAAGCCGTCTGTGATGTGCGTCCTTTTCTGATAACAGCATGTATCTACTTTGTTTTACCTCAGGCAAACGATACTCACGAAAGTTTCATAGTCGGCTCGCTGTCTTCGTCCAATCGCGGTAATGTCATTCGCGTTTGCAAGAAATTGTGCGGACTTTAAAAAGATCGAGCCTATTTTGTTGGCTAATGAGTTTTGCACGATTCTTTCTATGGCGATGCTAACAATTTCACATGGCTGTCGATCGCCTTGTCTGACAATGATTGTCTCCGTCATTACTGATCTTGAAGGTGCGGCAGGAATTCTTCATAGTCATTCTGGACATCCTGGCGACATGGTCCCTATGCACACTGTCACACGCGACCTTTCAAGCCGAGAAATAGATGGTGAGTGTCGATCTAAAATTCCTTGGTCTTTTCATATATCTGCCGTAGTAGGGATATTTGCTCGATGGTGGATTTTGCTGGCCTGAAACCGCGCTGGTATGGACTACCCATTCTAACCATACTTTATGAAATAATAGGATTATGTAGAGAAATATTGTAGTTTAAGCAGATATTATCTCCCCCTTCCCTTCGACTGCAATGAATGGGGCGTTAGTAGTACACCCGATATTGCCGGCGAAGACCGGCCTCAATCATTGTCCTGAGCTTAGCCAAGCAACGTACTGGCTTCACTGTCATCTGAAATCCTCAACGGATCGCCTTTTCGATCATTTCGCATCATTTAATGTCAGCTTTAAACAGACTACTTAGGTAAATGGTGCAATCTTCTCTGAAAACATGCGCATTCGATTGTCCTTCAGTCTTCTAAGTTATTCAGAGTTTCCAGCTAGAAATATCAACAATTATTCAGGTTGCAATCAGACTGACAGCGGCCTCTTACCATCGAGATTCTAAGCGGTTCTAGTATACTCGTACTACTTGTCGTTCTGCCATTCTAGGTAATTGTGTGGCCGATGAATTAGAAAGAAGCTGACAGCGGCACTCTTCTGAACAGCGTCCTTGCTTCGATGTTTTGTGTCAAACATTTTGCTTCAGTCGGAGCAGTAATCTAAGTCAATATCAGATTATCCAATTTGACCCAACGTAACGCTGTTAGTTTTCTGTGGCCGATCCCCGACCAGAAACTATTAAGAAGGTTGATCAAACATACTTCTGTCGCAGCTCTTTTTTTCTACAACTTGCCCTGTTAAAATCTGTCCGAGCAGTTGGTTCTCTGGGTAGGAGCTAGCTATCGACCCACAATACGTTGACTGGGTCCGTGATCGGTTCTTGCGCGCCTCACCGGTTCAATCTAACCAAGCTGTTCACAGCCGACTTAGCTCGTTTAGAGATTCTGGTCTCCCTCACATACACAGATATGTACAGTCATTTGTACGAGTATTTTCTAGGAAATTAGTCTCTTGAGATGGTTATTTGTATCAGTCTGACATTGTTTCTTTTTAGTCAGTTTATTCGATGTGGCCTTGGAGTTTTTTCTAAGATGAACTTGCTGATTCATCTCGCTTCGCTTTTTTGATGTTTGGCCAGAAAGATTGCCAGATTACACTTTTTCTGTCATTCTTTTCCACCATCCTAGTCTGTGGGGCTCCTTTTGAAGTTTTGCCCAGGTTTTCTTGAGAAGACTCAGATACGACGATTATATCATAGGAGTTTGTAACCTTTTGCATTTCTGCTTTGCAGCAGGATTTATTGAGGGATTTATTCATAGCAATGTTATCTTTTTAGTCCTGGAGTCAATATCCTCAAATCTACCGTACGAGTAGTATCAAGACCGTTTCTTAAATTCTGTATTTGGTCCAGTGCGTGCCACTTTTGTCCTAAAGATGATTTTCCTTTTTTTACTTTACGAGTATATATCCAATCGAATGGAAACAACCCAGTGATAGAGTAGTTCTATGACATCCATAGAGGCTCCAACGTGAAGGGTTCTAATTTCGCCACTTTAAACGAATGAAGGTTCCTGAATGTTCCCAGAAGGTCTATGTTCATTTTTACTACTTATAAACTGCGGCTATCACCATCATTTCTAAGCTCTTACTACTTATTCCCGCTTGTACAAAACTTTCTAACCACACTGTTGTTGACGTAAAATGAAATAAAAAAAAAATTAATAAAATAAGTTCCAAACCTCTTGGCAGTGCGATATTTTCCCAGGCTCCAAATTACACAGGATGTACGGCTGCTGTGTTGCTGCTTTTTATATCTTCTTGTTGACTGTGCATGTAAATGTGCTTTGCATTCCGTTCAGTCAACGATTTAGATTCACATTCATACTCAGAGATTCAAAATCACAGATTTCGAGATGTATGTAGGTTAAGAGGCGACAGGTATCCGCTAACTGCAACGGCTGTGTGTATCATAACCTTCTTGAAATTCGCAGTGGTTTTCTTTTCTTCTTCTTTGTGGTTTCCTTGTCTTCTACATCTCCTTTGTCTGTCTCGTGCAACAATTCTCCTAGGTCAAATGGTCTCTTAACATGGAAATCCATTTGTTCCCGTTGTAGTTGTCGCCTGGCTTCCAGCCTAGATAAAAGCCATTCGTGGTAGTAGGTGGCTCCACGGGGTGTTTAATTAAAAGTAACGACCTCACTCCCCCCCCCCCACCCCCCACAACATAAAGTTGTTGTCGAAAGGTGTCCGCTTTTTTTGCACACTGTGATGGGTAGTTTAATGAAACAATGAAGGAATCGGAAACAGTACAGAAGTCCAAAGTGGAAGGTGGGTTGGCATCCAGAAGCCACCTGCTAATGGTCCCACACGTGAGGGTAATGAGCGAAATTTCATTTTTATGGCACGAAATAATGCTAAACACGTTTTGTGAATTTATTTTAATTGCCATGATAGTTCGTGGTTAAGTGGGAATGGATTGAATTGAACCCTAATGTGGGATAGAACAATAATCTGCAGCAGTGGTTACATTTAGATACACATGGGGGATGGTTGTGGTATAGATTGCAACTAAATGAACACAAAGTTGGTAAACATTTTTCTAATATGAGTGTAATTTTTATAAAATTCAAATCAAACATATTCGAGGGCAATATTGAAGCGTTTTATTGCGGTACAAACAAATAAATACGCATTCCTGTCGAATTTTTTTCCAACCTCCGCCAGAACCAAGGTCAAAGCTGATTAGAAAAGATGAAGGACTATCGCCTAGCTGCTAGAGAAGGGCAATCAAATGGACAGCAGTATCTGCGTTCTTCCCTCTACGGCCGAAATATATGCAAACACAGGCTTCGACTCTGAAATTTGCTGGATCGACTATATAAAGGCGTTGTAGATCATTATAGAGGAGCTCGTTGAATATATGGTAGATCTCCATTTTAATTGCTTTACCTCGATTTAAAAATGTGTGAAGGGCCGTTCAGATCGATTGACAGTTCAACCACGCTACAGAAAGTCCTCGTTGTAGTGCACTTGGACCTGCCACGCCATTGTGATACCACTTGGAGAGCGATCCTCAGCTAATCTTTGAACCAAACGCATTTCTTGATAAATTTGTCAAGATCAGAGATCTCCATAGAGGAGAACCTATTTAGTTCACGGAAGTGGCAATTACCTAGGGTTTGCATTCTGATGCGTACCAAGTTCCCAAGGAAGATATATGACACAGTGTCTCGTAAATATGTTTGTACATTTGAAGATTTTTTTTTCCTGAGATTGATCGGCTCTCTTGACTACTTAGGATAGAGTATGCCAGACCATCGCAGTTGTATTGGCGAGCCCAGCTATGACTTACCTATAGAGCGCTTGAAAATGTGTTATTTATCCAGGCTGATCAAAACCGTGGCCTGATGAATAGTTCAAACTTTGAAGACGGTTCAGTATGTGGATAAACCTCCTCAAGGAAAACTCCTCCATCAACACTTGTCTTTAAACCGTCTGTAAAGATTGAAATTGAATCTCTAAGGAAGACTTCGCTTTGTCTCCTCCGGTTGAGTAAAGTCGAGGTTGAGATCACTTTCTGATAATTGCAATTCACTTCGCTGTGGGTAGCCGCGATACCACTTGAGAATACTAGCATATCCAATTTTTAGCTGAGTATTTATAAGCCTAAGGGCAGAGTTAAAGAATGGAGCAAGGTTTGGAAAACCGCTGTTGAAGAAGATCCTAACGCAGATTGATGTTAGTTCCTCTATCCTGTGCAGGCTACCAAACAGGTATACCATAAGTGAGAACTGGTCATACAAACTGTGGTGTAGACACAGTTCATGACTCTGGATTGTAGACGCCATCTTGAGCCTACAGCACTGTTGCACGAGTAAAGGGCAACTAGTCCGTTTTTGTTTACATTTGGTGGTGCAAAATGAAAATCTAACCAGTGTACCATGTCTGTGTTGTTTCATACACTGAACAAAAAAAAAATTGTTTTCAAAAGTAATGGCAAGATCCCAAAAATGAAAAAGTTTCGCAAATTACAGTCGGTCAAAATCGTGGTCAAGGTGACAAGATGAACAACAGAGGGAGTTGGGAAATAAGGCTTTGATGTCCACCGGATTTTTACGCCATCAATTTATTTAACGGGTGACCAGATTGCAATGACATCCAGCTGTCAAAATATTCAGCAAGGTTTGCCATTTCGTCATTCATCGTTCTTCGCTATCGAAATTCCTAAATACGCAACGAGAATTTCGTCGTGAGGTCGGTTATCATCATGGCTTCAGTATGCAGGTAATCCATCGCACCGTGGCAAAGTTTGAGCCTTAGTACACTCTTTTGGATCTCAAGAAACCAACCAGATAAAGATTGGTGCGAAATGAAGAAAACATAGACCAGACCCAGAAATGTCGATTCAGCGTCGAAAAGCCGAATTGGACATCGCCAGAGCGTTAACCCGGCTTATTTTGTGGTTGGATTTGGGCTACATCCATATAAGATTGTGCTGACGCAAGAATTAAAGCCGTACGACCATAGACAACGCCAATTGAGCACTGGAAATGTTGGCCGGTGATCCGGATTTTGGCCAAAAAATGGTTCCAACAAGACGGCGCTACAAGCGATGCAACGCTGGAAGTTGTGAGGGAGAAATTTTGCGACCGGATGATCTCACGGTAAGCGTTCGTCAATTGGCTGCCGCGATCATGCGATTTGACATCACTCGTTTATTTTCCCTCTGGCTACGTCAAGTTCTTAGTCTACGCTAACAAGCCAACCACTTTGGACGATCTTAAGCTCAAAATTCGACACGCTATTGCCGGAATAACGCCGCACATATTGAACCGAGTCACCAAATATTGGACCAACCGCTGGAAGCACTGCTAGCGAAGCCGAAGCGGCCATTTGAATGATGTGCTATTCCACACAAAATGGCATGAACGTAGCTTCAACATAAAGCTAGAATCAATTTTATATCGCACACCGTTGTTGTTTTACTTACATTTTTTTTTACTATCGTCCTTATGGTCACCCTTTGTTTTATTTGAATTAGCGAAGTTCTTTTTGTAGCACTATCGGAATGAATGAGAGGAATAGCTTTTCAGTGACGTGTTATCTCAAATATGTGGGCTTCATCAACATTTAATAGTTAAGACAAGAGAATAGGGTTAAAGATATTCAAATTTAGCCTCTTTCACAGAACTCAAGATTGCCAGATAGGTTTTCGAAAGGTGGCTTAACTGACACCGCACTGAAAATAGGCATCCAATCAAAGAAGTCAGGAGCGGTATTCTGTATTGCAACCAAAGTCTGAAAATACGAGGATTTTCTGTTGAAGTTATACACCAAACTATTAGTTCCCATTAGCTTCCGATTAGTCGAGCCATCACGACACGATGAGGGATGGGCAGGTGATCGTTTGCTCTTTAAGATGCGAGGACAAGTCAAACACGTTAACAAAAAAATTGAATGACCTAGTCAGTCAGAAGAACGGGTAGCCTAAAAAGGACTTGGCACAAATTGTTTAGAGGCAATTCAGGACACTTGAGACAAGTTAGATAGGGCTGCTGAACAATGTCGAAAGCAAAATAGCACGCGAACGTCTGAATACCACGTTAGAAGAAAGTACTCTTCCATCTACTGGAGACCATTTCATATCCTTAATAACTCCTCACGACTTTTAGATTGTAGTAATTACTCAAGGAGTTAGTTTCACACCTAACGCGATCCTTCTTGAACTCTTTCTGTCCTATCTTTAGTCCAGCCTGTTCATCTACATAGCATGCCTCTCTCCTAAGTTGATGTACTTCTCCGAGTAAATGTGACTTGCTATTAGTGGATGTATTCATTTAAATAATTACAATTATTCACGTGGTTCTGATACTTCTTTCCTTAGCTTCCTATTTTGAAAACATTTCCCAGACAACTTCTTAAACGAGGTCTCAGTAATAGTCTGTATCAAGAACAAACATCACTGTCTTTTGCGGGGTTGATCTATTTCTAACTTTCAACCTCCTAGATGTACATGAGCCGCCCTTTCAGTTGTCAGTAATACCTAACGAGCACCAGTTCTGGAAAATCAGTTTACTAAATCGAATGCAGTGATTCTCTCTGCGACTCATGACCGAAGCTTTATGATTGATACTGGCAACTTGTGTGGTTACCCCTGATTTTGAAGAAAAAAAAATTGCATATTCTGCCGATATTCGAAGGTAGGCCGCCTTAACGAGAGAAACCATCTTGTAAAAGACAGTAAGGTGCGATTCGCTTTCTAACATCCGTTAAGAATCCATCGCTGAAGAATAGCAGGAATGATGCAGACCTTCCAACATGTCAGAAAGAATTCGTTTTATGTCCCTGTAACCTACTGTTACTGTGTTCACAAAATAACAAACTGTTGTGGGTTCAGGTCCTGAAAAGTTCCCTACCGAGCATTGCTCCTCATCCCCGTGGACCTGGAGCTCAACCCTTCGAATACTTTCTGAGAAACCTTGCATTCTTTCACAAGTTTGTCAGCAACACGACCGACGGTTTACTTATCGCTACAGTCGCAGATAATTTGCCCCTCAACCTGTTCTTCACAATTTAGTTAATTGGCATCACGATTGCGTATGTCCTCGCTTGGAACACAAACACCAATGTGCCTTATATGGAGTAAGTTCCGGGTCTTCTTCCTCCACAAAGCCATCTTGGTACAGATTATGACCGAAGCCATTCCTGAATGCAGGAAACCTCAACTTTGTATTCTCGTAGCAATCGGAATTGTAACCGGCTTATCCAAGGCAGATATAACTTCTTTATTGCACTGGAGATGGGAAAGCCGGAAATTAATCATTAAAAGCCATACATACTGGCCTTTCCAATATTCGCGACCCAATTTCGGAGCCCTTGCCGTCAATCAGTGTCTTCAAAACAGTCTTCTTTGGTCATAGATATCCGTGTTACAAGTAGCCGTGCAGAGTCAAATTAAAGAGTTCACTATAGTTGTTGTTCTTTAGCCTTGGCCAATGCTCATCTTTTGAAGCCGATACCCATTTTAAGGAAAGAAGTTTCGCCCATGTCGCTTGGCTCTAGGCTAACCTCCTCTTACATTGTCATTTCACGTCAATAAATCGCGAAATCATTTCTCATAGAAAGCTTTCAAAATGTCCAAAGTTACAGCCTATATCTAATATGACTATTATTTCGACTTACTTTATCGTCTTTACTACTTCCTTATGGCTTTAGTCTAAAGTCCAGCTCTTACCTAAAGTCTCCATTCACTCCATGCACGATTAAAATGATTTATGAGCAAAACTCCATCAACCTTATCAACTCGAAGCCCACTTTAAAGGCTTTACTCTTTGAGTCACCGATACGATCTTGTGCTCCTTTCAATGAACACTCTGGATCCCAGCAACAACAATTAGAGGTATCTCTATCCGTACACTTTTACAAATGTCAGGGCATAAAGCCCCGCACACAATGCCAACACAATGGCACAATGGGGCATTTGATGGTTTCTGTTGTTTCCTAGGAAAAAGTTATTTATCGCCATGAGGAGGAGGTTTTGCTAGATCATGGAATTGGGTCAGATCGTTGCATGGCTCGTTCAATTGTGGCTGTGTGGCACATCTCTTCGGCTAAGTCGTATCTATGTATCCATTGGTAGGCAAGAGTGTAACGAAATACAATTAGAAAGTACAAAGTCGTGATTCTTTAGCAAAAGGAACAAGAGTACAATTCCAAACGATCCACACTTTGAATCTTGTGGTGAATTGAACTTGTTGGAATGGTAAAGCAGGCTACTACCCCACTTAACACTATCTCTGGCGTACATATTGTGTTCTACTATTCAGTGAGGAGTTTAGAAGAATTTATATCGCATCGCAATTGAAGTTGAAATATGATTGAATGCAGATTAGGATTTAATGAGGCAGGGAGTTGGTCTTCATGAACTTTTGATATAAGAATTGGACCTTTGGTGGGAGTAATTTGGTGAGGAAGTTCGAGGAAAAGGTCAGGTGAAAGTTGGGAGGGCGAACTGGGTAGATTAGTAGGTTGAAGCTGTTTTGATAACTTTATTTGGATACTCTGACGATTTGTATATCAGATATCGTGAAGCTAGAATAAGTAGAGTAAGATGCAAAAAACTGGTAGTCCTAAAGGCTGTATGTTGTCACCGATACTTTTTGTTGTGATAACCGACGAGGATGGACTGGTAAGCAGTAGAGAAATCATCTTACTTTGGCGAAAGGGTCCTGAAGTGAAGGAAAAAACTCAAACTCAACCTCTACAACCGGCAAATACCAGCGACACATTGACGACCGAGAGGACTTACATTATAAACACCGAACCCCACTAGAAGTCCTCAACTAACAAAAGTGAAAGGAGCTACCTCCCACAATCGAACAATCTGTACAACCATTTTCGAAACCAAAAACCCCTTCTCAGACTGAAACGTAAACAAATCGATATCCCGAAAGCCGGGATACTCACACACAACCCCCAGACACAACTTACCTATCCACTGCTCTTGCATAACACACAACATAGAGCAATCTCCTTTTATCTTTACACGAACACCAAAATCAAGTCAAACCAAGTTATAGGCAACAAAAAACGGCACAAACAAAATGTAAACAGACCACAAGAGCTGCTCACTATACAGCAGCTACCGTTATGTGATCGCGACGCGGTGTGAAATGAGAATATTAATGGCGGCTTTCTGCGCATTCGCTAAAGTGATACACACACTATGAACGGCAAATGGCATAGATAAAGCGCGCCAACAAATGACCAGAAAACGAAGAAAAATCGAAGAATGACACCACCGACAGTCCACCACAGCCGCTGTACAGCAACAACATCACCACTAATGATCAGGGTTTGCTATTGCCGCTGCATAGATACTGTTATACGTGTTGTATAGGTTGAGTATCTGTGTAACTTTTGCTCTGCGCTTTTGACCACGCAAATCAGCTGGAGTGAAGTGAGGTAATGGGGACGACAATCAACAATCGACAAACGACAAACGACAATGACAACGACAACGACAACGACAACTACGACTCTTGACTTGACTTGCTTGAAAAACCTGATGCTATAAATGGCAGTAGAGCTGTTGGTCGTCTCTAGTCTGCAGTCTGTAGCTTGTAGTTTCTACCACCCGCCAGCTCGTCCGTCTGTCCAGTATTCAGGCAGAATTTGTTTTGAATTTTAGCTCGAGACCTATAAATGTGTATGTAGGTTGGCGAGGCATTAGCCATCTAGCGTCATAAAGCAAACATTACCGTTCGGTTCAATGTATCTACAGCTACAGCATCATCATCTCGAATCTTTAAGATGCATAGACATCTATTGCCGCTGCTGCTGAAACAAGCTCCCGCTGAGATTGCCAACAAGCGGCACAGTTCGACGCGAGACCACTCACATAATCACGTCATCCAATGCAGGAGAGTCTCACATCTAAGCCTGTACCAGTACGAGTATCTGCGGAACAAAGAAAAAAACTAGGCCTGAGATTGGGTGCAGAGCTGCAACGACGACGACAACAACATGGTCCAGTGTGAATCAAAAGCGAGTCTACGTGTGAGATGTGAAGTGTGCTGGTTCCAAGAGGGGTGGTAGGTACATGATACTCGTAGTCTGTACGAAGTCCACACCAGAGTAGCACTAGGTGCACCCGTATTTCAGCCTCTGACCGTTGTTCACGTAGCCCATAAAGAGATTTACACGACCATTGCATTAGCGCTTGAAGTTGGCAATAGGCCGCATTCGCTTTGCTCAGTTTTTGTTCGCTTTGTTGGTCAAGAGATGTGGTTCTTCATGTACAACTACAAGTACGAGTGTGAGTTCGATTATCCATGTATCTGCTTGCCTTTGTGACTTTATAGGTTCTCTAATTTCAATTCCAACAGTAGGTACCCTAACCGGTGTAGAGGCTTTGAGAAGCGTGACCTTCGGCAAGATACTCGTACTCAAGCTGCCACTTAACCATCACAGCAAAGAGTTGTAATTTAGATTTAAGCGGGTAAACAAGTTTAATTAGGTACCCATGTGTAGCTTTGTGACAAGAATTAAAATTGGAATTGGATTGGTTTTTCTTTTTTTTTGTTTGTATCTTCAAGGTATACCTACTTTATACACTCATCAGATGGTGAACGAGATGTAGTAGGAGTAACCGAGGCGGCGCTGCTGTCAACGTAATTAACTCGGTCGCTTTTGTTTGGATTCCAGTTACTAAGCATCGCTATGCCATGAGATGACATTGGAAAGGGAATTACGTAGCAGTAAAGCGAAATGTCAGAGATGTTTGGAGGCGTTGGGAACATGATGACAGTATGGTGACCTTTTTCAAATAAAGATGGTGCTACTGCAATTTACCTTTTAAATTAAAGCGCATCGAAGCGGAACCCGAAGCACGCACATGAAAAAGTGGATGAGTGAATGAAGAGATTAATGTGGGCGAACATTTGAAGAAGGCGTTGAAGATTTTGGTTACGAAATGTTGTTGTGAAATGCAAACTTAGATTGAAGATATCTTTAAAAAGCCAAACAAATTCGTGAACTAGCATAGAAATGGAATTGGCAATCGTCACTTTGACCCACCGACAAGATCTGGACAGTGTTTCCAAAGACTGGTTGTGAATGTGAAGAACTACATCGTGTCCGGTGTGCAACAACAACTGGAAACATTGCTTCTGTAGCTCGAAGTGTTTTTGAAAGCCCAGGTTTGTCAATTCTCACCGAATTTTGCATACAACTTTGGCCACGAAGCCTATGTTCAGTTGACGAAAAAACTTAAGACTGCTGACCGTCAGGAGCAGTGCAGCTTTGCCAATTGGTCGTTGGGAGTTGATTAAGAATTTAGTCGAGAAATCAAATGTGTTTTTATCTAGAAGGCTCCGGGTTTAAGCATCCGAAAACCCAAGAATGACTATCAAGAAGCCACTCAATCCACAACGTCCTAGTGTTTTGTATTTTTGCAGAAGTCTCCATCGGGCCATCTTCCTTCGTAAATGAACCGGGTGAGTCTGTCACTCTTA
The DNA here is from genome assembly GCA_963966105.1 of Volucella zonaria. Classification (NCBI taxonomy): domain Eukaryota; kingdom Metazoa; phylum Arthropoda; class Insecta; order Diptera; family Syrphidae; genus Volucella; species Volucella zonaria. The sequence continues at coordinate 68,842,092 of OZ014531.1, read as the reverse complement.
ATAGATTGACAAATTTGTATCTGCTTAAACAGCATTCACTGTTTCGTTTTTAGTGTGGTCTTTCCGATTTACAGGAAAGATTAGTAACCGATGAAGGCTAGCTTCAGCACCCACTACATATGCATATCAGCACCTAGTATCTGTATGCTGATGAGAGTGTTAGCTGCAGAACGTTACATGACCCAAACTGCGCTATCGGTCAGACCAAACCATTTAAAGTGAGCGGTGATAGCCAAGATTTCCCTTTACCCGATCAAAACGGAATGAAGATACAATATCAAAACTCAAGAATAAGAAGGCTCTCGTAGCTCACGGCCTTCTTGGCTAGCTATTTATTTCCAAGGTTTCATCAGAGCAAAGTCCGCTTCATGAATGGAATTTAAACAATATTTGCAGGATCCGCAGAAAAGGAGATGCACCGAAATATGCGAGGTACAAACGCATCAATCTCTAAACATCCCGTAGATGAATTTGTCAGATCAATATGACAGCATCTTTTGGGATCAGCTATAACAATCTCTGGTTTTTCAATTCCTGCTAAATTCGTAAGATAAAGAACGCCCGTCGGAAGCAATCTCATCAAAACCTTTGATGTCAAAAAAGTATCTAAAGCGATGATCTGTCATACTACTACTGTCATACTTTCAATTCAAAATTGCGTATGTTGATGAGACCGATATCATTGCCAAAACACAAAGAATTATCGCTGGAGTGTTTGGAAGTACTCGTATTGTATCGAAAGCAGCGAAAATGGATTGATCTGTGAGTGAAGGTATATGCTGTCAGAAACAACAAAATAGAACTTACGTCATCGTCGAATCGTATAGAACATCAGAATAGTCAAGACTACTACCCCTTCTCTCAACTTTCTGATGTTCGCTATAACCGGTATCTGTTACAGCCAAATGAAATGAATTATTAATATGAAAAAAAAATTCGATAGCTTTCCGTCTTGCTCCAATATGTCATCATCTGATTCCACAGCCATTGCCAATTATTTCGCTAATTTCTTTAGTGAGTTCCTTACCACTCAGACTGCACGAAAATGTCGGTTACTTAAGTAACTACACTCAGACATCGCTGATGTAAATTAAAATAATGCCAGCACAGCTACTAGGCGGGATTAAATATGATTCTTCTCCTAGTCCCGATGGTCCGTCCGCAATTTTTCTGTAAAAATTTGCCAATAATTATTCAACCCCCCGTAAGTATCTTCAGACTTTCGATTCGATGGGGGTTATTCCTTGCCTAAGACTGGAAACTGGGGGTCTAGTTCGCCAAATACCGTGGTAACTGAAGAGTTTTATCAGTTAAGGTCCAGGTTCACCTCGTGCTGTAGCATTGCCTAAATAAGTAAGTGAGCAAGAATTAAGTAAGCTCAACGGGATCAAAAGATGTAAAAGTTTGCATCATATCAGCAACACCTCTCGGTGGAGCTCTTACAATTTATGGCTAAATCTCCAATTCACGGATTACTTACGAATATTTATTTTTGGCACTTAAAATGCGCCTTTCAGTTAAGATGTCTTTGCATAGAAAGAGTCTTACGCAACAGATAAACTTGTTTTCAAAGTCAATCAACTTCAAACAATAAAAGCAGTCAGCATCTGCGCAGGTCGTTAAGAGCCTCCGGGAATCCAGATATACGAACAATGCTACATCATTTCTAGAAGCTATACAGTCTCATCTCATCTAAATGAATAATGTCATAAATCTTCTTCTCAGATAAATGAGTTTTCCCTTCTAAAGCCCTAAATACCCTCCCATAAGCTCCATCATTTATCTCGGCAGATAGATAATTGTTTGCATAAAATATTTAACGTTTCATCAGTTACGGGCTACGAGCAAATTCGCGTTGCCTCATCAATTAAACAATTAAACTGCCTATCGACCCAGTTTCCTCGCATCTCCTAAACCTTATAATTCACTCGAACGTAATAACAGAGCAGCTCCAGAGTAAGTACGAATGGCTGAACCATGTGGTGGAGCTCTTGAAAAAAAAAAAAAAAAAAACACAACAATAACAAAAATTCCCCGATAATGAGATTTTCAGTTGGAAAAAAAAAAATCTATAATATTATATCTCTCACGAAAAAGATACAGATGAAAACTTCAACCGAAAAATAAAAAGAAATCGAAAATAACCTCACAAAAGTTTGACAGCTGGCAGACACTGGTAATGTCTGAATGACGCACAGATGGAGACGGTAATGGAGAACTGACAAGAGGAAAGCAAACAACTTTACCAATGCCCAAGCCCATTATAATAGCGATATTGATGGAGGCACAATGCCATATTGAATATTGACGTTGATACGAGTATCTCTGTATTCGTATCAGTTGAACTATTAATAATTTGACTTTAGTAAATTTTTGGAGCAGTTAATGAGATTGACTTTCATTTTGGCGAATACAATTGAAGAAGCGTAACCAACTTCAATTCGCATGTGTGAACAAAGTACGTTACAATGTCTCTTGACAGTGAGATCTTTTCGCGTGATGACAGCTGGTTTGATGTGGGTCCTTTGTTTTGTTTTTTGATCTCATTAGTGCCCAATTGGTTGGTTTTGGTTTAGGTTGCGACTGTAATTATGTTGACAGGGTGGTGCAGTAGACATATGTTATGTATATATGGTATGCGTAGGGAAGGCGAAAATCAGATAAGACACTTTTGAAGACTCTAACCCAATCTGCATTGACATTTACCAGCCTTTAAGGGAAACATAAGTCTAAATTGTGGCATGGATGGATTGATGCGAAAAACTTTCTCACTGACATATCATACATTTCGAACATTTTTGTTTACCCGTAAAAGTTAGAAGCCCTGAAGCTATATCTGAGTGTTTTTATTAGAGGTAACAAATGACTTTCCGATGCCGCAAATACCTGAATATTTTTATGTACAACTCTGCGAATTTTATGTGAATGGTTGCAGGTTTAAAACTTTCCATATTTCAGTGTTTGCAGTGGATTTATCATTGGAGGAAAAAAGTCTTGAGCTTCAAGCATCTGAGTAAACGTCTGCTTATTGACTATCTATGACTATTACCAATGACTGCTTCTACGAGCTTCTGGACCAGAGTAATAAAAAAATGTCCAAAACACGACCTTAAGACCATCCTTGGTGATTTGAACAATAAGTTAGGAAATTGCCGCATCTTTGGCGACACATTTAGAAAATATAGCTTACACAGTACAAGCTCGGAAATAGACAGGTTAATGCACCTCACGTTTTCCAAACCTCGAAATCCGCAATGTGACTTATCATAGAATAGTCATCCAGATGGATTACATTCAATTGAGGAAAGACACAGCTCTAGTATTCCGGATACGCAAACATTTTAAACAGACAGCGTCGACTTCCTTTTTGAAGGCAAGGTGCGGATGAGAAGATTCCTGTTGCCAGGACACCGAAGAAATACTGTGGAAGAACTTGACGTTCAATGCTAACGCCTTTTCTGATTAAGCTTTCAAAACCTAAGCTGGAAGACAATTGGCGACATTTTCATTAAGCGATCAGAACCATCGCATCTAATATACAACCAACCACCAATGGTGTCGAGATGCGCATCCAAACAAGAGCCGTACACGGCGGGGCAGCAAAGAAAGTTGGAAGCTGCTCGCATAGTCTATGAGCAAAGGAAACGGGAGAGACATCGGGTTCTCAGAAAGAAAAATAAAAAGCTGAGAAGCCCAATCGAGGCTTCTGGAAAACTAACGATTGAAAGTTATTTCCGGAAAGAACAAATACCGAACAAAAGCATGGAGAAATTTGTATGAACACGTAACTACCGGTGCTGAAACTACTTATCAGCGAATAGCCATTCAAGGTCAATGATGGTTGGCAAGAACTTCGTCCATAAGCAGACTAACTACCTGTCAAATGATTTACAGCGGCGGAGATTGGCTTGGTAAAGTTCATCCTTCAACTCATCTTTAAAATATAGTCGGATGAAAGAATGCTGAGTGGATGAAGTTTCAGCTTTGACTGTTCGATCCATTTATAGAGCAACCTTCTTTACATCGCGTACAAGATTTTATTTAGCTTACGAGTATTATGTGCATCCCTGAAGTCATATATCGACAATGTGAAAGGTTCTTGTCAGTATGTTTGTAGGCCTTGTGAGTTCACCACCAGATATTCTTCTTACAGCCGATCTTGGAAGGAAGCCCGGGAACTTCAAAGCGACATCCATCTTGTGTATATAGGATTTCAGGCCGCATATGATGGCATTTCCATTTATTAGGCCACAATAACGATTATTAAAAAAAATTGGATTCACTCGAAATGACTGCCGTTTGCTTTAAGACAGGCTTCCAAACGGTGTGGCCATTGGATCGTGGACGCTGCTCTGGTTAATGCTATTTTAAGGCATTCCGTATTTGTGTGGGGGGTCTTGCAAGCCATGTTATACAATTCTGATCACAAACCATAATCCAGTGGATTCAGATCTGGACCCCCAGGCGGCCAATCTTCTGCTGCTATAAAGCCAGGAATATTGACTATGAGCCACTCTTGCGTGGTTTTAGTTTGTGCGCTGGAAAATAATCCTGTTGAAAGATCCATCTGTATCGACTGAAAAGTGTATTGGTCAAATCCTTCACAACACCCTCTAGCACAACTTGTGCTTGTTGTTAAGCCTTTTTCACAGAAATGGAGGGATGTGACACCATGGTAAGAGACCCCCCACCAAACCATTATGGAAGCGGGATGATGTCCTTAGATGAAGTGGCATACATTTTGTCATTTTGTTTGTCGAAAACTTCTTCCACGGTAAAATTTTCTCATCCGTAAACAGAATGTTTTCATGACCATTTTCCGCGTGCCACTGCAAAAGTCGCTTGCATCCTTCCAGCCTAATTTCTTTTAGTTGAGGAGTTAGAAGATGACTCGTGGACCGATGATAGGCTTTCATATGCAGATCATCCCGAATCAGCCTAGACATGGATCTGGTTGATATAACCAATTCTTTGGACATGATCTTCTGCTTCCTAAGGGGATTTCTCCGAATTCGTTCACGCCCTGCCTTTACTATCGCATTCGTACGGGCGTCGCGCGGGCGACCACTTTTTGGCCTGTCCTCTACTCCAGACAATTCGCCGAAGCGAACAATATCCCGATAAAGGAATATTCTCCATATTCCGAGTGGTTTTAGCAACTCGAAAATTTGGCCAGCACTCTTTCCGCACTTATGCGACGCTATCACCGCGACTCGATTCTTTTTAACGCCCCACTCCATGTTAATAGTTTGCAAACTGAAACCAAACGGACTAGTATTCTTCACTGATCAGTGCATGTGTTCTGAAAAAAAAGTTAACGGTTCTATTCCCGTAAGAAGTTTTGAACGATAAGCGCTGGAAATTGTGTAACAGAACTTATGGCAGGACGAGGTATATGTTGACGAACTGGTACGTTTGGTACATTTCCGGCTATTGAAACAGAAGCCACAAAGATAAGTCCTACGAAAAAAGAAGTTAACACTGGATAATACTAGTATCCTTATCGTTTCAGTACGGCACGAAAGCATGGATTTTATTTAAACGGATGAAAATTACCTGGAACTTCGAGAGAAAAGTGTTTTTCGACCTCGTCAGTATATACGTAGAAAAATAAATAATAACGAACTGTACAATGACATTGACCAGATCAGAAAGAATTCTAAGGATATATTGAGTAAATAAAAAAAGGACAAGGCCGAAAGGGGACTTGGCACCTGTCCTTCCATCCTCCCCGATTTTCCTTCGCCCGCGCTGTGTGCAAACATTTTAAGGGTGCTTAAATCCTCTGAGCGCACGCAAATTATATGAAAAAAAACCTAAGGTCTTCTGGTACACTTCCTCCTTCCTGTTGACTCCCACTAAAATCTATCTATGATTTTGGCTGCTTCCGAAATACCAAACGTCGATTTAGTCCTTCCTGCAGAGATCGGGACATCATTTTGCCTGATATGCTTCTTCAACCATTTAGCCAATTTTTGAATCCAATAGCTGATTAGTGCACATCTCACTACGCAAAACTAGACCTCGTCAGCGAAGAATTGGATGCCCAAATACTGTTGCGGAAATAGATGCAAAATTTAAGAGACTGAAAGATGAATTTTATAAATACGGAATACCTAAGCTCACTAAGCTACGAGAAGGCTTATTTAATAATGTCTTGAAACATGTCATAGAAGCGTTGATTTTCAAGAAAGGCTGTAGGTCCCAGCCATCGAACTACAGAGGCATATCACTTCTGAATGCATCTTATAATGTACTCGTATTTACAAGCGTCCTTCAAAAGAACTTCATAAATAAACACGAACGGTCTACTTAATGAATTCCAAGCTGGCTTTAGGGCAGGATATTCAATGGTCGATCGAATATTCGTTCTCCAAAGTTAAATATGGTCTATGTTTTGCTGGCTTTAGAGCAGCTTTTGAAACGATAGACAGAGGTCCTTTGATGTATAAACTAACCAAAGGAAACAAAGCATTTATGAAGAGACTGTGGCAGCTGTCTGGGACGGAGAAAATACTTCGGGTTGGTTTAAAGCGAACAAACGGATTAGACAGGGATGCACTTTAGGCACATTGATATTTGCACTCTTTATAGATGACATTGTCGACTTACTTCCAGGAGACGTGGAGTATGCAGGGATAGTGACAAAGGAGCTACTTACTGCAGACGATATTGTTATCCTCGTGTACGAGTTTTGTAAAATGTAGAGCCTTATAAGTCTAGAAAAATCGAAGGTGATAGTTTTTAAAAAAAAAACGAGAAATGGTTGCTGATTGTTGAACAGATCGACATAGTAAAAGAGTACACCTACTTTGGTAGGCTTTATTCTTTCAACACAAAATCTCAGCATGGAACGACACTTGAGATGCAAACTACAAAAGGCCAAGGCCGCGATAAATACGATGTGGAGAAAGTGTCTTGCTAAGAAATATGTACTCGTGCATAGCACATAGTAGTAAGTTTCGTATAATTGAAGCGGTCGCCGACTCAACTTTTTTGTACTCAGCCAAGGTATGGGACGGAGGAAGTAGAAAAACTACATATTTAGGGTTTACATTCACCACCCAACCCCTCATAACTATGTCATAATGCTTGAGACTGGACTATCGCTACTGACAACAAAAAAGCCAAAACTACAGATATGATAAAAGTATTCAATATGTCCTCGGAGAAAACTAGCACGGGAAGCACTGTGATACAATACTAGGTGGTACAGCAAATGGAGAGACTTAGCGCACGAGTGTGAACTAAAACTGGATTAGGAGGAAATAAACGTGGAGGCACGGAAGCCAAAGCTATGTCAGTTAATTACGGGAGTAGACCTCAACTTCGGTCAGCAAATTGGAAGAGAAATATCGGAGTCATTATATCGAGCAATTTATAGTCAGCTGAATTATAATTTGGAAGATCGGAACTATTACCACGATAATAATGTTGGCAAGGCTTGATAAGATTTCATAATTATTCGCACACATATATCAAGTAGAGTCATCAATCTTGCAGTTTGTAAACAATTAACGAGTATTTGCCCTGTTTTGGATAAACAACTATAATTCGTATCAGAGAAGAACGTCTCAAAATTTTTAACGTAAACCACCTGTCATGTAGACCTTATGTTTACGGGATGCCCATACATCCATAGGGAGCAAGGATACGCCGTGCCATCGCTCTCCATCAATTCTTTGATACCAATTTGGAACTGTGTTGGAGGCACAAGTTCCACCCTTGGTATGAGTCGAGGCCGACCTAAAACCTCTCACTGTTCTTAGGGTCACAGCACCCAGTACTTATTTGCTACTCCACAATGTTTTAAACCAAAGGAAAACCCTTCCCGCGATTTGGGTTTAAACCACAGCCACCATGACGCTCCCACAAGGGGGCCTACCTCAACAAGTCAGGCCCGGACCGAAATCCGGGGGGCTCCTGACTCCCATGGTACCGTGATTTAAGTCCTGGTATGGACTACCGGTGGTCCAGCCGCCAACAAGACCTATGACCGGCAACTTGTTACTTGTCAAATCGTAGCAACCATTCAGAGGCGTTATCTGAAGAGGTTTACGATAAGACCAGTAATATGCTCTGCCCCCGCTTTTTCTTAGACAGCGTCATTAATGGGCGAAGCCTTGATAATTGGGCGGGGCCCCGTAGCAGAGAAGGTGAGAAGTCCTGAGACTTAAAGTAGTGTGAGCAAATGTGAGAATTCGGCTAAAGTACTAAAGTTTCGGAATACTTCTGTAGTCAGCCATGTAGGTTTTACCCAGCACTTAGCTGAAATCCGGATCAGATTTAGGCTGTTCCCACAATGATGATACCATAGTTTTGCCTAAATCAACCGTGATCTTCTGTATCCTTGATGCTTTGAGCTCAATGAAAAAAAAGAGTGAGTGTCGTCTTGAAATTCATTGTTGTTGTCCAGAAAGTCTGTATTTCGTATAGATCCCAAAGTTGTACACAACATTGAGTAAGGATACCATATGTATCGAGTGCATGCAACCAACCGAATTATCTCATTTAGCGTAGAGACCTCGTCTAATAAATCATCAGAGCTTGCGGTTTTGTTGTTTATCAGCTTTCTGTTAACTGAGCTGTATTTCCTTTACCTGAGAGGAGGATTGGCTTTTCATTTAAGTTAGGTTAGGTTAACCAGAGGTATGATGGATATGTCATCACACAGACACCAGGCACCAAAACGGGCCCATTGCGACCCCTGTGGAACCAGTTGAATTTGTCTTCAAATGGCAAAAACCTGAATAATCGCTCTGGTGTGAAACATCCAAGAAGACCTTTGAAGTTCGTGCCATCTATTTCCTCTAGGTTTTCGAAAAAGTATTTCCCTAAAAATTTTCTTCGACTACGCGATATATAGAATCTGCAAATATCTGTATCTGACAATTTGAGTCTCTTTGAGTGTCCTGTCAGGATTCCTATTTCTGTCCTAAGCTTATCCCTGTTTAATTTTATTAACTTCCTAGACTTTTTGCCGTCTAAAAGCGGCTAAGGAGCCTTGGAAACCCTGTGTGGCTCTTCATTTACTGGACATTGATATGTTTTGCCCTACAAGTCTCTCTGTGTGATACCAAATGAAGAACTGCTGGAATGATATAATGCTCCATCATTATATCATTAAGGGCCATTAAGAAAAAGACCTTCTCAACAATTTGTCAATTATATTTTTATAGCCTGTGAAGTGCTGAAACCATGAACTGTGCTTGCTCGTTTAATTTGCCAAAAAAGTCCTTCACCAATCAAAACTCAATTTCAACCACACAAACCCACACATACACACTCTACATGACTGGGTTCAATAAATCTAGCGCAATAAATCGTTTCTCCTTCAAACTTTAAATTGATTTGCGAAAAACTTCAACTCCAAAACTGAAATCTGTTCGTTAATCCAAAACCAGTGCCGCAACAGCAAAAACAAATTTCAAACAAATCGTGATCGCCCGATTGGGTTCATCTATGTAGTCATAAGTACGAATAGGTACGAGTACGTTCAGCGAACTGGTTTAATGTGTTATCCAATCGATATTGACGTAAAGCGTTCAGTTTAAAACGCAAGCCAGAAAGCTCCCTTAAAATGGAAATACTTAATAATGGTTTCGCCTTACTGGGTGAGCCTATTAGTCTCTGTCTTTTAACAAAAATAAAAATAATAATAAAAAAATCTGTATCCAAATGCTAAACCATTATCGCGTCTAGATTGTCCTTTCTCCATGGCACCGAGAGTGTGCCGCACATAATTGAGTTCTCGCACTCACACTCGTATCTTTTTTGCAAAATTTCACAGTTGAACGTACCCTGTCATGGGTACACAATGGTGTGGCATGTCACTGCGTGCGGTGGGGTTTTCTGTTTTTCAAATGGAAGCCAAATCTGAGCCCACATAACGCACAAATGAACCTAATTAAGTTAATTTAAAAATGAAAAAGAAAACAAAAACAATCTTATACGAGTATCTATTACTTGTACGAGTATCTATACAATTTGCGTCGACATTAGGTGTACGGTTTTCTGTACGGTGGTGATGTGGTGTGGTTACCCTGGTGACGATGAGGTGAACAATTCGTAAATTTTCACTTTTATAATTGACATGACAACTGGGTGGTAGTCAAGGAGCCAGTCATACATGCGAGCACATAGCATATGTTGGCACAGTGGTGCGACGCAAATTATGGAGGAAAACGCTTGAAACGTATCTGTCAGGGTGAGGTTTTGATTTTGTCTAATTGAGATGTCAAAACCTCTTGATGAAATTGTGAGGTAAATAATTGGTGTTTTATGGAAACTATGCAACTTTCAATTACGAGAGACGGGACTTTACCGCTGTGACCATACCGCATATTGAAAAATAACTCTCTCCAAAAATTAGGCATGAATGACTCTGTGTGCATTCTCCAGAGCAGAGTAGAATGCAACTAGTTGTAAAGGAAGAAAACTACACAGAGGAAGATCCAAATATGTGCTTTTTCGTCTCTTATGGAACTTGATCGTTGGTCTACTTACCAAATAAGAGCCGATGGGATGTGATATGGAAGCTCAAGAAGACGTAGCTTTCCTCTATGTCATTCTCTACCATTCCTCAATATGGCCTTAGTTTCAATCCAAGCCATCCGTTATACTCTAACTCAAGTCTCAGACTGAAATCCCGCAATCAAACTACTCCAGCTTACTTAAATCGACTTCAGCACTGACTCCAATCACCCGATTCCGGAAAAGAACGAATGAAGACAATACGACATGATGTGCAATATAACCATCTTCATTTCCACAAATAACTCTAAGATAGCCGAATGCGTTGGCGCGAGAATCTTTCATGAAAGGTGCGAAGTCGCAGCAGTTCATCAAGTCGCTGCTTAGCTTATATACTTTGATTGCGCTACAGTCCGGAGTGAACCAGGGCTTCAGCTAACATGCCACTGCAGCTAACGCGGTCTATTACCAGCTACCTCTAGTTGCGCACCCAAAGTTAGCTGAGATAACCTTCCACTTGGATGCGCCACCTAAGATGAGATCGTTCTCTACTGCGTTGTCTCTTTGGCTTGAACTCAACAACTTTCCGGGCCGTGGCGCTGGTGTTCATGAGCTCAAGGTGACCTAGTCATCTAAGCCGGTTTATCCGAGCTTTTCGGACGAGGTTGTCATCGCTGTACAATTCACTGTTGAAACGTCTACTCCGTTTCTACAGATGTGAATGGGGCCGAAAATTACCCGATTAACTTTTCTCTCGAATCGCCCGAGAGCATTTCCATCTTCTGCGCCGTAAAGCAGAACTGGGATGACCGCCGTCTTGTAGAAAGTCTTTTTGTTGTTCGAGAGTGTGCTTTACGATTAGCAATGGTAATTCCGAGCCGGTGTTATTGTCAGATTTGATAGCGGAGCCGAGGTTGATACAATTCCTTAGAGTTGACTATCGTGACGTTTTTTCCCAGACGTTGATGTTGTGTTTTCGTTTTTTGTTGGCAGCATAGACTTTGTCTTTCCTTCATTGACCGCTAAACCAATTTTTGCCGCTTCGGCTTCTACAGTCGCAGACGCTCGATTGAAAACTCACTGTGTTATCCCTATAAGTCAATGTCGTATGCGTATGCGAGTAACTGAACAGACTTTGGAAATGTAGTGCCTCTGAGGGTGACTGGCGAGTTTCGCATAATACTTTCAAAGGTGATGTTGTAAAATCGCTGCTTATCTCAGCCTAAGTCCAATTCTTTCGCCGAATATGCCGAAGTACACGGACAGCACCGATCAGAACGCTCACTTTGAACATCATATAATCTAGACTGCCAAGACGTGAAATTAGCCCGATTTGGATTTCTAAAAACAAATAGTTGACAGCTTATCATAGTCGAACCACTGTTGGATATCAGCAATCAACAAATGAAACACTATTAAGCGGTCTCTACGATAAGCCATAAACGGAGCTATAGGGACAGTTGGCAGGTCCTATGAGATCATGAGAGCTGAACTACCTCAAAACTCAAAAATATATTCAGAGAACCCTGTGCCATTCTAGAGCTTGCGCATATTTATGAATAAGAGGAAAAGGGGTCTGTTGCATACGTTATTTCCAACTGCTTTAACACGCATTAGACTCCAATGCCTAGTCACATACTAAGGTGGTGACCAGTAGGGTCACAATGGGCCTACCACTGGTCTAAGTACACTTCAAATGAGGATAAGGGTGGACTATCGTCCGCGACCAGACATGACCCCTGATAGAAAGAAGTTGACACGTTATAATATTGTCCCAGTCTTGTGATATGACTGTGAATGCAGAGTCTTCCTAATTTGATTACTACCGACTCTTGCTGATTCGAGGGCTTCCTATCCGAAACCATCCCGTTAAAAAGAAAATTGTTCATCCGAAATTGTTTCAAAACTATTAGGCGTTCTATAGATTAACGATAATTCCCTTTACCGCTAGTGTCATCGTATAAACGGGAGCAGTGCGCTATCAGCTAATATTTGGCAATATTCGAGAAAAAACAGCGGATAATCGCCATCTGCACTGAATTGTACTCTATCTTGCGGTCAGCTTATACCGGAGATTACCAACCATTCCCCGATATTAGCCACTGCTTCCTTCTCATGTCGTCAATGGCATAGAAACGTCCCCCTAAACAAATCTCCTAACGTACATTTTGTGAATACCTCTCACGCGGTTAACATAAAATCTGCAATCAATCTTTGAGAAAAAACAGAAAACTTGATCGTCCTGGACTCATGGAAACATAACACAAATACCTCCTGGCTGTGAAACATCTCCGGATTGTATCCGAGGATTTAGAAATTCTTTAAAAACGTTGTATGAATAATGTCCTGGAACTGATATACCTTTTCCATGTGCGTCAAGGTTAATCAAAACAAAACAAACAAACGACCAAAGAAGCTGTACGATGAATTGCAAATTTTTGAGATTGAATTAATTGGAATGGTAAATTCACAGGAAAGGAATCAGCATTTTAATGATTATTAATGAATTAAAACGGTGTACAGATTCAAGGATAGGTAGAATGGCAAAGATCAGCTTATGGCAGATTCTGTCCGTCTGTAATCCTTCAATCCTTCATGATGACCAGATGGTTTTTTTATAATTCGTCAAAGAAGATGTTGAATCACCTAGTGGGCGGTGATTAGGGTCTTATGAACTTCTACTGGGTTTCCTCTAAGACATGTCGTTGTGTAAATATTCGATCAATTATAAACTTACCCGGCCTAAAACCGCACTGGTAATTAAGGAGACTAATGTCTGTATAGCTTAGTGGCGTATTTTAGTTGGCAAACTTTCATCCGGCCAATTCTTAGAAATGAGTTCATGTATACCGAACCATCTACCTCTGGATCAAACAACCTTCCTAAACATGCATTTAGATATTGCTATCTGGGCTGCATTTTAGTTTGGTAAAGGAAAATAAAAGATAGCAGTTTGTTCTGGCTGACAGGCAAATTTGGCTCGTTTCCGCTGTTTTTGTCATGTACGAGTATTGAAGTTCCAAGAAATATTCTTTCGTAGCACCGTCTATTTCTTCTATAGGAACGTGGGTACATGTTCTCTTCTCTCAGCACAACAAGTTTTCCATCCTCATTATGTCCCACCCATCCGGCCGGACTTCCTGAATGGCAATGATATTTTCTTTATGGAAGTCTAAGGCCTACGCTAGCTGTTTGGCGGCACGTGGCATGTTCAAAGTCAGGACATTCCATTTTTTTTTCTCCCTACATACTCTTACCACTGGACAACAGTCTGGTATTGCTGGTTAGCAATTTATGCTTTTCTTTCCCTGTTTGTCGTTCTTTATCACGAGAGAGATGCCGTTCCAACTCTTTCATGCCGTCGAAGTTCCTTCATGAATATTGCTGCAATCTGTTTCACAGCATCCCATATAGCGCTCGATGTTAACATACTCGTATGGTTCACAATGTTCTCGCGAGTCGGTATTTCTCCAAATCTACTCTCTATACGAAAGCTTGGACATTAAAAAAATACGTATTTTGCATCATCTGTGACCTCTCCGCAATTTAAACAGATTGGAGATTCATCATGCCCAAATATGTTCAGATGAGCTCGGAAGCAGCTGGTTCAGATAAAAATCCACTTCTCCGTCGAACCAGTTCGTCCTTTTTTGGATATCTGGTATAAGTCGTCCTTTTGGAGACTGATTCCATCTCTCCTGCCATGTTCTCATGCTTCGCTGTCTTTCTTCCAGTTTGCTATCTTTGTCTGAAGCTGGGGGATTTTGGAATCATAGGTCATGTGTAGTTCGCTACACAGCACACAGCACCGATAAGTACAGCACACCCTCAGTGAACATAAATGATTGACGGGGTTAATCTTTCTTCCATAAGACTTAATTTTATTTCTCTGGCTCATGTTGGCGCGGCGTTCATTACTATGGACTGCACCATCCTTGACAGAATTAGTCTCCTTTGTTGTCTGGGCCCTCCAATATTCGTCATTATTCTGGGTAGGGCAGCACTCATCTTTGTAAGCGAATCTTGGTATCTGGTCACCAGTTTTGACGATAAATTTAGAACGTCAACTCTGATGCTGATTGTCTTGAACGCTAACTCGATGGCTACCATCCACCATCCCACTTTTCGGATACATTCGTTCCCAATGTCTTCCATTTTTTTTCAAGCTTTTCTCCGCCACAACGATTACAGTATCATTGTCTGATTATTTTCACGGTCATTGTCTGGGATGCACGTACATTTGGTGATGTCCGAAAAGTTGTTCTGTTGAACTCGTTAGCCGTTAAGATGCCACATCACAACTGCAGAAGCCAGTCCCTCAATTCGCCGGAACCGCTATGGTCAACTTTGCATTCAAAGAAATCTCCATCTCCAAATCTTACCCGTTGGACTTCCCATTCCCCCGCCCAACTAAGATTATTGCCTTCTCTAACCGTGTAAAGGATTTCCGAAGCATTGGCGCTGAAGTGATTGCTTGCTCGACAGATTCTCACTTCACCCATTTGGCATGGATTAATACCCCACGCAAGCAAGGTGGTCTTGGATCCTTGGACACTGCCTTACTCGCTGATAAATCAATGAAAATCGCCCGTGATTATGGCATTTTGGACGAGAAATTTGGTGCGCCATCCCGTGGATTCTTCATCATCGATGGCAAGCAGAATTTGCGTCAAATCACTATGAACAACTTGCCAGTCGGTCGTAATGTCTACGAAACTCTACGTTTGGTACAGGCTTTCCAATTCACCGATGAGCATGGTGAAGTCTGTCCAGCCAACTGGAAGCCAGGCAGCAAGACAATGGTTGCTGATCCATCGAAATCAAAGGAATATTTCAATGCCGTCAACTGAGGGGACGATTTACATATGTAAAGAATCACTGTTCACAGATTATATGTAGTTTCCATAAGGAAGGTGTCTAACGTTAGCATAGCTGGGACAATAACGAGTTCTACTACTCGTAAATATGAACTCCATTCCATTTTTGCCTCGTTTGAGATTTCAAGCCTTAGAATTCTGTCATATATAATGTTCCACAGGATGGGACCTAGTACCGATCCTTGTGGTATCCCGCCAGATATGTGGTACTGGCTTACTGCATCGTCGGTATCAAAGAGCAGAAATCGTTTCTCAGCTTAGTATTATTTTAATTCGGAACCCTGGCATCATCATTACTCTAAGGCAGTGCACTATTCGTAACCAGTTTGCAGAATTGGACCCATTTTTGACGTTTAGTTTTATTACAGCACCGTATTTCTTTGCACCTCCTCTTCATCCTCCAGCCCTGAATTGCTTTCCCAAAGATTGTAGTCACCCTCCATATAGCATCTATTGCAGAACGAGCGTTTCTAAATCCAAATTGTTGGCTTGAGAGTTCATAGGCTTCACTAATTGCAACCTCTACTTAGTGGGCTGCATACCTATATAGTCCACTCCAGGATTTTACCGATTGTGTGCAACAGGCATATGGGATGATATGACAAGGGCTCATCTGAAGGTTTTTTCGCTTTAAGCGTCGTCTGTATACTTGCAGGAGTTTCTTTCCCGTGAAGGCTGCGATCTTCTTTATTTCCTGGGCTGCATCTGTACGCTCTGCCGGTTTTTGCGGTGGAAATAATCCCAATACTATGAGGGAAAGAGGATGAGGGTGCAGTAGTGCCTTTGAGTTTTGGCATGACTGTCCTATAGGCAGTACCACAAGGATTTACATCTCCTTTTTCGCAGAGCATTTTATTGCTGCTGCTTTGGATTCTCCGGGTGGCTAATTACAGGTTCCTACGCTTACCTTTGTATTGCACCTGTGGATCTTGGTGGGAGGGCAAACCTCTGGATCGATGGAATAGTCTTCTCTGTCTATGGCACTTGCTGCGTAGCTGTGATACCTCTTGGTTCCACCAGGTTACTGGTAGCCGGCGATTTGCTTGTTACTTATTTAGTAACCTCAGCGGCCATAGCATTTACTCTTCCTGTGTTTATTGTAGACTCTCCAAAAACAGGGTAATGCTTATTTTCCACCCCATTCTTTGTGCCTTCTTTGGTAGGCGTTCCTGGTTCGCTCTCCTCACTTGTAACTCAAACGTTAAGGCCAGGTGTTCGCTGTGGGTATATTGGTTACTTCTCATGGCGCCTCCCGCTAGGGAACTCGTTACAAAGGTGATATCAACTATGGAACCTACATCATTTCTGCTAAAGGTGGGTTCGCTTTCCGTGTTAAGCAGTATTACGTCCACTGGCAATACGGCTTGTAGTAGAACCACTTCTTTTCTACTGGACCGAGTGCTGCTCCATTCAGTGGTCCACGCGTTGAAATCTCCAGCCATTATTGCTGGGCTACGATCTCTAGCATTATCCAAACGGGACATTCCATGTGCACATCCAAACGTCGTTGTCATTTTTTCGTTATGCAACGTCCTCAGTCAGTAACCCGTTTCAGGAATAGGAAAGCTACTATTAACCCATGATTATATGACATCATCTCTATTTTACACTTTGACATACGTATTTCGAAAAATTCTTATTAGCCTCAACTCGTTGGAAAACCTTATATAAGAATCGGCAATCCTGGCGGTTTACGCTACTGTTTATTCAGTCCACCGATTTCCTCCGCCGTACATTCTCCGGTTGGATAAGAGCAGTGTCTACTTCGAAAAGGTACTGGGTCGTGGGTCACCCGAAACAAATCCAGGGTTTGACTTTTGAGGAAAAATCTACAACATTGAGGAGAACTCCAAAGGAAGTATTGGCTACTGCTTAGGTCATCTGTAAGATCCTTTCCTGGCCTGAGTTCAAGGAAACACTCAAGATCAAGGTGCTTCCAAATAAGGTGATTTTCCATTTTAGAGAAATTAAGTATTTTCAGTTATTCTTGCTTTAGACAATTTAAAATCCTGCACCTGCTGTACTGGGTTTCTGTGGATTTATGTCACTTTCCCAAAAGATGCAATTACAAATGCTGTCTGAAGGGAGGAAAGAATAAGTATAAAGCCTGACTGGAAGCCGATCTAAACTTTAGTCAGCAAAGCCCTTGAAGTTTCTTTATACGAGGACCACTCTTGCGGCAATAAATTTGTGGGAACAATTTAAATTGCTAAATTATAAGTTTCAAAAAGACCCGGCAGAAACTTTTTCCTTCGATACGTTAGTTTTGAAAACGTAGCCCCAAGCCGTAGTCCCAATAGAATCAGGTCAAGTCAGGAGGACAGCACTTGAGATACAACGCTGCTGTGTCATAGTATCCTCTCTAAATTCATCTTTTCACTTTTCTCTCTTTCTTTTTCCTTTTTATTTATTTTTTGTATTTTTAAGGGTGTCTTTCGTCTTCATGGTCATCTATTAAAAAGGATTCTATTCTGTGTGCATCAAAGTATCTTTGAGTAAGTAGAGAGTTTCTTGTTCCTCGTTTTTGACTTAAAGGATATCAGAGGACTTCTTTGACTTTTACAAGATAACTAACCCCCTCCAAATAAATTAGACTGTCAACCACTAATATCCTTCTTCATTTGATTTATTCCTAGTTCTGGTTCTTGCCAAGAACAGATGATTAATTCTGGACTTTTTACTGCGCCACAGGCTGGATTTACCAGAATAGCCACCAAATACGAAGAAGAGAGTATCTCTGACGCTTTTTTGATTTGAAACAGAGGTCAGGTTATTTCTTTCTTCTGTAAGGGTGAACATTTTGATTTTTTTTTTAATCGCAGCCTTTGCCATCCACGACCACAAAACCGACGGTTTCCAGGAAATGGTTTCTGCTTGACATATATTCTCTGCTCAACCTGAGGGAGTATTTGATTAATAGAGTTCAACTCGTTGGCTTTTTTTCCTCCCTTTTGGCTTGTAGCAAACGTTGGTCACTTTTTCTTGACATAGTGAATCCGAACGCTTGGGAATAAATGAAAGTATGAATTTTGAACGGTTGCAGGGAAATTGTATGCAACTCCCTAGATGGAGGCAACGATGGCTTTATCTGTCGGGGCAGATGTCCTCCCATTTTAGTTTTTTTTTTACACAAATTTGTTTCTCTAGGAATTTTGTGCACCTAACAAGGATTTCGAAATAATTTCTCACTACTTTCCATATATCAATTCACCTGCCAAGGCACATGGCTTATCTGCAGGAGATTATTTACAAAAATATTCAATTTGTCAAATCTTTAAAAATAAAAGAAAATATTTTCAAATTTATAATTACTCCTAGCTCGCAAAAACAAATGATTACTATTTTTAATTTAGTTTTTAGTTTAATTTAAGTCAAAAAAAAATTGTGTTTGGTTTTCAAAATTTCAAAGACTACGATGTCCTTCCTGGTATTTATAACATGACTTAAGTTTTCTTTTTGACTTGGTTAATGCTTTTTCGATGTTAAGGCAGACTGTGGAATATTTTGGACGTTGTGCACACCAGTCTTCTCTTGCCGTATCAGTTTGTAAATGACGTATGTTAATATTGCAGGAAGGAAGTTCGGATTGTCACAGCATTTCAGCTCGGCTGTCATGTCATAAACTTCCAGAATGTTGTTGGTGTCTCTTCTAGATAAGAATTTAATCGCTCTATTTTGGATACTTTTCAGCTTCCCAATATCCCCATTTCAGTAAACCAAGTTTAGGTTTTGATTTTTTATTTTTTTTACTTTTAAATTCATATTTATTATTTCTTTCTATATGTTAACTTACATACTAGATAAAAATGATTAAATCTAATTTGACAGCGACCGTTTCTGAATTTAGCTTACTGGCTCTTACCGAGCGCTCTAAACTTAACGATATTACTACAATTAATGTCTTTCGACCTTAAATCTATCCTAGGACTTAGCTTATATAATCAACATATTTACATATAAGCTAAAAATTAGTGCCAAAAAAACTTAGATGTTTTATCTTTTTTAAATTTTATTTAATACTTAAGCTACCTATCTACCTAACCTACCTATGTTTCTTAATTTAACTTAACTATAATCCAGATGGCGAGCACTTGTTTTCTTTTGCTCCGAGTGGTCACCATCTCGATTGCGTTTTCGGGCGCCTGGCAGTCGTCATCGTGGTGCACATGCTCCTCCGAAACTTGACCGAGACCGTCTACCAACTCTCGAAGGTACCCCTACGTGATAACAAGCCTCTACACTAACCTAGCTAACCCTAATCTACTTATACGTAGGAGAAGCTACACAAGTAACACATCAACTTAGGAGAGCGTATCGCCTCTCTCTCCTTCTTTAAGCCACCAATATTTAGTGTACTGCTTTTCGGCATCGATCCTATCCCTGTCCGCAATCGCAGGGTTAAAACGGAAGAGCACCTGAGCACTGGCGACGTACCCGTCGTAGATGAACCGCTTTTCCCTCGCACCGCGGTGGTGGTAGTATAATACCGGAATAACATCCCAACTTTGCACTAACCCTTTAGCGTCAATATGGAGAAATGCTTCAGGCGGGATATAGCCAGATTAAAGTGTACTCTCGTGGTACATTATATTGGGGTAATATGCCCCAAAGATCACGCTATTATCGCTCGTCATTGCTCTTGCGATGTGCTTCCGAATCACCTTAATTAGAAAATTGTCAATCCTATTTAGTTCAGCTCCCCTGGAAAAGACTTTGTTGGGATAATATTTAATGTACTCAGACTCTGGTGTTCTGTACAATCGAAGACAGGTTCTAAGACACTGTCTCTCAAACACACGAATCATTTCCATGTAAGACGGCGCTACATTAAACCACACTGGACAAGCGTAAGCGATGATTGGCCTGATTAGAGCCACGTAGCATATGACTTTCACACTGGAATCAAGTTGACTGTATTGAAACTGTTTTCTTGTCAAATCTAAGTCCTTCTTGGCCCCAGCCAGACAAGCATCTATATGTTTATCAAAATATAAATACTTAACATATCAAGCCAGATACCAAGATACCTAACTGCGCTTCTCACCGCTAGTGGTAGTCCATGCTGTCCAATGATGGCCAAATTTCGCCAGTTATTTCTGGTATCCCAAGAGGCTCTTCTCAATTGAGTTCTAAATAAAATGGTTTCTGACTTTTGGAAATTAATTTTCAATTTCCCATCATCGCAATACTCCTTAATATGATCGAAGTCACGTTGCAAAAGGGTGTTAATGGTTTCGATTTTTGGTCCTGATCTGTGCGCCACTAAATCATCTGCATACGCTATAGCGTGATTGAGGGTACCTATTAGATCACCTGTGTAAATATTGAACAGTATCGGAGAAATAATCGACCCCTGCTGTAAGCCATTTTTAATGTTGATAACTGTACTCGAAATCACGTTGCCACATTTGACAACGAACTTCTTTCCCATAAGCATGTTGTAAATCATATATAGCAAAGGTTTCCTCATGCCCATTCTGGTTAGCTTGTAGAAAAGCCCCTCTAACCATAGAGCCTTCTCCAAGTCAACCAGACAGGCACCCGTACATTCGTTCTTGCATTTGTTCCACTGTATGTCGGAGATCAGTTTTGACGCCGCATGAATGGTGTCGTGCCTCACCCTAAAACCAAACTTATTGTCCGGGATTATATTGCTATCTCCTACCCATTTCAACAGAGCTCTGTTGACTACCTTTTTGAGTACTTTGCTAATGTTCGGAAGTAGATTAATTGACTGAAGATTAACAAGGCTGGTCCTAATTTTATCCCTCTTTGGGATAGGGTGTACCTCTGCTATTTTACAGTGCGGTGGATAATGTGAATTATTCAGCGCGTTGTTAAATAGCGTAGTGAAAATATCCACTGCCTCCGCTTGAACACAGCGCGGGCGAAGGAAAATCGGAGAGGAAAGAAAGAGAGGTACCGGTGAACGTTGGTTTTAAATGTTTGAAGGCTGTAATGACTAGGAAATAAAGAGCTAGGCAGGGCTTAATATTCCCTCTATCTCCGAGCACCGAATATCTCTGAATTTTTATGTTCTGTCATTGCAAGCGTACGATAGAAAATGTCTGCCGCGGAAAAGTTATGCGAATTCGCCTAAATACGTATCTGTCCTGGCAAGGTTTTTTTCTAATGCTGTCGTATAAACGCAGCATTTTATTAAAAAAAAACTCTAAAGCCTATAAAGAAAAATTGGAACAAGCACTTACATTAATAAATTAGATTTTAGGATCGCCTCTTGTTTCTTTATAGAACGGATCGTTGGTTCTTGACTTTCTTTCACTCACATGGTTGCGCAGTTTCTTGTACGCGGTTTCGTATGTACCTATAATATTTCTACGTTTGTTCTTCCACCTTCGTTCTGTACTACTGGCACTATTTTGAGGGATCCAGTTCTTAAAAAAGGATCGTCTGCACTTAACTTTCCACATATTCATGTTTCCATAATAGGCGATTCTCCTCAGAATCCGTATCAAGTATAAATGAGCCAACATAAAGCTAGACTGCTGCCCCCATAGAGAGAGGGGACAATTCGTCCAATTTGTACAAGCTTCTCGATCAAACATATCGGCAATGCCCAAACACTAAGTAAAAAGGCGAAGATATCAGTTAGAAGATAGTCTGCATGACACCATCTACGAAAACCGATAATCGGGAACAAATTCAGATTAAGAAATGGTTCGGATTGGGACATCCAAACTTGTGACTTATAGAGTTGGTTGAGCAGAACTATTTAAAGCTAATTTTTTGATTGACTTACAAACTCCTATCTCGGTTACTGCCTGCAAATCTTATCCGTCTATATAGGATTTAAATAAAGGTCGGTAGTGAGCCCACCGAGACTTTTCTTGTCAAATAAGACTCCGGACAACGTGACATGCTACAATGATTGGGTTCAATGGGTGTTGAGATGAATACAAACACTTTAGTTCGTAGCGTCTTCGAATCTATTTTGCAGAATCAACGCAATGGAAAAAGTGTCACCAAGTAGAAGTAGATCTCAAACAGCTTAGTGGCGTAAAATTGAAGAGAATCATCAGTCGAGGTCCAGCTGCTTGACTATTGCGAAGTCTAAGGTAAAAAGTAACTCCCGGAGACTTAAGTCGCAAAAAGAGTTCGGGACTCTTTCATCGGCTTTAAGTTCATCGGCTATTATATTTTATATGCAAATGAAGATAGATATCGGCGCCATCTAAAAAATACGATGTGAGGGCCGGACAAAAAGGCACATGCAAGACTGTGACAAATGCCGCACTAACTGCTACAGATATCAGTAGCGCTTCGGTGCGGTTTTATTGTAAACGACCGGGAGTTTCGAGATTTTGGAATAAGTGCGAACTACTTGTTAAAATCTACATCAAGGATAAATTCACTTCCACCAGCTTGATGTGCGCTCTACGAGCTTCTCGTCAAGAAATACGAGAAATGCCCTAGGTATGACGTTTTAATTGTGTCAGCTTATTTCAATGCCGAAATAGAAAATTAGGTTGGAAAGCCTAGTCTTCGTGTCAAGACGTCTGGAAAGGGAATTCGACTAACTGACTTAATTGTACACAGTTCCCTTATCTTGATATATACAAGGGATCAGTTACATAATTATAGAACCATCAACCCTACTGAGATTCTTGCGATCTACTCAAGGAATTTCTTTAGTTGCCCCAAAGGCAAATTTACAAATATCTCAGATGTTGCAACAACGAAGAAATACTGGCAGACGACTTAACATCGAACTACTGCAATCCGAGCAGAGCCTCAGAACCTTTGTCAATTCCATTCCATGCATTATGTATCGAATATCAAAGGCATCGGTGACAACAAGCTATCAAGATTGTCCCAATTGATGTATTGAATTGCACCTGACCACCATATGAAACCCCTTATTTGATGAAGGGTGAAGGCTAGAACGTGTAGCTGGAACAACTCGTCAACCAAGCTATGCTCTGAAGAAAGATGAGGAAATAACATTTACTGCTCTGGTGAAATGTTGCTCAACGAAATACGTTCGGAAGGTCTACCAAAAAGAAACGAGACGAACTTTACAGAGTCATATCTGTCTGTCAATCTACGATTGATCTGGTAAGCTCATTGACTGCAAGAGTAGACCTAGTCGATATTAATCAAGGTAGCTCTAATGACTAGGCGACATAGGTTACGAAGTAGATGCCCAGTCTGGCTTTGAATTCGCTCATTACGATCGTGTCTGTCATCGATCGGGATATCATGCTTTGATCTAGAAAAATTCATGTTATCCAATCTAGCTGGTGAAAAGAACAGAATATTTTTATCTGCAGTGACACTCAGGAGATACCGTTGAAAGCCAGATAAGCCAAGGTGTCATAAAATGCGATGCACCTTAAAGTAGGTGAAATTCTTCCTCATCAGCGCCAAGGCATAAAACTCTGATGGCATATTTACAGCCACCTCCACTCTCACAAGTTATGGTTAAATGTTGAAAAACTCTACACTCGTGTTGCTTATAATTCATTGGCATTTCAAGTTCATGTCATTGAACATATGGCCTTACCTCATATGGCGATACCAACATGGATCCTTTTAATTACCAACGGGGACCCAAAGTCTCAACACAAAATCTGTTCGGCAAGTTTAAAGTCTTACTGAAACAATCAATTCTCATTTGTAAGGTTAATAGTCCCAATAAATCTTCCAATTTAAATTACCATAACAAACCTCTAACTAATTAATTGGTTTCTCCCCTAATAGCCGATTAATATTTCAGAAATACGAGTAAGCATCTGCCTATCAGTACTTTGAATTAGCATATCTTCGTCTGTCTGTGTTGCTGTTTTCTGGTCGCTGTCTAATGCCGACCTTACTGTCGGGTACCGAGTGCCATCTGTGGACTGCTTAAAACCGACTAAGTGCCTCCTGAATTCAATGAACTTTGACCAAATTATGAGCTCATGAATTATGGACAAATCGATTAAGAAGCCATTACTAACGACGTTGTTCCTTATGCTACTCTATCTACAACGCCCCCTTGTCATCTGTTTTTCAACGGTCGCTCACCTAAAACGGCGAATATTTTGGCAACACAATATATACACATACTCGTACATAAATGCAATGAAAAGCAAATTCAGATACTGTTACACTCTCGGGTATTCTGCGAATACGTACGTAATCTGCATAAGGGAATCGAGGATGTTGTATTGTTCCGTGATTTATCACTGCCGCCGCTATGGACTTTAAGTCATTCCCTGTTCTCTCATTTGCGTCAGCCTAGCAGCTTCCCATCTACCATCAACAGAACCATCAACAGAACCATCAAAGTCTAAGTAACCCCTCAAGCGAGGCTATTGTAAAGGACCGAAAAATTGATGACAATCGGTGAAGTCGAATACGTACTCGTCCACTTCCGACATGTCGTTATCGCCACGTTTAGTGGGGGGCAAAAAAAAAAAATCGATTTTGCAACGCTCTCCCTCCAGATAAGCGACAGATTTGAAATATTATTTCTCGTAAAAATATGACGGCCCTAAAAAAGAAAGCACTTACTCCCTCTGTTGTCCTATTTAAGAAGAACTCAGCCCAGGGGCAAGGAATGAGTACCCTTTTCCGTGCCTTTGGTCGATGTTTGATTTTTGAAGAGCCGATGAAGGGAAAAAAAAATTAAAATCGATTGCCTGGCTCTGATTTATCTGGAAGGACCGAGATCGAGGCGAACGGAAAATGCATGAGAACCAATTCAATTTGGATGGAGCTTCATTTTATCGGGACCCAGATAAACGAACAAATTGGTAGTCATTACCAGAACCATATTTGTCATGTGAACTTGGACGGAAACACATGTTGAGGATTGTGATTGATTGGGTTGGGTAGGCATATACTCGCACACAGAATAGCTTGCTTTACGAAAAGACTTTGCACCTGATACAACCCCATCAACAAAAGGTGTACTCACAGAAACCAGTGACTGAAAACGGGGATGCCAAGACGACAGGTGTATTCAGATTAAATGAGTCACAGTGAACAAGGAGAGATAAAGGCACGTTTAGATTGAATGATTGCTTGAGTTAGTAAGTCAATGGGGGAATGTTTGAATATCGGAGATAGGTCTTTCTTTGGAGTTGTCTTCCAAACGGTTGTAGATTTTGCAAAGTTTGCGTAAGCAGTATGACAATGTCGCTGTGGGAGAGTAATTGTGTCAATAAGTCAGGATCGATATTTCGGTGTTGAAAAATTGACTTTGTCCCAAAGTACGTATTTGGGATCAAGGGAAGAAAATAGAATAAAAGAAATAGATATGTAATAGGGAAGTGTGAGCCTTGTATGATGAAGCGATGGGTATCTGAATTTATAAGAAAATGTGACCTGGAGCATATGCGTTCATAAGACTCTAATGGATCTACGAAAAGGTGGATAAGACGATGACGAGCCAATGAAATCATGGTAACCTAATGAGGCAGAAGCCTAGTGAGAAAAGCATAAGTCTACGGAACAATGCCGAGCTGATTACTAGATCAGCGCCAATCTTTATCATGTTGATTGCGCCATTTGTATATTTTTAATCACCGCAGCTATTGATGCTCCTGTTGCAAATCCTCTAGCTCGGCAATAATTTCGGATTTGGGTATGTTGGCAGCAATATTTGCAGTCTCTACTTTAGGAATGGAGTTGGGCTCCGTTGTATGAGTTATTCTTTGTTCCATGGTCATATTTAATCCTGCGCTGTGTCCAATTATACGGGATAGTGTGTTTGCTAGTCAGAAAGGCTGTGATTATACGAATTTATTCTTTTAACATTTTTAGAAGTACTTAGAAATTAAGAGTGGATGGCTTGGTTCTGCGCACTTCCACGCATCTTATTTTATAGCTGTTGCCGTGTTTTAGTAATTGGTGGTCCAAATATAAGGGGAGTTATATCGCCACTCTAGTGGGTGCTGGTTATCAAAGACATCCTCAAAAAGCTTAGTGCAATGGGTATAAGTGCCACGGCATCGCTTGATTTATAGATCAAAAAATTTGCTGACAACAGTGCGATACGACTCACGAATCTGGGTTACTTCAAGAGTAGTTTCGGACACGTCACGGTCTTAGCGAAGTTACCTTACCGCCAGGCAATCCAATTCTAACGGATGAAATTTCTTTCTTAGTTGACTTCGACATCCCGTATGACATAATATATCCGGAGAGGGAGGATTGGGAAAAAAAATTGTAATTTTCACAGATGGCTCAAAAAAAGAGGAAGGAAGGGATTATGGTATCTTCTCAGAAGACCCAGAAGTAAGAGTGTCAATAAGACTACAGGACGCAAGCAGTGTCTTCCAATCAGAGGTTCTGGATGTCCTTAGGGCGGCAGAGCTAATGCAGATGAGATCGATACCCCAGAGAGATATCGCTATCTATATCGATAGCCAGACGGCACTCAAGGCAATGGAATCAACCAACGTCAACTCTGATACAGTCAGGGGCTGTCGCACAGTACTCAAGGCATTATGTAGTCAGAACCAGTTAGGAATGTGGAAAGGAAATGAACAAGCTGATGAGCTTGGAGAAAATGAGGGCTACTCGACAATAGTGAGATTGAGGTTGAGTTGGTTAATTCTTGAAGGGCACAGGATATGCAAGGTTCTCTGGCCACTTTTTAACGGGAAAAGATCGAGGGAATTATGAAAATCAAACTAGAACAGTAATAGGAATCCTGACAGGACACTGTCTTACGTGGAAACACGCAAAGAGACTCAAATTGTCAGATACGGATATTTGCAGATTCTGTGGTGATCTGTAAGCTGTTGAGGACATAACACACATACTGGGTGCATGCGGGGCAATATTATGTAGTCGAAGGAAATTTTTAATGAAATACTTCTTCGAAATCCTAGAGGGAATAGACGGCACGAACTTCAAAGGTCTTCTTGGCTTATGCAGGGAAATTGGGTGTTTCACCAGGGAGATTGTTTAGGTTTTTGCCATTTGAAGACAAATTCAACTGGTTCCACATGGATCGCGATGGGCCTATTTTGATATCTGGTGTCTGTGTAATGGCATATCAATCATACCCCTGTTTAACCTAACTTAACCTTGACACTGACAACACTTTCCTGTTCGAAATCTTGACTGTCAATCAGTATCTCCTCCGCAGAGCGAAATGAATCGCTTTACGCTTGAACAACGTTTGGGAAATATTGCAAACTTTTTTCAGAAGTGAGAACTGCGTTACCCAAACAGTGCGTTTATTAAAAATAAGCTTTGGCCGAAATGAAGCATCAACCGTTCTTGAGATCGGCTTGCTTGCAGACAACAATTAGATACGGTACGTATCGACGAGAATGTGGTTGCTGTGGAAGGGAGTGTTCGACTTAATCCGAGAACATCACCTCGCCATCGATCTTAATAACTCAACATGTCTGCACAAAGATCTCCAGTTGATTCAGCCACTGAAGGCAAATGATCATCTGCTTCGTTATCTCGGTTTGGGCCTTACAGCAGCTTGAATTGAATGTCGAATTTGGCCCAAAAATATTTTTTTTTTCTGCCCAGGCGCATTTTCATCTCAGTGGCTATGTTAGCAAACAAAATTTCCGCATCTGAGGATCGGAAAACCTGCATGTGATTGTCGAGAAGCCAGTGCATCCGAAGAGAATTACAGTTTGGTGCGAATTTTGGAGTGCTGGGAGCATTCCAGCCATGATTACCGAATTTTTATGAACTGAAATTGAAGACATGGGCTTTGACGACCTTTGGTCTCAGCACAATGGCGCCCCATGCCACTCAGCCCATTAAAACAAGCAATCTTTGCGCGCCAAGTTCGGTAATCGTGTAATCAGTCACCTTGGATGTACGAGTACTTCTGTAGGACCCATTAGAACTGCTAGTCACAGCGTCGTTAGCTCCGATTCCTCCTAGACTCTTTTTGTTCCTAGTCCTGAACTAGGAATGAGTGAGTACTCTGGCCCAATTGGTGGCATTAGTTATCATGTCACTCCTGAATGTAAGACTGTAATCGTTCATTTGGTTCCTTTTAACTGCAGTTAGTCTGCATTTCTACTACTGATGATCTTACTTACTTACTTAGGTGGGGTTACAATTCAGAGTGAACCTGGCCGGAGTGTTGGTGTCCATTCGCTCTACATGTCCTAGTTATCTCTGACGACTGATGCGCAGTTTTCTGATTAAGTCGATGTCGCGTATAGCTCATTTGGTTCGTCCTCGAATATCTTCCTCCCGTTAAAGCACCTCAACGTGAATAAATCATTTGTGTCTCGAACCATAGCTCGTTACCGTGATACTGGCAGCGTTGTAAAACGCCATGGAGGTGGTCATAAAAAAACAGCAACATCGGCAGAAATGGTGCGGAAAGTGAAGGCTCGAATTGAACGAAATCCGCGTCGAAGTGGAAGAAAAATGGCCCGTGAGTTCAGCACATATCGTTGGAACGGATGCAACACATACTGAAAAATGAGCTTGGGCCCAAGCCATTGAAGTTCCAAAAAGCACACGATCTTACACAGCAACAGAAAAAAGTTAGAGTCGAAAGAGCGAAGGAGTTGCTACGCTTGCACGGAAGTGGTGAGTTGCCGAATTTGATTTTTTCCGATGAGTCGCCATTTGTTATCGAGTAATATGTCAACAAACAAAATGACCAAGTTTACTTGCCAGAGAGGTCCTGCGAAAATTTACACCTTCGGAGCCACCAGAAATCAGGCAGCACCGATGGTGAAGGTTTGGGCCTCCATAACCGCCGATGGTGGCTCTCCGCTCGTATTTTTGGACCGGGGCGTCAAAATTAATGCGATCGTATACCGTGAAACTGTCTTAGAGGCAGTATTGAAGCCTTCGGCAAACAAACGCTTTGTGGACATTTCAACAAGACTCGACACCGTCTCACAAAGCGCGCGTCAACCAAGATTGGTTAAAAAACAATGTTCCACATTTCATTTGTTCGACACAATGGATTGCAAATTCTCCGGATGCAAGTCCGTAGAATTTCTCTGTCTGGAGTATTTTGAAGGCGAAGGTTGGCACTAAAAAATACCAAAGTTTGGACCACCTTAAATAAGCACTTCGCCGGGAATGGATCAAAATACCACAGAGCCACTTGCGTGCAGCGTGCGATGCTTTCTTCGGCCGTCTCAAGGCCATTATTCGCGCCAAAGATGTACATATTGAAAACTACTGATATAATTTGAAAATTGATGTATTTTCCAACATTTTTTGCTTTGGCACAATAAAATTTATCAAAAAATAAAAAAATTGTACAATTTTGGAAAGTTACAGTTCGAGTAAGTTACCCTGTAGAGTCTTATTAGGCTTTACTTTACTCAATTGCCTTTTTAGATAAAGTCCCTTACTACCTCAAAGATAGGTGTCCACTGTGACGTTCTGTTCAATTCGTCGATGTCGTGTGCCCCTTCTTGTTGAGCATATACAAAGTTTTACTGTAATTTACCGCTAAACCGGAAGCTCGTAGTTACACAGATTTTTGAAAGATTGTACCCCCGGTGTTGGCTTCTGAGTTCGGCACAATTCATTCAAGCATGATGTTAAGGAAGTCACATGACAGCGCGTCACCTTGCCTAAAACCTTTTTTTTTATTAAAGATTTCGGTTAAGCCATTACCGACCTTGACGGAGCAGCAAGCGTTGATATCCTGTACAGACGGACAATTTTGCCAGGGATGCGAAAGCTAAACATGGATCGGTGAAAAAATAGTGGGCAGGGAATTAGAATTTTTGAGTTTTTTTCCAGGACCTGCCGGTGTGTGAAAATTTGGTCGATTGTGGCCGTTCCTGTCTTGAAACTACACTGACAAGGGCAAAAAGGTTGTTGGCGAAGGCTTTGAGACGTTCACACAATACCTCAGATAAGATCTTGTACGCAATATTGAGGAGACTTATACCTCAACAGTTGAAGCAGTTGAATGGGTTTGCTTTCTTGTGCATCTGGCAAAAGATGCTGAAATTCCATTCATCAAACATACACTCTTCTGACCAGGTCTTAGAAATGTGTCGATATATGCTCTCCACAAAGTTACTTCCAGTTACGTTAACTCCGTTTTGGTCAGGTGGACGGAAGTCTTGGCTTTCGTCGTCTAAGTTGATTGTTCTATTCTGCCTGACGATGGGATGTTGATCTTAGTCGCGCTTATAGACAAGTTTTTCCATGTTCACTTCTCCTATTACAAGATTTCTTTCTACAGCTCTACAAGGTTCTGTATGGATCTTTTCGCCTTGACATGCTAGTAAAATTTTCGTACGTTATTCCGGGAATGCAAACTCCCAACATCTTCGGTCCAGTGCTCCTCGTGTTCCTTTTTCTTCTTCTAGAGGAGCCCAATATTCGTCCCGTCCTTTTGAGTCGGAGAGCTCATGAGCTGCTCTCGTTTTTCGTTGCACTGTGGCGTCGTATGCTTTTTTTTTTAGCCGCATGAGATTGCCGCTAGTCTTCACCAAACCAGGAGTTCTACGTTATCTTTATCAGTGTCTGATTTTGAGCATGCAACTAAGAAGAATCACCTTTCAAAGCTACCTTTCAAATCCAAAACTACATCACCAATATCCAAACCTTGTGCCGTGTTAAGGAGATGAAAAGCCAGTTCAGAGCGCATGCATTTGTATCTGCTTCTGAATCCATTCACGCGGCCGGTTTAAATATACGAGAAGATTTACTAACTACAATATTTTACACTATTTTAAGGCAGTGAAAATGCTCTTCCTTGGGATCCGTAACTAGAACGGCGTGGGTCACATTGACAATCTTCAAAATAGAAGTCTACATGGTTTATTGTCTGTATCAGAACACCACTTTGTTGGGCAGAAGTACACGTCTCTAGATGAATAAAGTCGATGAATATGAACGTATGAAATGCCATCAATCTTTGCATACCTTACTAGATAGAGGCTGTCATTGACCAAGTGTGGAGTTTAACTTTAAACATTTGTGATTCCAAATTTAAGTCGCATCACGGTTCACCTACCATCTTCGTCAAGAACAACTGCTTCTATCTAATTTATTTGACTTTCTCTTGACTAAGTATCTTTTGACGTGTATCGCTAACATTTGCCGAATACAAATACGAATACATAATCCCACTTACCTGAGTCTTTAGCAAACCAGTTGAAATTTGCATTTTTGTCGGTGAACAAAAACAAACCGTTGCCAAAAGACGCAAAAGTATGTTGCGCTACTTATAGCTTGTAAACTGTGGTTTCTGCCAAAGCCATTGAAACAATAAATAAACTACCTCCTCAATGACGTGTGTTTATATATATATTTTTTTTTTGTGTCTTCAGAAGCTCAACAACATTAGCATACACCTACACTTCACATCTCTATTGCAGATACATTTTCAGTTAGCTGGCATCTTTATTTATCTGCATATGTATCTACTAAATAGTGGTCTTCCATGTCATTTGTATGGTGATACTGTAATCATATACTAAATATCTGGCGCATCTCTGATAGCTTGTCATATAAAAATTCAAATCGAAAACGATTATTCAGGTTCGTTTGCATGTCGATGACAACTAAACATTCAAGTATCTACCCATACGTTTGCATCTGGTAGGAGAAGATTACGAATATTTACTACAAATGCTGCGACAACACATTGACGATGGAAAAAATCACCCAATTCGGCGCGATTTTCAGTATCCAGGCCAAGTAATAAGGTCGCTGAGAAATTTCGAAATGAGCGCTTTAATAAAAACAAAAATTTTGATTTAGGGTTGACATTTGGAGGGAGTTTTAGTTTCCAAAGGGTGGAAGATGGCTTGTTTGTGGTTTTATTGGTCGTAAAACTGGTTGTGAATAAAGTTTAAATGGAAGTTAATATTCATAAACAAGACGGATGAGCTCTGACATGAGCTTGTACAGTCACGTTTAAATGATCAGCCTGGTAATACAATACAATATAAATACGTCAACAAAATGGTCGTAAAGCAGTCGGCTTTTATACCAGCAGGCTTTTGTTCAGAGTGATGATATGAAGTGGGGATTGCTACTTGAGTTTAATGCGTCATAAAGTAACTACTTTTGGAAACCCATAATAAAGATACATTTCGTAGCATCATTTAACACACTTCTAATCTATGGACGGAGAAGAAAAGTTGATGGTAGTCTTGAGTGTGGATTATGTGTGACAGCTCACAAAGAACACTTTAACGGCAAGGTCCTGAGCATATAAATTTATTTGTAATTGAAGATTATGTTTTTAAACGAATACATACACACAGAAGGCCAAGTATCTTAACAAAAAATTCGAAAATCTGATCTGCTTACAGGGTTCATCAAACCGAGTCTAATGGCTGTCACCACAGTCCGGGGTATGAGCATCTACTAGCATGCCTCTCCAGCCAGCCCTGTTGTTTGCTAGCTGCTTTCAATGCCACACAGCAAGTTGGTTGAAATCCCTTTTCACTTGCTCGCGCCATCTGAGGTCGGGTCAAGATTCATAGACTTTTCGACCTGATAACCTGACGCGCTGGTGTCCATTTGCCATCTAGGATGATTAATTCTGACTCTTTTACGTAAGCGCACGTCACTGTACGATCCATACAGCTCTTGATTAAATTTTTTTCTCTACTCTCCGTCGATCCAGACAAGGTCGCAAATCAATCGAAACAAGTACCACTTCTTCCTTTGGATAAAGTCCCTATCTCTATATCATAAAAGATGACTGTGACGATTAATGTTTTATTGCGCGCTATTTGGGTTTTTCAAGAGCAGACTCTGCTACTCAATTGCCTTCTGAGCCCAAGATGGTTACATGGTGGTGCATTTGTTGTTTATATTAACTTCGGAGCCTAAAAAGACAAAGTGTTTGATTACCTCGAAGTTATATCTGTCTATTGTAACTTTTTGTCAGAGTCATCGATGCTGTGTGTCCTTTCTCGGCGACAGCAGCGGTTTTCCCTTCGGTGATTCTGCCTCAAAACTTGCAAAAGACCTAACGAATAGCTCGATCTATTCCACCGATAATGTCAGACTGGCATCTGAGTTGCCCTCAATATTTTCAAAAATTCGCATGACTGTAGATAGCATCCTCCACGAAGCAGCGAGCTTTCTTTATGATCATCCTGCAGAGCATAAAAAGGATGCCAACACCGGGAGTGGACGGCGCAATATCTGGAAAATATGGCGGTTGGGGTAGGACTTTCCATTTGAGTGCTTCCAGGTAGGTTTTAACGGATTTGGCAACGTGAGGCCGAGCGTTGTCATGCTATAGAATCATTTTTTCGCTCCTCTGCTCGTATTGTGGTCGTTTTTCGCGCAGTGCTCGCCTCAATCGTATTAATTGAAATCGATTTGGTTCCCCAGTATTGGTTGCGTTGGGTTTCAACAGTTCATAATAAATAACATCAACCTGATCCCACCAAATACTCGTACACAGCATAACCTTCGCAGGGTAAATATTCGGCCGAGCCGACAACGTAGAAGCATGACCGGGCTGTCCCCATGTCTTTCTTCTCTCTGTGTTGCTGCAATGAATCCATTTTTCATCACCCGTCACGATGCGATGAAGATAAACCTGCCGCTGGAAAAAGCAGGCGAAAAAACGACGCTTAACGCCCCTTGGCTTCAAATCATAAGAAACCCAAGTTCCTTGTTTTTGAATCATTCCCAATGCATGTAATTGCTTGGAAATGGCTTGGCGGGTAACTCCTAATGCTGATGCAAAATCTTCTTGCGTTTGGTACGGATCCTCATCGAGCAATGGCTCCAATTCAGCGTCTTCGAAGGATTTTAGCCTTCCTTCACGCGTATGGTCGTCTACATCGAAATCACCGTCATTGAAGCAACGGAATCATTCATGGCACATTGTTTCACTTAGAATAGCATCTCCGTAAATTTTTTGGAGCTCTCGATGCGGTTCAGACGTCGTTTCCTTCGAATGAAAGAGCAAAATCAACGCTTCCCGCAAATGACGATTTTTTGGCACAAAATTAGACAATTTCACACTATGTATGTATGTATCAAAACGGTTTATTTATCATAGGTCCAGCACTTACTGCTGGAGCCATCTATTGAGAACTTAGTTGCACACACAATGTATAATGCATTTATCTGGCATGATTTGATCCGACCATATTTGGAGAGCCCTTCACAAATGCATGTCCCGTTGCTTTGAATAGCTCCGCAGATAGTCCCTCAGAAGCCTTGTTGGATTTAAGTTTGAATATAGCTGTCCCGAATTCGTCGAAGTACGAGTATGGTGAACGGAATTGCTGCCCATCGTTTGTACTGTCTGACAGCGGAAAGTTGATTAGTCTGATAGTCTACAGCAATGACTAGGAATCTACAACTAAGTTCCCCTGTTTGTCTCTGCAGGCTTCCAACGGTGCTCTGTTGACTTGGGATGATCTTTTTATTTTTTAGTGAAATTTCCGAACGTCTTCAAAATTCTATACCGCCTCTCAATTTCCTCGTTTTTCTTCCTTCTAAGAAGCCGGTGCTCATCCTATTTTGCTCGTAGAGCTTAAGAGCCGCTTCATATATTTTCTATTTCTCGGAATACCGCAGCCGGAATTTATCTTCGAAACACGGGTTTCTTAGTGGCGGTAGGGTGAAACCTTACACTTCAGAAGTGGCATCTCTTTTGGGTTATTGCCCGCTTTGCAACTGGATTTCAAGACATGATGCTGGTGGTGCAGCGGATTGAACAAGAATAAAAGACACTCGATCAGCAAAGGTCCCGACGGTTTTCTGCAATTGCAGGCTTTTGACGTTAAACTTCTTCAAATTGTTATAGATTGATTGATCGGGAGAGCGCATGGTCATCTTTTGAAAGTCGAGATGCGGGAACGGCGTACTTGCTACGTGGGTATTCCGCCCCAAAGCGAATATTTACGGGGTCAGAGGTGGTGATGTGCAAGCTTTATTTATCGACTGTGTCAACAAGGTTGTTGTTGGCTGAAGACGCTTGTTGGTTGAGGCAAAGGTCCACCCTGGACCTGGAAAATTGCCCTAGACGATTTTAACGTTATGCCTGGGACATTGAACACACAGAAGATCATAAAAATAGTCCTCGGTGCCATCGTACTTACCCATTCGGGCGTGTACACATATTAGGCTTATGTTGGCGGATTTTGCCCTAACTCAAGACTTCTTTCATAATTCTGCCTCTTACGTTAAATCTGAATCCACATGTGGTATGCGTAGGCTACCCAGATATCTTCTGTATGAGGCAGAGTAACTTCTCGCAAGTTCTTTGGTGCAGTAACGGAGGCTGCGATTTAATTTCTAGGGTATACCCAAAGATGTACTGATCCTTCTTTCCATCTATGAAACCATTTGGTTTAATAAGAGCCAACTGTTCCAATTTAAAGAAGTCTGTTATACCTCGAACTCTTCAAGATTCAAATGGTCATATATGTATAATTGGTAGATCTTGTTCTGGTACAAGGCAAGCGACCCG
This sequence comes from Volucella zonaria, assembly GCA_963966105.1. Lineage (NCBI taxonomy): Eukaryota > Metazoa > Arthropoda > Insecta > Diptera > Syrphidae > Volucella > Volucella zonaria. Next base: position 68,806,365 of record OZ014531.1, on the reverse strand, counting down.
GGGAAACTTTTTTTTGTATTTGTTACTCAGCACCTTAGAGACTGGCCTACAATTTTAGATAAAAAAAATTCTTACGCTGCGCCAACATGAGTGTAGGGAAGACGCCATTCATTGCTTCTCCACATGTTGTTGTTGCGACGTTTGATAAGATTGAGCCATATCTAGACTTTCTCGCAAGCTTAGAAAATTTAGCACGCTAATATGTGCTCTGGAGTCATTGAAGCTGTTGACTTTCTAGAGACGTTCGTCATTCGGGATGCCTCCATACTGTCGAATCATGCTACTTTGTGCTTTTGAGACACCAAATTCTCAAAAAGTACTCCTCTGAGTCTCATTTTTGATTTTGGCCCTGACACAGACAGGGCTATGTAAACTCAACCTTGGAAATGTTCTTATAGAAGAATCGTGGTTTGGAACTGGTTTAGCATTTGTCGAGCAATCTATTGCATTGCAAAGCCGATTATGAGTACAATGATGATGTCAGATGACTAGGGCTGTCCAAATCAGATCATTGAAGATACATCTTTAAATAAAGACTCTCAGTGTTCGTCTGGATCGGAACAAACTGTGCTGGTGCGGAAGACCTCTATTCAACCAAGACAAATTGTTTTTTTCGGGCTGGGAACTCAAACAAAAACGTATTCTATTTAATCAAAAGCTCAAATGAAAGGCTGGATCCTACCTAATCATACTGACTCTGGATGACAAACATTACGTCATTCTGAATGCATGCTTACGCCGTACACTGTCAGTTTTCAAAGTTTAGTTTAAATCAGGCCTGTGTGCAGGATTTCATCCAAAAACTTAGAAAACTAAATGGTGACAAGTTCAGTCCCGTGAGTTAGCTTCCTTCTTGCGACGAGAACAACCTTAGTTTAGAGAGGATTTACAGATAGACCCTATAATTTGCATCACTCTTCGAATACGTTTTGAAATGCCTGCGCCATCAGGCAGTACAGACTAGCCAGATTGAGCAGTGCAACGAAGTTTGTCGAAGTTTTCCCAATTTTGACGAAAACGAGGAAATGATACTCCCTCTTGTCAAATGCACTTCGTAGGCATGTTTCGTCTTAGACAGAGAATTCAATTTCATCTCCATCACTGATCGGTCTGAAGCGGTTTTTTGGCATAAAACCTTCCGTCGGTATTCAGGAGAGGTTCATTTTGTAAGTCAATGTGAGGCTTTCATTTATCCGTTTCTGCTGCACACCTGAAGAGAACCTACACGTAACGAGTTGTACCCCTCAATTGACGGAACAGCGTACACGGTCTCATCAGCTGATAAGAGATACGAATACCAGATACGACGGGATGTAGTAAGCTTATTTAAGTTTTCTATAAGAGGATCTGGATGTAAGCGTCTCTCCTTCGAGTTCAAAGAAGATACCAATCTAATAGCCTCTCCGGTCCGTCTGGCTGATCTTTTTCCAGAACTCCTTGGAGGAAGCCCTCTTCGATGTTTGAATAATCTATAGGGACACTAAATACTATTCTTCAGAAACATTCTCAAACGACATATTTGGAAGCATTTTTGCCTCCTTCAGAAGTCTTTGTAGTTGCTTGTGTCGGTGTGTGTGACTGCAGTAACTAAATCTTGATAATTGAATCATGCAAGCTAAGGTCCTGCTTCGCACCAACATAGTACGTCACGGCTTATTCACTTCCGGATACGGATTCCATGGCGCCTATGATGTCTTCTATAAACAAACTATAATTAAGGCAACAATTTCAAGGTAGAATACACCAATTGTCTAACTAACCATCCCAGTCCTGTTTTTAGAACCAAATTAACAGGACTGATTCAATCTGTGGCATCATCAAAAAATAACAAGGCACTCCCAATCCAATTCAACAAGTTCCCTTCTCAATAAATTTCTCTAATGGGATATCCATAAGCAGTAATTAATCCAAATCACATTATCAGCGCCACTTCTCTGACACATAGTCTTTGAACAAATAATTGACTTTCCAAAGTACATCCACTTACTCCTTATCTCGGTAACCTCAAATCCTCTGTTAATGAAGGGAAACTCATAATCAATTATCCATGAAGCGAGATAAATTTCTCCAAGGATACACGGATGCCAGAGAGGAGAACACCAACTATGATCAACGAACGAAAGCTTGCTTCATCCCTAATTTGGGTATTAATGCAAAAACTTGTGTGTATTTCGAATATGAGTTGCTCCAAAACTACTCGAATGACTCACAAGGATTCAAAGGATACCCTGATTCTAGTTTTTCATTACGTAATATGCCTTGGGATAATAATGCCTCACATCGTTCGGTACTCAGTGCTTTACTCCTTATAAATATTGAATTCATTTATTCGTACTTACTTTCAAATAAAGTTGCAGGAGCATGATTATGAGGAAGAGAAGTTATCGCAGAAGGACAAAAGGATATTTATACGAACGAGTACATATGTGAGTACGATGTGAGCGTTTTAATTTATGAATAAACCCGGAATGAACCAAAGTCAGCAAAAGATTAGAAGGTCATAAACTGAGCATTTCATTAGGGATTGTCCTAATCATACTTAGGTTGAGATATGCATAACTGATGTTAGAAGACAACCAATCTAGGTATGTACGAGTATGGTATGTATTCCTGCTGTGGGAAAGAATGTGATGTGATGAATGTATAAAATCAAGAGTAGTTCCAAAGAGCATTAACAGGACTACTAACTGTTATTCGATTTGACTCACGTAGGACGCCTTGTCATCCATAGTGATGAGCTAGGTAGGGTTCTGCTTTCGAAATGTAACCCCAATCGAGGATTCCTATTCCGGTGAAAGTTCAACGGGATTAACTATAATTGAATGTTTCTGAATTAATTCTCTATCCTTCATTCCCACATTGTCCTTTATTTTACGGAATTCCAAATGTAGCCGTGAGTTTTGAATAAACTAGAAACATGAAACATCTCAGAGCATCTTTTAGATCTTTTAGATCTTTTTTTTCTAAGACGATTAGGGGAATTGTATTTGTTCATAAACTGGCCACTCTAAGGGATCTCTTCTTAAATCCGATTATTGTTAACCTTCTTTGGGCGGTATCTAAAGCAAGTTTTCGATTTTTGTTAGCTTTTGTAGGATGATGCTTACAAAAGATAAACAGAACAAAGTACATTCTTTGTGTATTTACTTAGGATTGAATGGTGCTGGGTAAATTGAAATGGGGTTCATACTTATTTAGACTTTGGAGAAGGACTACCGATGCCTGTGTAACCAAAATGAAAGTAGCTCATGGCAGTTGGCTGGTCCGCCAATTAAATTACCAGTTAACGAGACGACCTTAGCTATGAAGAAGGACGTCTTATGTCCTTGATCTTCAAAGTGGAACAAAATTCGCACTTTTTTGTAAGCGGAACTGGGATTGTATAGGTACAATGTATTGTATTCATCCGCGAAGACCAGGGTGAACTTTGGTAACGAATTCCAAAGAATTCAAACTGTCTATGTAGTTTTCTTCATGATTACTGACTCTAGAGGAATCCATGTAGACTCGAAATCAATTCGAGATAAGAATTCCCAAATAGCTACTCTTACCAACGTCCATATCCAACAAGAGGTAGCGCTTTAAAGTCAGTCTGATAAAGGGCAACAGAAATGAACGAAAGGGATTACTCGTATTTGATTTTATTCCCTCCACACCACTTGACTTCTCCTTTGGACTTGACCATCTTTCTTCTCATTTTTCTTTCCTTTTAGTTGCAAGTCAATGATTAATTCGGTTGTAACTGGATTTCACAAATTTAGTTCTTTCGGATTTCCCATCGGATTTTATGGAATAGCAACCAAATACCCGGAAGCACAGGAACCTTTCGTTTAAATCCTTTAGAAATCTCTAAATAAACAGATGAAGCATTCGACATTCATAGCCGATTTGTGGTTGTGGAATGAGGAAAGTTTCTAAGGTAACCAACCGAAGGATGTTGCAACATTTTTAGAGTTTAATCTTTCGATGAAGGGATTTATTTAAGGCGACGGTAGAAGGCTAATTCGAGTTGACTGGGTTAAGATGGTGAAGGAGGTTATTGGACGAATAAGAGACTTTTACTAACTATCCTACTCAGTCATTCACAAGACACTAATGTAGGCCTGGAACTTTGCGTGGTATATCTAGGATATATCTAGAAAAATAGTATAGTCATCTGGTTCGGCAGGATAACTATATTCTAGTGAACTAACGATAAACGTGTATCAGGCCCGTCTATTTAGTTGAACACTTGGAATTGTAGTTGCTCGCTATACCTTTCCGCTCATAATCGTAATAGTGAATACTCGCACATATCTTGTGGACCTGATTTGAAGATCCACTCAGCCCCGAAAAAACGTCAAAGTATAAACTTTAAGTATGAGGACTCTAAATAGATCAGGTGCTCCCAAACAGCTAGTGGAGTCGCCGCAGGCATACCAGGCTGACAAATCTGATACAGCAACTGTAACAGAGCGCGGTGGATGAGTCAGAAGGAGCAGACTTAAGGGCAAAGTCATGTGATTTAGGGTATGCGATGTTAGAAAACTCACCAAAGGACGACGCTAAGAAGGAATGTTTCTACGAATTCTACATAAAAAATGGACTTGGTGACTTGAATATCAGAATAGGAAAGTAGGGTACCTTTGGCTTCGCTGTAGACATGCATAGATGCTGCATATGCATGACATCAGACGGACACATCAAACGAACACAGATTGATTGTTTTTGCGAACAAACAAAATTTCATAGCAAGTACGTGTTTCTTAGATCTTGGGATGCACACTGTTACACGGCGGTCTTCTGATGCAAGTAGGACAAGTTAGATTGATCGCATTATGATAAGCCGAGTTGGTAGACATTTCGTGGATGCAACATTGTTTCAGACCACTACCAAGTTCTAGGCAAGATATTAACGATGATATGAAGGACAGTACAGGGTCTGAAAATTACTGCTATAATAGCAAGAGACTGCCAGGAGCCTTATCAACCACGTTTGCGACAACCTTCTTCAAACTCTAGCAACATTATTAAGGGTTTGATTTTGATGTCAGCGGACACTCAAAGTCCAGCAGAATGCATATCGTGTAAGGGATGAATGCTTATCAATACAGCCTCAAGCCCACTTTCAGACATACTCTAAAATATGGTGCTTCATTCCTAAGCCGTACAACTCGCTAATGGAATACCCTACCGAACTCTCTATTTGCTAGTCGTTATAACTTGCAAACATTTAAAACCAATGTACTTCGGTACCTCTCTTTGCTTCCTCCCTAAGTTTGTTTCGCCGCACGGTGTGAAAACATCTTAAGGATATGATAATTGATAACTGCTTACGCACGCGCTTATACATAAATATAAAAAAAAAATAAGAGGCGAACATCTGAGTACAAACCCCTTCGAGAGAAAACGGGGAGATGATAGAAATTCCATGTGCCACTTTCCGAACGAGATTTGTAAATTTTATCGGAGGGTAAGAAGGGCCTGAATCCGAACCTAAACCGTAGCTTATACGGGAATGTCGAAGGCAAGAATCACAATCATATCGCTGTCAGTCAGTATACACAACTCAATCCGACCAAAAAAAATATAGGATAACAATACTCAAACTCAACTATAACAAGCCTGGTTTTAAATAATGTGGTGAGGAACATGCATTAGCTGCAGATGACCAGGTTGGGAATATGTAAGAGCTCTTCTGTTAGATGGATTCTCAGCATCGTTTGTCCGATCCACAAGAAAGCACACCCTTTCGATTACGCTAACTACAGAGGCATCAGTCTTCTTAACATCGCCTACAAGATCCTATCTGAAGACGTTCGTCGACAAGCTGACTGGTCCATATCGGTGTGGCTTCAGGCCAGAAAGGTTCACCATCCACCTAATATTCACACTACGGCAGACATTGGGAAAGATCGATCTACATGTCAATTTCAAATGCGCCAATGACAGTGTACATAGGTATGAACCTAGTTTTGACATCCCTGCAAAACTCGTCGGGTTGTGCAGACAAACTGTGGAGAATTCACGCTGCCCTTTCAATGAAATGAGTTTACCAAGACCTTTAATGACACAACTATCTTTTTTTAAGCCCGCCCTGCGTACGCGGATGATATTGCTGGAATTGGACAAACAAAGCTAGTCGTCAATGAAGCTGTAGTAGGTATTCAGTCCCAAAAGGTGTCTGACGATAAACGAAGGTAAAGCAAAATACATGCTGCCATCAGAAAAGGACGCATAGCACAGACAGCTTAGCCAGACCGCCACCATGGAGGCAATTAAGGACTTCGTCTACCTTGACTTCGTAGTCACAAATAGCAAGGACATCAGAATTCAGACGCAGAATTTGTCTTGCTAATTGCTGTTTCTCTAGACGTAGTAAGCAATTCAGTAACAGGCTTCTTTCGCAACATTAAACTGGGTATATACAAAACCCTAATCATCACGGTCCTACTCTAAAAGTGATACGAATGGACACTGGACACAATCAATTTTAAATCCTGTTTGTGTTTTTTTTTTTTTTTTTTTTTTTATAATCGGCGCGCGCTCAAGGGGTTTTGTACCCTTAAAATGTTCGTACACAGCGCGGGCGAAGGAAATTTAGGGAGGAAGAAAAGACAGGTACCGATGTACATTGTTTTTAAATGTTTGCAAGTTATAACGACCAGGAAACACAGAGGTCGGCAGGGCATTCCATAAGCGAGTTGTACGGCTTAGGAAAGAATCACGATATTTAAGAGTACGTCCGAAAATGGGCTTGAGGGTATACTGATGAGCATTCCTAGCGAGACGGGTGTTACGGTTGAAAGTTTGAATGGGCGGAATGCTACTGGCAATTTCAATGGAGCACTGGTGGTGGAAATAGCGATAAAACAAAGTGAGACAGGAGACTTTACGTCGGTGTTCGAGGGTGTCAATTGATTGACTGATATTAGTATCACCAATTAGTTTTATCGCACGGTTTTGAATCCTATCTAGCAGGTGCAGAGATGTTTTATTAGCACCTGACCAGATGTGGGCATTATACTCCAATTTTGGGCGGATAAATGCCTTATATATTGTGGCCAGATCAGAGGGGGTAAAATATTTCTTACATCGCTTGAGAAAACCTAGACATTTCGCAGCATTTTTGGCGACATCGAATATGTGGTCATTCCAACGTAAGTTGTTACTGATACACATACCGAGAATGGAAAGTTTATCGGTTTCGACGATGCAAGTGCCATTCATGGATAATGGCTGGGTATTTGAATTTCGCTTTAATGACAGCAGACAGCATTGAGTTTTGGAAGCATTAAATTCTACTCGGTTGATAGTTCCCCAGTTGGTTATGCTGTTAATATCGGAATTTAATGAGCTTAACATACGCTGCCGTTCCCGTTCTACAGCCGAAGAGCAGGGGCGTGAGTCCGGGAACGAATATGAGAAGCAGAGAGTGCTGTCATCAGCAAAGGAATAAATTGGATTAGAAGTAGCAGACAAGAGATCGTTAATGAAGATTAAAAAGAGTGTCGGAGACAGAACGGAGCCCTGGGGCACACCAGCATTTATTTTGTGAATATCAGACTTGAAACCGTCCAAGACGACTTGAATTGAACGTTCCGAAAGGTAATTTCTAATCCATTGAAGAAGAGAGTCATCGATCCCAAGAGCACGCATTTTCGACAAAAGAGCCTGATGCCAAACTCTGTCAAATGCCTTAGAAATATCAAGTGCAACTAACTTGCTTTCGCCAGATTGATGTACGCTTTGGTTCCACTTTTCGGTGAGACATGCCATCAAATCACCAGTGGACCTGTTGCTACGAAAACCATATTGCCGGTCATTGAGAAGTTTTCGTGTTTCGAGATATTTCATGAGCTGACGATTTATCAGCGTTTCCATGACCTTGGAAAGAAGGGACGTAAGTGCAATGGGTCTGTAGGAGGATAGAGAAGAAGATTCGCCTTTTTTAGGGACTGGCTGGACAAATGCTGTTTTCCATCTGCTCGGAAAGGGTCCTAAAGAGTAGGACTGATGAAAAAGCTTACGCAGTGGTTTTGCCAGCGTAGAAGAACACCTCTTCAGAAGAAGGGGAGATATACCATCTGGACCAGCGGATTTATGCATGTTGAGATCTTTGAGTACTCTTGCTACTACACGAGTGCGAAAGTGGATTCGTCCCATTGTAGATTCGACGCACTCGAGTGTAGGCGGGGACAAAGCACAGTCTGGGAGTGTTGAGCTAGCCGCAAAGTGTGCAGCAAGCAGATTGGCCTTGTCCAAAGAGCTGACAGCTGGAATGTCATTGTAAATGAGCGTTGGGATGGAGGATGAGGCAGAATTTCTAATGTTTTTGACGAATGACCAAAAATTTTTACTGCCTTTGGGACATTGTAATATTTTTTGCCTCAGGTTTTGGTCATATTGGAATTTCACACGCTTAAGAAAGGCGTTGCAGTCATTTCTGGCTCGTTTAAACTTTTTTCGGTTTTCCTCTGTCGGGTTGGTCTTGTAGGACCGAAAAAACAATTCTCTAACCCTGACAGCCTCTTTACAGCTCCAGTCGTACCATGCCTTTTCTTTTGGTTTGATACTCTTCATCCGATGTGGGATAAAGCATCTCATTCCAAAGAGAATAGTTTCTGTGATCATGTCAGCAGCGGCATCCACGTCGTTATTGAGGAAACATAACGACCAGTTAAAATTCCTCAAGAAGTTGTTAATTCCGCTCCAATTGGCTTTCTCGTATTGCCACGCGTTTCTTTTAGGAATCTTTTCTCTAACTGTGTGGTGGGTGTACGAGAATTTAGCTGATATGACACAATGGTCCGACGAGCCTAGAGGGGAGAGTACATCAACGCAGTACTTGTCAGGGTGAGAGGTTAAAAACAAGTCCAGGGTGTTGGCGGTATGACTATCAACGTCTGGTATGCGTGTGGGCTCATTTACAAGCTGGGTTAAGTTATTTTCCGCAGCGAAGATCTCAACACACCGTCCTTCGGGTGTTGTCTGTCCAGAATGTCGAAGCCAACCAGAATTGTGTATATTGAAATCGCCCGTAATCACGATTTCAGTATGAGGATACAGGGATACAATTCTTTGAATGGAATCAGACAGCGCATCAAACTCGTGGAAGGTCGAGTTGCTGTCCAGTTTGGGGCTTCTGTAAATAAAGCAGTAGTGGATAATTTGCTTACGGAGATGGAATTTTAACCACATGAAATTGAATTCCGGATTGGAACAGGGACTACATTGTGGTGGAATTTGGTAAGCTACATCACTACGCACATAAATGGCGAGACCGCGACGGGGAAAGAATAATGGCACTAGTTCGTAGCCAGGTAGCTTCAGATCATTGTGGTCTGAGAGGTGTGGGCGGGGATCTACCTGTGTTTCGCTAAGTGCCAAAACAGCTGGTCGGTACTTACAGACGTGGACGTACGCAGAAAAGTGATTGCTTTTTAGCCCGCGTATATTGGCTACGTCCACCCTGAATTCCCTAGACATAATCACAAACAAACATAGTAAACACAAACACCGACGATACTAAGCGGGGAAGAGGAGGTTCCACCGCGAACTGTCTAGTTAGGCAGCTGGCGAAAGATCGTGGTAGCTGGAGCGGCTTGTTCGTTCGTTGGGTTGCGGACTGAATCGCCATGTACATAAGTAAATAAGTGACGATAGCGTTTACAGTGATGAGCTAAGCAGTTTTATCGCCCCTGCGAACCATGTTCTGTTGTGAAGGATGTCAATAGGAATGTCAATAGGATGTCAATAGGTATCTAAGACGGAAGAAAGGCCTGACAAACCAACACCAGAGTCACAAGACAGAGCGTGGAGAACAATATACAATGAACAAAATTAGGGGCCACAGGGTTGTACTTATGGCAAGTATGGTGGTTATGTCATGGAGAGCGTACGGGAACTAGGGTCCTAGTCGAAGCGGTGTTCGACACTAATCCAGTGTCAACCTTAAACAACTCAGTTTGCATAACTCGAGGCAACTAGGTGGAATTGATCTATTTGGAGATCTATGTTAGTTGACGCCCAGTAATGCTCCAGTCTGCAAGTTGACCCCAAAAGTAAACTTAGCATATCCAGGACTAGAATCAGGCCGTAAATTTACTCGAGTAAATGCTGAGTGTTTATCTACCCTAAGAGGCTTCAAATGATATACATATACACAAATCCCTATATCTTCGTCTCAGAAGGAAGAAGGGAAGGCAAGTCTGGATATAAACGATGAAGGATATCGACGACTGCATGCATTAAACACGCTCATTCAAATCTGAAACGAACGCAGGTGTTTTGAAATAACGAAAGACGTAGAAGGAACCCATATGCGTTTTGCAGGTTAGCTATCGAATAAGCACAATGTTGAAGAAGATAGACAAATGTGGCCCAGCGCTCAAAAGCTAAACGCCTACCACAGAGTTTTCTAAATGTTTCGATGTAGTGTCTGCATGAGTTCTTTAAAAAAAAAATCCTCTCCAGTGTAATATCATATACACAGTCTGCATAGCCATTATACAAATTGGAACCACCAGAAGCCAGTAAAAATTGATTAGGCGAACTCATGACTAGGGTCATATGAAAAATTAATAAACTGATGGCGCCAAAGTCCGATGTGGACCAGTCCTGTGATGTTTATCTGGACGTTTTGCGCCCGGTGCGAACGTTTTGTGCCCGGAGCCATCACTGACGTTTTCATGTTCGTAGGTATATATCACCTGCCGGTGTGATCTCTGAAAACATTTTTCCTGGATTCCAGTGGGAATCAAAGCCACACAAGAAAGGTGATTTTTATCTCAACTGGCAAATGGTTCACCTATTTAGGACGGGATGATTTTTCACTGTATACACAATCCTGAGCGCCTTGGGCTGTAGATGACATCTTTTGTTTAAAGTTTAACATTTAGCAGTTGGGAAATATTTTTTGGGGCATAAAATATTGTTCACATTTTATTTGAAGAAAATTCAATGAAAGTCAGTGAACATTTCCTAAGTTCCATATCTGTATAGACAGAATAACATCCGCTTCCAACCATATACAGATAAATTTGTCTATAGACTTCTTCTAGATAATAGGTACAGGTAAATCTCATACATCTCATCCATATCTCGTAGCTTTTTAGAACAAATATTTTCATTAACGAACTCCGTTTTTGTATCTTTCACATCAGCGCTTCTTTTTACCTTTATTCTGTTTACTTTATTTTCTCTTCAAGAACACGATGATTTAAATTTTTTTTTCTTGTCCTTTTTTTTGCAGATGCGAAATGGATTAATTTTTTCCATCTTTTTGAAGAAGGTAAGTGCGATGGGTAAATGGATTCTTATTTTTTATTTTCTCGAGGAGTGTGAGAAGTATACATATGTATAATTCTGAAGGAGCTTCCATTATGTACCTCGTGTTGCATCTTTCCATGACAACAGGCAGTGCTGGGCTGTGAGGACTCATTGACCTACTTAAGGACTATCCATTTCATCTGTGCTGTATTTTTTTTTTTTTTTTACATTTGGGAGTGGAATAAACGAAGAGATGTTCGTTGTGGATTGATATGACTTAATCATCTCTAAGTAATCTATTAGTTAATTAGATTTCTTGAATTACTCGTTGACCTGTTTCTTTATTTATTTATGTAGAGGTAGGAAGATTGTTCTTCTTTTTTCAGTAAGGCGAATTTTCCACCGAAAATATTGCTCAATCTAGCAATGATTACTGGGACAATACTTGTCCTGTGGAATTATTTTAAGTAATCACTTTGCACCACTATGAACTTTTGATGTCCCTTAAGGAAAACTTAACCTGAACAACAGTACTGAACAATTTCAACAGAACCTGAAATTGCAAGACTTTAGATTTGTGAGTCAAAAATTGTATTGACCGTTCCCCGGAAAACCAGGAACTGCAACTTGACAACTATCATTTGGACATCGTTCTTCTCTTTATGTTTCAAGAACTCCATAATCAGTGGTGACCAAGTTCTACACCTTAATTAGTGTTTGAAAGTAAACTAAATGAGCTGTTTAGATCGTAGATTTAGAAATACCTCTTTTATAAGCTTCTAGAGATTATCTTGTGCATAAAAGTCTATAACCTCTGTTCCAGTCGAAACAATTAGACTGGAATAGATATCTGAAATACCGCCTTCACCAATTCTTTCATAACTGATACTCTGGGTCAAATCGCAGAATCGTTACCGTCTCCCTGGACTCCCCGACCTCATTCTAAAATGCGTGTAATCGGGCATAACCCTATATTGAACGCCGGACCTTCATATCACTAGCCAACCAAAGTCTTTTAAAAATCACAAGGTGCTGCAAAAATATAGTACCTCTGAACTAATCAAGTCAACTGTAGAAAAAAGGTATTGGTTGACTTGAGAACTATTATGAAGGTGAGCTCTAGCATTGAAAGACTCAACCCGTCTTTCTTGTCTTTCTTGTCTTTCTTGTCTTTCTTGTCTTTCTTGTCTTTCTTGTCTTTCTATGCCCTGCATGTCTTCATAGGATTCATGGCATGGCATGTCTCATTCATAATTTCATATTTCTTTGAGCCGACTTAGAACTTTTAAATTGAGAATATGTAGTAGTCTTCCAATGTTAGTGTCGGTGCCCTAATGCTGATAATCAAAACGAGAGAAAGTAATTTAGCCAGAGCATTTATTTAAGTGAGTCACATCTGAAGAATAGGGGTCCGATCCGACCAGGACTTTGATTTTTCAAGTAATGTTTCTATAAGCTGCCTTCGGCGCTTAAAGTGGTTCATATACTCGTATACGAATATTAACGTACTTATGTCCTAATCCAGGCCGTGCAAGTATAATTTTGGAAAGCTTCTTTGATCGGCAAATATAAAGAGCACCCTGTTGCTAATGCTTAAGCTGGAAGATCCTTTAGATAGTCAGAATATCAGAGTAGTAAAGCGGATTGGACACAGGAAAACCTTTTTGAAACCATGAGTCAGCTGTATATGTTTTTTTTTAAGGCTGGACCTGGGCCTTAACCAACAAGCGTCTCCAACCAGCTCGGTCTTTAGCTAGCTACTTCCAGTTTCGCGCGCTAAGTTGTTTAAAGTCCCCTTCCACTTGTGTCCGCCACCTCAGTCGCGGTCTCCCTCTACTGCGTTGTTCCAGGGGGGCGGATTTGAAGACCTTTCGGACCGGAGCATTGGTCTCCGTCGGCTTTACATTACCCAACTATCTCAGTCGTTGGACTTTCACTCTAATGGCTAAGTCGATGTCGTTGTACATCTCGTACAGTTCGTCGTTGTATCTCCTCCTCCACGCACCGTCCGTGGAATCCAAAAAGCTAAGAATCTTCCATTTTTGATAAAGTCCATGCCTCTGCAGCATAGGACAGTACTGGGATCAATTCGTTGTTTAAGAGAGGGCTTTGCAGGTCAATTGCCTTCTTAGCACAAAGAAGCTGCGATTGGCAAGAATTATTCTTCGTCTAAAGTCAGCGCTTGTGTCGTTGTATGAGTTGATAGCGGAGCTTAGGTAGGCAAAGTCCTTAATTACCTCAAAGTTATATCTGTCGAGGCTGACGTTCTGTCCGAGACATCGATGTTGGGTGTCATTTGTTGCTGAAAGCATATACTTGATCTTGCCCTCATTGACCATTAAACTGAATTCGCTGCTTCGGACTAGTGACATCACGCTTCTTTCATCCGATTATGTCAATATCATCGCGTGAGTTCTGCACTATTCTCTCAAGAAAAATGTTAAAGAAATCGCATGACAGCTCGCTGCTTTATCTAAATCTTTTTTTAACATCAAAGCCCTCGGTGGTTTCCTTGCCGATCTTGATGGAGCAGCGTGCATTTTCCGTTGTCATTCTGCACCAAAGGGTCGAGTTTGGGAGGGATGTCAAAATTGGAAATTGCTCTGTATAGCTTGTCTCTATAGATGCTGGCATGCGCGGCCTTAAAATCGATGGGCCCATGAATTCATTGGTTTTTTCCTAGATCTGCTGTAGTATGAATATTTGGTTGATGGTGGTCTTTCTTGGCCTAAAGCCATACTGCTATGGAGCAATCAAGTTGTTGACGAACGCCTTCAGGCGTTCACACAATACGTCAGGGAGGATCTTGTAGGCGATGTTAATAAGGCTGATGCCTCTGTAGTTGGCGCAGTTTAGAGGGTCTTCTTTCTTGAGGATCGGACACGCAATGCATTCATCGGGCATGCTTTAGTCCGGCCATATTTTACAGATAAGTTGGTGTGTGCTCCTTACCAAGCTCGGCAGTTAGGCTATCCGCTCCAGCAGCTTTTTTACACTCAAGCTTAGATATGTCTCTCTTCACTTCATCCAGTTCAGGTAGACGGTATTGTTGGTCTACATCATCCAGGTTGGAAGGTACATTCGGCCTAACATCAGTATTTTGTCCAGTATTGTTCCTTAGCATCGACTTCGACTCTATAAGTCTCCGTTCGGGGTTTCTGCTCGTCGCATTTTTTTTTATCTTTTGCTAAGACTTTCGAATCTCATTCCAGGAGTTGAATATCAATATTTTCGACCACGCGTTTCCCATGCTCCTTCATTTTCCTTCTGCAAAGCCGGTGTTCGACTCTTCTGTTCTGCTCGTAGAGCTCGTGAGCAGCTCTAGCCCTTCTATACAGCGCCGCTCTGTATGCCTTGTGTAGCTGCATGTGCTCGTCGTCAAAATAGCGGTTTCGTTGTGATCTGATGGCTTTTTGGCACTGTTGCCACTGGTTTTTAATACGTGATGTTGGCTATATTGTACATCTTAAGAGATTAAAGGAGACTCGACTCGATCGGAAAAGGATTTGGATCTCCTACGATTGTAAATGATGAAGAAAATGTCACTAAGGTTGTCTGCAGAAGATCATTGTCAGATCCCTGATATGTATAACATACCACCCAGTGAGGGTCTATGCCTGAGAAGACAATGCCTTCATAGCTTGTCATTCAGGTTCCAGTTTGTCTAACTAAAATCGCCTGATCCTTGAGTTCGGTATACGATCTTCCTCTATTTCTCGTTCAGCGGGATTGGATTTGAAGTTTTCGAGCAGGCGTTTCCAACTTTGCATGGCATAACTCCATTAGAAATTGATTGATACGGTTCTCTGGTGCAGAGGAACTACAGGCGACGGAGACTATAGTCCCTAAGCAGAAAAGCTGCATAAAATGCTGCCTTTATGGATTTAGCTTTTTGTTTTAACTCGATTGATGGACTGCACTCTTCTTATACCCCTGCGTGGATTCCTGTTTGCTGTCAGACTTTTATCTCCAATAACAATTCGGCTGAAAATGCTCGACAAATTTTCTCCATTCGACCAGCACTCGACTCACGCTTGTTTTTGACGTGTCAGTTACAATGGCTGTTCACCATTTTTTGTCCTACTGATGCTTCCTGAATGAATTTGAGTCCCTGGATTTAGGAAACATTCACTCTAGCTATTCCACGTAACCTAAACTTTGCATTTTGTTCCAACGTATTTTCTTTGGTGAGTTCTGAATTGGTATGCGACCGAATTCATTAGAGTCTACAGTTGGACCAGTTGAAGTCCGAAGTTGTCCTCGTTGAGATGCACTTAAACTAGTTGAATGTTCATTGGCATACCACTGCGAGAGCTTGAGTGGGTGATCTTCTGCTCGCTACTTCTGGAAAGAAATTTCTTGACAAGTTTGTAAAAGTTAGTGATGATCATAGAACAGAGATCACTCAGATCTCGGGAGTGGCAACACCCTCTGGATTTTATACTGAGGCGTGCCAAGGCAGGACAATTGTGAAGGAAGTGACAGACAGACAGAGTAATACTCAATTGTCATACGCCTTTTTCAATGGCATAGTGTTCCGTGATTATATTTACGGGTTTGGACATATCTCTTCTTCTCTTGATCGCTAAATGGGGGTCTTTAACTGCCCTCGAAATTATTGTGCTCGAAGTTAAGGATTTGTTCACTGCATGACTGTCTTTCCAACGCGGGTATTGGATTCAGTTTGAGGCAAGCAGCAGCCTGTTGTATAGCTGAGACTTCGGCTTGGAAGATGGTGCATACAGTCATTTATCCTCAAAGCAGACAACTGCAACAACTCTACGGCTGCCTTAAAGCCGCCTGTGAAGACGGAAATGGACGTATTGTCATTCTGACAGTTCTTTTCTGGAACGTGGCATTTGAAGTCAATTTTAGTTAATTGAAATTCGGTTGATTGAGCAGCAAACTCCTGAATCCTTTATGTCTTTGCTACTTATATCGGGTTTCGTGCAGTTGCGCATCCTATCATACAACCTAAAGTCGTTATCTGTTGTTTTTTCATGGAAGGCAAAGATAGCATCTATAGGGTCAAAGTGGCCATAATAAGAAAAACAGAAATTTGTCAATCCAGCCCTATATCTATCGTAGATTATACCTCCGGCTGCGAATTTTTTGGCAAATCTTTCTTCTCCTCCATTATCCATCTGGGCTGGATCCAAACTTCTGCAGGGCAGAGCCTGTGCATCTCAGTCATTTGATAAGAAGTTCTTGACCAGGTTATACGGTTGCAATGCCAATATATTTAATTTTTCGTTGAACAAACTTCTGCAAGACATATAAATGGCAGAACTTGAGTCGTACTAGTCAAAACCTAGTTCCACCTATGGTGCTGGCAATGGTTCCAAGTTGCTGCTCGTCTTTTTGACAGAGGTTCGTTAGATTTTAATGAGGTTTCTCCGACCCCAAATCTACAGATACAGATAGTATTAGGCTTTTCAAATGCCAGGTGGCTCCGGTGCATCCTTGTCTGGTAGTTTCCCAATAATTTATCCCTCGTCTTTTCAACTGGACGTCATCCAAGCCGTTTATTTGTAAATATTTGCAATAGAAATTTGGCTTAGTCCTCTGCTAGCTCATTCGAAAAGGGTTTATGAGGAGATTAAAGAACGTGACTTTTATTTTTTTATCGAAAAGCCACCAGTTTGGTGTTCTTTTCCATTACGATTTTACTACCTATCCATCTACTTAATAGGGACATTACCATAGAAATTTTCCTCCAGACAGGTTTAACATTTCAAACACTCAGCTTAGCTATGATAGCTTTCGAAACAATAAGTGCTAACGACTTGTAGGAAAGTGCATTCCAAGTGCCCTACATTCCTTTCAAGATACACTTTAAAGCACCAATGGCTTTTTAACATTCGCCAACGCTCCGGACTCGTCAGCCCTATAACGATTTAATTAAAAGAAATAACGTTGCATAACGTGATGCTTCTTCAAATCTTACTGCTTAATTCTACATGCTTTGCATAATCCTTATATGATACTTCCATACTCAGAAGGGGATGAAAAGACGAATACCTCATCGCCTCGGTTTATTATAAAGGACATACTGTCCTTCGCCTTGAATTCTATCTGTCAAGAAGCTTAAGCACAACCACGACGAGTCGTTTACAGGGGCCCACTTAAACAAGTTTTCATTTGTACTTATATCCTTATACTCGTACATATGTATGTCGTCGTTGTCACCATCTAATAAAACTCTAGATACGCGAGTGCAATTCATACATTATGTTGCTTGTAGAGCTTTCAGAAAGTTGACATACTCGAGTATCTATGCACATATGTAGGCTTATACGAGTACATACGAGTATATGCGAGACATCCTTTTAGCCCACCTTGACTCATTGAAGGCCTTGCTCTTTGCTCATATCATTTTCTCGTACTAAAGGACAAAAACACAAGAAAAAAAAACAAAAAAAAAAAAACGTGAGACAGGACGGATATCCGACACGTGAAACACGTGAGGTAAGTTCATGTGCTATACGAATACAACCCCCAACCAGCCCCCAGCGTTGGTAAGGGGTAATGGAGTAAATATGCTTAAAGATGTGAAACGCGCGCGCCTGTTGGGACTCGCTTAATCGAGCGAAGCCTTGTGGCTTTTTATTCCCTTTACTCCACAAATGACTTGAATGTAAGGACAACCGACACCGCATTTATGTAGTTTTATTGTTCACGGATTCTTTTGTGTCAATGTGAGTAGGTACTCGTACATCTTTTCAAATGGATTTGCTGCGACTTGTGAGACAATTTAGAACAGATTTAATGTGTGCCATTTGTACATACGATGTGACTTGGAAAGCATTCTTTGGTGAGCTGGTGAGCAATATGAACCTTTCGTCGAAAAGATGGATTTATATTGGGGAAAAAAAGAAAATCCCTTAAAGGAGATAATGGCCTAGAGCCGGGCGAAAGGATGTGAAACTGTCAGAAGTTAAGGCGCTTACAATGTTCAGTAACATGGTAACTCGTCTTTTGACGTGCTTGCGACAAATTGGGTTTTTAAGGAATTTACATAAATCGATAACAGAGAGCTGCAGCTCAAGGTATTTTGGCCAAATTGTGATGTATTGTAGATCCTTAAAGCTTATTATTTTTTTTAAATTTGATCAGATTTTCTTCAAGTCACACGCACGAATATAAATGGCAGTTACATTGCGAAATGGATACGAGTAGATACATTCATTTCATTCAAAAATCACGGACTCAGTGCGTATGAAATAGTATATGGTATTCTGTAAATGCCTACTTTCAGTATATTGATGAACGATTATCTAAAATTCTGTAAAGCAAATGAAGAAACTGTTGGTGTACCTCAGGGTTCACTCCTAGGCTCTGTACTCTAGGATTTTTTGTGAACTTACAAAATTACTACTGTCTGTCCCAAAAGGGGCTCCGGCCCAATTATCAAGCCTTAGCCCATCAATGACGTTGTCTAATGAAAAGCGGGCTCAGAGCATATTACTGGTATTATCGTAAACATCTTCAGATGACGCCATCGAAGTTTGCTACGATTTGATGAGTTACAAGTTGCCAGTCATAGGTCTTGTTAAGTCTCTACCAGGACTTAAATCACGGTACCATAGAAGTCAAGAGCTCCCCGGATCTCGGTCCGGACCTGACTGTTGAAGTAGGACTAGTTGTAAGAGCGTGTTGGTTTAAACCCAAAGTCGCGGGAAGGGTCTTCCTGTTCGTTCGACCCAATATAGAGTTCCAATAAGTACTGGGTGCGGTGAGCCTAACAACAGTAAAAGGTTTTAGATCGGCCTCGACCCATACTAGGAGTGGAACTTGTGCCTCTAACACAAGTTCTGCTTTGGTATCTCCGGAAGGCGGCAGAGCGATGGCAAGACGTATCCTTGCTCCCATGGAGGTATGGGTATCCCGTGAACTTAAGTCTATACGACAGGTGTTTACGTTAAAAATCGGAGGCTAAATACTCGTATGTATGTCTGTCCCAAGAGAAACATGAATTATCGGATTTCCCACGTTTCTGGGAGCAAAAACAGGAAAATATGTTGGACTCTTGAACACAATTGTAACAAGGCAATTGCAAATGTACTTCGGGCCTGGAAACTCGCTGATATTCACAAAACTGAAACACATCTTATTACAGTTCAGTTCAGTTTTCAGTTTATATGCATTTTTATTTATATCAATTATTTTACTCTTATAGCATTTAAGAGCTATAGCTTAATTAACTTAAAATAATCTTATTCTAACTTACTGGCTCCATGCGGGCACTCTAAGTTAAACCTAATACTTAAATTATGTCTTTCGACGTATCTTACATTACATGTTTATACTATGTCTATTTATTATAATTAAAACTAAGAAAACATTTTTTAAGAAAACCTTAGTATCATGACTTATATTTTTTTTAACTTATTATAAAACTTAAAACTAAAACTTACAAACTACCTAAGAATAAATCTTAATTTACTTAACCTACTTACATCTAATACATAATATATACATATATAATATATATACATTATATATATATACGTAATATATAAATACATGTACATACATATATACATATATATATATATATATATATATACATTTTTTTTTTTTTCGCTTAAATCTAACTTAATTCTACCTAAAACTATGGAAGCCGGCCATGGCTAAAAACAGAAATTAGGCTGACCCACTTTGCTTCACGTGAAGCTATCTATTGCTGGAGGAATTCGACAACGACGCATCCTCTTCTTCAACAAGCCACCAAAATTGTTGGTGCTGCCGAGCAACATCCCTCATGTCGCGACTCCCTACCGCCCTACTGAACCGGAGACGCTCCGCGCTGCCGTGTGCGACGTCTCTGTCGTAGTTGAGTCGCCTGTCCGCAGCTGTTCGAGCGACGTGGAAGATTAGCGGCACCGCCAATCTGTCCTGGATCAGACCTTTGCTATCTAGGTAGAGGAACGCTTCTGGAGGAATAAGGCCGTCAAAGCGAACTCTCTCGTGATACATATAATTAGGGTAGTAAGCCCCGGAGATCAGGTTGTTTGCAATGTGCCTTCGAGTCAACTTAATGGCGAAATTGTCCACTCTTATTAGGTTCGCCCTATTGTATAAGACCTCATTGCGATAGAATTTTATGTACTCAGATTCTGGCGTTCTGTATAAGCGAAGACAAGCCCTAAGGCAAACGCTTTCAAACACCCGAATCTTTTCCAATAAACTTGCTCTCACGTTGAACCACACGGGACATCCAAATACAAGCATGGGCCTGACAAGGGCCATGTAGCAGATCACCTTCACCCTCGCATCGAGTTGGCTGTTATACGAGGGCGGGTCAATAAGTCCGTGCATTTTTGAATTTCTGGCCTCTTTACTGAAACAGCAACACTGCTCCTGTCAACAGGCATCTGTCAGTTGACTCCTCTCAAAATTTAAACTTGCTGCGTCAGTTAGTTTGTGTTTGACAGCTATTTTTATCAGAATACTCACTAATTTGAGGAGAAAATGGAAAAAAGTGAATTTCGTGTGCTTATTAAGCATTATTTCTTGCGAAAAAAAAACCATTACCGAGACCAAGGCTAAGCTTGATAAATACTATGGGGACTCTGCACCATCGATTTCAATGGTAAAAAAGTGGTTTACTGAATTTCGTTGTGGCCGTACAAGCACTGAAGATGCCGAACGTCTTGGACGCCCAGTTGAGGTCTCTACACCCGAAACAATCGAAAAAATTCACGATATGGTGTTGGCCGACCGAAGATTGAAAGTGCGAGAGATTGTGGAAGCCGTAGGGATCTCGTATGGCTCAGTGGTTTCAATTTTGAATGATCACTTGGGCATGAGAAAGCTTTCCGCAAGATGGGTGCCGCGTTTGCTCACAGTCGACCACAAACGCAATCGTGTAACAACTTCACAGGAAGGTTTGGCGTTGTTTAATCGCAATATGGAGGAGTTTTTGCGCCGTTTTGTAACCGTGGACGAAACATGGATCCATCACAACACACCAGAGAACAAACAACAGTCAAAACAGTGGGTTTCTAAGGGTGAATCGGCGCCAAAGAAGGCCAAGGTGGGTTTGTCAGCCAATAAAGTTATGGCGACTGTTTTTTGGGATGCACGCGGGATAATCCACATTGACTACCTTCAAAAGGGAAGAACAATCAATGGGGAATATTATGCCAACTTATTGGACCGATTCAATGACGATTTGAAAAAAAAACGACCTCATTTGGCCAAGAAAAAAGTTCTTTTCCACCAAGACAATGCAAGGGTGCACACATGTGCAGTTGCCATGGCAAAAATCCATGAATTGGGCTATGAATTGCTCCCTCATCCACCCTATTCTCCAGATTTGGCTCCGAGCGACTACTTCTTGTTCCCAAACCTGAAGAAATGGCTTGGTGGAAAAAGATTTGACTCCAATGGTGAAGTCATCTCGTCATTTTGAGGACCTCGACAAATCATTTTTTTTGGAAGGGATAAAAAAATTGGAGAAGCGTTGGACAAAGTGTATAGAGCTCAAGGGAGACTACGTTGAAAAATAAAATTATTTTTTTATCAAAAAATCTGTGTTTTAATCAAAGTCACGGACTTATTGACCCGCCGTAAAACAGTCTCCTTGTAAGGGCAAAAGCACCTCTGGCTCTGGCCAGAGCAACATCCATATGTTTGTTAAAATACAGATATTGATCTGGCTGATCCCAAGGTATCTAACTACATTTCGACAAGCAAGTGGCTGTCCATGTTGTCCGACGATAGAGAACTGTCGCCAATTCTTTCTGGTATCCCTAGAGGCCCCAGACAAAGGCGTCCTAAACAGAATGGTTTCCGACTTCTGAAAGTTGATTTTCAACTTCCAGTCATCGCAATATTGCTTAATTTTGTCGAAGTCACGTTGCAAAAGCATATTAATGACCTCGATTTTTGGACCTGATCTGTACGCAATTAAGTCGTCTGCGTACGCTATGGCATGGGGAAGTGAACCTATCAGATCACTTGTGTAAATGTTGAATAGGATCGGCGAATTTACCGCACCCTGTTGCAGACCGTTTTTAATGTTAAATATTCCAGCAGAAGTCACATCGCCATTCTTCACGATGAACTGTCTACTGGAGAGCATATCAAAAAGAATATACAGAAGTGGTTTACTAATGCCCAACCTGTCCAGCTTGAAAAAGAGTCCCTCTAACCATACGGTATCGAAGGCTTTTTCCAAGTCAATCAGGCAGGCACCAGTGCACTGTTTCTTGCCTTTGTTCCATTGGATATCAGAAACCAGTTTAGACGCAGCATGAATGATATCATGAAACCGAATTGATTATCCGGAACTATATGTTTGTCCTCAACCCACTTAGTCAGGACTCTATTGATCACCATCTCGAAAACCTAACTGATGTTTGGAAGAAGACTGATCGAGCGGAGATTCGCCGGATTGGATGTATCTTTATTCCTTTTGGGAATGGGATGTACCACCGCTGTTTTCCAATGCGCTGGATAATGTGCATTATTCATTGCATTATTAAACAGGGTGGTATAAATGTCCACCGCTTCTAGTGGGAGATGTCGAAGCACAATGTTCGGTATTTCATCGGTTCCCACTGATTTCTTACTTCTAAGCGATTCGAAGATCGTTTGGAGCTCTTCCTTCGAAATGAACGGTGGTAATACCCTTTCGTTGGTGATGACATTGTTTGCCATATTCTCGTCACTGAACTGGGTGAAACCCGAGTTCTCGAATCGTCAATTCACAATTTCATTTCGAAGGCAAAAATTGTGCACAAGGACTCGACTCTCCAGGTCGTGGTTCGGGCCAATGATGTCATTTGCCTTGTACACTTCCTGGAAAGTCGCTCGTATAGCCTCTACCTTCTCCTGCGGATCCTCGACCACAAAGAAGTTGTCATCATCAACGGCCTCATTTGGATCAATGCCTGCTGCTACAAGTATTTGTTCGTTGTTCGTCGTTTGGGCGACTCTAAGACATGGAGGTCGTTCTGATTATTTCTCCGAAATATTTTATTTATTTGCGGGAAAATATTCGGGTTGCTGGTGTTTACAGCCCGAATTTTGTTGTTCCAATACAAACTTACAGAGTTGCTGTAATTTTCCTTTATTAATGTTTGGAGGTTTTTAATGGACGACTTCAATGTCATGATCTCCGGGTTATGTCTGTCAGTGAACTGCCTGTACAAGGTTTTTAGTCTTGACAGCAGTCTACTTTTATGTCGGTGCAGTGCGTCAATGGTTGCGTTGCGGAATAAGTCTTCGTTATCAGTGTGTTGATACCGTGGTATCGTTTTGTCCATAGTTCGTTTGATTGTCTCGTCCATTAGTCTTAGATATCTGTCAATCTTCTCGTTTGACAGATTTCTATTGGACGGTGGGTTAAGCGAATTCGAGTAGAGCGCTCTCGTCAGTATTCTTGAGAAGTGTGTCCAACGCACTCTACTATAATTATAGGAATACCTTTGAACAAACTCTTCCAATTCCGCAGTTTTGTTGGGAACAGTTATTTCGGTGCTGAGACCAGAATGGCCACTGTCATACACGAAAGTGCGTAGACAGTTTGTAGTTTGTTGGTTAGTGCATGTCAGTTGTATCCGTGAGTCGAACAGCAGAAGATCCAAATAGGACCCGTGTCTGGGAAACGACGGACTATCCGTCGCCTTAAGCCCGAGTCGATACATTATGCTATGTTGACCCCACCAATTGAATAGTAGGTTCCCTCTAGTATTTGGTATATTATTTCCCCAATCACTATGTTTGGCGTTGAAATCTCCGCCGATAATAAAATAGTTGTCTTCCAATTCCAGCCTCAGGAATCGAAAAAGTGTCTCGAGCTTTGAGATGAATAAGGTGGATTGAGTAGCCTTAGGTGCATAGACAGACACATCTTATTACAAGAAGCCGTCTCATTGTACGGACTCTAAACCATGCCAATATCTGCGAATTCGACGAAACCAAAAAAGTGGAAAATCTTGTCGATGAAGGCTGAAACCTTTGCAGAAGAGAATTGCCACTCGGTGCATACAACAAATACAGTGGATGTATTGAAACTAAAAACGTAAGCAAGAATATAAAGGCCTTTATGCGAAGAACCCTCACCGACGAGTTTTGCTCAGAGACAGGAAAATCTTCACCGCTGAAGAATTTTTCAATAAACGAAACGATCGGTCATCAAGAGTGACATCAGTACTCAGCTCCGCAAATGGGGTCGATTAGGAATAGTGTGTTCCACGACTTTTAGACTTATAAACTCGTTTCTAATATTCTGTTGGTGAAAAGTATGCCTAATTAAAGGAGACCCTTTAAACTGCGCGAAAGACCTTCTAAAAGTTTCTGAAGGAATGAAACCATTTGCAAAAGATCTAATTGAACTCCATCATTGCGGTTGATACAATAGTATCACTGTAAACAATAAGCTTCATCACGCCCAGAAAGATGAACGCTAGTGAAGGCGAATGACGATATCCTTGCTTCTTCTTAAAGGCAAGACTCATCGATCAATTTTTTGTCCCGTTTGTGCTGTAGGGCTGCGAACTCTCCGAACTCTTAGCGAAATCGAAGCGGTTGGAAAAATGCACCAACTGATATGATGTCTTCGATTTTTGTCTGGAGCAATAAAGCAGCAGAAATGACTCACGCATCTTGGAGGTTTGCCCAATGACCTATACTACGACTGGATGGTGGCATGCTGAACGAGTCTGCTTCCGTTTTTGACGTAATGTGGCTGTTTCAAAGTCTATCTCTGTTAAGCAAGACACTATCCTTACATGGCGTCCACACTACCAATTTTTTTTATTGAAAACTACAATATGTGACACCTCATACTGTGCTCATACTCAACGACCTAAGGCTTCTAGCAACACGACTTGAAGGTTCTATTGTACAATAGTTTGAATGGATTAAGTTAAGGTTCTATCTCAAACCAAGTGGTTTCAATGGGGGCGAAAGGCAAAAGCCGGTAGGAAACCAGCACTCTGACATCGGACAATTGGTGTTTCCTGCTCTGAGCGTCCATTTACAGTCCTTGAGATGCCCATAAAAGTAAAGTACCTACGAAATTTCATATATCTATCACTCGGTTCAGTGTAATGAAGACCTATGTATGTATAAGCGCTCAAGGTGCAATATTTTTGAGGCTGACAACATCACAGGAAAACCATGGAAAGGGGCTCATACTGTTTACTATGGATAAATTGGCTACTGAAGCAGAATATCGGTTGTACTGGGTTGTAAGTTACAAGTCTTAGGAAGAAGTTGAATCTCATTAGGACTGAGGTCAGAGAAAACAAGCTAGAGTTATTGAAACAAAAGTTCAGTGAAGTTACATCTACGATAGACTTTTTCTCGTCTCAGTAAGAGTCAAGTTAGTAGCTCTGACATAATACATATATTAGCTTGCGAAGACTTAAATCAGTGCGACATCTCGATTACCTATTGACATGATTGTCCATCGGCAAAGCGTTTTTGACCCGGTTGTATCACAATTGAACAAATATGTGGGACTCTCTCCAAGTCCCAGATGCCGCAAAGGAGGAGGTGGTGTTGGTATCTATTTAAAAAAGTGTCATTAAAAAATCATCACCAACCGACTTATTGGAGTACGTATTCATTAAGGTTGGCACTATTAACGAAATTTTCCTTCTGGGGTGCATATATATGGCTCCGGATGTTGCACACCATACGCAAATAAGAGATGTGCTCGAGGAATTATCTCCTTTATATTCCAAAATCGTTATATGTGGTGACTTAAACCTAAACATCTTAGAAAATCAAAATAATGCTTTTAAAAAATTGATTGAGTCCCTACGTCTGAGTTTCGTAAATAGTATCCATCCTACTCATTTTGCACCAAACAAAACACCCTCTTTAACTGATATTGCGTTAGTGTCTGAAGAAAATTTCCTGCTTCGGTACGATCAGCTTCCTGTTCCAGCATTTTCGCATCACGACATGATTCTTTCAACAGTCAACATACTTTCAGAAGTAACGAATAATGATTTCTTGGAGTCATTTGATTATACAAACCTTAATCTAGTAGTACTCTTTCACGACTGCCAGATGATAAATTGGCAGCCGATATATGCAACAAATGATACCAGCTTTCAAATTAAATATTTCAATGAGAACATTTTATACCTTTTTAAAAAGCATGTGGCAGTGGTAAAAAGAATGTCCAAGAAATGCACATTACCTTGACTTACAAAAGAAGTCTTTGATCTCATGAAAGCCCGGGATATCCTATACAGGAAATGGAGACGGTACAAATGTCTTGAAATACACACATTTAATGCAGTAACCTCATTAATCAGATCTAATAAAAGGTCATTTTATGCAAACAAGTTCAATGTAATTAGCTGAAACACCGACTTTTGGAAGACTGTACGCTTACTCGGTTTGCCTTCTGAAAAGCCAGCCCCTCCAAGCCTCATCAATTTAGACGAACTTAATGCTAAATTTGTTTTTGCATATGATATATTGTACATAATCCGACAAATATGTCTGAACCGAAATGCAGTAGCGACGACACTTTCTTCCTACAATGTACCGACGAAATCAGTGTTGGTAAAACGATCCTTGACATTACATCTAACGCAGTTGGATGGGATAATATCGTTCCCAAGTTCATAAAAATCCAGCTTCCAGTCATTCTCACTCATATAACCTATATTTTTAATTCAATACTTACAACTTCAACCTTCCCTGAGAGTTGGAAAATTGCTAAAGTGGTGCCAATTCGGAAATCTCCATGGCGCCCAGAAACTGAATATCGACCCATTGCCATACATCCATTTCTGAACAAAGTCTTTGAGACTATCGTTAGTAAACAAGTCAAACATTATTTAAACGATAAACAGCTTATTACAAACTGTCAGTCGGGTTTCCGTGCTAAGCATAATTGCACCACAGCTTTACTTAAGGTTTGCGAAGATATGCTAGCACTAATTGTGTTTTTAGACTTTTCTAAGGCATTTGATTGTGTTGATCATAAAATACTAGTCATGAAACTTCGGATCCAATTCTTGTTCGACCGGTCTCTCTGTAATTTGGTGTCGTCATATCTAAGTAATCGGTCACAGTATGTATGTCATGAGAAAAAGTGCTCATCTTGTCTTTTTGTTCCGTCAGGTGTTCCCCAAGGATCCGTTTTAGGGCCACTACTCTTTATATGTTATATAAACGACTTAGCCGTGCGTCTTGTGAATTGTAAACGTCATATATTTGCAGATGATGTGCAGATTTATTATGTTTTTCCCAAATCACAAATTAAGCAAGCGATAATTAATCCAAACGACCATTTAGCAACAATTTGTAAGTGGTCATTTGAAAATAAACTCAGTCTTAGTCCAACAAAGACTAAAGCAATGATGATTAATGTTAGCCGAGTTAAAGTAGACATTCCTCTTCTTTATATTAATCGAACTCCAATTGAATATGTTGAAACATTCAAAAATCTTGGGGCTTACATGAGCCAACAATTTACCTGGAGGACTCATATTACGGAGCCCTTAGAGGACTTAGTCCAACCTCCGACTAACTTCCCACCAATCATACATCCTGCCTATTCTATTATATGGATGTGAAATATACTCCGACATGGATTATGAATCCCGGCGAAAGCTGAATGTTGCCTATAACACCTGTGCGAGATACATATTCGGCATAGGAAGATATGAACATATCTCTTTCTACTCCCATCAAATTGTAGGTTTGTCAATAGACGAATTGATGAAATATCGAATTGTACTATCACTACACAAAATTTTAACAACAAAACAACCGGAATATTTATTTGAAAAAATTTATTTTCCGCGTAATGTTAGAATGTTGCAATTGATCATTCCAAGATGCAAATATGTTAATACATCTAGATAATTTTTTGTTAACTCGATTCGCCTTTGGAATAGTTTACCCGTAGATATAAAGCGCACGACGAACAGAACCGCCTTTAAGAAAAAATTGTTTCTTCATTATGCTAATAATTCCTAATAGATGTTTCTTTTTCTTGGTACTTTCTTTTCCTTATCTCTTTATTCTATTTAAACTTAACTCTTTAAACTAAACTCAAATTAAAGTAATGTACAAAAGTTTGTTCTATTTTTTAAAATATGTGTTTTGTACACAAGTCTTATGTGAACAATGAATTCAATAATAATAACATACACATATTCAGCATCATATTCAGCCCTACAAAAACTCAGAAAATGGTAAGTCGAGCAAGACGTTTTCTGTTTTTTTCTTTTTTTCATAAGAAACTCCTCAGGAAAATCATTTTAACACGCAATCCAAAAACTGTTCTTTCAATATTCCCTGACAGCATTGTCAATATCTCAGAGTGTTGTACGTTTGGATCATCCGCTACGAACAAATATAGAGGATTTGTGGGGCAGAAGGTGATTTTTGATGAAGGCTAAAATAGATTAAATCTACAGAGGGAGTTCTCCAATGCCTACATTCTCTATGCCCTCGAATGACAGCACTTTTCCGTTGAGCTTTAGAGAGCTACGTAGAAATTCTAAAAATTAAAATAATTCTACCTCATCATCAAATAAAAATGTCACATAAGGTGTACGATTCTTATCAGGGACGACTTATTAGCTACTTAATGTAGTCTCACGTTCTCACATTATGCAATTTCGACCTCAAATCAAATAATTTCAAATTCTAAAACTGATAACAAGATTACTTCCGTTGCAATTTGCTGCTCTTTGGCTCGCGCGGAAAACAAAATAAGTTCACAGAAGATATTTTACTTTTGCAAAACAACTTTAGTACTTGATAAGAAGACTATAAAGCCAGCTACATCGGCTCACATCAATACAATCTCTTAATATACCCAGTGCTGTGATTATGGTATTCAGATTATTTTTTTTTCTGGTATTTCTGGAGTCGATCCAGGGATACTCGATCGATAGTATATCGTATTCGGAACACGAATATTCCGAACAGGAGATAGAGGAGGAAACTAAATTATATAATTCAATGCAACCAGCACAAGGCTTGTATCACGATAGTTATAGACAATTGCTAGACACCATAGACACCATAGTCCAGAACTCAGAAGAAGACTACGAATACGAATACCCCTTTTCCAATGGAAACACAAGAAACCACGACGACGAAGAGGATGAAGATTACCTGAGCAATACAACACCGCACGAAATATCAGACGAATACGAATATTCCCTTTCCGATGAAATAACAAGAAACCAAGACGAAGAAGAGGATGAGGACTTCTCTATCACCGATGAGCCAACATCGAACGTGGACTCAAAACAAAATGGCAATACTCTCATGCCAGATGAAATATCACAACACCAACAGTCGGATGAGGCTGAAGAATACCTGAACAATACAAGATCGCACGAAATATCTGACGAATACGAATATTCCCTTTCCGATGAAATAACAAGAAACCACGACGAAGAAGAGGATGAGAACTTCTCTATCACTGATGAGCCAACATCGAACGTGAGCTCAAAACAAAATGGCAATACTCTCATGCCAGATGAAATATCACAACACCAACACTCGGATGAGGCTGAAGAATACCTGAGCAATACAACACCGCACGAAATATCAGACGAATACGAATATTCCCTTTCCGATGAAATAACAAGAAACCACGACGAAGAAGAGGATGAGAACTTCTCTATCACTGATGAGCCAACATCGAACGTGAGCTCAAAACAAAATGGCAATACTCTCATGCCAGATGAAATATCACAACACCAACACTCGGATGAGGCTGAAGAATACCTGAGCAATACAACACCGCACGAAATATCTGACGAATACGAATATTCCCTTTCCGATGAAATAACAAGAAACCAGGACGAAGAAGAGGATCAGGACATCTCTGTCACCGATGAGCCAACATCGAACGTGAACCCAAAACAAAATGGCAATACCCTTATGCCCGACGAAATATCACAACACCAGGACTCAGATGAGGCTGAAGAATACCTGAGCAATAGAACACCGCACCAAATGTCATTCATTCCGGACGGACACGCAAAAGATAACAACGAATTTCCTACTTCGGATGGAGGCAGTAATACCAACGAAACAAGTCATACTTCTGGCGCATATAAGGCCTCTTATTGTTGGTATATGATATTTGCTGTGCTTTTTGTAAATATTTATGGTTGGCGAAGGGTCAATTAGCAGTTTAATACTTTTTATAAAAATTGTTATTGATGTTGAAAAATTGTGTTAGTTCGATGAATATAAAGTGTCACATGAAGGGATTAAGTTTTGTCAAAAATTTTGTCGGAATTGTAATAAGCTTTGTTTCGTTGTATAGGGCAACCAGTCCTACTGGTTTTATTGACGAGTAATTACCATCATAGTTTGAAATGCACTCCTGATTTTTTATGGTGTTGCAAGAACAGGATCCTTGAAACAACTTCTGTAATCGCCTCGATTCTCAAACTTTAATGCAACTTCTAGATGTCTGTGGAAGTCTACTCTCTTAAGATGTCAGACATCTTTAAAGAACACGATTTAGTTTTGAAAATTATTGGCGTCCCTTACCAAACACAAAATTCTGTGCGACCCAACCGTACAATATCAAGTGGCTGCAAACAAAAATTTCTACTGTATACCCTCCAACTTCGGCCCTAATACATTTTTGCTTTTGCAGCGATCAATTGGAAGCATCTATCATACGTTTGTAGCGGCAGTCAGACCTTGCTGAAACCGCTCGCGACGTTGCAGAATGCAAGACTTTTCAGTATGCATTCAGACGGCTGAATTCACTGAGTCTTGTCTGGATTAGGAGATCACAATGAGATCATAGAAAATAACATCGCCGATGAACTCACTAAGCAAGGCTCAGAGGAGAGGTTTTCAGGATCCGAGGTTGTGCTAAATTAGGGCTTCCATTGGCAGTTGGGTTTCATATGAACATAACTACCTATGCCATGATTGTTCTGGTTGCCGGTATATCAATCGAATGCTTCCCTCTCTAAAAAGTCACCGACTTTCCCGTTGTCGCTTAGTAGGAGAGATTGAAGACTGCTTGCTGGCTCATGACGGGGAGCAACTTCACAACGCTAGATATTTTTACTAAGCACCTAAGCACTTAAGTGGTGAACATAATTGACTCAATATCCAGCAACGCTTGCTTTGAGGTATATGACGACTCCGCGCAATATTATCTCAATGACTGTCAAGCCTACGCTCGCATCAGGCTACTGATACTCGGTGCTGATGTGGTGGGTCACTCACTTACTATTGTACTTCTTTGTCTGAGTGCTCTGTTCCAGTAAAAAAAAAGTCTGATATTTAATCCAACGACTTGTTTACCCCAAACTAGGGCCATACATTCTTGCCCCGATTCTAGACTAGACCTCTTCAGAAATCCTCCACAGCATCCTTCAATTTTATATGACCCTTATATGTACATGTTACATTACGTCTGTTACATTCATCGCTTCCAATTGACTTATAGTTACCGGTTACATATATGTAGATACAATTGATTACATATTTGTTGTAGTTCTGCAGATCCCGCCGAAGTTGCATTTTTTTTTTAAGGGATTTCAACCGGCCAAAGTATCAATGGGCTCAGAATGATCAGTCTTCTTTACGAAAACCAATTCTACCCCTGAAAAAGAAGTCCTTCTGATCAACCGACTTACTGATTCTGATCTTTATCTTCTTCTGATTTTGGCAAATGATCCTGGAATTCCATTCATCAGGCATACACTCTTCTGACTAGATCTTAGAAATGATTTGGAATATGCTTTTTACAAGGACACCTCCAGTAGTTTCGAGTAACTCGGCTGATAAGCCGTCAGATCCAGCAACTTTGCTGGATTTAAGTTTAGATATTGGTGTCCTCACTTTAATTGGCTGGCGATTTTGTGGAAGGAAAGGTTTGTTTATCAACTTTAAGGCGACACTAGAAATAGCAATAGGTAACCACCAATTAGTGAAACTGATATCGCGTACTATGAAAATATACGAGAGAGTTCTAAACAACCGAGAACGCAATGCATATTAATAAACTCCGTGGCAGTAGATGCTGCTTCGTGGAAGGCAGGACGACATACGACGCGATTCAAAGTTTAAAAATCGCGAAGCTTCAAAACCTCTGCATATCGCCCCCGTCCACTCATTTGAACGGCGCTAAAATCCCAGAATGTATCCGAAACCTATACAAGAATGATATGGGATATTCTCATTATAGGATGATGCGAAAATGAAAATCAAATGGAGAACGGAAACAACCGGACAGTTCAAAGTTAAATTTGGAGTACCCCAAGGTAGTTTACAAAGTCCGCTGCTTTTTAATGTCGTGCAAGGTTTTCCATTACGGCAGCACATTAAAACTTGCGTGTATCACTAGTTTATACAGTTGGTTGATAGAAAGATACGTTTTTAATGGTGGTGGTGTTACCTTGTTACCTTGTTGACGTTGGGATCTCATCATCATTTTTTGAATGTATCTGTGTATCGTGGCCCAGGTCATGATGCCTGGAGGTATGACTCCACCAAACTGAAGTAGCACTGCTGATGAACATCTTGTGGACATCTATAACTCAGATGGAATAAGCGAAGGCAGATTGCCGAAGCTGGGCAATATTGTAACTCCATTTAAAGTTGTAGTCTTCCACAACTTCTAAATATCCGTACGTTGACACGTGGTTTTCGGTCTTTTGCAAGCATTCGAAATTATGAACTTTTATTTCCAATTAATGTTTAAGAATATGCAGTAGACGGATGTGTATCACTTTGGTTTTTTTTAGAGTTAATATGAAGACCATTATCATGACATGACTATGTTGAATTCGTTCTTATGATCTTTTCATCAATTTTAGAATTTTTGATTTATCAAAATCGCCGTATCGTCTGCGTAGGCAAACATAGTGCTTTTCCTGAGCACTAGCAGCTCCTTTCGGTAATAAAAAGTAGAGGATGCAGCTTGGAACCTTGCGGGACGCCATACTTTGAGCATTTTTCGTCGCTTAAGCTATTTTTTATTTTTACCTTAAATCTTTAGTAGTAACTCTCCTCTTGTGGCTGTTTTTTCCAACTGTTTAATTGTTGTAATGGCATGGCGTGTCAAATGCTTTTTTAAAATTATGAAAAGTACAACTGTGTGCTGATTTTTCTCCAATCAGCTGTTTTAGATTTTTGTTTGGCCTAAAACCAAATTGATCCCTTGCCGGGATTTTATGTTTTTCAAGGTACTCAATCAGTCTTTCGGCTGATTTTTTCGAAAACCTTATCCATTACCGAAAGAGTCGAAATTGACAGTTGTAGTTCCGGATGTTGTCGTTTTTCCCATCTTTATGTGAAGGACGGATACAGGTATTTTAGGATCTTCAAATACTGCTGACTGTGGAAAACTCATATTGACCAGCTTTGTTAAAACTAGAGTCAATACGCTTGTATTATACTTTAAATACTTTCGCTTTTAATGCAGTAATCGTCTTGAAAATCTCTTTCGTACTGGCTTCACAGAGAAACATCATTGAATGACCGGAATAGGGCTTGTGATATAGTGTTTTCGATACCAGTGACCAGATTACCTGCACACCATCAAAATTTGTTGCTTTAAAAGTTTTTTGCTATAGCATTTACTTTCTTTTACTTGTTCCAAGTTTCTCCAGGATTGTTTTTTTATTGTCCGTAATTGCTCATTGTAGTCAGTTGACTTGGCGTTATTGATTTATTTTATTTAGATTGTTTCGAAATCTTTTGAATTCATTTTTGTACCTGTTGTGCAGTCGATCTCTCAATTAGACACTCTGGCCGTCCTTCAACAAGTCGTTCAACACAAAACATCAAATCAATTCGTGAGTGCGATGCTGAGAGTCCATGACCATTAATTCGGCACTGTGGTCAAGAAGTGGACATGTCGAGAAGCTTTTTACTCATGAAAGGCACACAAAGTGCAATGGACTCAAGAACTGGAGCCTACTGGTCACACACAGCGAAGAGAGTTCGTTGAAAGGATTATGGAGCACTAAAAAGTGGATGTTGATTTTTCAAACAAAATCATCTTCAGCGACGAGTTTCATTTTTATCCTGACGCTTTGTTAATCGTTAAAATTGTCGAATTTGAGGCTCGCAAAATCCACAAGTGATTATTGAGAAACAGATGCATCCAGAACGTGCCACTCGTTGGTGCGGATTTTGGTTTGGAGGCATCCATCGGACCATTCTGCTTTGAAAATGCTGCTGGGCAGGCAATAACACTTGATGTTGATTACTATCGCGACATGATAATCCAATTCTTTGTGCCTAAATTGTAAGATATGGATGTGGACGACATGTAGTGTCAACGAGACGGTGCCACATGCCATACCACCCAAGAAACAATTCAAGTACTGCCTGAGTCGTTTTCTGGTCGTGTAATTTCTAGTTTTAGTGATCAGAATTGGCCGTCAAGATCATGCGAGTTTTATTGAGTTCTTTGAAGTCTAAGATTTATGCTAACCAGCCCACAATCAGCCACGCCATGAGGAGCAAACTGAGTACTGTATCAACGAAATTCATTGCATTATCAGGTTGGCAACCCCTAGAGTGTCAAAGCCTGAACACTGTAGCCTTCCATACTTTCCGGCCCGGGCGTGTTGCTTCCAGTTGAAAAGACCAAGCTGCCTTGTATCCGCGATCGCCTGATCTTTAAACCGGAAATTCGTTTTTTTCTTTTCGAACCTGGTTGCTTGAATTCGAAGACCCTCTTAGCTGAAACATCCCATCCATCCATCGTCCATCCCATCCGTGGCCGAGCCAATTAAGTCGACTGATTTTTGTATGTCCACATCTCTGTACAGCTCATAGAGTTCGCAATTGTGTCTTCATCTCCATATGTCCTCCCCAAAGACAGGACCAAATATTCGATGAAGAACTTTTCTTTCAAAAGAGCCTAAAACTTGTTTCACTGTCTTACATATAGTCCAACATTCGGCTCCGTAAAGCAGGACCTGCGAGGTTACCGCTTTGTAGAGCTTGTAGAAAGCAAGCAGCACCATGATGTCATTTGTGTAGTTAACATTTGCCGCGAAGTAGGTGAACTCCTTGACTACCTCAAAGTTGTAGCTGTCGATAGTGACATTTTGTCCCAGGTGATGTGCGACGAAACGGTTTTTAGTCGACAGCATATATTTC
Source organism: Volucella zonaria (assembly GCA_963966105.1). Classification (NCBI taxonomy): domain Eukaryota; kingdom Metazoa; phylum Arthropoda; class Insecta; order Diptera; family Syrphidae; genus Volucella; species Volucella zonaria. Next base: position 68,771,016 of record OZ014531.1, on the reverse strand, counting down.
GTTTTCACCTCATTCACGTTAAACAGACTCGTTTAGCCTCTTCTTCAATTGCCGTAAAGGCTTCAATTACGACACGCTGGGAACGTGTGATTATATCAATATCATCCGCGTATCCCAGAAGCTGAACGGACTTGCAGAAAATAGTTCCCTCCGTGTTGCCTTTGGCCAGTCTTATTATCTGCTCAAGTACTAAATTGAAGAAGTCACATGGCAGTCAGCCTCCTTCCACACTGCACGACGCATCGCGAGCTTTCCAATGTTATGCGACATATTCGGGTCAGTTTTCTCGGGATACCGAATTCGGAAATTGCATAATACAGCTCAGTGCAATGGATGCTATCATATGCGGCTTTGAAGTCGATGAAGAGGTGGTGTGTGTTGGCTTGGAAATCGTTGATCTTTTTCAGCATCGGGCCGGAAGCTGCTTGTGCGGTGCAATACGGTTTCAGACGTTCACACACTACACTGGATAAGATCCTATAGACGACGTTAAGTCTGGATATGCCTCGATAGATAGTGCTGATATTCCATTCGTCGGGCATGCTTTCGTCCTCGTATACTTTGTAAATGATCTGGTGTATGCTCCTTGTCAAAACATTGCCTCCGGCTTTGAAGAGCTCAGATGGCAGGCGTTGAGTGGTGATGAAAAAATGTATCCTTATCTCAGCGGTATGTTATAAACGACAGTCGTCCGTCGAACATGTGGTTCACAGTGCCGGACGATGTATAAAGAAAACATGATGACTACTGAAATAGAATTGCTACGAATGTCAGTGATCTCACAAAAACTACGTGTCTTCGTGGAAACCTCCACATTAATAAGCCGATAGTGAATATAGTTCAGGATGAGCAAATCAGTTGGTTTTCCAGACCAAAGTTATTGTGAGAAAGTCAGATTTTGCTGCCGAGCGCTGATGCTTTTATAATTCATCAAAGAAGATGATTGCTTACTGCGGCGAGAAACCTCTCGAATATACTTGCCACGATTATTGGGACGTTTTCAAACAGTAAAAATTCAAGTTCCTGTCAATATCTTGAGCCAATGTCTAGAATTCAACATCTCTTCGACTGCCACTCTATCAAACTATTCTTTAAGAATTTCCTTTACTTCACTTTTGCTTCTGGCCACACGGCGCCACTTCTTAGGCGTATTTATAGTATTAAGGACATTTTGTTAGTTTCGAAGTCTAAAACTTAGATATGCTTCCTATAAGCTCTAATAAATATGTCTGAGATAAGATGAATTTTTAAAATAAAGAATCAGCACACTGATTGCCCCCACTATGAGGGGCATCACCGTCAACTATTAGGCACAGGATCAACTTTTAGTTTGAAATTATTACAAACAATTCTGAAAGTCTTTAAGTCTTACGTCAATCTTATTTACTCGTATATAATTGTGTGTCATTAAATCGTACTCCTACATTGTACTGGCAATTTGTCTTTAATTTAAACTTTCACTTCTCCATTACCAAGAGCACGAGCTCTGACGTCTCTGTAATAATTTTCAAGTCAATTAACTTTCAAAGATTATCACCTGCTTTACTCATTTACAACAGCTACAAGACCTACAGTAGAGTTCGAGAGATCTCTATTTATATTACAATATAACCAATCCAAAGAATAATCAACCCCCTGTTGCGTACAATTCTTCACAATTTATCGGATTCCCTTTCATTTCGTTTCGTCTTGTTGTTTATTTATTTAGCCAAATACAACAGCTCACCCCTAAATCAACATGAGATGAATACAAGAAAAAAAAAAAAAAAAAAAAACAGCACCCCTTTGAGAAACACAATTGTAGCTGGGGCTTAATCGCAAGGCTATTCTTAGTATGTTGTTGAAATTTTAATCCCAAAATTAATTGATTACATTTACAGCTCTCAGTCGTAGTAAACTCGTGGCAAACGAACTGAAAGCTATAGTCACTCACCCATAGGCAATAGCGATACGGATATCCATATCCCCAGTAGAAGTACAACTACAAGTGCAAATCTGTTGAACATCTTAACATTTGTTGGCTTCACAGAACAAATCCTTTTAGCTTTTCTCCTATTGAAGGGCCTGTTCTTTCCCTAATCCTGTTAAAAAGCTCCAACAATGGCAAACGTCGTTGCCATTCCCAACAGAGCCCACCAACCCCAGCCGATAGAATTAGTTTGTCTAAGACAGGCAGCTTACTCCCTCAGTGGATGCCTGTTTGTACACACTTACGAATATGCTACTGCTTATCCTTGATTTTTAGATACGTTGAAGAATTTCCTAGATACGAGTACGTTCCAAGGCAGTCGTCAAACAGTTTATAATTGGCTTGTGTTCCTTCCTTCGACAGGCAGGAATAAATGTTTCACTGTTTACATAGGTTGGAGAAAGAGTTTATTATTTTCGGGGTGTGGGAAGGAAATTAAATTACTGCTTATGGCAGCAAGAAGTACCAGGAAAATAGGAATTCAAGGACCTTGAAAAGAAAATCCTACAGCCATTACCTCCATTCCCATCCCCATTTACAAATTATTGATATTAATTTGGAAGATTTCCAAGTGGCTTGGCTTGGTTGGCTTGGCTTGGCTTGGTAGAACTATTGACTATTGTTTTATGGCCTTGCCATTGCCATAGTATTGTACGTACAGTACTGTTTACAAGTATACAAGTGTACTTAGTAGTTTCCGGTAGATGGTTACATCATTGCGAAGCAAAAGGCTTTCTGTCATTTCGAATTTTCTTTGCACTTGTTTTCATTTCATTTTACTTGAGTAAGCACTTTTCCTTGATGGGCGCACCGTAAATCGCTAGCTACGAGTACAATTTTAGTGAAAAATTTCAGTCTGTTTGTGTTTGTTTGCTCCCTCAAATCTTGAGAACTACTTACAAGAATTTGAAAAGATTTTGCCATGAGTTGGGTTATGTTTGGGGGAAGGCTTTGAGTGGCGAATTTTCGCCAATCTCATTTCACAATACTCGTATGGAGTATGAAGAAAGGTACAAGTGCCAGTGCGATGCTTGAAGTCAACCAGTAGACTGCGGTGTTTTTTACGCTGTGATTTTCATAATTGAAAAGTGATATTCATGAGGCGGATCTTCATGAATCAACGTCGCTATTGATTATTTTCACAGGTTTTTGAGCGCCTGTACTTGTACTTTGAGCAACTGCTGATTCTGTTGCTTATCATCAATTTTTTAATTGCTGGATGATGGAGTAGCAATTGTCGCTAATAGCTCAAATGGCAAAAACAATCTAAGTGATAGCTTTGTGCGACAGACCGCCTATTATGAAATTTGTATTTGTAGTAGATCGGGGATTCCATCAAATACTATGAATCTGATTGCGAATTCACATGCGTCAGCTATCTTCAATGCAAGCAGCTGTGTAAGGCATTTGTAGAAACGTTATCTTCAGATGAGCCAACGTCATGCTGTTTTCGCTGTAAAACTATCAACTAGTGGCAGGCATTCGGTGCCTTTTGCCCTGAATGATCACCATCGAACCGTAAAACTGTCAACAAATAAGACCTTACCCGGATTACTCTGACATATTTGGACCTCAATCCGGTAAGTCAGTGTCTTGGAAAGGAAATAATAGCGGATAAGCCCATAATGGACATACATCCCCGAATGGATTACTGGTTTCGGTCTAAGGGGTATCTATTGTATAATGGGGCTGTCCCGGAGAACGAAAAAATTAACCAAGTTACGAAGCAACAATACGGACAGATCTACTCTTCACATCCCCTCCAAACATAAGAAGTACGACGAACTCCGGATCTGCACGTCAAACGTTAGGTCCCTTAATAGGCCACGTTTTTTTTTTTATAATTGGCGGGCGCACAAGGAATTTTGTGTACCCTTAAGATGTTTGTACATAGCCCGGGCAAGGGGAAGTTAGGGAGAGAAAAGAGAGATACCAATGTGCGTTGGTCTTAAATGTTCGCACGATATAGTGACTAGGGAATTAAGAGCTCGGCAGGGCATTCCATAAGCGAGTTATATGGCTTAGGCTTGAGGGTATACTGATGAGCATTCATAGCGAAGCGGGTGTTACGGTTAAAAGTTAGAAGGGGTGAAATGTTACTGGCAATTTCGGAGGAGCACTGGTGGTGAAAATAGCGATACAACAATGTGAGACAGGAGACATTACGTCTGTGTTCTAGGGTGCTGAATGACTGTGTGATATTGTCACCACCTATGAGTTTTACCGCACGGTTTTGGATCCTATCTAGCAAGTGCAATGAGGTTTTAGGAGCACCTCACCAGATGTGAGCATTGTACTCCAATTTCGGGCATATAAACGCCTTATAACATATATTGAGGCCAGATCAGAGGTTGTGAAATATTTCTTACATCGCTTGAGGAAATGTAGACATTTCGCAGCATTTTTTGCGACATCGAATATGTGGCCATTCCAACGTAAGTTGTCATTGACACACATACCGGGAATGGAAATTTTCAACGATGCAAGTGCCATTCATGGATAATGGCTGGGTATCTGAATTTCACTTTGACGACAGCAGACAGCATTGTGTTTTGGAAGCATTAAATTCCACTCTGTTGATATTTCCCCAATTGGTTATGCTGCTAATATCGGATTAAGCTTAACATACGCTGCCATTCCCGTTCTACAGCTGAAGGGCAGGGACGTGAGTCCAGGAACGAATATGAAAAGCAGAGAGTACCGTCGTCAGCAAAAGAATATATTGGATTAGAAGTAGCAGACAAGAGATCAGTGATGAAAATTAAAAAGAGTGTCGGAGACAGAACGGAGCCCTGAGGCACACCAGCATTTATTTTGTGAACATTTTTTTTTTTTTATAATCGGCGCGCGCTCAAGGGGTTTTGTACCCTTAAAATGTTCGTACACAGCGCGGGCGAAGGCAATTTAGGGAGGAAGAAAAGACAGATACCGATGTACATTGTCGGCAGGGCATTCCATAAGCGAGTTGTACGGCTTAGGAAAGAATCACGATAGTACGTCCGAAAATGGGCTTGAGGGTATACTGATGAGCATTCATAGCGAGACGGGTGTTACGGTTGAAAGTTTGAATGGGCGGACTTGAAACCATCCAAAACAACTTGAATTGAACGTTCCGAAAGGTAGTTTCTAATCCATTGAAGAAGAGAGTTATCGATCTCAAGAGCACGCATTTTCGACAAAAGAGCCTGATGCCAAACTCTGTCCAATGCCTTAGAAATAGCAAGTGCAACTATCTTGCTTTCGCCAGATTGATGTACGCTTTGGTTCCACTTTTCGGTGAGACATGCCAGTGGACCTGTTCAACGAAAACCGTACTACTACCGTAACGGTCATTAAGAAGTTTTCGTGTTTCGAGATATTTCATGACCTGACGGTTTTGCAGCGTGTCCATGATGTTGAAAAGAAACATAACCACCAGTTAAATTTCCTAAAGAAGGTATTAAGTCCGCTCCAATTGGCTTTCTCGTAATGCCATACGGTTCTTTTAGGAATTTTTTCTCTAACTGTGTATTGGGTGTACGAGAAATTAGCTGATATGACGCAATGGTCTGAACAGCCTAGAGGGGAGAGTACACCGATGTGCAGCCGAACAACTAACGGAAGCCCTGGACTTCTGCAAAGCAGATGTTACCGCCACCTAAGAAATACAATGGGTTGAGCCGGACAAAAAGGGGATGATAAACTGCAACATTTACTACTGTAATTGTTATCGATGGCAAAAGCCGGACCTATTTGGTGCCAATTCATTGTTAGAAGCAGACTTAGGAAAGGAGTTTCCGGCATGTTAACGAGCGCCTCATAACAATCCGTATTAAGGTTTAATTTGCTAACATTAGCCTTATATGCTCGCAGGTCCCGACAAAGGAGAAAGATTACGACAACAAAGATAGCTTCTACGAACTATTGGACAAGATCTACGAACAGTGTCCCAGCTATGAAATTAAAATTATCCTCGGCGATTTTAATGCAAAGCTAGAAAGAGAGGGCATCTTTAGTAGTACTGGGGTTAGGGTAATCAAAATTTCCTATATTCATAGGAATGCTTAGAGAACTCTTAAGAACCGTCAACCAGATTGACCACAATGCGATCGACAAAAGGCACTCTTCCAGTATTACGGATATCCAGACGTTCCGGTAGACCAACATCGACCGGACCATTATCTAGTTGTAGACAGGGTACGGTTGCAACCATCCTGAAGACAAGCTAATACTGTGAGAAAGTTTGATATCGGATGGCTAAAATCGCAAGAGATCGCCAAATCCTTTACCGATTTCATCAAGTATTAAAGACCTGTGGCAACATTGCCAAAAAGTCATCAGAGATGCCGCCTCTGATGTGCTGGGTTTCACTCGGCCACCACAATGAAACCCCTGGCTTGACGGCGAGTTCCGACAAGCACATGCAGCCAACAAGGCATATAAAGGGGTGCTCCATAGAAGGACTAAATCTGCTCCTGGTTCTACGAGCAGAAGGGGGGAGACGAACAACGTCTTTTTAGAAGAAAAAGGAAGGAGCATGAGTAGCACTCGATCGAGAGATGCTACTCCAGGAATCAGATTCAGAAGTCTTACCAAAAGGTAAAAATATGCTACGGACAGAAAACCCGAACCGAAGCCTATAGAGACGAATAGGGGAATTTAGCAACAGAGTCGCAGTTGATGCTGAGGATTTAAAGCTCTTGAGTTGAGTGCAGATTTACCACGTTTTAATCCAACAAAGACAGGATTAAACCCTTTAGAAATGAGCAAACAAAATTAGTAGTAGAGTCACAGTTGGTCCTGAGCATATAGAAAAACCACTTCTGCGAATCATTTAACTTTAGCGAAAATAACCAAGATTTCCGACCATAATGAAGAGAAGCTATAATTGCGGACAAATATAGCTTAACAAAGACACGCCGAGCAATTCCAGGCAGTAGTACATAACTTGGTAGAGAGCGTAGATCTTCTAGTTCCCATGACTCTTTCGGAGGAGAACACGCCCTATGAATAGTGCTAGGCCCTTTAAACTGCGTCAACAACCCTAAACATCCCGTGCAAGATCTTGTCAAATGTATTTTGCCAGCTTCCGAGGCCAATTGCCAACGATCTATTTAATTGTAGGCACTATAAGCCCACGTTGGACTAGCCGGCCCCACGTTGGGCGCCATTGTAAGAAGTCAGTTGGCCACGGAGGCTTCCATGATACAGGAGTAGATGGCAGTGGCCCGCTCGCGTTTGCTTGGCTCTAGCTCGTCAGATAATGTTGGTTCTTGCCACTACCCCGTGCATCTCAACTCAACTTACCTTTTTGTTTCGTGCCGAAATTGAAAAAAAAAATAAGGGAAAACAAGAATAGCCTGGAGAAAGCTACGCTACGATACGGACGGACTGAAAGGACAGGATGAAAGAAAGATGGTAGGAAAAAAAGAAGAAAAGAAACAACATGATCACATCTGTGTGCTATCACCACTGTGCAAGACCGGGACTTTCGCGTTTAAAACTAACTAATCCTATACTAGCCTAAACCCTAGCACCGAAACTTATATAACGATTTATAACTTTTAGCGAATAATAACTAAACCTAAAGCTAACTTAACCCTATACACCCTACACCGAATAATGCATCCCAGGATCACTCAGCGATGACAGCTCGTTACTACCTGAAATAAGCAGGGTGTTGTTGGCTGATGATGGCCAACCCACCCTTAGCGCACTTAAACGCGACCAATTGCTACCGTTCTGGCCAAAACTGTGAACGGTAGCCCCTAACGAAGATCTTCTCAGTCGCCACCTGTAAAAAAGTCAGAGAAAGTCAGTCATGTCATTTCCGTTATGTCGTCATCGTTTGTACGTCACGTCCCGTTGTGCTGCAGTACTCCAAGAAGTCCAAATTGCTACCAGCATCGCCTTATCGATTCGAAAGCCGCATATAGCAGCATCTATAGAGATAATTTATTTTGAGCCTTGCCGAAATTTGGTATCCCTGCCAAGGTCCGTAGAGGTAGGAAGCAATCGCACGGAGGCCACTGATGTAAAAAAGACTTTAGGCAAGGTGATGCACTGTCATGAGATTTCTTGAACATCACAATATTGTGCCCAAGTCGCAATCCAACACCAGAGCCGCATTATTCAAAAGCTTGTGCAACTGCTTGCATACGCTTAAGTCATTGATATCATTGGCAAAAGAAAGCTGTCATAGTGCATTTGCAAGTATTGAAACTTGTCGGATTTTTAGCGTCCGAACCCTCGCGGCACTGAACATCCTATAGAAGGGTTTGCGGCCCTTTGACCGACCTAATCTCTTAATCAGGGGTAACTTTCTTACAAATATCTCTGATCCATCATACTGAAGACATGGTTTTCTTTGAAAACAACGCCAAGTCATGGGCTGGATGTGGCTTAGATTTTGGGCTTAACAAGCCTAACTAACATTTAAGGGTATCTTTGCTTTTATAAGTAACAAATTTTCGATTTTCATCTCGAATTACGGCAAAGCCATTTAAATTGCATCAGTATAGAGCACTGGGGATATTTTGGAAAGATCCAAAGCTCACAAATTCATTGGACCTGACATCAGGATACTTATCCCTCTTAATCGAAGCTTAGCAGGCCGACACTTATTTACACGTTCCTTGGTTGCTTGCGTTCGAAAGACAGTCCTGAAGTGGGCAAATAGTAACGCAATCCCTAGATTGCTCAGTATGTACGAACAAAGAAGAAAGGAAGGGATTATAAGTTGTAGGATGTCGACAATATCCGCTTTTGGGATTTCAATTTGGCTTCAAACTATCTAGATACTCTATCTACCGGCAAAACTAAACAGATTTCACAAATTGTATTGTAATTCCAGCAATTTTCTTTTTTTGTTTACCATCCCAACCAACAGAATGACATTTTAATTCAATAATTTGCCCCAATAGGTCATGCCAACATAAATGAGGGGAGAAAACACATCCAATTTGCAGATACACTTGAGTACACTTCACTTAACTTTCGGTCTCGATGCGAAGGCTCAAATTGAATAACTTCCCACAGACTATCATTTCAATGAACCCTCCCACGAAACAAAACCACTGCCAGGCCGCACACCTACAGACGCGCGCACTAAAGCGTCCGTCCGCACCATAAAATCACAAACAATTTTGATCCGCTTGCGCTAATTACAAGTACGACTATGAGTACGAATACAAAACTCGACTACAACTACCCAAAGGAGGTCATGTGGACAAAAAAAAAGAAAACAAAAAAAAAATGACAACCACCTCCGTAGTACTCGTAGTTGCTATTTATGTGTCCCTGAAAACTATGGCCCATAAGGGAGAATGGCCCAACCAACAAACACGTGCGTGTACTAGTGTAACACAGTATCAACACGCGTGCAAGCATACAAACATACGAGGACGCTTACAAGCTCGTAAAATAGTTTTGTTAAGCATCAGCAGAAAGTTGATTCTGAATCTGATTCCGGCGTCGGTTTCTGTCTTCCGCCACTTGAGGGTGGTACTCGTACTATTGATGTTCGACATTCTATCGAACCAAACTCCAGCCTCAGTCCATACAAAACAGCGTTAAATTTATGGCGCGCTCATGTAATCCTATTAACTGGCGTCAAACGGATTCTCGAGAATAGGAACACGGATGGCATGGCTCACTTCTTTTTTTTTCTTTTTTTTTTACTACGAAAGGACTTTGTTTGTGGTGGAATGGGACAAATTGAAGGGCAATCAATAGCCTCGATGAGAACGGAGAACGGAGAACGAGAACCGACAAATGTCGATGTAGCTATGTTGGATACATACAATTTACACTGAATTATTGGCGAAATGTATCCATGCGAATGGCAATCCTATTTGTATGGGCGTTTTTGTTTTCTTATTCACCCTGTACACCCTCAGGCAAACGGCATAGTCCATTTGACAATTTATTCGCTTGATGGGTTAATTTTTTTTTCTTTGACTTGAACTGTAAAAAAAAAATTGTCCAACCGCAGCAAACAGAACAACAGAGAACTTCCTCTGATTCCTGTGGTAAACAAAAGTTAGGACATAAACCACAGTAACGTCAGATTGACAGGGAGAACCGGCAGCAGATACAAGTGCGAGTACTTCCTGTTGAGTGACATTATGTCAAGTGGAAACCGAAGAGTATATCAGATATTCGACGCATGTGTATTGGCAGGAAGTAAGCTATGAATAAATATGTTTAAAATGAACACACACACGTGTTTTGGTTTATGGTTGGTCTGTTTCACTATTTCATTGCCTTACTGTATAGAGTACAGTCATATTCATATAGCTAATAGGGATTAAATTAAACTTGAATTAGCATTGTATCTTGTCAGTTAAAGGTGTCAAAAGGCAGACTTGAGAGGCAGCTTGACTCAAGGACAAAGCAATTTTCAAAATGACTCTGACGTCAATGGTTTTTCGGTTTCTCGTCGACGACACGTTCGGCTTGACAGAGTTACAATCAGAAACGATGGAAGGAGGCAAGGTAAGGACAATTTCAAACATTCAACAAGGTAAATGTAGTAATAGGAGGGCTGACAGAGAGGTTGGAATTAGATACTAAGGTCACATTTGATTTTCACGGATAGTCTGTGGATGCTCTTGAGCATGGAGTCTAATTTAAATTCGATTTCAAGGGCTGTTAGCTGGGTAATTGGTTTAATAGGAATCCCATTTTCTTTGGCCTTTATAAAAATGTGTCGTAGTTTGACCTTTTTATCGCAATTCATTTATTTTCAACGACTCAACAGTGCATATAGTCAAGGTCGGGTAGAAAGTGCAAACCTTTAAGTTCTCCTTTTTGAGGAGGTATTCGCTGGAGAGTTTTTTCGAACATGAAATTTTGTAGATGACGTGAATTTCCACTGTCTGTCTGGCATCCTGGGAATGAATTATTTTTTTTTTTGTGTGTGTTTAAGTCTGCGACAAAGCCTTAGAAGGTGACCCCGCAAAATAAAACACTCTACTCGTCCTTGTACCGTGTGACTAAAAATCAGGCGATGACTTGCTGGTATTATACGCCGGATGTCTGAGTTTTCATTTATCGGTATTTTTTTGCTTACCAGTCATGGAGCAACCTCACGGATATGGTTCGCTTGTGTCAATTTTCAGCAAACGTTCAGCCTTGATTTGCTCTCTGCTTTAGTAACGTTTTGTTCAAGCAGATGGACTTCATCGTTTTGACTCTAAATTTAATAGACAACAAACTGGTATATCCTGATCTCTATGGCTAGATCGAGCTTTGTATGTTGAGGATTGAATCAATTTGCATCGTTGGCAGAGCACTTCACATACCTGTTAACTTGGCCATGCTTCCAGCCTTCATCTCAGCCTCAATCTCAGCTATCCCATAGTAATGAGAGACATTCGAATTCAAGAGTCAAAGTGACAATGCCGTAGTGTAAGGCGAACTTGAGCTTGTAAAGCGAGTGGTTGATTTCCGCAACTAGAGCCCATTATGTAGACCTACGAGGACTAAAACCAGACTGATGAGGAACAAACAGTCAAGTGTAGGGCTTACGGCGTTAATAGATTGAATAGGATTCCTCTGATGCCGTTTTAATTTTTCAGATTTACTTACATATGTCCTGCTTCCCCTAATGGGTTCTAGGGCCTCAACTACGCATACGAGCCATCGTGTACGGTTCCTGGCAAAAGGCTCTGTCCAACTCCATGACTCCTCTGCCATGTATTTCTCGGCTGACGCATTCTTCTACCATCTTGTGATAATGGATTCCATTGCGTCGCGTAGTTTTCTATGGAACTATCACCTTTTCGATGTCTATGACCAATCCATTGCCACTTCGGCTGTTGAATTTTTGTGCCTATTGGTTCCTGACCCGTTCTCTAGTAAAGATGTTCGTTAGAGATATGGTTAGGCCAGGAAACCCCTTGACACTTATTAACGAACGTTTGCAGTTTTTTTTTTTTTTTTGGCACAGTAGCGGTCATCCATACAACAGCACGGATACAACATGAATGGAACAGTCGTAGCTTGGTGTTTAAGTTAAGTGCATTGCTTCGGCATATCTTGGACATTATTCCAAACGCAAACTTTGGTTTGCTGATTCGGTTAGGACAATACTCTCAAGATATTGGAAATTCTCTACTCTTTCTACCGGGTGTCCAGTAATGCTAACTTGAGTTGATGCCTTAGTACCGAGGTTGATGATTTTGCGCTTGGCAATATTAATCTTCAAATGGTGCAGATCCATAATCCTGTGAGAGAGTAAACAAATGTTTGAAAGTTGAGATGAGATGATATTTGAGTTGAGATGACAGAGAAAAGACTGCGCGAAGCGCATCGATAATCGCCAATAAAAAAAAGTATCGGCGATATAATGCAACCTTGTCGAACCCTACCTTGGATGTCGAATCCTCTGATAACTTTCCTCTATGCAAAACATGACATTTAGACTCGTTTGCCGGGTATAAATCTCCTACGCAACGCAAGCCAGATAAACTATCGACTGTCCGTCTCAAAATCAATGAACAGCAGGTGAAGCGGTGACCGGTATTCAACGCACTGTTCAATAAAGATCCGCAGAGTTTTGATATGGTCGTCATAGGAGGATCCAGAGCGGATACCTGCTGGTTTCGCATCGAGTGTATCTTCCAGTTATTTCTTTATTCACTACTGTTACCTTAGCAACTGCGAAAAGAACGCAAATACCTCTTTTTTAGGGACCTTGAGAATCATTCCCTTCTTTCACTTTCTTCCTCTCAAGCTCTCCCAACAAGAGGATGTTAAAGTTCTGTTGACGTTGTTGGAGTGGCTCGCAGTAGCTCTGAATACCATCTAGTCCTGCTGTCTTGTAGCTCTTCAGCGCGTTGATCGTGGTAGCGATCTCACATTTACTTGCAGTGGAGGTGCGAACTCGGGAAATTGTTGCTTCGGGCAACGCAGTTTGATTTGGGAGAACGTCGCTGGCGAGTACACGGAAGTATTCCCGAAGCTCTACGGGAATACTATCTAATCCAACCGCCTTGTTGTTCTTCAACGCGTTGATCGTGGTAGCGATCTCACTTTTAATGGAAGCAGAGGTGCGAATTCGGGAAATTGTTGCTTCGGGTAGGTGAGATTAATTTGAGCGTACATCGTTGGTGAATACACGGTTAAGTAGCAAAATGCACTTCCGTCGCTTGAGCTGATCCCCATCCGAAACTAGTACGGAACCAGTAGGTGGCCGTGGATCAAGTGGTAGTGTGTTGGCTTCCCTTTCAGATGGTTCGGGAATCAATACCAGACGTGGCAAAAAGACTTTTTTTCAGGCAACTAAAATCTCGTGAGATGAGTGGTTGCCTAAATACTATACAACATCAAGTCAATTCACACTAATAATGTGGTTTCCTCATTAAATGTTGGATGCAACCCATGGATTGAAACAACCACTGAGCCCGAACATCTTTCTTTCTCTCTCTATTCCCAAACTTAACACATGCTGAGGCATTATAAGTGTATTCATACCCACTTGAGTGTTAAGTTCTTTTTTCTCTAAAAATGCAAAAGCTAAGCCTGTCATCGGATGTTGGCTAGAGCGATGACCACCTGTCAGCTCCTTGGTGATTCTGTAGACGGTTCTGGTATCACACCTGCTCGCTGCTTCCTCTGCTTCTGTGGCCAAGGCGTTGATATAGTTACGTTTGTCCCGTCGTATGCTACGCTGAACTTTTCTTATAAAGAGACTCTAGTTCGTTCCTCCCTACTGCTGAAGCATCCATAATACAACACGAGCTTTAAGTAGCTTGCGTTCTTCAATCGGCCTCCAGATATCCCCGGTAAGCCACGTACTAGCCTTCCATCTACCAACAATTCTTCCGCTCCAGATGTGAAAACACTTTCAATGTTCTTGGATCGTTGTCTGCGGTGAGTTGCTGATTGCTTCCACTCCTAGCGAAAAGTTATCCCTAAATTGTTAGCGTTGCCGGTCGATGTTATACATAGGCATTCTATAAATGGACAATAGCTTCCAAAATGTGATGATCTTGTACCAACTCCACGTCTAAAAGACAACTTCTGAAACGTCGACTGATCGCCAGATGATCGATTTGGTTGGACGATGATTGATTGTGAGTTGACACCCATTTTTCGCATTGCTCGTATGTAAATATCTTACCAATCTTTAAGATACCCGATGTTAAGGATCTGCAATTATTGATCTTTTATTGATGCAAATTAGAGGGATCAGGAGGGCTTAAAAGATGCGTTGATGTATGCTCGTAACAGAATCAATATCTTCTGCATATAGACCTCTTCCGGCAACGTTATGAAAATCTCTTCTCGGTTAGGTGAAGTTCTACCAAACAGCCAAATTTTGGTTATCAGTACTGTCATACACAGAAGTTACCTTTCTAGATCTTAGCAGAGACTATAACTCTGCTTCTACTTTTCTTTCTTTCCTTGCAGGCTTCTATTCGGGCTTTACGTCCTTTAACGCGTTTTTTTTTTTAAATGGATGCACCTCTTTCACAAGGATTGAGCCCTTCCTTTGATCTACCTTCTTTCCATCTGCTTTGCTCATAGAATTTACGAGCAGCTCTTGCCTTCTCCGTAGCATTGCTTTGTAGTTCTAATTATCGATATTTTTTAGCCCAGTAGATGTGAGTCCTTTGATGATATTATCAGAACTACAACAGCAAAGCAGAGAGGTTTTGAGAGACTCGATCGAAAAGCGTTCAAGAAATCTTTTGAGATTCCAGCCATTTTGGCATCTGGGATATCCTCATTCGAACTTTAGCTATAAAAAGGTGGTAGTCGGAGGCAATGTGGACTCCTTGAAACGTGTGGACATCTAAAATATTGCAGCTGCGCCTTATGATGATTGCAAAAGTCCGGTGTGAATCAAGGCTGAACCCCTCCACCCGCTGTGTTATTTTTGTCTACCACGTCGTCTTTTGTAGGTTCACTACTACCTGCCGAAACGGTGATGGCGTTTATTTTTCTGTGTTGGGCTGTGACTTGAATCCAAATCGACGAATTTAACTGTTAAAGTGCGTTGAACATGTAGGTACATACGCCTATCAGCTACTCAGCTACGACACATTTCGTTTCGCAACAAAGCCAGTCAGCCTGTCTGTGTTTTGCTGTTGATAAAGTGCAAGTTTAAGTTGGCCAATTTAGCTTTGATGCTGATTCTATGTAATATATCGTTCCGCCACACGCCTGAAGCTAAGTACTTTGTGTCGCTTCTACGTCTTGTATGACAATTTCAAATTGAAGTTCAAAAAAATTAAATACTTGAAGCGTAGTAAATTGTCGTTCCCACCACGGCCCCAATACTGCATATTTCCATATTTTTGTCAAAAAATTTGTCAGTCGAAGTAAATACGAAGGTAATACGCACCTTCCACCAATGCTTCATAAAAATTTAAGTCAATAATAGAAAAATTGTTCATTTCTAAGTATACCGTTAGGCAGTAAATTTAGACGTTCATCATTATTTGTACGATTACTCCCACTGAAGATTTAGAAAATCACCGAACCTTGTACAGTAAAAAGCTTTATCCTTAATTCACCTACACCAAACAAGCACTCACTTAAAATGACATCTTTTTGCTTGCTTCGGACATCAACGAAGCACTTACCCTGTCAAGGATGAGTTTTTCAAATATTTGACAGATGTACTATGTACTGTGTTTTTCATCACTCCCAATCACTCAGCAATCATTTCCGCTCTACAAGACTTCACACACTCTGAAAATCCTTAGATCAAGGAAGAATTCAAATAGAAAAGCAAAAAAAAAAACCAAAAAAATCTCTTCACGAGTTTTCCCAAGGAATAAATTGTAACTTTTAAATTGGATGTCATCAACGGAAGATAGCACAAATCTCACGGCAGCAGTCACATTGTAGTCGTACCTCACCTTACAGTGGCTCCATGGAATTACGAGTAGCTCGGCAATATAATTTAAAGTTTCATGCAACTGAAAATCACAAGATAAACTTTCCACCAGCTCTTACATTCACGCGCGCACAGGGAAATAATTAAATCTTACGCTGGAACAACTTACAACACTGGCATTGTTCTTACCACAGGTACGTACTGGTAACACCTTCCTTTTTCTTTTTTTTTCTAGGGAGGATAGTCCTGAAGGCGACTTTCCCTAAGTTTCGCCTTATTCACACCAGCACGCCGGGTTTTTGGGGCTTTAAGAGGGAAAACGTGATTGTGGAAACGTGCTTCATATAAATAAGAAGACCGAACTGTATGCCCGCAAATATAATCGTAGATATGAACATACACACACACACAATCCTTACATAAATGTATCCTTACATAAATGTATATGCAACTCCATGAAATCATGTGTGAATATTTAATAGACCCTTTTATTAACGCTTGATCTGAGGTAAACTTATTGGGCCAAGACAAGGCCAGAGTTGGAGAGCTGGATAGTCAGGACCGAAGCAAATGAGTACCAGAGGCAGAAGGTAGTAGATCCAGGACAACCAGAACACACATCTGTTAAATTATTTCCATCGTTCTCCTGGTAAAGAATTTTTTTTTTTTTTCTCGCATTAGTTCTGTATACGGCGGGTGTACGTACAGCTACAGATACGTATACTTTGGTAAGTGTTTTTACGGAACTGTATTTTGAGATTTGTAAATATTTTATTCGAGGTGGTAGTGGCGTCACTGGGTTTTCTCACATCGTTTTAGTACCGACCGAGTTCTGGAATATATTTTCGTTCACTTAGCCCGACACACCGCATCGGATTCAGTTGTTTAACGTGTATCTTTTGTCGGAGCGAGTGGTTTGAGATGCTTGTAGCATGGAAAATCGCTTACCTTGGTCCTCGTTCGATTTGGAATACTCATATGTGGAATAGTGATAAAATAAAACAAATGGAGTATGTAGAGTTGATGGACAAGCTGCTAGGGAGTTCACTATTTGAATGGAACTGGAACCGATTAAAGGATTTAGAAGAGCAGTAATTTTTAACTCGCCATTATTTTCTCACTATCCATAAATTAGAGGTTGAATTTAGGAAATGTTGTGCCATTAGTAGTGCCTACATCAGCTGGATTTATATTAGACACCAGGGTCTTCTAAGGACGGTGCCACTCTAAATTTGTTGCTCCATTTAAATTTGTCTAAAATAAAATTGAGCTGATTGGACCTAGGTGTGAATAAAATTCTTCACCTAATAAGGGTCTATGAGAACGTTTTTAAAATTATTTTACAAAAATTTAAGGTCTTGCAAGTGTATGAAAATCAATTTTGTTAAAGCAATCGAATTTGCAAAGGTACAAGCACATTCTAAAGGCAAGGTATCCATTCCGGAACTGAATCAGTAAAATTTGAGGCGTAAAGCAGGCGCCTACACTATGTGCGGACAATGTATTACAAATTGTGTTTTTTAAGAGTTATAGAACTTTTTGTTTTATAAGTTTTAAATTGACATTAGGGTTTGAATGGATTTTTCGCCTATTTTTTAGAATCGCATCCTGACTGTTCAATTTTAGGGCATTCTTTCGAAGATTTGGGAGTCTTTTGCTTGCGACTTATCAGCGCACACGAAACCCTTGTCGAATACCAAGGTATTATCAATGAATGTCAGTTGCTTCGTCGAAACCGAAGATCTTTCCATTCGCGGTATGTGTGTCAACGACAACTTACGTTGGAATGACCACATAGTCGGATCGCCTAATATGCTTCGCAATGTCTAGGTTTCCCGAAACGATGTAAGAAATATTTCACCCCCAAAATTTGAGTACAATGCCGGTACAATCCGGTCAGGTGCCCCCTAAGACTTACTAGATAGGATCCAAAGCCGTGATGCCAATATTACACAGTCATTCGACACCCTCGGACACCGATGTAATGCTCCTTTCTCATCTTATTCTATCCCTATTTGCACCATCAGCGCTCCACGAAATTTCTAGTTGCATTCCGCCCCCTCAAATTTTTAATCGTGGTACCCGTCTCGCTATGAATGCTCAAGCCCACTTTCGGACGTACTCTAAAATATCGTTCCTAAGCCGTAAAAATCGCTTATTGAGTGCCCTGGAAAGCTCTTTATCTCCTAGTCATTGGAACATTCAAACATTTAAAACCAACGTACAGCGGTACCTCTTTTTCTTGCATCCCTAAGTTTCCCCTTGAGCGGGTGGTTAATTTTTTAAAAAAAAATTGGAAACTGGTATTTTTACGTTCAAATGTTGGCGTCGAGTACAATCTATGTTCTAACTAACTTGCTGTCTCCATTCGTTCCTTTCTGGAATCAGGTGATAGGGGTCAACGTTGAAGTCACGTTTAGATAGCTGAAGGTTAGTTGATTGGGGGAGGATGCCATGCAGCGAGAGTATCTCCCAATCTATGGCCAGAATTGGCAAAGTCCTCCAAGACCGGAGAGATTTTTAATGCACCAATGACGCTCGATGGGTTTTTCCATAACAGGCCACCAAACAGCTAAAGCACAAATGAAAAATTGATTTCACGACTATGGTTTTAGGATTATAAGCCCCAGTTTGAGCCCTATCCACGAGAAGAGGGCAACTAGACCCACTCTGACATCCTGAAAGTCATTTTGTAGTTGGTCAGTTGATCGGACCATTGGCTCCTAGTGTAGGTTTCGAAGCTGCAATGATTGATCTGTAGGTGGGTAGATTTTCTCAAAGTAAGTTTGACGTGGACTGCTAAATTGTAACCAGGGAAGTATGTACTCTAAGCACGTGGATTGATTCTTCCTCGGAATGCCTAACTATACTAGGCATTTGCACTAGTGAGCCTCTCGCAGAAACTACGCTAAGACCTATGTTGGACGTTCCTTACTTCTCGTTCGTAGATTCTTAAAGTTGTCTTGTAGGCTTCCCAGTCACGTTCTGACCTAGATATTACAGTTTGGAACAGTTCAAATTCTTCCTTCTGTTGCAGCGCAGTCTTGGAGTTCCGCGATCCATCACTGAGCGGACTTATACGCTCTCCTCCTTACAGTAGGACAAGTTGAGGCAAAGCCAATATTAAGAGAGAAAGTGAGTATGTTGTTGAGTTCATCAAGTTCAAGATCGGAATGAGACTTCCTTGTCCAGCCAGTTTGGCGTGCGCAATCTCAGCTCTCGTTTCGACGATTGTGATAGATGATAGCGGAAGGCAATGCGACATTAGACAGTGATCCCTTTTACACAAAAAGCAAAGCATTTTTACCACAGGACTGTATTTAGAAGCTTAACCCTTAGATTTGAGTTTGTTGAAAATTTCTAACTTAAGTAGAGTAGTAAACAAAGTCGTATAGATACGTGCGCCATCGGCAACGCCTTAATAGCGGATAAATTTCTGACAAACCCAAATGATCGGTTCTTCAGTAACTAGTTTGCCATTCGAAGTCGACAGAAAACCATCTCTATATGCACAAAGTGTCAAGATGAGCAGAACAGTGGATGGAGGGATTAGGCCGCGATCCTCACCACGCCGTCAAGCCATCATCTTTGATGTTATTTTCGACTTCAGATTCCGATCAGAATCAGCCCAAAATGAAAGAAAATTCTCCTTGAAAGCCTCGCAGTAGGCATGTTCTCTAGGGATGTGTATGATCCAACATAGTTTCTAATCCAATCCCGGTATTGTTTCTCTTCTTTCAGAATAAGTTAAGCCGTCAATTTGTCAAGCCTTTACGCAGGAAAATGTACAAAGCTGACACTTCAGGCCTGGATAAAACTAAAAGAGGTCATGGTGCAGTTCACGAAACAAGGAATCTCTCCGAGGACTCTGTTCCTAAGTACAGTCGTAGCTGTGACTTACGTTTCATTGCATCCTTTTTTTGTATTTTGACCAACATACGAGTACGTCTTCTGGATGCAGCAGACATTTCACAAAATTCCTCACAACTCTCATTTGGGCTTACAACATAGCACCCTATAGGGTCCATTCTCCCCAATATTACAGACTAAAGATATTGGTGCATACCCATACGTACGTGTTCCTGTTTAGCCACAGGAAACAAAAAAAAAACGGTTATGAAACCAGGAGATTGGGGGATGTTATGTGTTGCCTGCTTTACCACCCTTATGCCGAGTAAGAGGATTTTTTTTTTTTTTTTAACGTGAGAAGGTGGCAGAAGTGGTCGTATTCCGTAGCAGCAATGGTACCATCTTGTTGCTGTTGAACAAATTACAAAGCTATAAAAAAATAACGTTGAACATACAAAAACTGCTGGTTGTTCCTGTATGGTGTGGCACGGACGATTTGTTGGTCTTTTTTGTTTTGTCGGAAAAGACTCTGACTGAACGAAGGAAGACGGTTTTTAGCGGTGGAGCAATTTGTTTATGACCCTTAGGCACTGTGCTTGGATTTTTCTTCTTTTTTTTTTTTTGTCTTTCTTATGGAAAAAGGAAACGAAGAAATTTTTGAGTGAAAAACCGTTTAAAGCAGATACTTGATGTGAACAACTGCAAATATCTCAAATTCAATTTTGAGAAAAACAAACTTTTGTTAACTGATGTAAATCGTGTGGTTGTATGTGTGTTGTGAATGACGTCGGGTTTGCGGCAGCCCGCAACGGTTGTTTATCTTCTCTTTCTTTAAATGATTCAACAAGATTAGAGGGGTAATTTGTTTATAAATTTCAAAATCAATTTAAAAGGCAGTTGCTGGGCTTGCCTCCAAAATCGGGCGTCAGACATGATAAATCATTCATAGGCAATCCCAGTAAATTGAATGCCTATAACGTGCTATTATCTTGGTCTAAATCAGGTAAAATCCATTCCAATTATTGTCATTGTTGGATAGAGTTAGAAGTAAAAAACACGTCTGAGTAACAAATTGGTGTCAATAGAAAACAGCAACACATGCTGGTGTTGTTCTTAGAGGGACATTTCATAGAACTACCTAAGGATATATGATAGTTTTCACAAACGGTCGGGAAGTTTTAATCCTACCCAACACTACTTCACATTTGGCCCTGAAGGCAAATCTTTGAATACTCGTGAGTCAGTTTTTGAAAATTGTTTGAATATCGATTGATTAACCTCCCCCTCATCACAATCGCCCAACCCTGCTTAGAACATTAACATAATTACAAAGCCAGTGATTACTACCTTAAAGAACTTACTTACTCACTCCACCAACAGCCCAATTCAGTTTTTGTAGTCTCTGGCCAACTGCATACTCCAATATTATCCAGCTCCTTTTTTACTTAGGGCGAGGTATTCCTTCGGAATCTAGAAATCTAAGGCTATTAGGCCCAAGCGTTAATGTACGTTCGCTCTACATGCTCTAACAATTTCTGGAGACTGAACCACACTTTTCTGACCATGTTGATCTCACTGTCACGCTCGTAAAATTCGTTTTTATATCCTTTACGCCTTGTACTATGTCATAACTAGGATCATATATAGGAGACTAGTCCTTCTTCACAAGGCCTTATTACTTTTGTAAAATATCCATTTCTTCGATTGCGTGCCTCTCATGTCCTTTTTTCGTCCTTCCGGCAACACGATGTTCTTTTCTTTTTCGTAGAGCAAGTTGTTTTGTTGCATGTTCGTTCCTACATTCTTCATCAAATCAGAGATTTGGTAGTAGTAGCCTGGTGAAACACAGTAAATGATTTGCATCACTTCTGACGACTTCATGCCATCTACACCACTGATCTTCAGCATTTGATGCAGGTCGTGAACGACCAGATGAGAGGTTGAAGGATATGTGATCCGCTTCTCCTCACAAAAACCAATATGCTTATCAACCAGGAAAATCGACAATGCATGCACGACGAGGATTGGGAAATCCCTCAGAGACGAAGAAATTTAGGTGGACTGCTTTCTTGACATCGAAGGAGCTTTCAATAACGCGGACATCCCCAGGTATACAGATGCATCCAAAAGACGGGAGTAGATAATGTCACATGTAATTTGATAAAGCACGTGCTTAGCGGTAGAAATATCTTTGCTATGCTAGGCAGCGACAGAATCGGCGTCATGCATGTGAAAGATTACCCCCAGGCTGGTGTGCTCTCCCCACTGCTATAGTATATCGTAATTAATGAACTACTAACTATAGTCAGCAATGACGATTTCTATTTTCAAGCTCACGCTGATGACATTACGAAGGAACCATCCCGGAATGCAACCTTGCTGACTGGTGCATGAAAGTAAGCCTAAACGTCAGCCTCAATAAGAGCACCATAGTTGCTTTAACAAAAATACAAAATCGAGTTCAATGGCAAAAATCCACTCTGGTCGGTGAAGCAATAGAGTTTTCAAATACCTGAACCCAACTCTAGATTAAAAACTTGAAACTCTTACCTCTCTACAACCATAGACAAAGTCAGGATCTCCTTATGGATCAGCAGAAGCCTTACTGGTAAGAGCTGAGCCATAACCATGCCAATTGTCACATATGCAGCACCGGTATGGTGACAATACGGGTTCAATCAACTTCAAGAACTAGGTTGTGTATGTTAAGTTATCCTTAGCCTTCCACCCCTTCATCTTCAGATACTGAAAGATGCCAGGATTAACCTGGCTAAAAATGACGGTAACTCCCAGCTAATCCATCCAGACACTGCCGTGGAATGAAGCAAATAAAGGGTCTTCCATTAAGCGCTTCCTATTTTTAAATTTAAATAAAACAAAGTGTGTGTGAGATATCATCGAAATTTTCTATTCGTTTGAAGGGCCTATCGATGCCATTATGTATGCAATATAACATCGTTCAAATGTCCGCCGCGGATTTTTTGGGTGTCGCTCATCCGAAATGTCAA
Source organism: Volucella zonaria (assembly GCA_963966105.1). NCBI lineage: Eukaryota > Metazoa > Arthropoda > Insecta > Diptera > Syrphidae > Volucella > Volucella zonaria. The sequence continues at coordinate 68,748,359 of OZ014531.1, read as the reverse complement.
ATTTTCCATGATTCTGGGCGTAAATCAGGCTGGGTTATGTTGGCTTGAAGGCCGCTGTGGTTTGCGGCTTATTCACATACACCTGCGACTTCAGAAAACACCACAAGAAAAAGTCTAAAAGGGCCAAATCGCACGATCTCGGTGGCCAGTTCACATCACCTCCACATGAAATGACCATGCCCTCGAATCGCTCTTACAGAATTTGATATGTGGCGTGAGCTGTGTAGCAGGTAGCGCCGTCCTGTTGGAATCACCGTTGGTGTGAATATCATACAATTCAGGCCAAAAGAAGTTGGTAATCATCGACTTATAGTGCTCGCCGTTGACGATGATGGCCTGCCCAACGTCGTTCTCAAAGAAATATGGAGTGATGATGCCGCCACCCTAAAATCGACATCAAAGAGTGACTTTTTCGGGATGAATTGGACGCTCTTGGATCTCATGTGACTTAGTATCGTCCCAAATTCGGCAATTTTGTTTGTTGACGTACCCATTCATCCAGAAATGGGCCTCATCGCTGAAGATGATTTTTTGATGAAACCCAAGTCACGACGCAAAATTCGCCAACTTGTGGTCTGCGAAAGGCCGAGTTCTTGTAAGCGACGCGAAATCGACTGCCTCGAATTCTCCTGCACACCCTCACGGATGTTTTCGGCAGATCTTTAGTTTCATACCCAATTTGACAGATATAGCTTCAACAACATGACCGCTATTAACTGTCAAAGTTCGGAAGTCCCTATTGGAAGACTCTGTACAAACGACTTGGAATTACCATAACGGATAATTGTCCACCAAATTTTAACTTCACTCAAAACTTCAAGGCTACATTCCCAGACCGCATAACTGAGAATAGATCACACCCACATTTGCTGGCGATTCTCATGTATGGCACACAGATGGATCGAAAACAGTTGAAGAAGTCGCGGTTGGAGTATACGGTGTTAACACAAGTGCATTCATTTACTGAAGCATGAACAGGTGCAACTCTGCATTTCGAGAGGAAATCTTTGCTATAGAACTATGTATGTCTCAGAGAAAACATAAACAGATCTATAGCAAATTTATATTCTCTCTGACAGCAAGGCTGCGCCTCTAGGCAAAAAGGTCTATGGAATAACATCAAAAGTAGTATGGGACTGTCTTCAACTACTTACATCATTAGCTAGCACAAACAAAGTTCATCTCATTTGCGTGTCAGGATACAGAGGATATATAGGCAATGAAATGTCAGACATACTATCCACAAAAGGACTTGCACCAACCTTCATAATGCCAATACCATTCTGTGGAATACCTATCAGTGCTGCGAAATGCTCACCATTACTGGACGAAAGCTGAATGCACAAGACAACCCAAAATGTTTATGCCAAACAAGAACGAAATAACTCCTAGCTCTAACTAGAAGCCAGATTCGTAGGATTCCTCACTGGATACTGTCAAGTCAAAAAATACCTCATGACTATGGGAATAACGCAAGATAACACTTGTAAAATGTGCATCCTCGTACACATTTTGTGCCACTGCAATCGCTCAATCAGAATAGGTCATCGTCACTTTGGCAACATTAAATTCTATCTTGAGGCAGAGAATATATCTGCTTGCTCATCCAAAGACTTAATTGGATTTTTCACTAATTCGGGTATCATGAGTCAGCTCTAATTGAAGGAAATCACAATAGGCCCATCTGTGGCCGCAGTGACATACTCCCTCATCCCCCATATAATCTGATCCAAGATTAACTTGAACTCTTTTCATTTTTGGACGATAAAATGGCCTTAGGCAATTTTAATCTCATACTTAGAATATAGTATTGGTTGTGCATTTTATCTGGGAGCTCGTAAGAAAATTCTTGAGTAACATCGCCCATATATTTTGTGGAGGTACGCACTTACATCAGGCTGATGTTGTTGGATTTATCCCGAAAGCTCAAGACTTTTTGCCTTGATCTGGTACTTCCAACAAAATTACACTCAAGTAGATGTTGCATATGTTCTCTGTAGCAGATGCCATGGTATATGTGACAGTTTTTCATACCCCATCTATCCAACTCATCCCACTGCGCTTCATAGATCGGCGTGATATCTTCTTTATAACATTCTATGTCCTTCACGTATTGTTAGGCCAAACACGGCTTGTTTAAACTACCAACACTCCATGTAAAGATCCGAAAGTCGTTGTCGAATTTTCGTATTGCAAAGTGGTCAGCAGTTCATCCATACCGACTGGCGTTTTTTTTGTCCTTCAATAGAAGCTTGCTTGATTTGATTGACTATTTTAAAGAGCATAGAGTCCAGCCCCTCTCTGTTGATGCAGATGCTCTATAGCTCTGATAAATTTCTATAAAATCCTACTGCCTTGTTGCAATGGTCGTATATTTTCTGGGGACTGTGGTGCAAATATGAATCACTGTAGAACTCCCTAATTTGTCGGCATCCGCAGGGTGGTGAAGTGTCGTCTTAGGTTTTCATCAGATTTTATCTTGAGTGCTGGCAATCTACGAGCTCTTTAGTGATTCTGTGGAAGGTTCTGCTTCCTTCAGCTTTTGAGGCCAAAGCGTTCGTATTCGGTATTGCAACACAGGCTCATATCTTACAAAAGATTTTCACTTAGTAGATGTTGTAGCACCGAGGTATTGTTCAGTCATTCAGTGCTGTACCTAGGTATCCGCATATAATTTAAGAGTGGTACGAATCTATTTCGGGGTTGGCTTATCGGTAAATATCAAGCTGACCTGGTGATGGACTTTATGTTTCTACAAAGGGCCCCTATGGCAATCGCTTTGCCCTTAGTAAAATTGAATTAACGTTCACCAATGCCATTTAGCTGTCTGAAGGCCTTGGTTTTTGATACCTCCATCTGGGCATTGATAGCGTTTAGCAAAATAATGATAGCCAATTAAATCACACACTTTTATGTAATTTGAAAATATGAGAATCAAAAAGAACGACCATGCATTCGCTCGTGTATTTTCGTGTTCAAATTCATTAATTCGAGCCCTAATTCCAACATAACACATTCCAAATCAAATACAAAAGTCAGTCAACAGAAATTATCGCCCCCCGACTTGATTTTGCAACAAACAATTCTCCAGAACGGAATTTAATTGAAATTTACCGAATGCCTCATAAGCATCCTGAAATGAGATTATCCCTAATGTGCGAACAATTACAAATTTTGCTCTCTGCAATTTAATTAAATAATTAATTGCTGTTGGCCACCGGCGACAATTAACACCATTACAATGCCACCTAGTGTAATCCCTGACCAAAAGCTTTTATATATTTTCATCTGCCTCCTTCGTTTGGATTACCTATGTACATAAATTGCTTACACTTAACCAGTGTCGTTGATTTTATTGGCTTACCTGTTTTTGCAGGGATTTAATTCGAAAATTGAATTACCGAAAGCAAGAAATCCCATTAATATCATTTAAACTGAAACAGATAGCAATGCTCCATCATCACATAAGGACGACACCAAATGCGATACAAGGAATCTCCAAAATTATTTATATCAATTGCAATTGCGGCACAAACGTATAAACGAATATTCCTGAAATTCACCTGTGCGAATTGGTAAATAACCTTTTTTTACTGCTGCTGACTCATTCATTATTCATTGAGGTTATAACTTTCATCAATCAATCAAGAACCGTGTAATGTGTTTACAGGTTGTCACTTATGTACGCATACGTCAAATGAATATGCATCGCGTAAAAGGCGTCAAAGGATGAAAGGCTGAATTCACCCGTATTTGTCATGTGAAAAATGGGGTTGAATTTGCGAGAAGTCTGAAGGCTGAACCACCTGGAACTTAATTAAATAAAAGTTTGGAGACTTCATCTCAATTTTTTATTTAAGTAAGGACACTGACACGTTCTGATATCACATCTAACATATTTCGGCGGGCAATTCTTAACTCTGCATGCCAAAGTTTCTATTTATAACCATGCGGGATATATATAAATCGCCAGTATGTCCTTCTTGATGTGGACAAGACAATAAGAGGAACAAACATAGTGAAGGCAATAGTTTTTGCTCCACATCGGACTTAAAATTTTAATATACATACTTACTCGTACATTCGCAATAGAGATTAACACAGCCAAATCCAAAAAATTATCAGTGGCGGGGTTCGCTATATCCCAGTAGATACCGACCTATCCATTGGCTGACTTTATTAAGCAACTATTTTTAAGACTGCAATGATGGCCTTTTCTGAAGTAGTAACTCTGCTCTCAATATTCTGGATAGACCTTTTGTAATTTTCAGTGAGAGTCCTGCAGCCATTAAGATACAAATTGTTCATGCGACTTTGACTTAGTAAAACTCCACATTTAGAAGGCGCCAGCCTTCGAAACAATAAGAGCTTGAATCTTTTAAATACGTGTCCTATTTCATGACTGACTCAGTCAGTAGCAAGGATTGCAGAAAGGCTCTTATCAACCCGTAAGAAATACACACAAGTATGATGTATAAATTGGGAGCCACAGGCCATTGCTTGACAGGGGAATTGACATCCCCTTCAAATTCGTCTACAGAATTCGTTGAGACAGTGAAGAGAATACTAACACTTGCCTCACAGTCAAAAACTATTTCTTGAATGGGCTGTGGAATATATAGGGAAGGATGCATTTTACATAAGAACACTCGTTCAGGAATCAAACTATTGTAGTTTCACGTATAAACATGATCTTCAGCTGTAAAATAGATCATGATAACGCAATGAGCTAAATCTTTGCAGAATATACCACTCCAACCTATCATAATCTGACCTAACTTAGTATCATAGTGCAACAGCCATGGAGGAATAGACACGTTGCTAATTGGTGCGTCCTTCCGAATCGGCCAATAGAAAACTGAAAACAGATCTTAGCGTCTTCAATATAAAATTGATCGCACCTTTTTCCAGATCGATGAAATTGACGCGAAGGTTTTTTGGGCCATTTCTCCATCACTATCCTAGGGCTTTCGGTCTTGTCACAAATGGACTTACCTTTTACAAAGCCAAATTGACATATTCTAATCCAATTGCAATTGACTGTCATTTATCTTAAACTCCCTCCTAAACCATTTTGTTATGCACGAAGTTGTTTCAATTTCTCGTGTCGCCGTTGCCTTTATAAATCAGAACTGAAAGCAAGCGAGCTACGAGGGTTGTTTCCGGCCGCAACGTAAAGATAGCGGTACTCGTCAATAAAAGCTAGTGAATGCTAGTTGTGCATCTTCTGACAGTTACTTATCGAAGTTTCAGTCATTTTGGACGAGCAGTTTTTAGTTAACAGTCGTGGAAAAAAATGAGTATCGAGCTGTTATTTAATTCTTGTGTTTGAAAGGCAATACGTTTATGCAAATCAAAAATGAGTTGGACTCTGTGTATGGGGACTCTGCACCATCATTTAATACAGTGAAATTTTGGGCAGCTGAATTTAAACGTGGCAGTAAGATCTTGGTAGATGATGAACGTTCGGGACGTCCAAAAACTGCAACCACTGACGATAACATTGCTAAAGTTCACCAAATGATTGTGCTTCGATATTGCACTTATTGTGAGCAAAGTTGCCTCCTTATCTATTGCCAAGATACATCTTCTAAATTCTGATACAAGCATCTATGGCTACCAGGTCCTCCTCCTGCTTCATTTATTGTTCATATTTGAATTACGAAAGCCTTCTTTCTTATCTATAACAGCTCTTTTCGTTTAGTCGCTTTCCATGTTTGTTCAATGGAGAACCAGTGACTCTATTGGTTTAGGTCCCTCGGCACCTGAATTGAAGTTTCTTCTGTACTCTTACTCCAAGGTGTCTTCCAAGATTCTCCCAGTCATGCCTCTGACTTCGTAGACGTTGTAATTGGACTCTGCTGACTCGATGCACGGTTCGTCCTTTAAGAATGATGCCAAAGAAATCGTATTGCCTAACTTGCCAACATCCGTTTTTCATACCGTAGGTCCCAGTGAGGTATTTACAGATCTTACATGTATGCATATTTAAACGATCTCCTTTTTTGAGGATAGGGCAAACCATGCTTAGGTTCGTTCTTGCATTCGAACATATTTCACAGATGAGTTGGTGTGCGCTTCTTACCAAACCATCTCCCACTGCTTTTGACGACTCGATGGGTAAACCGTCAACTTCGGACGGAATTCTTGGTTGTGGTCATCCATATTTAATAATTCACTTTGCCTGAAAGCGGAGTCGCATTAGCATTTCCCTCAATAGGATTTTTCTACCACCCCGACCGCATTCTCATGCTGCTTCTTTTCTTCATAGTAGCCGCTGTTTATCCTGAATCTTCTTCTCGTAGAACTTGCGAGCATCTCTGGTCATTCTATGTAATACTTTGCACGCCTTGTTTTCTTACATACGCAGTCGATATTCTGAGCCTAGAACACCAGAAGCAGAAATCCTGATGGCTTTTTGGTAATGATGTCACCGGTCTTTAGTACTTGATCCTGGCGAGTGGTAAAATCTCTTCAGATGTTAAAGGACGTTGGATAGGCAACGTCTCAGGCGATCTACTTACATACTACTTACTACAGTATTTTCTGTCTGGTCCTTGGGGTTTTAGGAATATCGGCAACATAAAATATATCCTGGCATAAAAAACAGTGGGTCCAGTCAGTGTTCGGCGCTCAAAACTTTCGAAATGGAGGACTCTATCGAAATAGATCAACCAAGGTAGATTGCTGGGTAGTCTTTCATGTGCTCTTGGAAATTTTGAAAAGCCGGTAACAAGTATTAGCCATGGCAATATTTCACGCCGTATCAGAGCTTATTGGCTTAAATCTTCATAGTTTCAGAGAGTCTCGCCAAAGATGCCCTTTGCGTTTAAATTGCCCCCAAAATCAGGACACAGATCATACGTTTTGTCTGGAGCTCAAAGACGTTGACTTTAGTATCGTCGGGTTTCCTTTCTGTGAGACTGGTGTTGGTTAATTGGGGCTTGACACGAATGTGCACGATCATCTGTTTAAAACTCAAGGGCTCTTGCGTAAGTCTGGATCTGCTGGAAAATTCGTGTCTATATAGAATGTGTTTTCATTATCGCTTTTCGAGAGCGATCGCTGTCATATGTGTCACTTTTGGCCATTCAGCGGCCAACTACCGCATGGTGAATGATCTCTCAAACAAAAGGAGCCGGATGTTCCATAGTCAACAAATCTCTTTCGGTATATGAGAACTATACTTGGCTCATTTAACTTTTATCCGCCACCAGCACTGAAAATGTTTATAAATCTCCTCACTGAATACGTGGAAGAAGAAACCTGTCATGCTGACTGTTGACGCCAACGTTGACTTTATTAAGTGGATTCATCTTCCGAATGTCGACTTTCTAAGGCTTGGTCATTGCCGGTAGAGTACCACACAGATATAGTGTTGCAATTTTCTTCTTGCTTAGCACAAAAGGTCATAGTTTTCGGGGTGGTGCCTACCTAGAAAAGGTAACATAAACACAATTTATTCGTAGTCACAGTTGTGGCTATAGCACTGAATTATCCATTTTCAACCACACACAAACTTAGGGTATTTTATTGTAATTGTCTTAGCTTTCTTCTATAAAAGATTCGGTAAATATGAGTAAGTGTTCTTTCTTTCCTTCCGTTGCGACTAAATGATTAAAAGCTGCAAAGTCCACAACTAAATCAATCACAATTGAAAATTTAGTAGCAATTAATTTAACTTACAATTAATTGTCAATTTAAGTTAAAAAGCTGACAGAAACGGAAACATGTAATCAGACTTAAAACTCGTTTGTTCAAGGCTACATCCGTCACGGAATCCATTCCGCCAACAACTTGGACAAATACGCATATCGATCTCAACGCTTCTTTTACTTTTCAAAACACTTTCGTTTGACTATGATGAGTTTTTGTCCTATGAATATAAATTTTTGTATTAAATTCTCCTCATACTTAAGCCTGCCTCATTTCTCTGCCTTTACCTTCTCCAGGTGGAATGTACCCTACCATCGACTTTGCCACATTTAGATTCCCTTGAAACCAAGAAAAATTTAACACATTTTTCACCAACAAGTTTTTGTCTGTACTCTCTCCAAAATCCTGCATTCCAATCAAAGTTTCACCTTCCAACCTCGAAATGCTTATGTATCAACCTCAAGACATTATAAAGGCGCCCCATGTTGCTTCATCCCTCTCCAGATCAAACCATTAAACTCAATCAAATCCATTGAATGGGATTATAAAGCGTGCACGTAAATATTTGTCGAGCGAATGAAATTGCTGAGGCTAAATCTGAGCCTGATTCTGAGTCTAAGGCAATTTTAAAAGGTTTACTTTGTAAAAGAAATTTTTTATTTTTTATTTTTTTCCAAAACAGAAAAAACCTATTTCGAACGCGTGTAGCTGTCTAAAATCCCCTCCTTCCAGGATAACTGTTGAAAGTATAAAATAATAACATTTACATTAGATTGTGCGTTCCTGGAAACACGTTCTCCTACCAAAGCATTACATCGCTTCGGTTCGGTTTGGTGTAGATGAAGAAACCGGAGAAGGATGTGCAAAAGGGATTTCACTGTGTTAAGGATAACAAATATGAAATTTAAGAAGATGTTAGCGTTCACATGGTATAGGAATTCGTAGAGGAAGTACCTAAGCTCAAGGCATACAGGAATGGTTTGGGATAATGTGTATCGGTTTGATGTTAGTAACGACTATGGAGGGTATAGTCTTTGACGCTATACTTAGTCATAGACGATGGTGGAAGTTGGGAGAATGTGTCAAGGAATGTGTTAAAAATTCCCCAGAAACAAGCATGATACAAGTACGTTGCCATTTAAGGAAAGTATAACGAAATTGAGCTCTTTGAAATTCGAAGCTAGTGTCGCTCTTCTTTGAAATATAATCATAAAACGCCTTGTCGTTTCAGACTTAAATTGTTCACCTAATGATATAACATAATATCGATCCAATTCTAGATCATAATTCCAACTGACATCAACACAGTCTTTGTCTGAATAAATTGCCAATTTACCTCACAGCATGCGTGAGTTACTATCGAAAAAAATCGGATGAGGGATGATTTTCTAATCAATTAGAAAATATTTGCTCATCGTCGGTCGTACAACGAAAGAAGAAAACGAAATCTTGGAACTCCGAGACGGGTTTTTAATAGCTATCCTAAATGTTTGGAAAGGAGATAGTCATGTTTGAGTTATGGTACTTTAACTGCAGAATCCTTAAGTTCTTAATAGACACCCACTTTCCTGAATGCAAAGATAGCAAATCAGAGCCAAACAACCTCGAATCACACGCAAGCTGGACAAAAAATTGCTTGAATGCGATACTTTCCATGGACAGTCATGAATGCCAATCTACTCATTGCGCTGTATCTTTAAGAACCTACTTATCGCCTGCAGTCGTTTAAGGGGTTTTTTTTTGTCAAGAGGCGAGTGGAATGTGAAGAAATTCAGGCATATAAGCATGAATTCATTTGTTCTAAAGGTCAGTAAGAAGCATTTAAACCTTGCACGCATACCTAAACCATACCGAACGAAGGTCCACAACGATATCTCCTTACAAGGTGGTTCGAACAATACAAAAATCTTTATACAACCAACCTTTTAAGACATAAAGCAATTCTTGAACTTCTTTCGGAGCTAGGGATTAAGAGCAGCAGAACGATTCGTGCAACATTTGGAAACCGCTTTGTTACCATATTCCCCAGCAGAGGCTCACTCCACGGCGGTCTTTATCCCTACTCTGGCCTATAAGCATGAATGGATACCTTTTTAGGCTAGGTATGAGAGGAATCAAAATGGTAGGGTATCCGAATGGCATAGTGATCCTAATGTCTGGAATGTAGACATCCGTTTAACGAATGCAGAGCAACTTCTGGGCCACCTGAGTTCACACTTCCTCGACTAAATAGCCAGTCACTCCCCTTATCATCTTGTGATAGGTATTTAAGAATGACACTGGATCCTGCATAGAACGGCCGAAGGAAGTATGTATGGAAGAAAACAGAACAGAACATTCGAAAGAAAATGGGTCTTCCAACCAAAATTGTTAGTCTGCACGTGTACATCTTCTACGTATGTGTCTGCATATTAAAAACATTGCAGCATTAAGGCAATCAAGACTAATGGACGCTGAGTTTTAGACTGCGAGGAAGATTCTGGACTCCTGACGACGAGTGCTTTGACGTACAACTCCCGACAATGACAGATTGGCATAGGGACATATGGTATGGGATATCGGCTCAACACATACGAATTAAAGTTGAACTGCTTGATCGGTGCGGCTGATCTAAACTTATCTCATTTACAAGGAGATAAACATTCTTCCTGACTCGATCAAGGGGAGGTTTTCTTAAAATTTCTTGCAAAAGTCAGCTTCAGGTGGACGGTACAACATCTTGAAAAATACGGCGATAGGAGATCAGGGAACTAAACTAGGTATCCACGATAATATATGTATTGTACATTCATGCAACCATAACGTGGTGACTGAGACGGATATACAAATTCAACTTCTTCTGAGCTGAATGAGGCTATACTCGGACTTATTAGAAGCCAAGCTTTATTTATTTGACGATTTTTTGAGCCGAGAAATCCTCTGCCTTCTCTTTACCAGGTATGCAGTGATCGAAATACTTTGCAGTAAGCCCCAATTCACGGTACTGTCAGAGAATTTCTGCAGAAGTTCCTAAGTGAAGAGGATGGTTCAAGAAGCCGCTGGACACAAAAACAGAATAAGTAGCAGTTGTCTGCCACGAAAAACGGAAATCAATTATTCAGTATGGGATAATACTTTTGTGATGATGACATTGTCTATCGATTATAGAGAACTATCAGTTTTTGAAATACAGGGTTTTCCAATAGGGACTTCCCAATTTTGACACTTGATAGAGGCCATATTGTTGAAGCCACTTCCGTCAAATTGTCTGTCATTTATTCAGTCTGCTTTTCCAAATCACCATGGACGGACTTAGAGTTCAACAACACGTACAAATGATAAAAATTGTTTTATCAAAATTGGTGTTCTGTTCGGACAACGTTCCGCCCGCTTCGCCCATTTTACAGTCGCCATGATCGTCCCACCGAGACTATTATTCGCAGAGTGGTGGATAAATTTCAGTCCACTGGTTCAGTAAACGATAAACCAACGCCCGTAAGTCGAGGAAACGCAAGATCCGCCAAAAACATCGCCGCTGTCCGCGAGAGTGTGCAGGAGAATCCGAAGCAGTCGATTTCGCATCGCTCACAAGAACTCGGCCTTTTCCAGACCACAACTTGGCGAAGTTTTCGTCCTGATTTGGGCCTGCACTCGTACAAAATTCAACTGACCCAGGAGCTGAAGGCGAACGACCCTAGACAACGGCGTGTGTTCGCTGAATGGGCTCTGGAGCAGTTGGAAACTGACTTTAATTTTCATCGGAAAACCATCTTCAGCGATGAGGCCCATTTCTGGATGAATGGTTACGTCAACAAGAGCAAATGCATCTCGAAAAAGTCACGGTTTGGTGTGGATTTTGGACTGGCAGCGTCATATGGTCCATATTTCTTTGAGAACGACGTTGGCTAGGCCATCACTGTCAACGGCGAGCGCTAAAGGTCGATGATTACCAACTTCTTTTGGCTTGAATTGGATGATATGGACACCAGCGACATGTGGTTTCAACAGGATGGCGCTACCTGCCACACAGCTCACGCCACATTGGAAATTCAGCACCAGCGATTCGAGGGAATAGTCATCTCACATGGAGGTGATGTGACCTGGCGATTTGACCCCGTTAGACTTTTTCTTGTGGAGTTTTCTGAAGTCGCAGGCTATAAGCCACAAACCACAGCGGCCCTCAAAGCCAACATAACCCATGTCATCGGTCAAATTCAGCGTGATTTATGCGCCAGAGTCATGGAAAATTGCACATTTCAGATGCGCGCCAACCAGAGAAGCCGCGGGGGACATTTCAACGATGTTATATTCCATACATAATGGCATCGATGGGCCTTTCAAACGAATAAAAAATTTCGGTGATATCTCCCACACACTTTTTTTTATTTAAATTTAGAAATAGGGCTTATTGAAAGACCCTTTATAAAGGCCCTCCCTGATTCACAATAAACATCTTATTCCTTAAATTACAAAAATTGCAGTACAAGTTAAACATCTTGGAACTAAGTGACCGAGGATGGTGAGGTACAGGCGAGCATCCATCTTCAATCGAGAACACTGTCTTATTCTATTCTAACGATGGACTAATGAGTTAATACCAGCAGCACCGAAGAGAATGATAATCCTAAGAATCGACTACCGCACTTGTGATGTGAGATTTCCACGCCAAGTAAGAAGAGACAACCCCCGCGTTGCAACATGTGATGGATATGAAACCTTGGTTTTTTGATTTCTGGAATTCATTACTTCAAACTTGCATGGGCCAAGCAACATTGAGCCAGATCGACTACAGTGCGATTAGCAGTAGGTCTTTGTGGCCGCCAGAATCATTCGAAATGATACATCATCATATAGTACCTTTCGTACAGCACTCTCGCCAAACTGCTTATTATCTAGTCCGGATCCCGTGGTATGCTAAAATTCTGCCAAGTATCCTTAGTGGGACATACTAGGATAGCGGCCTTCAACTTTGAGGTACTGACCAGAGCTCATTCAAGTGCTCCTTCAAATTCTTGCGAGAATTTCAAAGACGGCGTTGGTTTCCCTTTGTATAGACAGGTGCATACATTTTATTAGACAGGGGAGTCTTCCACTCTCCCTCTAGTCAGTTGGTTAGTAATATTTAATGTCCAGTTCGACAGGAATGCCATCAAGTCTTGCTGCTATATTACTTACTTTCGAATGCTTTTATCGCAGCTCCTTCCTCGGGTATAAGACGTAGATTTGAGAGTTTTGGGCAATGAATAGCTCATTATGGTATTGAGGTATTCATGCACAAAGTGGTTGAGGTGGAAAATGCTCCGTCCTTCTTTTGATCAGATCCTTATCCGAAACAAACAGCAAATCTTTTGATGTATCCATAAACGTGAACCTCTGTTCTCTTGTGAACCTATAAATAGTTCTACTGTCGAAACTACTCGAAGCTTATTCCACTTATTTGGCAAGCCGTTGATGTGTGATAGATATTGTAGTTTCATCTGTTGTGCCGTACGCTACGCTATAGTTCTGTGGCTCAAGTTCACTTCAACTCTCTGCATGGGCAGTTAAATCCGAGCTTTGAGTTACATCGGCTCTTTGATCATTGCCTGGTCTGAGGATAACTATGTACCGTGTCGTCTTAGGGTTATACCGACAAGCCAGATCTCGGTGGTAATAACATGTTCCAGAGCATTCCAGTGCTTTTCTATGATTGACAGAGTCCTACTAATCCTGCTGATGGTTTCTATCGCCTAAACAGTAAAAAGTTCTTTCACTATAGAATCAATAAATCTGTCCGCGTTGTACCCAGTTTCTACGAACTACTCCGCTAAAAGGACGACTGTATTTCGAAGGTATAAGTAACCATAAGGTGGTAACTGATCTTCTTTCTGATGTCAGCTCCTTACTAATACTCTTGATAATCGCCACATGATTATGTTGCTTGGCTTAAACGACGATGAAAAGGCGCTTGATGTTGCAAAAATCAACATTGGCCATTGCATTCAGGATCGCCAACACTCTAAACATGCCTACATATCGTATTTTGATTGCCTTCCTTGCCATTATAGACCCCTAGCACGATAATTAGATGTTTCGTTGTAGATCGAACTAGCCTTTCCATAAAAATTGTCCATTTCTTTCTTAGTCCTTCATTTAGTGTTGCGTTACGCTGGATCCCATCCTAAATTTGGCAGTCGCAATCCCGTCGCTAACAAGCTTCCGATAAATGAGAACCTTGTGTCCATTTGGTGTCAGCAATGAGTCTTTTCCACACTTCCAGGCGAAGATGTATCATATTATACGTCCTTTGCTGCATGAATTTCTTCTCAAGTTGGAGGAGCAATTGACAAGCCTCCTTTCTTGGGTCTAGAAGGGACTTTGCAATCTACAAATCAATCTTTATCCAGACGCAATAGCTAAGGATCGTCAACGTTTTTTAAATCATTTTCCGCAGTGTTGCGCCTGATACTCGTACATGTACTCGTACAATATTTAGTGTTCAAAAACGCAGAGTGAGCTAGTTCCGAAAAGATCCATTAGACCATATGAACAAGGATTTAGCACATAGACACCGTGAGCAATATGAGGAGGTCAACCAAGCACTTGATTGTTGCATGTTTTTGGCAAACCGCAGTCTCTCCACTAATCGCCACCTAGGTCACTAAATCGTTTCGTGCTGGGAGCTGAAAAAATCGGCAGATCTGGGTTCAAGTCATCCGAACGGCATAGCGACTTTGCGGGGTGACTGACCCTCTTAGCATTACAAGGATATCAGCGCGATATAGACCTTCAAAACGAACATAGCGGTCGTTATTGACGGCACCTCTGTTGCTTTTTTCAATCTGCCTCATGACAATAGTCAGAACCATTGGAATCCGTCATAGTAAGTGTAAATGGAATATGGAAAGTAGGGATGATCGTGAAGTTTGGAAAGAAATGCAATCTGATTGTTGAGCTAATATTTACTCCGAGGTATCTATATGAACTCCTAAGCTGCTTCGTAATTATGACTACCAACAGCTATGACTAGTGGCTGATTGTAAACAGAATGTATTGCATAGCACTTCCGTAAATTGGAGAATACCGAAAGTTATGCAGTAGACAAGCTGGCGCTTACATAAGTCAATTTGGTCTTACTTACATATAACACAATCCTTTTTGACACTGACTGCATCAAGGACACCACCGCTTAACCTATGTTATGTCATGTATCTGCAACAGACCCCTCATCAAATTCTATGTGACGCCATCAGTATGTCATCGTCACATCCTTTCGTTTATCTCCTCAGTCCTATGGAATTGCAAATTTTTTGAAACTACTTTTCCAGTTAACAACAAAAAATCGTACCGTATCCATCTGGTCCCTTTCCATTGGACTGTATCTCGCCATTGATTCGTACAACAAACACGACAAAGTTTGGTCGCTTAACTGATCTCAACATGGTTTATTCGTGCCTCAATGTTTCCAAAGTAGTCTACAGCTACGAGTATCTACGCTCTACGTGTGTAAAGGACGAACTTTTTCTCTTAACTCAGCCAACTGTCATAAAAAAAAAGAAGAACAAACTGAAAAGATTTTTATTTTTACACACAATTTCGCTGCTTTTTTTGTTTCCTTTCCTTTTGGTTGTATTTTTCATTAACAACTTTTCCCTTCAATGAGGATGAATTTTATGTTAGTCCTTATTCGGCAGGTTTTATTGGATAACTTTTGCACAATTGACAATACAGGGCAATAGTAATATTAATTGAATTTTTGCAGGAGCATAGAGCAGAGCAACAGAGCAACACAAGGAACGAGTTGAGGAAGAACCGAACGAAGAATCCAAAGAAATCGATTCGAATGCAATAAAATTCTTTCGATAATTCCAACTTCCAGGGAAGAGATTTCGTAGGCGTCCCGCGTCAGTACCCTTTGTACGGAGTGAAATGGAATGCCTAAGCGTTGGTTGGCATTGTCTGAGAAACAAAAGGAATGTCTTTTGAAGTTGTCGAAACAATGCCGATGGGGTGCTTGTAGTTTTTCAATCAAAACTAATGAATTTCGCTCTTCATTTAAGCACACCTACACTCGAACATATGATGATATCCATCAGATACAAAATAATGAACAAATGAAAGGGGATGTACGAGTAATCGTAGGAGCTGCTGGTATGCACTATTGTAAAGAACTGTAATGTCGAAGGTTGGAAGATTTGATTGGAAATGCACGTCCTACAATGCACGATGGTTCGTCGTTTTCGAAATTGATTTCTAGGAAAACAAACTCAGAACTGATTCGTGAAATTGGTTTGATACCACGTTTATTGGGGAACTGTTTCGTGATAGATCAATTCACGGAAGTTGTGGGAGTGTAGTCCTGATTTTTAGGAATTTTTTTTATTAGTTCGTCACAGAGATAGACAAGGCACAACTACAATGGGGAATGGTCGCAATCGGTGGTTAAAGCTTTCCTAGCCCCCAAAATTATCACCGTAGCGTATCGATTATTTGACTTCGATTGATTCCAATGTCAGGTTTATGGCTTACCATTACCGAATCAGCCCAAAAGATGATGAAGCGTATACATTCTATAGCGCCTAGAGCTTGGCTTGAGTCTGACTGTGAATTAAGTAAGCCTAAACTTTAAGTAACTCACCCATAAAATTCCTCCATAGCCAACCCCACGGCCATGTCATTCGGACCCAAGAAAATCTGGGTGAAATTCAGTGCATATGTATTTCTAAGATTGAGTCAACGACAGATCCAAGGATAACTTCATTTGAGTTACTTCGACTTAATCAGAACTCAGGTCTTGTGAAGATTTTTCAGCTTCTAAGCAACTTATCGAAATATAGGAGTTTCAAGCGAACTAATGCAGCAGTTAAGACCCCATAGTGGGCTACTCCCATTATCCTCTGAAAAATCTGACCCTCTAAATTGGGGGTTACTTAATCGTGTTAAATATCCGGTCACGTAAAACACTGTATGTTGTGAAGCAAGCAACAGTCTGGGATGTGGATGGACTTATTGTTGACGATCCAAGCAAACGAAAAACGGCCAAAGCCTTTGCACTAAAACGATCGAACCCTTAACAATCAGCAGTGGGATTGCTATAGAGAGTACAAGGAGTGCCTATTTGGGTGTGGATTTGTTTTCAGAGGGAAATTCGTTCAAAGTCTCCTGAGCCTCGGGAATGTGAGCTTGGTTACAATCTGCATCAAGTCTTAATTCCCTAGAGACGAAAAACGCTACCCTGCTGAAGATTTTCAACCAAACTTATTAGGAATATCTTTAGCATGTCAGTAAGATCGTCCTCCCTGTTTTTTGACACCAACTGAGGGAAGAAGAGCATTTAGCGGGACGATGAAATATTATCATGAAACTTGTTTTCCACACCTTAAGATTTACAAAGGGACCTGGCAGTCCCTTGATCAAAAAGTTCGCAACGAGGTGCATTGCAAAACACAGCTGCGACGCAAAACACAGCTCTTGGAGCTATTGTAGCCAACGTCCAAATTCGAATATCCCTAACGCCACAACATCGAAGAAGAAGGCTTTTAACCTCGAATGGCTACAATCGCAAGAGATTTCTAAAGCCTTTTGTGACCGAGCCTCGCAAAACCTTTCAGGAAGACTTTCGCGCTCTGTAAGCAAAAGAGACAAGAGGAATAGTGACTTCTCAGAAAAAAAGATTTAAAAGATTTGATGGAGACGTGCTTCTGAAGAAACGATGTTCGGAAGTTGTACCAAAAAGTGAAAAGCAATTACCAAGGACACAATTATCGAACAGAAGTATGCAGAGATAGGGATGAGAATGAAATATAGAATGACAATCGAAACTGAACATTTAGAAGGACTTTTCTCCGCAGACAGTTTAACAGTGATGATATTCGACATCAACTTCGTCCATCCTTCAAGAAGTGGTTTGGATAGCGACATCTACACTTATGACCACTAAGAATACGGTCGTTTGAAAGCATACCCGGTGAATGAAACCTTAACGTCAGAGAAAACTTGTATGGGATATTCAGCGGCATCTACTTCAGAAAGACTCAAATTTATCGGCACCAATGACTGAAACATGCTAAGCGAAAGAACAACACAGCTCCGGTTCGGAATGTCTTTGAATCCATTCCAGAGGAACGACATAAGAAAAGTTGAAAGTAACCTTAGCCAATGTCCCTCTTACGATCAATGAAGAAAAGACTGTATAAGGCCCTTATTATCCCAGCCCTACTATATGACGCTAAAGCCCGACTTTATCTAAAGCTGAGCGTGTTGCCTAAGGTCGCTTCGCAAAATGGAGACAGTTGTTGATTGAAGACCAGTTCCAGCCCGGCCTGTATTTCCGCCTTTAGTAATGTAACTAATTTAAATCATCTGAAGAGCGAACAAAAAGTTGGGTGTACTATCCGAGGTTTTCTTCTTTCAGTAGTATGGTAGCATCGACTGTTGATTCTGCCGTGCTGCAAATGGCACCAGGCCCATTTGTATGGTTGTCTGGAGCGCACGATATCTCCTGCTTATTTGTTAGTTATTTGTACTTGAAGAGCATATTGTTATAGATTTTTGATGCATTTACAAGAAAATAAGACTTTTAACAGTGAAGCACTAGTAACCCGACATATGGTACGATGTACCCTCAGCATGATGCCAGCTTAAGGCGCACATTGGAAGTGATCTGCGGTGTTGTTCGAACTATTATAGTTAGCAGCGCAAGCCTAATCGTGCTTAGAAAAGTCATAGTCCTCTGTTGTGGTCTGTATGCCATCATGTCTTACATACTCTCACAGTTCTTTCTCAGCTCTGTATTCCACAGGATATTTTTCCGAATTCCTGAAGAAAAGCAAACACAATTCCACTCCATATGAAAGGTCGAAAAGTAGTAGCAGTTGAAATGCGCCACTTAGGTACTATCTGTGGCAACGACCTGAGCTCTGGTTTCCACCTAGAAAACATCAGAAGAAAAGCCCAACTCCGTTCTCAGTGTTGTCAAGTGCTGATCTAAGCAATTCTCCAGCCCATAGTTACTAAATCCTTTCACATAAATTATATTCGGCTTCTTCTTAAATACGCCAGTTAAGTCTGATCACTGTATATTCTTACCCTATTTATTCTTATTGCTTTTATAGAGACTGCCTTAGATTGCCTTACACTGCCACCAAATCTGGATGGCATAAAACAATCCTGTACAATTCCTGAAGGTGGTGAAATACACTTTGTTCATCAGCTTTTAACTGCTAATATTGACTCTACTGTTCTATTGCTTTGTTTTTTTTTTTTTTGCTAAACACTAACCATACTCCATGTGATCCTCAATTATGGATGCAATGAACCCATGTCCAAAATATTACACGAAGTCAACTTCATTCAACCGATCTTTGACTATCACTTAAGCAAACTTTCTCTCTACTGCTCTACTTCTCCTATGGCTATTGTCCTCTGCTTCCACCGCATAGCACCTAACAAAATTGGTAATTCTGGTATTTAAGTTCTTACTTGTATTAGCAATGTAAAGCTGACCGGGATATTTTTTTTTAGTGAACATTACATCCTACAGAGTCAAGCTACCTACAATTGGTACTCACGAGGAACCAAACTATTGATGGTAACCCTAAACTGGGATATTGACAGTTCTACTATCATCTAAGTTATGGTCTTGACAATTTCTCTGAGTCTTGCATAGAAAATTTACTCACTCTATCGTTTACCGCGATCCTATTTTGACTTGGGAGCCAGGCAAACTCAGTGAATTCAGCCTTCCGACGAGAAGCTCTCCATTTTCAAAGTATTCTGGTTCAAGCTAAGTCTTAGTAGCAGTTTGTTGGACGCAAATACTTTTCCCATTCCATATAGGTTTCAATATTCAGTTCATAGTTCTAAGGGAAGCCTATGCCGCTTTACCTAATCCGAAGTGAACTCTAGGATATTCGACGAGGTTTTTCAACTTTTATGGGTTCAATGACTCCAGTCGACTCCATATTATCGAGCCATTACATTCCACCAAAAAGCGTGCCCTAAGGAACAAAGTTGGCGCGCTAAGTCAGCAAAATTAACTCCAGTACTCTACCAAAAACAATTTCTTTGTAACCGGAAGAAGGCTTAGAGGATGCAACTTATGAAATGAATGGATCAAAAGGGAGCTTCATAATTTTGTCAAGAGCAACAGAAGGCGCGCCTGAAGACATCAAGACGAACCATTCTCTTGATTCAAGTGACAGCAGCAGTAACGTTTGAATTTGAAAGCTAATTCCACAGATGCTTTTAGAGTGCCTGTTTAGATCAAAATGACTGCCCATGCCGATTTTTTTATACAGGGCCTTCCAATAGGGGCTCCCTAATTTTGACAGTTGATAGCGGCCATATTGTTGAAGCTACATCTGTCAAATTGCCTGCCGCTTATTCAGTCTGTTTTGCCAAATCACCATGAATGGGTGTTCTGTTCGGGCAACGTTACGCACACTTCGCCCATTTTCCGATCGCCATAATCGTCCTACCGAAAGGACTATTCGCAATGTGGTGGATAAATTTGAGTTAGGCACGTAAACGATAAACCAACACCCGTATGTCGATGAAACGCAAGACCTACCGAAAACATCGCCGCTGTCCGTGAGAGTGTGCAGGAGAATCCGAGCCAGCCGATTTCACCTCGCTCACAAGAACTCGGCCTTACGCAGACCACAACTTGGCGAATTTTGCATCGTGACTTGAGCCTGCACTGGTACAAAATTCAACTGACCCAGGAGCTAAAGGTAAACGACCATAGACAACGACGTGTGCTCGCTGAATGGGCTCTGGAGCAGTTGGAAACTGAACCGAATTTTCATCGAAAAATCGTCTTCAGCGATGAGGCCCATTTCTGGATGAATGGGTACGTCAACGAACAAAATTGTCGAATTTAGGACGATACCAATCCACATGATATCCAAGAGCGAATGCATCCCGAAAAACCACTGTTTGATGTGGATTTTGGGCTGGCGGCGTCATCGGTCCATATTTCTTTAAGAACGACATTGGCCAGGCCATCACCGTCAACGGCGAACGCTATAGGTCGAATTGCCTGAATTGGATAATATGGACACCAACGACATGTGATTCCAACAGGACGGCGCTACCTGCTACACAGCTCACGCCATATTTCAAATTCTGCACGAGCGATTCGAGGGCATGGTCATCTCACGTGGAGGTGATGTGAACTGGTCACCGAGATCGTGTGATTTGACCCCGTTAGACTTTTTGTTGTGTGGTTTTCTGAAGTCGCAAGTTTATACGAATAAGCCACAAACCACAGCGGCCCTCAGGCCAACATAACCCATGCCATCGGTCAAATTCAGTCTGATTTATGCGCCAGAGTCATGGAAAATTGGACATTTCGAATGCGCGCCACCCAGAGAAGCCGCCGTGGACATTTAAACGATGTTATATGCATACATAATGGCATCGATAGACCTTTCAAACGAATAAAAAATTTCGATGATATCTCACACACATTTTTTTTTTTTTATAACCGGCGCGCGCTCAAGGGGTTTTTGTACCCTTAAAATGTTCGTACACAGCGCGGCCGAAGGAAATTTAGGGAGGAAGAAAAGACAGATACCAATGTGTGTTGGTCTTAAATGTTTGCAAGTTATAACGACCAGGAAACACAGAGGTCGGCAGGGCATTCCATAAGCGATTTGTACGGCTTAGGAAAGAACCATGATATTTTAGAGTACGTCCGAAAATGGGCTTGAGGGTCTACTGATGAGCATTCATAGCGAAACGAGTGTTACGGTTGAAAGTTTGAATGGGCGGAATGCTACTGGCGATTTCAATGGAGCACTGGTGGTGGAAATAGCGATAAAATAAAGTGAGACAGGAGACATTACGTCGGTGTTCGAGGGTGTCAATTAATTGACTGATATTAGATCACCAACGAGTTTTATCGCGCGGTTTTGAATCCTATCTAGCAGCTGCAGAGATGTTTGAGGAGCACCTGACCAGATGTGGGCATTGTACTCCAATTTTGGTCGGATGAATGCCTTATATATTGTAGCCAGATCAGAGGGGGTAAAATATTTCTTACATCGCTTGAGAAAACCTAGACATTTCGCGGCATTTTTGATGTAGTCATTCCAACGTAAATTGTCATTGACACACATACCGAGAATGGAAAGTTTATCGGTTTCGACGATGCAAGTGCCATTCATGGATAATGGCTGGGTATTTGAATTTCGCTTTAATGTCAGCAGACAGCATTGTGTTTTGGAAACATTAAATTCCACTCGGTTCATAGTTCTTCAATTGGTTTTGCTATTAATATGGGAATTTAATGAGCTTAGTTCGTGAGTCCGGGAACGAATATGAGAAGCAGAGAGTGCTGTCATCAGCAAAGGAATACATTGGATTAGAAGTAGCAGACAAGAGATCATTAATGAAAATTAAAAAGAATGTCGGAGACAGAACGGAGCCTTGGGGCACACCAGCATTTATTTTGTGAATATCAGACTTGAAACCGTCCAAGACAACTTGAATCAAACGTTCCGAAAGTAGTTTCTAATCCATTGAAGAAGAGAGTCATCGATCTCAAGTGCACGTATTTTCGACAAGAGAGCCTGATGCCAAACTTTGTTAAACGCCTTAGAAATATCAAGTGCAACTATCTTGCTTTCGCCAGATTGATGTACGCTTTGGTTCCACTTTTCGGTGAGACATGCCATCAAATCACCAGTGGACCTGTTGCTACGAAAACCATATTGTTTGTTTTATTTAAACTTAAATGTAGAAAGCGCTTAATGAAAGACCCTTTATGTGAAATTTGTAGAAAATACCTCTTAATGAGAACAGCTTCAAGAGGCAGATTTTTTCTTCTTGAAGACAGAATAGCTTCATTTTGAAAAAGGCTAGCTGAAAGTCCACTACTGATCCAGAAATCGCTTCCCCAACACAATTTACATATGCCTTACGTAGACGTTAAAGGGTTGGCATTCGCCAAAGACAACCTAAGTACACTAAACCAATGAAGACTGGACACTGCCTTGCGAGGAACACGTATTTACTGAACACGATAAATGTCCAGGATCTTAGTACTTGATAGCTTTTTGGAGCAATTTAAAGGACGCAAAAATGAATTTCGTGGTCTTATTTGCCACCATAATCCACGAATATGAGACTGAGAATCTTCACTTTCCACCCGGTTTTTCCGAGTTTTAGCAGTTTGGCTGGCTTGCCTCTTTAAGGACTCTGACCGCTGATTTCATTCAGTGTTCCTACCTCTCAGAAAAGTCCTTATAGGAAGGGCATGGAATTAACCTTGATCTTTTAATATTCCATTCTTCTGTCAAATCAACTCTAAGTAACCTATCAATGGTAGAGCAGTTGCTAAAGGCATGAGCAGATGACAGGTCAAAAAAAAAATTATTCGATTCCAGAACACCTTTTCCTACCCTTTGTCGTGTTCTCGATTTATTCAGCATTCTCAAATGGTTTTTCCTGAAGCCATGCTCTCAGTAAGATCGAGACTTCCAACCCCAATTCGATATACCTACAACCTTCCATCTAAACTCCTGGTAGATAGTGCTCTGAAGCTGATAATCTCATAGCGTACTTGTTAAATAGCGTTAACTCAATTACTTACTGCCTCACCAAATCAAATGATGGTATGAAATTTAGAAGTTGGTCACCTCTCATATTGCCTATAGAACAGGACAGGTGTCATATCCCTGGAACCGCAATAATGTTTTTACTAGAAGATTGCGTAAACTGACTAAAAGAAGATCAGCTTACGACTGCAATAGGTAGATCTCTGTTCAAGGCTCGCCAAAGCTTAGATTAGTTCTGCCATAAAAAAGCCAAACAGAACATCAGTTTTTCGGCTCATCATAGAGTCCCGCAGAGCCGCTTTTAATATCCAACACCATAGACGTGTATTTTCGTCACCCATGGTACCTGATTCCTGTTTGGATATCTTTGGAATGACAATTATTTTGATTACGTTTTTGAGAACTGACAGGTTTTGAAAACCATGCCTCACTTTATATCTCTATCCATTCATGCTGCGGCATATCTAATAGCCAGTCGTTGGAAAAACGCTCAAAATAGAACTCATTGTGCACCTCTATGAACGAACAAGAGGCCATCTTCCTCAACACTTTAACCCCAACTGAACCATTACGCAGGACATCCACATTCATCTGACAAGCACCATATACCATTATAGCGCCACATTCATAATCCCTAATACGAGTAGTGCCACATAATGGTATAGAGAATTTTAATTGCCATCTCTGTGAAAGATTAAAAGAATTTATAGCCGCTCATTGTTGGAGAGGGATATAAATTATTGTCAGCATAGTCCGGCATATTCCCTCCACCTCATCTTTGCTCCCCAACAAGGAATAAAGTCATACCCTTCACCTTCATTACACACAGCTACCGGTATCTGTAAGTGCCTTACTGCATGTGTCATCGCAACAGTCTCCATACAGAATCAGCACAGAATGCAACTGAAAATGCAGTTTTCTCTTCTTCCACACTACGACAACAACTAAAACTCCAGCTCAACAAGAATCATTGGTTAATAGATAATCCTGCGGGCCATAGCTACAGTTCCAGCAAAACAACACCAACAATACATCGCACTCCCATGAACAATGATCTACGGCCAGCAGTGCAATGAATTATTAACCCACGGTTTAGATGGGAATAAATTTTATCCTGTCAACATAACTCAAAGCAATCAGTGAGAGGAACTCTGTCGAATCGACCGACCGACGTTACGAGATAACCTTAGAAATTGTTTTCTAATGGTTTGCGCTCCCATCAACTAAAACACGCTCAAACACACACTTAAGGATATGCTCCAGAACCAGAGTAGGTACTTATGTTACACACGCGAGTCAGACGAATGAGTGATGGCTGATGGAATCGGAAATATTCGCTCGCGCCTTATGGTCTGCCTTTGGTTAATGTGGGTGGCACAGGAAGTAGTCGTTGTATGGCATAGGAACGGATACTCCTGTGGAACACCCACCACAATACAAATGCAATTGGTAAGCAACATCCGGATGCGCTAGTATTCCATGGATATCCTGTTCATATTGTCAACCTTAATCATTGAATTTATCCGAGATACTCCTCGTAGTCGTACATGCCATGAGAGAGGTGGCGGATTAGGGAGATTTGAAGAGTAGAACGAGGAATTGATGAGACACTAGGATTTTGATGGACGAAGGCGGGTGTGGTTCAAGTGCTGCAAATAAGTGTTATAAGGATCTCGTATCCAGGTCGTAGGTTTTACTGTTATTTGATTTAAATTTTTATGACGGCACGTTCGGCAAACACAATTGGTTGGGCATTTTTATTTTTTTATTTATTTTTGTTTTCTTCCTTTTTTGTTTTTTGTTGTTCCCCTGTCCAGGGCCCGGACCATTTTCGTTTCGTATTCGTACTCGTACTTGTACGAGTATTTCAATTTCCTTTTGTGTTTTCTCGTTTTCAGTTTGCCAGCGTCGGAATCAATAAACCAAATCATCTTTGTCGGAGCATGTCCTGTCCTATTTTATGCAGGGAGTGTTAAATTTTTATTCGAAGACTGTATCTAAAGGATTTTAATAGGCTGAGCTGTATAGCATTTCCAATTGAAGTAATGAATTTAATAGATAACCATTAGGAGGAGGTCATCTTAATTGCCTTTCGAATTACTTGAAGTATTCTAGAAATTGAGTGGAATCCCCAAGTCCTCCGGATACAAACTCGTAGGATCAAAAGACAAAAAGTCCTTCAACCTAGGGTATCAGATTATTTTTTGAACAAAGCTGACAACAATCCCTTTGCCCGGTTTTTTTTTTCTTATTTTTCTATTCAAAAGCACTCGACAAGAGATGAAGGCGATAAGAACTATGACAACGCAAACAACAGGACTGGATCATGCCAATTGAGTCTGATTTGTCGTGTTGTGTTCAAATCGTAAATTTGAAATATTATATCTATAACATAAATTCGAAAATAAATTTGAGAACCTCCATCGAGTGGAGGAGTGATGTAATGGAAACTTTGTATACGAGTGTCGTCGATGTCCTAGTGGGGCGATTGTAATTCGAATGACATGGGGACGTGCTTGTTTTTATTTTTCTTTGCATTGAATAAATCGAATTGGAAAACGATGACGACGCTACTTCTTTCTGAATTTGGTCCCAAGCTCTTAACAATATACGAGGGTAGTCCCTAATAAAGAAAATACAAAAAAATTTGTGAAGAAATATATTTATTTCTCAACATGGTTGGACACACTTCTCCTAGCGTTGTTCTATAGCTTCGATATCCTGTTTTTATGGAGGACCCACGAGCTGCTAAATATAGCCATTAACCGCACACTCCTAAAAATTGTTTCAATCTTAATCTTTAAGAACTTTAGGCGCGGTTTTGAGAAAATTCAATTGAATCACGTGTATCTGTAACTACAGGCTGAATGACTCGAACTCCAACTTTTTAAAATGCTATAATTTTTTTATTCTTTGTTAAATTTTATTGTGCCAAAGCAAAAAATGTTGGGAAATACATTAAGTTTCAAATTGTATCAGTAGTTTTCAATATGTCCATCTTTGCCGCGAATAATGTCCCTGAGACGGATGACGAAAGCATCGCACGCTGCACGCAAGTGGCTCTGCGGTATTTTGGCCCATTCCCGGCGTAGTGCTTGTTTGAGGTGGTCCAAACTTTGGTATTTTTTAGTGCCAACCTTCGCCTTCAAAATACCCCAGACAGAGAAACCCAACAGATTTGCATCCGAAGAATTTGCAATCCATTGTGTCGAAGAAATGAAATGTGGAACATTGTTTTTTAACGAATCTTGGTTGACGCGCGCTTTGTGAGACGGTGCCGAGTCTTGTTGAAATGTCCACGGTCTCCGATCGAAATGATTGTTTGCCCAAGGGTTCAATACTGCCTTTAAAATAGTTTCACGGCATATGATCGCATTAATTTTGACGCCACGTTCCAAAAATACGAGCGGAGAGCGACCACCGGCGGTTATGGCGGCCCAAACCATCACCATCGGTGCTGCCTGCTTTCTGGTGGCCGTCCGAACCTGTAAATTTTCGAAGGACCTCTCTGGCAAGTAAACTCGGTCATTTTGTTTGTTGACATATTGCTCGATAACAAATGGCGACTTATCGGAAAAAACCAAATTCGGCAGCTCACCACTTTGGTGCAAGCGTAGCAACTCCTTCGCTCTTTCGACCCTAACTTTTTTCTGTTGCGGTGTAAGATCGTGTGCTTTTCGGAACTTCAATGGCTTGAGCCCAAGCTCATTTTTCAGTATGTGTTGCATCCGTTCCAACGATATATTGAGCTCACGAGCCATTTTTTCTTCCACTTCGACGCGAATTTCGCTCAATTCGTGCCTTCACTTTCCGAACCATTTCTGCCGATGTTGCTGTTTTTTTATGACCACCTCCATGGCGTTTTGCAACACTGCCAGTATCACGGTAACGAGCTATGGTTCGAGACACAAATGATTTATTCTCGTTGAGGTGCTGGAGGGCTCTAACGATAGCTACTTGTGGTTTTCCAGCCAAATATAAAGCAATCACACTATCACGTTTGAATTCCATCGCGGATAAAAATTTTTCAACACAACTGAGACGCAAATGGTTTAAAAGACTCGTAAATAATAAAATTATCTGTCATGTGTGAAAATTGGAGCTCACTGTCATGAACGGTTTGAAAATTATAGCAGTCTGAATTTAGTTGTAGTTCGAGTCATTCAGGGTGTGTATGTGCGTCACGAATGCATCGAAAACGAATAGAGATGTCACGCCAGAGTGTAAGTTTTTCTATAGAAGAGGCCTAATTCGGAGTGCACGTTGTTTCAGTCCGACGAAATTATTTGTATATCCTCACATAAGGCAAGGAAAGCACACATCTTCAGATAACCGCAACATCACGAGGAAAGTCCAATCTAACTTGGCATTTTAGTTCAAGAAAGGCCAGGATCCACATTAATTCTGAAGTCAGAGAAGCATGCAAGCAGCTCGAAAGTACCTACTCATTAGTTCTGACATTCGTTAGGACCTCTCCATACATGTCATGTTTGTTGTGTCTAGTGATAGTGATCAACGTTGCTTGTTCATCAAACTAAAAGAAAGAGATTTTCACTCAATGTGAGTCAGGAATCACCGGGCATCTCCAGTTATGCATTTTTTACTGAGGGCCTTAAAACTCAGATTATATTGAGAACTAGAAGAACTAGAAAGTTATAGAAACCCGATGATATAAAGAACATCTTATCAATGTTACAACCATCTGCTTGAGCTGACTGCATCATTCCGCATTCCGGAAGAACTCCGATGATTTTCTCACTTGCTGGTTTGTATTACATAACGAGGCTTCATAACCACTCATTTGAATTCTTAGGTCAAAGAAATAGTCATTGGCAGATGTAGTTCTTCGATTGATTTTTGGTGAGATTTCCAAGATAGACAAAATCTCTGGCCATTCGAATTGTCTATTTGGACGTACTGTCTCATTTGTAGATGTTGTAGGTCCCTTCGCATTGGTTTTACCCTCATTCATAGCTTAACCCAATTTTGTTGCTTTGCGCATTGCAGAGGCAGAAGTGAAATCTCGCTGGTGGCTGCCAAAGTGAAGTTGCTTCTAACCTTTACGGAAGCCTTCTTCATCATCATTCTGCGCAATATGACGAGTTTGGCAGGGATGCCACAGACATGGTTCTATATAGCTCGTCTTTTTATATGCTGTCATGCATTGTACTTAGTTTGATGGGTCTACAGTCTTGAGAGGACCAGGGCCTCTCCAGCTATCGCGTCTTTTGCCAGTTAACTCTAATTGTCTAAGATCCCCTTCCACTTGTGTATGTCATTTAAGATGAGGTCGTCCTCTATTGCATTGTTCCTGTAGATTGGGGCCGAGAATATTGTTTGCTAAAGTACTGGGGTCTATGCGTTAAAGGTGATCTACCATCCTAGTCAAGCTATCCGAAAGTCTGTATCACAGTACAGTTCGCTGTTGAAGCGTCTCCTTCATTCTCCATTGATGCAAATGGAGTCAATGTCAAAGCAGATCAGTGTCTTGTATAACGTCGTTTTCGTTGCTCGAGGAAGGGCTTTACTACTCAATTGCTTTCTAAGCCCAAAAAAACAGCGATTAGTAAGAGTGATTATCGCTGTCGGAGTTAATAGCGGCGTCGAAGAGATAAAGTCCCTTACTATCTCAAAATCGTAGCTGCCTATCCTGACATTTTGTCCTAAGGTAAATGTTCCACGTGGCATCACAATAGGCCAGTAGGCCTAAGTGGGTTGGTCTTTCCAACAGTGCCACTTTTACCTAACCTAACCTAACCTAGATGTTGGTATCCCGCTTGTTTTTCCTTCGTTGACCCTAAACGAGTACTTACAGCTTCTGATTCAATAGTCGCAAACTTTCCATTGTCGGCTAGCTGTTCCTTTATGTCAATGTCCCCTTGCTTGAGGGCTTTTTTCACATTAAAAATCTCGGCTTTGTCATTTCCGGCCTTAATGGAGCAGTGTGCATTTTCCATCGCCATCCTGCATAGCGTTGTATAATGAGCTTGGCAGGAAGCCAAATCTTGACACGGCTCTGAATAATTGATCTTCGTAGATGCTGTCATATGCGGCCCTAAAATCGATAACGAGGCTGTGGGCATTGATCTGGACTTCTTCGGTTTTATCTAGGATCTGACATTGTCTGAATATTTGATCAGCCTCAACATCGCAGGAGGTAATCGGTTGATCTTCTAGTGGTTTCAGGCGTTCGCACAATACGTCAAACAAGATCTTTGTTTTAAGTAGACTTAT
This sequence comes from Volucella zonaria, assembly GCA_963966105.1. Lineage (NCBI taxonomy): Eukaryota > Metazoa > Arthropoda > Insecta > Diptera > Syrphidae > Volucella > Volucella zonaria. Next base: position 68,718,948 of record OZ014531.1, on the reverse strand, counting down.
GCCTCCATGTGCTGTACAGTTTAGTGGACCGGACAAAAGATGGTAAGTTTCCATTGAGCAGGGGTATTTTGGTGCGACGCAATCATGAAAATGAGTTGATATATGGTCTTTCTAGTCTGGTTCTTTAAATAGCTCAGCCTGCCATGTCCAGCAGCTACTTTAGGTATTGCTGTACGTACTTCACCTTGGACGAGAAGAAAGAAGTCTCGGTTTTCATTGCCCCATTTGGATGGTTCTATCTACCTGAGAGCACAATTTGCCTTTCTTTTTTGTTAAATCTCTCGAACATTGTCATTACCCCTGTAGGACCTCTATTTTTTCGCTACCAGCGCTATTTTTTTTATGGAGAAGCCGATGCTTTTTTATCCTTTTTTACCAACAGAACTCAATTGTGCTGTAGTTGTTCTATGCAGCGGCGCCCCATTGGCGCTATTTTACTGAAGCATGAACAAATTAAGCTTAACACATGAGTCCCGATTGCTTTTTGACATTGATGCCCGTGGTATGTTGATGGATATGATGGGCAAAGTCTCCAACTGTTTGTTGTGATTGTTTCCTTTCAACGTTAAATATCATCGAAATATTCCTGCGTTGTTTCATCATCTGAGATGTCCTTAGAGGTACCTTGTGCAACTGGGTACTGCTCCAAGTTAATCGGATTAGAGGAGTGCCTTGAGATGATCGCTAGATGGGCTATATGACTGATGACTTCACATTTCTTTGTGATTATTGAACTGACGAATTCTGGAGGTATAGCGATATTCCGCCCCGCAGCCAATTTAATAAGCCTAAGTCCGTTACCAGACATTATGTCATATAGTCTATGCTTTTGGTGGTTAGATAACCTAAAAATGGATGAAACATTCATATCAATCCTAAAAATCCTTTGAGAATGCACATACGGTACATACGTCGCATAAAGATCTGGGAAATACGTGTATAGATGCACAGTCTGCAGAAGAAGAAAAACAAGTCGGCTGGAGCAGCTGAATCATTTATAGAATCTGCAAAGAACTGACTGCCGGAGTATATAACCTTAGATTGTTCCTTGCTAACTTCGGATTAGGACCCGTTCAGGAGATAGAAGGAGCATTTGGTTATGATTTAAACCTTGTTCTCTTGCGAATGCACTAAAATCGAATTCAGGTGCGCAATGTAACAATACGGCATCATAACCGTTAGTAAAGATGAGATCAATAGCACTATCAAAGCACCGAGAAACAACAAGACTGACCCCCGGCAGACCCGCTTACAACATCGGCTGAACCTCTGTATTCACTTTTGGATGAATCATTCATAAAAGTGGAAGAAGGGAAAGATCTTTAGGCTTTCTAAAAAAGAAAACTAAGTGCAAACTGAAAGGATTTCTATATGATGCCGGTCGAGGCTTAGATAGTTCCTCGAGTAAGCTTGGAGTAAACTAAAGAATAAAAGTATAAAAAACTCTGTGCCGACCAAACAAGTTTCCATTCTAGATTCTTCTGTGCTGATCACATCAACAATCTGTGGATGATTGCTGAGCAATGCTTAGAATATTTGTCGTCACTTCACCTATCGTTATTCAATTTTGAAAATGCGAGAGTGTCATACCCGATGAATTGTTGGCCATTACCGAAACTACATGTGGGTTTAAGTATCTCATTTTTCACAAGGAAAAGATATTTGGAAGTTCGAGTATTCTTCATGCTACCTTATCCACAGGAAATGGTTAAACTGGATACACTCTTACTGAAACATATTGATTGACTACCAGATTTTAAGGAAGGAAACAGAAATCATCAGGCTGAATATTGAAATTCCAAAATGAAAGAAAATTGTTAGCCTTATACCATGGCTAATCGGTTCGAATGTGGGCTAGAACTAAACATAGCCAACTGAATCGGCAAAACAAAGTCTACGTTTGAAATTTTGTTGCAAATATGGCGAAGTGAAGCACGCGAAAGTAAGACTGTTCTGCTCCGACGTCAAATCCGTAGATCTTCTCTAGAACTTAAAGAGAAACCTACTTACATTCATTAAAGAATGATTACGCAAAATCTTAAGTATCATCACGCAAAAACGCCTTCTGATGACCTCCATCAGAGAACTGAATAAGAACCAATGGTCACAAAATCCGATCACGAAAGCAGTGGCCTAGACACGCTTTCTGAAAAGGTGACGGGTTCACAGCCGACACGGTGTAATGTGGATGCATCTAGTCTCATGCATATCGACAATGCATGCTGAAGGGGACCTGCTTAGCACTTTGTTTCTTTAGCGATTGCTTACATGCTTTCCTGTCATCCCCAGAAGAAACAATGTTAGTCAGATAGGTCTATTTGAAATCGGTTCTAAAAGTCATGGTTCAATATCTATCCCCCAGGGATACTGTTTACAATCAAGCAAGAACCATTAGCTATGTACTTTTCCTTTATGATGTAGCCCAAGTTGATAAAGGCCATATTGTTCTCTGTCAATAAAAAAGGGGACAAGATGCCAACTGTTACATCCACTGCACCCCTCCTGGTTGACATTTCGAGGCTTAATTCCCGGTTTTCTTTCTACTTTCCCAATGTGACACCTAAAGTCGCATAAATCCTAACATCCAGTGACGCCGACAGGCTGTAACTACGCGATAAGAATACCAAGTCCGGAAATTTGTTTGATGTTCTATTTCCGACCAACAAAATTCGATTGCTGTTTTGTTTGGTTTTTTTCCCCCATCAACATCGACACCGATATGTTTCAGCATATACAAAACCACTTTTAACCAAAAGGATTTCCAACTTTCTGAATCCTAGTGAATGGGAATTATACAACAAAGAACAGGAGACAGCACGTACAGCGCAAAGAATAAATATTGAGTCCTTGAGGCTGGGGAGGAAATACCCCAGTGGCCTTCTCCATGACTCAAATGTGTTGAAAAAAAAAAATATATCACACAAGTGAAACAAATCCCAATCGAATGAACGAAAGGTAGGTGGGGAAGATGAGTAACAACAAAAGGCTTAAAAGTCTTCTTCATCTCAAACTTGCAATCGGCATCGGCCCCATTGTCGTCGAAGTTGTCATTGTTGAAGTCGGTGCCGTTGTCAGTAGCGATGTCGGTGTCATTGGGTCTGCTATACTCTTAATCGTAGTCGAAGTCGTAGACGTGCTCATTGCCATTGTCATTGTTGTCGACTGTATGGAATATCGAACAAATGTGCACAATGTACACACTGAAGCAATCCGTAACGAACAATTGATTTCCTCTTCATTCTTCATCAGTCTCGCACTAGATCTGATGATATCCGTTTGTTTGTATCCGTATGCATGGATTCATCCTCGTATAATCTGCAGTAAGTGAAGCGTACCTAGAGGCGGTTGTGTCTCAACTGGAGCACTCACATCTACTGCAGTGCGAATAAAAGTAGGCCTACATTCCAAGGCAAGGTTATGCCATAGGAACCCGCGTTCGTGATATGTCTGCTCTGGATAGTGCTCTGTCTGTCCGTGCCGGTTTGTCTTACGTCTCCTCTATTCGTCATCATCATCACCGTATACATGTATGTATGTATGCAGTGCATCCAACGGTGAAGGTTTCCACAATAAACCTACACACCTCTGTTAGATCTAATATCAGACAAGGTGACTAAAGTACCTCGAAAATGCACATCTTCCTCATATTGAGTCGTTCACGACGGGAATCCCACTATTTAACCCCTCCTAAACCAAGTCTCTAGTGTCATATGCTTTGTAATTCAATCAGAGAGCGACACACAAAAGAGGAAATTGAATTCAGCAGGTATGCCAGGTGAAAAGGAAAACTTACCGTCACCAACATCAGCATCAGTATCACCATCACTGTCGCATCACGTCACGTCACCTCACTATACCTACTCGGATCTTGTTTTCCACTTGTGCTGGGTTGTGAAATTTTTTCTTAGAACCAGATCCCGGTAAAGAGCTAAAGCTTAGTTTCCCATCCATGTGTGGAGTAGTTCCTTTGCACCAATAACAACAACAAATAACAAAGCCGTGCAGCTCATAAAGCCTCCTGGGACGATAGAATCGAACGACGATAGGACTACGATTATGGAGTTTGGGTTGGAGAAGCCTTCCATTTTGCATTTGAAAAGGGTGATGGGTGAGGGTGTTTAGTTAATATCCGTCGGGTATCTAAAGGTCAGAAATACATAGAAACTCATATGTGGATCCTCGTACACAAACCTGAACATATAGGCGCACAGGGTTAGACTAGATATGTAGAGGATTTTGATTGGAACTCTCCGAGGGTATTAATATCCCGCGCGTTGAGTGCAATTACTGTTAATAACCTAGGCCTACCAAACGCGTATGTGTGTGTTGGCTTTAATTATCTTTGGCCATGGAGTTTTTTTTTTTTTCTGCTATACCATATATCCAATACTGATGGTGGGGCGGGGAGGCAATAAATATGAGGTTAACCCGAACGCAATCGGTTTTTTTTTTTTTTGCTTTTGTACTATCTATCGTATCTGTTGCTTGTTATCCTTGCAATCCAACTTCTCTGGCTGGACTGTCCTGGGAAAAAATTGCTTTTGTAGTCGTTCTCAGGCGGTCATATTATATTGTACACCCTTCAGCCTCAAAGAGTTAAAAGGATTAAGGCCGAGTAGTCGTATTTTATTCAATACATACCAGGTCAATGCAGGAGAATGAAGTCATACACCATACGAGTAAATACTCGTACTAGTATGTGGTCGTGAAATTTTCGGTATAATAACTTACGCACGGTGCGTATCAGCAAGTATGTGTCCTGCAGCTTTATTGGGGGAATCTCCTGTGATGATGGACTTTCGTATATTATAAAAGGAATCAGCCTCAATCGTAAATTAATTACATAGGGAGCGGATTGAATTCATTTAGTTAATTTAAAAGGATTGCCCGAAGTAGGATGGATCATTGAAGCATGTTGCTGATGCAGTTGAGAGAGGATTAATTTAAATTTTCCTTTTTTTTGTAGACTTTCTGGATACTAACTAAACGATTGAGAGTCATTGCGAGTATAACACTCCTTTAACAAAACTGAAAAGTCTTAAATGAATCATTACATCCTTCGTGAACGTGATTTTTGGCAGTAGATAAACCAACACCAGGGAATGATGCAGGTAGCGATATTAAAAGAAATCGCATCGAAGGGCAATTTTCCTCCAAAGTATCAAAAGAGATTGAACAAGATCAGAACTAGCTGATGCAAAATCTCCTAAGCCTATCTTAAATTGAAAGACACTCCTTCCCTACAAGAGTTGCTCTGTTACTACTGTGTATTCCAAACGCCGTGAGAGCCTTCCACAAGAGTTCTTTCTTTTGAAGTACTGTCGGTAAAATATAGAAGAAACGGCCATTCACTTTCGTATAGGTTCCTCAAAAACAAGTCCAGACATAATAAGGAATTCAGTTTGCTGGACATTGAAGGCGCCTTTGGTAGTATAAGAATTGGAGCTCCTATAGATCTGAAGGTCATCATGGGTGTCAGATATAAAACTGAGATAAAATATTTAGGACGGATACTCTCACCACTGCTGTGACTCAGAAACGTTTCCCAGCAATAATAAGCTCTCAGAATGGATTAAACTCTGTTAAGTGAACAGTGGCCTAAATCCTTTTTAATAGAAAGATTAAATCGAGGAACGACTATATTTAGGTGTTATTTGCCATTCGTAAGGGCAGCACTATGCGCATGTTACTTCATATTTCCCATAATTTCTTTTCCACCGTTTGTAATTGGAAAAGCAAAATGGATTCGAAAAACTTCTATAGCAATCGTCGGAACAGGAATTGGTTGAGGTACAATGTGATCACTCATCCCCAGCTGGCTGGATACGGAAGTTACACTTCGATATCCTAGCTAGAGTTTGACGAATTCAACAGGAGGACAGAAGTTAAGTGTCCGTAGTGGTGGATCGCCAAGGAATGCGCTACAAGCGTAATATGAATTTTAGCTGTGCCAAACTGTCTAAGTCAGAACATGATCTGAACACCTACAAAGCATACTTAAGGATCCACAAACAACTATTTATACAATGTAGGGCCTGGCGCAATTTCTACGAAAAGGTCGCTACCTCATGTGAATCGTCGAGACTAATACGCCAAATGTGGGACGTACTTAAGAACCCGCGTGGTGACTGCTTTGATTCCGAGAAAGAACTGCAGATCTAGTTATTAACATCACTCTCCTGGTTACACTCAGCCTGTTTAGCTCTCGGTATAATACCCATTACTGGGACTGAGAAAACCGTAGTTTCTTTTAATCAAAACATTTAAACGTTCTATTTGCTCCCGAAGGATCTCAGACCCATCAGTCTCATCCTCGATCTCTACATCGAGAGATTGTAGAAGACTTTCGAATTGCCAACATGCCCACCAAGAAAGAGAATCAACGCCGGAGGTGTTGTGGGTGTAAATATTATAAAGCGAAACAAAAAGCTTTTGTTGCCCTATGCTCTTGCAAGACGTATACTCAAGGTATGGTCTACAACCCAAAGTTTTGCACTTGGCTTACACCACGGCAGTTTCTCACTTATGGAGTCATATATCCGTTTGGGTAATTGCACTGATAGCAATTACCTGCATAAGGATCACTGGCGCCTTAAGAACCTTTTCAACCGCGGTTCTCCATCTCTTCGGTATGTAGATTGCAGTTAACTCTGCTCTCAGGCTGAGAGACAAATTGAGGATAATACCAAGTCTAATCACACGATATCGTGGTCTCCCCAAGTAAACCGGCTTTCAATTACCTGAACGTGCCTTCAATCACTTTATTCTAGAAATGAATGAATGGATGCAATACGAAGTCCTGAGCGCTCGCTCAAGGGGTATGTGTTCCCTTAAAATGTTTGTACACAGCGCGGGCGAAGGAAATTTAGGGTGGAAGAAAGGACAGGTACCGATGTACATTGTTTTTAAATGTTTGTAAGCTATAACGGCCAGGAAACACACAGATCGGCAGGGCATTCCATAAGCGAGTTGTAGGGCTTAGGAACGAATCAAGATATTTTAGAGTACATCCGAAAGTGGGTTTGAGGGTATACTGATGAGCATTCATAGCGAGACAGGTGTTACGGTTGAAAGTTTGAATGGGCGGAATGCTACTGGCGATTTCAATGGAGCACTGGTGGTGGAAATATCGATAAAGCAAAGTGAGGTAGGAGACATTACGTCGGTGTTCGGGGGTATCAATTGATTGACTGATATTAGTATCACCAATGAGTTTTATAGCACGGTTTTGAATCCTATCTAGTAGGTGTAGAGATGTTTTAGGAGCACCTGACCAGATGTGGGCATTGTACTCCAGTTTTGGGCGGATAAATGCCTTATATATTGTGGCAAGATCAGAGGGGGTAAAATATTTCTTACATCGCTTGAGGAAACCTAGACATTTTGCAGCGTTTTTGACGACATTGAATATGTGGTCATTCCAACGTAAGTTGTCACTGACACACATACCGAGAATGGAAAGTTTATCGGTTTCGACGATGCAAATGCCATTCATGGATAATGGCTGGATATTTGAATTTCGCTTTAATGTCAGCAGACAGCATTAAGTTTTGGAAGCATTAAATTCCACTTGGTTGATAATTCCCTAATTACTTATGCTGTAAATATCAGAATTTAATGAGCTTAACATACTCTGCCGTTCCCGTTCTACAGCCGAAGAGCAGGGACGTGAGTCCGGGAACGAATATGGAAAGCAGAGAGTACTCTCGTCATCAAAGGAATATATTAAATTAGAAGTAGCAGACAAGAGATCATTAATGAAAACTAAAACGAGTGTCGGGGACAGAATGGAGCCCTGGGGCACACCAGCATTTATTTTGTGAATATGAGACTTGAAACCATCCAAAACAACTTGAATTGAACGTTCCGAAAGGTAATTTCTAAACCATTGAAGAAGAGAGTCGTCGATCCCAAGAGCACGCATTTTCGACAAAAGAGCCTGATGCCAAGTGCAAGTATCTTGCTTTCGCCAGATTGATGTACGCTTTGGTTCAACTTTTCGGTGAGACATGCCATCAGATCACCAGTAGACCTGTTGCTACGAAAACCGTACTGCCGGTCATTAAGAAGTCTCCGTGTTTCGAGATATTTCATGAGCTGGCGGTTTATCAGCGTTTCCATGACCTTGGAAAGAAGGAACGTAAGTCCAATGGGTCTGTAGGAGGAGAGGGAGGAAGATTCGCTTTTTTTAGGGACGGGCTGGACAAATGCTATTTTCCATCTACCCGGAAAGAGTCCTAAAGAGTAGGATTGATGAAAAAGTTTACGCTGTGGTTTTGCCAGCGAGGAAGAACACCTCTTCAGAAGAAGGGGAGATATGCCATTTGGACCAGCGGATTTGTGAATGTTAAGATCTTTCAGAACCCTTGCTACTACACGGGTGCGAAAGTGGATTTGTCCCATTGAAGATTCGACGCACTCAAATGTAGGCGGAGACAAAGCACAATATGGGAGTGTTGAACTAGCCGCAAAGTGTACGTCAAGCAGATTAGCCTTGTCCAAAGAGCTGGAATGTCATTGTAAATGAGAGTTGAAATGGAGGATGAGGTAGAATTTCTAATATTTTTGACGAACGACCAAAAATTGTTGCTACCTTTGGGACATTGTAGTATTTTTTGCCTCAGTTGTTGGTCGTATTGGAATTTTACACGCTTAAGTAAGAAAAACGTTGCAGCCATTCCTGGCTCCTTTAAACTTTTTTCGATTTTCCCCTGTTGGATTGGTCTTGAAGGAACATTTCTCTAACCCTGACAGCCTCTTTGCAGCTCGAGTCGTACCACGCCTTTTCTTTTGGTTTGATACTCTTGATCCGATGAGGGATAAAGCATCTCGTTCCAAAAAGAATAGTTTCTGTGATCATGTCAGTAGCGGCATCCACGTCGTTATCGAGGAAACATAACGACCAGTTAAAATTCCTAAAGAAGTTGTTAAGTCCGCTCCAATTGGCTTTCTCGTATTGCCATATGGTTCTTTTAGGAATCCTTTCTCTAACTGTGTGGTGGGTGTACGAGAAATTAGCTGATATGACACAATGGTCCGACGAGCCTAGAGTGGAGAGCACATCAACGGAATACTTATCAGGGTGAGAAGTTAAAAACAAGTCCAGGGTATTGACGGTATGACTATCAACGTCTGGTATTCGTGTGGGCCCATTTACAAGCTGCGTTAAGTTATTTTCCGCAGCGAAGATCTCAACACACCATCATTCGCGTGTTGTCTGTCCAGAATGTCGAAGACACTCAGAATTGTGTATATTGAAATCGCCCGTAATAACGATTTCAGTATAAGGGTACAGAGATACAATTCTTTGAATGGAGTCAGACAGCGCATCAAACTCGTTAAAAGTCGAATTGCTGTCCAGTTTGGGGCTTCTGTAAATAAAGCAGTAGTGCATAATTTGCTCTCGGAGATAAAATTTTAACCACATGAAATTGAATTCCGGATTGGAACAGCTATGCAGTAGGTCGTGGCTGGACTGAGCTTGAATGCGATACCCTCGTCGGATATTGCGAAATACATAGCAGCCATCCGATTTCTTACTTCGAACACCATAATTTCGGGGTTTTCGGGCATTTCTCCCTGTATTATAACAAATAACACATTTGAAAGCGCTCTCTTAGATCAGCCATAGGTTGAGTCGTAGTGATAACTACGAAACATCTAAAAATTGGGACATATATGGTATATTCCCAATCTCGACCCTATCTTCACCAGCTCACAATGATGCAAAATGATAACAAACTCCTCAGAGGCATTGCGGCTAAGAAAAATCCTCTCTACAAATCCTACGATGCCCAGTTGTTTGGAAAAAACCAGTACAGACAGTCCGCTTGAAATAAGCTTTCAATAAGGTCCTGACATAAGCATAGAGATTGAAGCGTCCGTTGGCCGTGAATAGATATAAATTTCTACCCATAGATATTCATACACCAGGTTTGGTGTTTTTTTTATTTTTTTGACAAACCAAACATCCTCTCTTTACCTTGTTTCAGAGTGGACCCAGGCCTCAACCCTTACCCTTCTCCATTTAGAATGATCTTGCAAACACTGTGAATAAAGGTCCTACTCTCATGTAGAGAGAAATAGAAATCTTCCTCACCGCTTTTTGCTCCAGTATAGTTTCGAAGACGTTCTATATCAGTATATTGGTGCTCACTCGACGCATTTGTAACCTTACCATCTAAATTTAGGACTTTCATGCAGCAGGACTAAGAAGAAAAGGCGATTCTTAGTAGTTTATGAGGGAGCTTTATTTTTAAGTTGCCGCATCAGTCTAGGAGACCGCGATTGATTTTTTTACTTGGTTTGTAAAGGGTGTTTTTTTTAGAGGTTTCGTTTTGAAACCAGCAACACTGTTTCTAGAGATTGCCAATTTGATAGTTGAAAGCTGATTTGTGGTTAGGACATTTTGCCATTTTACGATGATAGATTTACGGTCGACTTAATTGTCCATTTGAGCAAGTTATTCAGAACACGATAAATCGTTTTCACACCACGTACACTCTAGTGGATATACGCATCCCCAAATGCGAAAAACAGTACGAACAGAAGAAGTTATTGCCATTGTGGAGCGCAGTATTAAGGAGAATCCGAGTGAGTCGATTCGCCATCGTGCACAGCAATTAGAGCTATGCCCATCCACTTTGCGGAAGATTTTACGGAAAGATCTTATAAGATCCAGCTTGTGCAAGAGTTGAGACCGCGTGACCATTATACCCGTCGTAGGTTCAGTGATTTGGCCGAAGACATGATTCAGCTTGATCCTCATTTTCATGAGGCCCATTTTTGGTTAAATGAATATGTACACAAGCAAAATTGCCGAATTTGGAGTGAGAAAATATAGAAATCTTTGTCGAGACGCCCTTACAACCATTAAAACTTACTGTTTGGTGGAATCATCGGCCCATATTTCTTTAAGGACGATGCCGGCCAAAATGTTACCGTCAATGGAGAGCGCTATAGAAACGTGATTTCTGACTTCTTCTGGTTCCTCAGTTGAATGGCATTGGCGTGACGGAGGTTTGGTTTCCACAAGATGACGCAACATGCCAACACTGTGCGCGACACCATTAACTTATTGCCGGAAACATTTGCTGAGCGCATAATTTCACGTAATGGACCTGTGAGCTGGTCTCCACGATCCTGTGATCTCACACTTTTAGATTACTTTCTTTGGGGTATGTCAAGTCACTAGTCGCAGTTGCTCGATAAAGTTGTCGAAAACTGGACTTCACAATTATACTTCATTTGAGCTACCCGTGGCTCGTATATGCCCGTTATTATATTTAAAAGCTGATGGCATAAAATTATCTATTAAATAGAGCTAATATCACAGACATTAGCATTAGTTTCAAATATTTTATTTCATATTGAATTTGTATACCTCTAAAAAAAACCACCCTTGATAATGAAGACTTTTTTTAGTTGCCAGCGAAGGCTAGTGTAAAGGTTTAGATTAGATCAAGTTACAGAGGCAGCACGCATCCAGTGAGCTCAATTAGGCCAGAGATAGAACAGGGTCTCAAGGTCTACTCCTTTAATGTGAAGACTTCTTTGAAACATATTCATTTGTTGCTCACTTAATAAAAACTTACGTTTGGATGCAATTGGTGAATGTTTTCGACTAAAACCAAGTACAATGTCGTCTTCATGACCGAATGAAACTTTGCTCTTCAAGAAATCCAAGTAGTTTGTTGACTACAAGGTTCCGTAGAATGAATAGAAAGAAGAGCTCTCTGTGGTTTGCCTAAACTGGTAAACCTTATGTAAATAAGATATTCGAATCGGTACAACTGACCTTTGAAATATTGTGACTCTAATGTTGGACTGGGAGTCTTGCACTTCCATAAACGGAGGAGTTTATTAAAGATACCGAGATGTCCCATATATGTAATGTAAGTAGTCTATATCAATAAAATCCATCCACTTGTTTAGTACCAACTGTTATAAAATCTTTATCGCCAAATCTTTATCTTTGCACGGTTCCATTCGGGCGTTGTGTGTTCAGTATTTTCAGCAAAATCTCTAGTGGTTTCATTCTCCTGCTGCTTTGCAGTGTTGCCTTATACGTTTTCTGTGTTAAGCATGCAGGAATTTCATAGAGCTGATCAGATGAAACGCTATGCCTCTAATGGACTCTAATGGACATTGGACTTCTTGGATAAAAAAGAATTGCAGTAGTTTCTGTGGAATATACAATTTCCTCACAATACTTCTCAATGTCTTCGGGTACGGGTTATGGGTATTTGTATCTTACTAAGCTACAAGCTTTTTTTTATATAATTAACGCGCGATCAAGGGTTTGTAGTATCCTTAAAATGTTTGCTCACGGCCCGAGCGAAGGAAAGCTAGCGAAGAAAGAAATAGGGATACCGATGTTCATTGGTTTTGAATGTTTGCAGGTTTGCAGGTCTGAGTCAATATCAGCTCCGCGGAACGTATATATATCCAAAATACTGTAATTGTTATTTATGACGAGTGGAATGGCCAATCGGATGGAAAATGCGTGCTAGATAGAGAAAGTCTGAGTACATTTTTGGGGGTCATGTCGTGAAGGCTAAGTTTTTCAATTAAAAAAAGACGCAGGATAAATATTTCCAGTTCATAACACTCAACATAAGTGAAACTCAATCACTGCTCTGTGTTCCTGCTGCCTCTAGACTTGAGTTAGACTCTGTAGCAAAGGATAATGCATTGATTATTTAAAATCTTTTGAAGAGCCGGGCTCGTGCACGGTCTGATAAGACAGTCTCATCAGCAGGAGATAATAAGGAGTATGTATGTATAATTTTACAAGTAACATACCAAAGAAAATGAAACACTTTATGCACCTGCAATGTCACAATTATCAAGCTTACATTATTTAATTTATTAAAAAAAACACAACAAACTAAACACTAATTTATTTCACAAAATCCTTAAAGAAATATACAATCCACAATACATTGCAAAACAGCAATGTTAAAGTTGAAATAAACAGACACTTCTGTATCTTACTTAGGTTCGATTCCCAGGCCGTACACCGATAAAAGGAAAAAACAATTTCTGACATAACCACCCATTCGGCAGGCAATGGAAAAGGACAAAATTGTTGCCTGTTTACGAGTATACTCGTATTACAAAGTTGCTGATACATAGATGCGAATTTTTTCTGCTTTAAGTAGCGGAAACACTGAGACACGTATATACGAATATCAACTTAAGAAACTGAAAGTGTATGAACAATGCAGATATTCCCAAGACTAGGATTGTCTACTTTTCCTCTTCTCCTAAGCGAAACTTTTTTATATATGGTGTACCTACCATTTAAAGGTCTGTCTTTAAAGGACTCTGAACTATGGCACCTACAGATGGACTGACCAAGTCAAGAGACACCTAAGGCCAGCCAAGACAACACAGGCGTACCGAAAGATAAAGAAACGAAACCAATGGCAAATGCTAAGCCTAAGAAAAGGCGACCGTCAATCCCCCTTGCGAGGGAGGCGGGGAAAAAAAAGGGAAACCTCGGGGCATGCGATGTCAAAATCCAGCCCACGAAAACCCAGTGGGAGCAACACACCTCAAAAAGTAGAACGCAACGCACATGCAACACACTCAACACAGCAGGGAAGACCAGATGCGAAAAAGACTGTGGTGGTGATGGCCAGGATCGACCTGGCGAAACAAACCTTGCCTATGAAGAAGACCGAGACACCGAAACGGGCAGAGGCCAAGAAAGAGGAAAAAGAAGGAGGGGCAGCCCAAGTCCAGTCCTCCTATCATAACTCAAAGTCGATCTGAATGCGAACGTAGTAGTCATAAGTGAGCAGTATAAAAACAATAACATTCCTGGCTGTTTTACATACACCCTCGGTACAGCTGCTATCTGGATCTCGGACACAAGAAGGGTCTCCATAAAAGCCCATGTCGCAGAAAGGGGCTCTGTTTGGGTGAAATGCGAAGGTGTCACGATAGTTGGTTGCTACTTCACGCCGAATGAAAGTATCAGTGAGTTCCGAGAAAAGCTAGACTGTCTCGAAAACATTGCGCAAGAGTTCGAGGGTGGTATCCTGGTTGCCTGCGATTTCAACGCCTACTACGGACTCACTTGAGATGACCGCCAGACTAGGTCGTAATATTATGAAAGAAAGCAATACACCAACCTTCCGGCTACCACGAGACGGCAGTGACCACCACTACATCGTCTGTGATATAAAATGGGACAGACGTGCAACAAATTATAATCAGAGGCTAAGGCCAAGGTACATGATCAACAGACTAAATCAAGAACTTCTTATAGCCACAATGGAGGGAGCGAAAGACAGCATCCTAGAAATGAGCGGAACTGCTGAATCCAAAGCGATAGCAACGATGTGATACATCGATGACTTGGGCGAACAACTTAAACGGACCCAAAAAGCCAGTGTATGGGTGGACAGAAGAGAATGCTACTCTCAGGAGAAAATGCCTACACCATAGACGCAAGGTTACCAGGGGAAGAAGGGGACACGCCGAAACCTCGGAAGGTGCACTGGCAGACTGCAAAACTGCATAGATCCAAGTCCGAGAGGGCCATAAAATCTAGCAAAAGGTAAAAATCGGAGGATCTCCGACGGGACGTGAACAACGACCACTGGGGTCTAGTCTACAAAGTTGTTATGAAAAAAACTGGGAGCATAGGGAGCATGGGGTTCCAACTGGAAAAGAAAGTCATTTTAGTAGCCAACAGAAGATGGACATCCATCAGGTTAGTCCCCAGAAGTTGACTTTTAATACCCCAAAGCAAGGTTCACCACTACCAGTCGACTCTAAAATATTATTCGTCAGTGATGCAGCCCTTTTCTAATAGGAAGTTCCTTCCCATAGTTCCCTCTATCTATGGACACTTCAGAAAATATTACCTCTGTCAGACATCTGCTCAGCATAATTTATTTTCCAATTTAACTGAGCACTGAGCACTGAGCACTGAGCACTTTGTGTATTTTTCTGTCCCTCTGCAGTCACCATATGTTCTGACATTCTCAACCCACTTTACTTTTGCGGCACAACCCTTTCGTGTATCCTTCAATCTTTAATTATCCACATCATGGTCCTGTTTTGTTTTTTTTTTTTCTTCGTTTTAGTTCCCCTTTAACCACAAACTACAGCTTTAAATGCATCCTCCCGCCACGGAATTTGGTTCGTTTTAGTGGGGAAAAAAAAGTGCACACCACAATCCTGGTCATGGCTAAATGAGAGAAATATTATCTCTATATCTGTACGTTGTATCTTTGTCTATTACGAGTTATGTGGGAGCAAAACATAGCAAAAAAAAATCCTAGACAAAGCAAACAAAGATGGGGAAAAAAATTACTCTAAAAGGCTCCATGGATTCTGGGATTGTAGTATACATAGAAACGAATCCATTCAAACTGTGCCATTCATTAGGCGTACACTTATTCATTTGCCTCACGCGATGGTATGAAGGCCTTCCTCTTGTGTCTACCATACTCCCGGTGGGTTGTGAACGGGCATTCTATTCCATTATTTCCTTCTTTTTTTTTTGTGCTGAAATTTATTTCACTTAAATCTGTAGAAGGACATCTAACAACAAATTGCTTCATGATGCTATTGGGATTCGGATTTGGATTTGGATCCCAGATCAAGGACCAGATCCACTGCGTGTGTACTGTATTACAACACCCCCATGGTGTTTGATTGCGTATGATGTTCAATGCGTGGATTGGAGGCAGACATCCTTTTAAAAAAATAAACAAAAAAAAACACAACGCAAAACAAATCGTTTCTCTTCATGGGGTAGATTTAGAAAGAAACATTTTTCTTTGATTTGACGCGCGACATAAAGCAACAATGTGCCAACATTCAGCATCAATTTTAAGAAATAAATTATGTGAAATTCCTTTGAGTCCTTTTGCCCAGGATGTTTCTTTGTTCATGTATGGAATGGTATTATTACCGGGAATTCCTCAAAGCGAATAATTGTTATTTTCTTCTATAAAACACTGCGTGAAGTGTTTTTACCGCTGTGTTCTTCCGTTCCAAATTCGAGGAAAACTTTTCAATTAGATGAACCGAGGACGAAAGTTAGTTGCATAATGCTTCTCTTTCTAAGTGGGAAGTTGCAAACTACTTGTACATAGTCCTTCTTTTGCTTTCAGCCATCCATTTCGAGGTGCAAGTTTTACAAGGATGTTCCCACGCAATTGTGTAAAGCTAAAGACGAAGTCTAAGATATTGAAGTGGTAATTTGCGAGCACTCTTCTAATTACGAGAAAATTGCAATAGTACATTAACAATGTACAAGTATCTATGCTTAGTCGCCCGGAAACTATTAGCATAATACGTTCTTCCGGGTTTCCTTACATAACTTCGACGAAAGCCCTATACGAGTTCGAAGATGATTCCGGAGTGGGACCAGTATAACATAAATATGGCATATGTATATAAAACTTACTTTCTTACTTACTGAGATGCGCTACTTGTACCTCAATCGATTTGCCTCTATAGTTAGCTGGATCCTTAATTAACTGCCTTGAGTTACGCACCCCAAGTTGCTTGAAATCTATTTACTAATCCACTTGTCAACTGATAGCTTCCTCTAATGAGTATATTCTCTGCGCTTAAATTAAGCCGGCGGAGTGCATCCGCTTAACATGTCCTAGCCATCCCAAATGTTTGATGCTTGTTTTGGACGATATTGCTGTAGAACCTCATTAACACAAACGGGGCCAAATATTTTCTAAAGTTCATGTCTTAGAAAGCCTGTCACCTTAATTTTTAAGGATGGCACTTTATTCGCATTAACACGAAGTAACAGCTGCTAACAAGTGCAGCTGCAAAGCATTGTTAACAAGATAGACGAAGTGTGCTCTTTGTTTGAGAGTGGATCTATGGACATTATTTGTATCACAGAAACTTGCTTAAATCCGGATATGTGGACATACCTTTTTAAAGTATAAAATGTACCGCGCTGATCGACTCAATCGGCCTTGTGGGGGTGTCGCAGTGTATGTGAAACATAACTTACAGCCTAAAGTTGTGAAGCAATCCACAATTTTGGACGACATAGAATATATTTTCATTGAAATAGCTGTTGATCATACTAAATGTCTTATTGGAGCCCTATATTTGGCACCTAAAGTATCGTGTTATAAGAAAGTAAGGAATCATCTTGAAGACTTAGGACCCCTGTATACTAAAGTTGTAGTATGTGGAGACTTTAATCTCGATATTCTAAGAGGCAAAAATAAACAATTTGTAGATACGGTCAATTCACTGGGATTCCATTTTGCTAATGATGTCCACCCCACTCATTTCCAACCTGACAAAGTACCGTCGTTGATAGATGTCTTTCTTGTTTCTGAAACTGACTTGGTATTACATTATGATCAAATTTCTTCACCAGGATTCTCATACCATGACATGATTATTCTTTTCTTAAATATTGCTCCACCTAGTTCAAATGATGTTCTTGTACAATTTCGTCAGTATTCGTCCATTGATGTTCGTACTTTGTTCAATGACTGTGACAACCTGAATTGGTCGCCTATATACTGCACATCTGACGTAAATTTGCAATTTTCTGGACTCAAAAACAACCTTGACTATCTTTTTGACAAACATGTACCTCTTGTAAAAAAGAGAATACAAAAACCTAGTATTCCTTGGTTCACTCAACAAGTTGAATACCTTATTAAAAAAAGAAATTTGTTATACTTTCGATGGCGCAGATACCAAGGTCCATATATACATAATGAAGTCCGACAAGTGCGAAACGCTATTACCTGCTTAATTCGTAAAAACAAAAGCAAGTACTACCAAGCTAAGTTTAACTCCAATAAGTCAAGTTCTGAGTTTTCGAAATCCATTCGACAGATTGACATTAAGAAAAGTAAATCAGGATGTAGCAATATTGACTTAAATAAACTCAATAGAAAGTTTACCAACAGTGCACCTCCAACCAATAGTCAAATTGATTTTACCTTTTTTGATGGGCTCCAACCAGAGCAAGGAGTACCACTATCTTGTGTTGATGAGACGACTGTAGGTATTGCTATTCTTTCTGTCAAATCAAATGCCGTAGGCTTGGATGATATTCACCCGAAATTTATTAAAATCTTGTTGCCAGTTCTCTCCAAACACATTAAAAATTTGTTTAATACAATTATAATGACAGGAATTATTCCTGATGAATGGAAGCAAGCAAAAATCATACCTGTTCCAAAGTGACGATTGCAAAATAATTCGGAGTATAGGCAAATAGCTATCCTACCTTTCCTTTGTAAGGTGTTTGAGAAAATTGTAAGCAAACAAATAAAGACCTTCCTTGAACGAAATAACCTACTAACCCAACATCAATCTGGTTTTAGAGCGAAGCATAACTGCACAACTGCGTTATTAAAAGTAACTGACGACATCCGTTCTACCATTGACAGAGACATGATGTCACTTCTAGTTTTCCTGGACTTCTCAAAAGCATTTGATTCTGTAAACCATGATATTCTCTTATACAAATTAAAGAATCAATTTGCTTTTGATAATAAAGCTTGTCAACTTGTAGCATCATACCTCATAAATCGCAACCAAGCTGTGGGGTGCCTCAAGGATCTGTCCTTGGCCCTCTTTTGTTCACAATGTTTATAAATGATATATATAAAAGGATAACCCACTGCGATTATCATATCTATGCGGATGATGTGCAGTTATACATAAAAATACCCCCATCTGCAGTGTCTTCTAGTGTTGAAAACCTTAACACAGACATCGATTCCATATTTGGTTGGTCACAAAAAAACTGCCTTAGCCTTAACCCGTCAAAGACCAAGTCACTGCTGATTGGTAGCAGCAATCGGGAAACATTGATTTTGCCGCTTGTTATAAATAATGATGTTATTGAGTCTGTTACTAAAATTAAAAATTTGGGAATTTATTTTAACAAACAACTTAACTGGACCGATCACATAAACATCGTTGTCTCAAAAATATATGGCGTTCTAAGGGGATTGAGCCCGACAAATCGGTACCTGCCTGTTAAAGTCAAAATGAAACTTATAAGATCTTTCGTCCTGCCCATTATTCTATACGGATGCGAAATCTTCGCATGCTTAGATTCTTCGTCCTTGGGAAAACTAAATGTCGGCTTTAACAGCTGTGCTAGATACATTTTTAATTTGAAAAGGTATGATCACATATCCGCCTTTACTACGCAAATAGCTGGATACCATTCTAAAATATCAAACTGTCTTTGCACCGCATAAAATTATTTACTCTGGAACTCCGAATTACTTGTTTACAAAAATCAAGTTTGTGCATTCTCCGTCAGTCGTCTTCATTCATGATGTGCGTCAGTGGAACAGTCTCCCTACAAACATCAAAAGAGTGAACACAGAAAATCGTTTCAAAAAAGAACTATTAAATTACTACACAAGTCGCAATTAATGATACATATGCCTATTAAAATCAGCTTTTATTACTTTATTTAAACTATATCTATTCATCTTCATCTTTCCTCTTTCCTCTTCTTTCATTTTGTATTCTTTTTTCATCTTTCCTCCTGCTTTGATATTACATTTGTTCCTTTATTTTTTCTTTTGTTATTAGGATTAAGATAATTTTTTGTAAATGAGTGTGTAACACAAATTTTAACTGCGCAATGCTATAAGTTTTTAAAATTTAAATATGCGCAGAGATGCTTAATTTAATAAATACAAATACAAATACAAATACAAAATACAAATACAAAATACAAGTATCAATTTGTATAGAAATTACTCCCTCAACACGATCTTTTGAAACTCTTGAATAGCACTACAAATGTCTTTTATCTCCTCCTTCTTCTACTTCCCCTTCTTTCAGATAGTCCTTTTTCTAGCTTTTGGATCTTATTATTTCTTCAGCAGTTAGTCCACAGGAAGAATAACTTTTACATTCTTTTACTATGGGTTTGACTCCCCGAAGGTAAGATTTAACTTTTGCAGATCTTGTCTGTATTTCTGCTGCTTACATATGTATAGATCTCGCAACTCCAGCAAGAAGTCTTCTATTCTGTGTTGATGCGCCGATATTCCTCACCAGCATTGTAAGTGTCCTCACAATTTTCGATGATTTCTCGCACATCTGCTCCAGTCGGTAGTTGGTTGAGGAACAATTTCGTGCCCTCCAACTCGAACGCTTATCGTTTTGCGGATTTCCGTACTTGTAATAAGCTCAGCTTCACTTTTATGATCGGCGAGTGTCAAGCCGGTGCTAGTTAACCAGCGAAGTACAATACAATTACAATACAATTGTCTCATTGCTGGAGAGTTGAACTTTTTCTAGCGTTTTTGCTACAACCAACTCGGTAATGCCATTAGCAATTCCGATAATTGACGCTTAGCATGGATTCTGTAGGCGTAAAATGTCATCGAACATAATGTTCCACAATAGGGGGCCTAAGGCTGAACCTTGTGGCACTCCGCCAGTAACTTCGTACGCTTTAACTCCATCATCAGCCTCATCAACATGGATTCTATTCAAGAAATAGCTTCTTATCATTTTACGGATATAACCCGGTATTTTGATCCGATAAAGGAGGTTAAAATAGCGACTGCCCCGTCTTAAGATTGAGTTATTACCGCGTTAATTGCGTTCACCGTCCATCGTGAGTTATTGGTGTTCCCATTGACCTCGCGCTGTTTTAATTGCATTCAACCGTCTATTTTAAATGATCCGCTCAAAGAATTTTCCGTGAGTTCGGGAACGCTAATGAGTTCTTCTGGTGGCATACTGATTCGAAGTCCACCAGTATATAGGAGGCCGGCGTTTTCCCTTTTCCAACCTAGATATTGACTTGGATATTAACGCAATACATACCCACAGAGGTGTGAAAAGTTGGGAGGTGATTGTCTGTCTACGGACACTCTAATGAAATATCGGCAACATATGTCCTTACTACTTGGAAGGCAATGCCTATGTCTTGCAAAATTTACAGAGACGTAAGTATTTCTCCAATATTTCGCATTTTAAATTCTATGTGGACGGCTCGGCTAAGCTTCGCGTCGATTATACACATGCCAATTTTTTACTGACAGAATTCTTACAAAGAGCAATGGATTTTACATTAATGCTTGATCCTCTGGAATTCTACAAGACGACGATTGGATTCATGGTCTAGGAAGAGGCTGATGCCGGATAACTTTGAAGAAAAGTCAGAGTGCTGCGCTTTGCAACTTTATCCTCGGAATAATTACAGATATGCACCGAATCTCAGCAGGAAGATACGGGAGATCGTGACATTTTTTAGAAAGATATGCACCTTCTTGGATTCGGTTAGGTTGCCTTCAAAGCTGTCATCTTTATCTTATGTTGCCAGATTTTGAACGATATTAAGAAAGACCAACTGATATTTGGATCATTCAGAAGAAAATCCGAACCAGGTCCTCTGTAAGTAAAGCGATCCAGCTGATGCCAAAATAAACCGCAAATGTTAAAAAACTAAGTGTTCGAAAAGCTTGAGCGCCCACTATGTCTAGGCAGATACTATCGACGGATCGGAAACTCATTTAGTTAGTATTAAGCTCCAGCACTGCGTAAAAATAATAAAAAAAATCCTACCTTGACAGGACAAGTTTCAAAACAGCAGCAGGACCGTCTATTTACGACACCATGGAGCTGCTGGGTTGTCGATTTCTTAAACATTAAGTTGAATTTGTTCGGTTTATTATTTCGGAAACCGATCAGCTTACGAGATAAATAGAAAGCATTTCAAATTGATTTTACACTTCTTAAATGATAACAGAATGCGCACGGGTTCTCATAAGTCTTCTGAAGCAACAACTTGATAGACATATACCGAAACTCCATACGTGTTAGTGCAGACATTCCCACAGCGATCAGAGCCTTAAAGTTATATTTAAGAACGCACGCGAGAATCGAAGGAAATTCTCTATGAGTTAATACTTGAGAAAATTAATGTGACCCTTTTCACATTATACAGTGGTTAGTGCTTATAAGTCTGACGAAAACGGAGGCTAAATTTCTAGAGCAATTTACTATATCTAAGCTGTATCTCTTCCGGGCCTCCGCCCAATTACCAAGGCTTCGCCCATCAATGACGTTGTCTAATAAAAAGCGGGGGCAAAGCATATTACTGGTTTTATTGTAAACATCTTCAGATGACGCCTCTGAAGGTTGCTGCGATTTGACCAGTTACAAGTTGCCAGTCATAGTTCTTGTTGGCGGCAAGACCACAGGTAGTCCCTACCAGGACTTAAATCACGGTACCATGGGAGTCAGGAGCTGTGGTTTAAACCCAAATCGCGGGAAGGGTCTTCCTTGGTTTGACCCATTGTAGAACAGCAAATAAGTACTGGGTGCAGTGACCCTAATAGCGGTAAGAGGTTTTAGATCGGCCTCGACTCATACCGAGGGTGGGACTTGTGCCTCCAACACAGTTCCGAATTGGTATCAAAGTAATGGCGGAGAGCGATGGCAAGGCGTATCGTTGCTCCAGTAGATGTATGGGCATCCCGTAAACATAAGTCTACATGACAGGTGGTTTACGTTAAAAAACCAGAGACTAATTAATCTCTTCCTCATAGGCATTAACTTCTTTAAAGCCACTTTGCCACATGTCGCGGTACATCAATCGGCGTTTTACGAAATGCTGCAGTCCTCTCCCACTCAGTTGGACTCCAACATCCAAGGTAGCGCCCTTAACCCATTCGACATTGGCGTAGTTTCTCAAGTTAGTCAGTGAAAATTTCGAGGCTTGAGAATTTTTCTCAAAGATCTGAACACATCGTAGCAAAACTATAACATCTGCTGGGGATCAAGAAAGCAATCGAGCATTTTCATGGCTTTTGTAACCCACCATCGGCATCGGAAACATCACGGCAGCTGTGGCATAATCATTTACAATTCTCCACGGATATCAGCCATATCTCGAGATCTTACAAGCTCAAGCAGATGGGCTTCTTGTATCGCGAGTCCAGCAGGCTAACCATGGACTATGACGCCTTTGCAAAGGCGCAAAGCGTGAACATAAAGCTAAAGAGCATGGAGTCAGTATGTTAGAAACTCAATTTGGCTAATCTTCCTCTTGATGGGACAGTCACGTGTGGGAAATTTTCCGAGTGAATTTCAACTTACACACCCAAAGCGTTCAAATGCATTGCATTCGAAACTGTGCACAATCTCGGATACCCGGGAATAAAAACATCTCTCTAATCCACTGCTCCACTGTTCTTCTTGCCGTCAATGAGCCTAGACATTCACAAGTTCACATGCGGCTGTTTACGACCACTAGATAACAGTCACATGCAGCTTGCATTAGGAACATTTGTAACAGTCAGGATGTTTGAACACATTCAAATTGATATCGTCGTCCATGGACTGACCGACTTGCACTGTAACCAACCATCTCGATCCCGCTACAACCATTACTAAGGCTTTCGTCTTCAAATAGGGTCCACGTTTCAGTTTTCCCTTGCCCCGTACCACAGATCAATGCCGTAAATTAAAGGCAGCCTTTTTATAAATCCAAATCTCCCCATCTGTAGCCAAATAAGGTTGTAGAAGCATAGCATCGGTCACTAGTAATAGCCCTAAACACACCCCTTCCTAAAAGTTAACTCATCTCACTTGTTGCCAAGTGACAGTTGTTAAAGACTTAGGCACCACTCTCGAACAGTTGGCTTACGACGCCGAGATAAGCCATCTGACACAAGTAAACACAAGCTCGTAACAGAGGGAGGCATGTTTGAATAAATGTCGCGAACACTCGCCAACCACAATTCAAGGCTTGTATTTATCCCCATTAAACTTGCCATGCCGATCAAGGGGGTTACAACAGACAATGAAAGCAAGGCAGGATAATCAAGCCGGTATCACGCTTTGTATCGGATACAAAGCCTTGTATTTAGCAAAAGCGATCCGCTTGGCAAACGCCCTCATACAAAACCCCCCTGAAATCCGGACACCTATCGTCCTTCCGACCAAATGTCAGCTGTCAGCCATTCTTTCTCTCTTCTTAACTGACGTCAGTAACAGCGGGTTAAACTAAGTTTCCAACTTTCCATTGCTCTCCTCATCTCATTGTTGCAAACAATTTAGGTATGCAAACTCATTGCTTATGACACGAAACTTTCTAACAAGCTCCTCCTTACCTCTTCGTCCTAGTAACCCAATGTATTTCTTTGGTATCCTTCATTAACTTATTTCACATTCAATTACAGAGTAAATATTTGTGGATGAGCCATAGCCAACAATAGACTCAAAATGTTGACTCACAGATAAAATAACAATCTGTCGTTTGGATAAGTTTTGAGACAAAACAGTATCAGAAGACATGACAGCTGTCCATGGGGCAGGGGCCGACAACAATATGCTTTTATTGACTTGTCTTCCAATTTATTGGATTCGAACCTACTACGTGTTATGCTACAGATTGCCATAATTTGCTACAACTTGCTACAGTTGTTACGATCCGATACATTGGTACATCTCTAGTCAAAGTTTTGTAAATAACTGTAGGTTGTCTACGAGGGGGTGAAGTAGCTTCCACACTGGATAATTGGAAGCTTCTACAGTAAATCTGTCGATTACGGTGGAGATAAGATACATGTGTACAATAAGTGTCCCTTAAATTGGTTGCAAGACAATAAATCAAGAGAAAACAAAAAGGAAGCAAAGCATCTCTAGACCAAGGACTTATGAAGAATACAAGGCGAATAAGCCTTCCTCCAATTAAAATTCTAAGGCTAGTTGGGTAAAATGCCAAAAAAGTCGCAAATGTCATAGAACCAAACAACTGTGTCCGATGATTATTTATAGCATATGTAACTTGTTTCTTTTGTCGCCAAAAAAAAATAACTCGAATTTTGAATTTCAAATCACGCAAAACTTTTTTGTTTTAAGCGAAACGACATTGACCTAGAAAATATGTATGGGAGAATAAATTACGTCGACTTGCTGTAGATTTTATGGTCTGCATGGAAAGATTTTGGAAAAGGTGACGACACGAGGAAACAGTCACTTAACTAGAAAAATTGACACTACCTCCTGTCAATTCAAAAGAGAAATTGGAAAGATATACTCGTATTTCATTGCATTCCTTTCTATGAGAAAGTTATTCACTTGATTATATTCAAACTTGACAAATGTGTGACCCACTTGTCAAGGAAAAAAGACGAAGTAGGACTCTCTATAATAACCGGCTGACACAATATATCTAAGGAACTGGTGATTTCGTTCTGGAAAGCAATGGATCAAATACTAGGTTGACTTTTTTGCTCCACGGAACTCGTGCATGATACCCCTGGTGTCATATGTTCCTCTTTCTGAAATCTTTCAGCCTTTTATAGAAAGACGAGTAAACGCTTTAGTGATAAGGGATCTACAATACTGGTACCCACAACACCAGCACCCGGACAAAGACACCCAAAGCGGAAGTGAACCACGGTTTCATCATTACTCTCACAGCAAGCGTCGCAGGTTATTTTGCTATTTACACCTAGCGCACTTACTTAAGCGAAAGTGTAGTGCCCCCGTAAGACGCCAATAGTCAGTCTGTTACTCAATGATATAAGCCTGGCCTTTTAGAGACTGGATGTGTCTCTGCACTTAGAAATTCTACTGTCAATGAAAGGCAACCCTAACGTGGGTTTGATTACTGAGAAGCTCTATTCTAATCTTTGTCCTGCAAGTTTATTGGCGATTTCATTTCCTGCCATCCCATTGTGACCTTAGAGAGGGTTACAAGGGGCGAAATTTCCACCGATACTTCACAATATATGTTAGTTCATTACCATCGGCTTAGAAGACAGACTCAAGTTTCCCTATCGAGGAGTGATCTCTAATGTTATCGTCCTCCAAAATAACATCAGCGTCGCATACTATGCAGATCGGTTTTGAAGCCATCCGTGAACACCCGACTTCTTCCTTTTCTGCATCAGATTACAGCTGAAACCATTCCTGAGCGCAAAAACAAGTCATCATGGGTTATGGAATCAGATGGCATGTCCAAAGTCGAAGCTTAAGGTCATCATATCTCATGGGTTCCAAAGTGCCAAAGACCACTTCCATTTAAAGGGAAGATTGTTTTGAGAGTGTAGCTCATGATATGAATATCAAGCGGAGTAAGACTCATCAGTGCGTCTAAAGCAAAACCAGGCCTGTTCCACCAGACAGATGACGAACAAGATATTGCTCTTTTTATAGCTGTGTAGATCCAAATGACCCTTCACAGTGTCATACCGCATGCCTTGCCGAAAGCTTCTTTACAAGCAAACTGACAATCCTTTAGGGGTTTTTGACGTGACAGACTTAACTTCGTTGGAGAAACGGTTGAAGATGTCTTTAAGCACTACAATGGTCAGAGCAGTCAGCTTCCTTCTGGTAAAGAGAACAACTTCAGGAAGTATTGACTGAAAGCCATATCCAGTGCATCGATCACGTTTAGGTCTACCTGCGCGTTAGGGTAAACTTTCGCAAGACATGATATGAATGTAGACGTTAGAGCTCTTGAGAGCACTAAGCAGAAAGTCGATTAGCATGCCCCATAGTACTCGTAGTGGACACAAGATTTTGCCATGCAGACAACTTCTGTTTGAGTCCGTCGTCACATTTTGGTCGCAATCAAGTTACTGCTCTCTAGCAATCCTTTAGTCCACAAATACTTTGCCTACGCCGTTTTTTCTGACTGAGTTACACAAAACTTTCGTCGGGACGTTGTCGTACATATCGCGCATCGGTTTTTTATACGTCTCTGGTACATTCTGACATCTTAGCACCGTCGAAATAAGACCTCTGCGAGCTCTGTCGAATGTTTTTTTCCAAGTCGTTGAAGTGATACTCAGATCTCTTGAAACGTTGAGATGTTTCTACCTGATTATACGAAAACTTTGAATCCCATCGTACGTCGACCCGCCTATCACAAAGACGCATGGACTGGCATGGAGTTAAATGGTTGAGTTGTCTCAATATTTCACCTATCAGTAGTTGTTGCACTTTCTCGTGTCGCCTTTGCCTTTATACGGTGGAAGAAGAAAGGCCTCCGATTGCCTCTCATAATTTTATTGAACAAAATTGCGAGTCACTTAAATCCAAGATTTCTAATTATCGTCCATAGTTTGGAAAGTACAATATGTCACTCGGCCCGACTGTGCACCCCCGGTTCATTCAGTTTACTGCTTCGCTAACTTCGTCTTCTGAAAGGTCTTCCGCTTCCTCTTTGTGTGCGACAACCGGTGGAATGTTACTTCGCGTATATTCTTCATTAAATAACTCGTCTTTCCATCTATTGCAAATTTCGATAGTTTCCGTAGGCAGATGTCCTTGCTCGTTTGCCCGTGTTTCGACGTGGCACTTCTTCCATTCCTTCTCGATTTCTTATAGCTTATGATGGTATGTTCTCTAATTTCAGATACAATGCATCTATTGCATTCGAAGTATGCTTTTATATGTTTTCTAATGATATAGTGTCCTGTTATTATATGTATGAGCTTGGTGATCAGCTACAGTAATCCCGACTAGTCTATCTATTCATGGATAGGTATCGAGATCGCTTGAGGGTGTGTCATCCATTTGGGGTGGAAGATTGGTCTTGATGTTGATAAGCTGCTTACTATTACAATTATTCCTAGGGATCTCCATATCTCACCCTTTTATTAGTAGCGTAGGTTACTGGGACTTTGTTCAAGATTTTTGCCTGGCTGGCAATGGCCTTTGGACATCAAAGTCGGTAGCTGGTTTTACCAAGATAGGACAACGTTTAATAAACTCATCACATCTTCTGCTCAGCATAAGAGTGATGTTCGAGTATGATTAAAAATTTAGCCAAAAGCCACAACAGTTTTCCACTATAAATTGTTGGACGTTCCCTAAAAGAATAAAACAATCTCTCTCATAATCATTTACAATGAGCCCTCAGCTGTTTTAACAAGGCAAACTACGTGCTAAGCGTTCCGCAGAGAGCTCATCGGTCTCCGCTTGACGGCTGCGAACTTTTATTGAAGTCAATCCATTATTAACAAACACGAATGAGAAGGCATCCTTTGCACTGGCGAAACCACTGGTTAAGCTTCCGTATCAATTCTACTGTGTGGAACACTTTCCCACCTCTTACAGACCCAATTCGTTGGTCGAAAGGCTATTAAATCGTAAACTCATGAGGTTTCTTGGGGCATGAAAACGTCCATGTGATCGTCAGTATGGTCTTCATATCAACAGGTAAACTGGTGACTTGATGCCATGTTTCATCGAAGAGTAAAGCCAAAATCTATACCAACCTGGCGACAAGCCATTCGACAGGCTCTGTTGTCAAAAATGAGTAAATTTGGCGATTGATGAATCTTTTTTTCAATATAGTAGAAATCACACTTCAGATCGGACGGTTTTAAGTATGATTTCCACGAAGTAAAAGCTTGTATTCCCCAGGGTTCTGTTCTATCTCTGCTACTTCTTGTTCAATATACCCGTTTACTGAAGACAGTACTCCCTGCTTTCGAACTCATGAACCTGCTCTTCGGCTGTAGAAGCGGAATGGTAGGGTAGGCTAAGTTTATTAAATTCCTATATTAAAGGCATATTTAATGGAAACCATCTGAAGAGTGAAGTTTAATGCTTCCAAAACGCAATGAGGTTTTCTGTTGTTCAGGCTTAGCTAAAGCTAAACATCCAACTATAGCCATGAATTGCAAATGCGTTGCTGATTCAAAAATAAAGAACAAGACCGAGTTAATGTATCTTACCACTATCCGTTCGCCAAAGAAATTGGCAAGGGCTCTCCAGTCGTTTATACCTTCAACAGTTATACATGTATCGCTATAAGACCGCTCATCAATTTACCCTTAAGTCCGTCTTCGAACATACTCCGAAAGACCGTGGTTACTTATATACGTGGCTTATTGAATTCTCGTCCGAGCTCTATCTTTCCTACTCATTATAACCTGCGAACATTCAAAACCAACGTAGTTCGGTATCTCCCTTTTCTTCCCCACTTTTTCCATTTTTCCCGAAAAAAATTTACTTGACATTATTACAACTAAATTTAGCAAGTTACGATGATTGAATCAAAGCAAAACTAATTCAGTGAAGACAATTGGATATATTGTTTCGGCGGTGGATCTGTGGCTTGAGTGCATATACGATCTTTAGCAACTCAATCCAGTTCTGCGAAAAAAGTGGTGGTAACCTACGAGTAAGTAAACATTCTAAATAAAGCTGAATCGATATAAGTTCAATACTTGCCATTTGCCGTTACCGTTATGTATTCTGTTATGATGATATCTACTTGAAGGATGCCTCAAAGAGTTCTCTCATTTGAAATCCACACCTTTGGACGGTAATTTCAAAGTTCCGCAGTTGTAATTTTTCAATGCAGTAACAGACCATTTTATTGACAGATTAATTTGAACCACATCCACTTGGATGAGGAGAAATATAATCAATGAGCACCTTGTACGATTCTACACTCTAGCCCCTGCCAATCATTGTTTGCAGTTACCAAGTGATGTGCAGATACAAAAGTACTGTATTTTCCATGTACAAGCGCAATGTTATCTATGCACTCTGCATCTGGATAAATTCTATTAACTGATTCTATTTTGAAATAACACGAAGCAAATATTTGCCATCATGATGGTACTGACAACCCGGACAAGAATCACAGAAAAGAACATCGAACGGGTTGAAATCATCAAGTCCCCTGTATGGTACTTGTAAATTGTATCCATACTCCATAGATACAAAGATACATACTCCATGCACACCTAGGTGTAGACAGAAGCCGGCACATGTATGACCACGATAGGTACCGTCACATATGTATGTATGTACAAACTGTTAAATGTACGTATAGAGATGATACAGTTAGATAATTAGCCAAGCAGTCGCACCTAAAAGCCGTCCAACAACTAAATTAAATTAATGGATGCATGCGAAATGCGAATACAACTCTAGATATGGAGTCTGTACTACAGGCAACACGGTTGCCTTTAGTGGCAAGCTTTCAACATGGCTTCGGATGAGGGAACTCAAACTAGTGAGACAATCTTTACACCCAGAAGTCGTCCGCATTAAACAGATAACCAAGGTCACGAAATGTGCAAATGGAATTTCATGTAGACGTAGCGTATCTATGGAAATGAGAAACCACAGAAATGTCAGAAATAGTTTTATATAGATACGAATACGAATACGAATACGAAGCCCATACAGAGTACAGAGAACGGAGAACGGAGTATGGAGTACGTGTGTGAATTCGGATAGGGCCCCCCCTTTGCATGGAATGGAATTTCGCGTGCAGAATGGAATTTTCTGTGGTAGGTGAAAATGAACGAAGAATGATTAAATTTCAGGAATCTGTTAGTCTGCTAATTTTTTTTAATTTTTTTTTTATCTAAAACAACTTTCTGCGAAAATCTCCTTGTGGTGAACGATGCTGGATTAGTAATCGAAGTAGCGACACGTTTACCTTCCAGGGTAAGGGCACAGGTGACTCGTTTATTTTAGTACAGATGCCATACTCACTGCATTTTAATGTATCATAAGTATCGGCGTTCACATCCACCAAAATTCTGCTGTAAACCACTCTCCGAAGACAAGTTAGCCAATTGACGACACTTCATGAGGAAATACGAGTTATACAGAGTTGAATGTCAAATACGAATGCATTGCGGGGATTGCACACGGCTTTCCTTATTGTAAGCCACGACGATAAAGGGCAATCGATCCTAACGCCAGAATCCTCGATCGGTCTTACACCTACAAACGGACCTAGAAATTCCCTGTCAGCTGAAAATCTATTGCAGTTAATTAGAGTCCAGTTCCAAAGGGCCAACATCAACTAGGACTACTGCCTATTTCTATAGCTTTGACAAATACGTATATCGCAAGTAGTACTGAAAGAAAATTTGACTTCGTTTGGTTATAATCGCAGAAGATTGCTGGAGTCTTATGAACGAGTCTCTCAAAATGGCTTCAAGGAATTTCTTTGATAAAAACAAACGCAGAAGACCGACCGATTATTAGCAAGCCATTAGATGAAGCGAATCTAATGTGCTGGGATTTATATGAATCCCAACGAAACCGAGGTTTAATGGAAAGAACAGAAGACAAGTTCAAGTCGGTGCTGAAAAAATAGAAGCAAAGTCCTAGAGAATCTATGAGCAAAGGGTTCGAGAGGAACATTGGCTGCTCCAAAATAAAAAGAAAATTCAAGACTGCATGCAGAGGTGCTACTGCATAATTTATTAGGTGCGCAACAAAGTTCTCTTGTCAACAGATGGTTCCAGCAGTAAGTGCTGGTCGATTTTGACATATCCAAAACGTCATGAACCAAGCTTAGACATATGGTAAACAAACCGTTTTGACACACTTTATTGATTTTGTTTTGGCGTCATATACTTTTGGTTGTGTGAAAATGTCTGATTTTGTGCTAAATAATCGTCATTTGCGGGAAGCATTGACTTTCTTCTTTCATTCGAAGAAAACGACGGCTGAACGGCATCGAGAGCTTCAAAAAATTAACGGAGATGCTGCTCTAAGTGAAACAACGCGCCGTGATTGGTTCCGTCGCTTCAAAGACGCTGATTTCTATGTTGATGACCATCCGCGTGAAGGAAGGCCAAAATTCTTCGAAGACGCTGAATTGGAGGCATAGCTCGATGAGGATCCGTGCCAAACGCAAGAAGAGCTTGCTTTGGCATTAGGAGTTATCCGCCAAGCCATTTCCAATGCATGCCTTGGGAATAATTCAAAACAAGGAACGTGGGTTCCTTATTATTTGAAGCCAAGGGACGTTGAGCGTCGTTTTTTCGTCTGTGAACAACTGCTCCAGCGGCAGATTTCTCTTCATCGCATCGTGACGGGTGATGAAAAATGGATTCATTACAGCAACTTCAAGAGAAGAAAGTCATGGGGACTGACTGGTCATGCTGCTACGTCGTCGGCTCGGCCGTATATTCACGCTGCGAAGGTTATGCTGTGTATTTGGTGGGATCAGGTCGGTGTTATTTATTATGAACTATTGTAACCCAACTGTTGACACCTTCACTGGGGAACGGTATCGACTTCAATTGATGCGATTGAGGCGAGTACTGCGCGGAAAACGACCACAATACGAGCCGAGGCACGAAAAAGTGATTCTACAGCATGCCAAACCCCCTAAAACCCACCTGGAAACGCTCAAATGGGAAGTCCTACCCCACCCGCCTTATTCCCTAGATATTGCGCCGTCCGACTATTACTTGTTCTGTTCGATGACACATGGTCTGGCTGATCAGCAGTTCTGCTCATATGAACGCTTTTAGCATAACGGTATTCGAGCTCTGCCAAAAAGATGGGAAAAATGTTCATCAAAAAAGACAAAAAGAAACATGCGAGCAGAAACATAGCAAAGACCAGATATCCATTTGAACAGAATCGCCACAGATTGTTTAAACTAAAAGACATGATCTACTTGAACTGTGCTGTAGAAAAAGTGATGGCCACAGAATCCTTTTTAGACTTTTTTAAATATTTGCTGCGAGTTAAACCCGGACCTCTGGTTAAGCAGTCGACAAACTTAACCAGTAGAACACTAGAGCAGTCATAAAATATTTCTTTGCCGTAACATGATGTTTGTTAAGATTGTCAGTCGACTTATGATCCAACAAGTTTCAATGGTAGCGGAGTGCTTTTCTTAGAGGAAAGGACTGTCTTTAATTTCGCTGATGGCATCGACTTTCGTGAAGGAGTCATACATGTTATTACATGGGACTTACCATGGAACTTACCATCGACATTTGTCCTAGATAACAATCGCATTAGACCTTTGTCAAGCTTCTTTTCTTCTAGCTCCTCTGCCCCGAAATTCCTTGCATTTGCGAACGCTATATTTCTCTTCTAGGGTAGGGGGATTACCTCCCTCTTTTCTTCTTTTAGAAACGACGATAAGTCATCTTTATTTGTTTAAAGAGAAAATTATTTACACTCTATTACTAAGCACACAGAAGTATTGTTCTTAATACTAAGCGTTTATCTTAACGTTAAAGCCAAACCTAAAAAAGTCAAAATGAACAAGGAATAACTACAACGCCTTTTTTAACCATGTGAAATTTTAACATGACCAAAAACTGAGGCAACAAGTACTTCATTGTCTCAAGGATAGTAAAACTTATCTTATCCTCCATCCTTTGGACAAGCCAACTCTGCTTGCTGGCTACTTCTCAGCCAGTTTAACGCCACCTAGTTGTGTTATGTATCCACCTATATCAAAGCGCATCGAACATTCTATGCGGCTTTCTCTCCAATGTCTCCGAATCGTAGAACCAATATCTGTACCAATCTAGCGAAAGCAAGGTAGTTGAATTTGATATTTCAAAGTTTTTATATATAATGGTGTGCCGCAGGGTTCCATTCTTGCACCGATACTCTTTTTATTTTTTTTAATGATCTCTTGTTGGCTACTTTGAAACTATACTTATGCCCAAAATTGGAGTACAATGCCCATGTCTTGCCAGCTGTTCCTAAGGCCACACCGCACTTGCTTAATAATATTTAACTAGGTGCGATAATACTCATAGGTGACATATTACCCAGTCAAACGGGGAGTATCGTATCGTATCGAATACCGATGTAATTTATCTTGTTTTACCGTGTTCTATAAACAAAATTATAAATATCGTTCTCCCCCCTTTAAACAGCAAAACCCGTCTCGCTTTAAATGCTCAACAGTTTACCCTGATGCTCTAAAACATGATGATACTTTCGTAAGCCACATAACTAGCTTGTGGAAGATACACCGAACCCTGTATTTCTTAGTCATTATAAACTGCAAACATTCAAAACCAACGTAGATTCGCTTTCTCTTACTTTCACCCTTATTTGATTTTGCCCGCCTAAAACCACATGATAAAAAATTTGTTGGTTCTGAATATCCAGTGCTTCGGCAAGAATCTACCACAACAAACTTCAACTTGTATTTTCGTCTCTCTATTCCAACTGGTAATAACCCCGTTTTTCTTTCTGTCTTTCCAGGAAACAACAAAACTTCTATTAGCCGAAGTCAACCCACTTATCAAACCAATCGCTGAGGTATAGTTCAGCAAAGTTTCATCAAATGAAATTTTCCAACAAAGACTGAATCCTTACAAAACATTTCCCGATCCACTGATACAAAAAAAAAAAAATAGATAAAAGATCCGAGAAATCATATTTAGTTAGTTGATCATGTCCTGCGGTGTACAGGCAATGTGCAACAATAACAACTCCATACATCTCGCAATGATGGATCAAGATCCGAAAGATCTCCAAACAGCTCAGCTGATCATCGACGAGCTACGAGCAAAGTGTCGTTTTCAAGCAGAACACATCATGAAATGGAAGAAGGCCTATGCCATTCAGGTAAGCTCAGACCATCATTTGATATCAAAAATATTTATAAAGTTCGTCCTTTCTTATAGATCCAACAGCACTATCGATATCAAAAGGAGAAGACCGAACAGATGAACGGTCTGACAAGTCAGCTGCTATTACTAGAATCACGTCTGAAGCGAAAGCAAAAACAAATCGCTGGCATCATATGTCACCGAGAGTTGACAATTCTTCGACAGCAAAAAATCATTGACACTCTGTCAAGCCGTTTAGTAGATCACGGGCTCGACACTCTGGATCCGAGTTATACTGACTTTGACTCCCTGAATGACTCAGATTCGGCAGTTGTACTGGAAGATATTGATTCTGATTGCAATTCGTCGTTTTCAATGCGACGGAAAAGTGGAGGTGGTTGTGGTGACGTCACTATAGTACGTTCCATATCCGATGCTATCGAAACCAATATGAATAAATACGGCGGTGCTAGACGTACCAACTGTTTCCTAAGACGTCCTGATATCCTTGAAACTGTTTACAGTGTGGAAGAAGATCCCGAACCACAACAAACTGATGTCGCTGAAAAACGTGACAAATTTAAAAATCGTTCTGAAAAGGCTGTTCTTGTTAGCTCACTTGAAGGTCAATTAGATGAGAACAAAGCCTGCAACACCAAAGATAGCAACTGTTCCGTAGCGGTAGCACCGAAATCAAGCTGTAACGATTCAAGTGATATGTCATCATCATCATCGGCGTTCCCTGTCAATGGGGTCAAACAATCCCAAGTGACGAACTTCAATCGCGTTATGTCGAATCATCGTTCTGTCACCAAACCGAAAGATGTCAAATACAAACGCATCAACAAGGCAAAGTCCAAGAGCTTGGAAGAACTCCGTGGACGTCTCAAACACTGGGTTGAGAGAGGTAGTGTTATGGATCCAACTGGAATTGGCGGTCTTACAGATAATATGCCGCAGACAGCTCAAAGTTATGCGTGACATTTGGAAAAACTTATCGAACGTATCCGGCCAACTTCACCAACACCATCGGTGGTACTGGAATCGACCAATGTTAAGAACAGTCCCGGACGGAGTAGTTTTTAGTTTTACGCTAGACTTAGAGGATGGCTTTTGTTTGTGATTTTGAAATTTATAAAATTCGATTTTTAAGAATTTATTTTTTTATTTTTTTTTTTTTTTACAATGGTGATACAACCAAGGAACATGTAAATAGCCGTAGATTTTATTTGCAATTAATATCCTTTTTGCTCCATTGTAATTAAGTTCAAGTTCTCTGATCCTTTCCGTGTTCTCTTTTGCTTTCAATTACAATAAAATAAATAATAACCCACGAAACATATCGTCAGAATCAATTACGCGAATTTTCTTCTACAAATACAATAACAATTTAAATCTACACACAAAGCATGTAAATAAGCCTTGATATTACGCATATACACTATAACAATAATTAAATTTAAAAATATAAATAAAAACCCTATTTAAATTTGTACACTACTTGAGCAGTATGAAATTGTAAACAAAAACATTAAAACCACAAACAAAACAATCAGTTAGTGATGCTTTGTACATTTTTATACGAGAATATTATATTTACAATGAAATTATAAACAAATAAAAAAATAATAATACATATACGAGTATGTAAAAATTATTTATATAGTTTTTGTGATGGAAAAAAGAAAATTATTTAGAAGATATACACACTTGTAAAAAATAGTTATATTGTGTAAAGCGTTCAGCAGTGTCAAAGTACCTTCAAAACTATATTTGTAAAATTGTAAGTAATTATTATATTGATATAGAAATTGTTTAAAAAATATATATTTACACATAACTACGAGTATAATGTATCCAAAGGAACACAATTCCAGATTTGTACACAGTTTTTTTTTTTTATTGAAACTCTTTCCTCAGCAAATGGATAAGAGTGTAGACCTGATTTTGGACTACAATTTAGGCAGGCTTATTACAATTTTTGGGTTCATTGTACATAGTTGTGGATGCTGTTTTTGGCCATATAGGGCGGTAGAATCCAAATGAATCCTGAGTTTGTATTATTAGTCTTACTTAGTCTGGACTGAAGGGCCTTAAGTTTTATACTGAGATGTGCAAGACCGGTTATACTTGACCTTGTTCTAAGGTCCTAAAATATGGCTTTTGATTTGATGCTTCATGCTTGGGCCTTAGTGTTGAAAGGCTATTAATATCTTCTGCGCGTGCCTGAAAGTCTTTTAATTTCCACATTAGAAAAGGATTTGATTTATCAAGAAAAAATTGAAATTTACCGCCTTCTGAATTCTGCAATGTACTTAAGTCATCTCCAGCGTAACACCAGTGTTCGTGATTCCTCCCAGACTGTTCTTTTAAACGTTTGCCTTCAGCGGCCCACTCCTCTGCCTGACTGAGTAAGTGGCACGGCATATTTCGCGATAGAACTGTCTTCACCTTCATATGATGATGCCAATTGGTTCCTGGCCCGTAATCGGTCGTTCGACGTTTCGTAGACATATATTAATGAGGGATTGCAGCTGCTTTATGACACGTACACCTACGAGTAAACCTACCAGTAGCACAGGTTCTACGTTGAATCGAAATGTGGTTGTCTCAAATTCGCTTTTCTAGATTTTATCCATCATACCGAACGCAGCCTTTGCTTTATTGATCGTACTGTTCACATCCTGATCTGTGCCTCTATCTTCCAAGACCATGTTTTCAAGCTAATGGAAGTTGGTAACCTTCTCGACTTGCTGATTTGAGCGATATGATGTTATTTTGAGTGTTGGAAACGGAAATCCTTAGACTTCTGAGCCCCACTTTATACGCCTCTGCTTCTAAGTTAACGACCATTTGATGTAGATCCATTATCCTTTATAAAAGCAGGCAGACATCATCGACACAGTGTTGAGATATTCCAGATATTATGCGATCGTCCATCTGAATTCCATAGTTGTTCCCGAGCACTTCGCTGATTACAGCAAGGAGCAGGAATGGCGAAATAATGCAGACTTGTCGCACTCCTCTGTGAGCTTCGAATTCATCTGACACATTGATAAGTTTTTCTGGTATACTCGTACTTCTCCTACCCCATATATGTGCATCTCGATTCAAACTGGAAGGCTTTCTTGATGAATAAAAAGTATAGCGAAGATCTGTACTCATGTGGTCGATGCGGGAGGATTCTGCCCGAAAGCCGAGGTCGAATGTTAAATCGAGATGCACTCTAACTCGTTCTAGAATTACTCTAGCTGGAAGCACTCATATTCCTCTACAATTTCTATATACTGTTAGGCAGTTTGACATTCATTCCCCTCTTCCAATTTTCGGTTAAGACTTCCGAAGAAGCATTGCCATTGATAATGTGACAATAACAGCCCTGACTTCTGAAAACAGCACAATGTTGGCTTTGACTGGTTTAATTGATTGGAGAACGTTGGCATAAACTTTTCTTTTATGTAGTCTTGCTCAACCAACAAGCGTCTCCAGCCAGCTCTATCTTTAGACAGCTGCCTCTACATAGTCACAGTCGCATAATCTCGAGAAATGACTCGGCTAGAGAACTTTTCCCGATATCTTGTTGGGAATAAACATCGCCTTCAAGATCGAGCTATAAATTCAATGTTCATGGTTCCATAGTGCAGTCCATTCACGGTAGTGGTTCATTTTCAAAGAAATGATCGCAGCAAACAGTAGCAGAGGTTTCTCGAGATTTTCTAAGTCCGAAATGCGGCAATTCTGCTTGTTAACGAAACCTTGAAGATGGAAACGTGCGTCATCGCTCAAAATGATTTCCCGGCAAATTCTTGATCAGTTTCACACAATTGGCAAAGTTACAATACGATCCTGCTAATGGTCGGAGGCTTCATGTTCTTGCATCAAGGCCTTATGACTCAGGTCTCTATGCAAAATTGTTGCTTGCGGAACTGACAGACCTGGGTTTTCGGACACATTTCGGGGTATAGAAGCAATATTTCTAGTGGTTTACAGGTCTTGTCCGCATAGCTCGAATTTCTGAAAAAGTTTGGCAATTCCTGGGCTAGAAGATGCTTTACGTTGACTCAGAAAACTTGTAGCTTTCCCAATTGTTTCAGCGAAATTTTTACCATTTTTCTAGAGAATTTATTTTGACAATTTTATTGCGTTCTTGAAGCATTTTTTGACAGGTGGGCAAAGAGTGCACCTCCAATGTTCCTCCAATTTGTTGATTCCTTCCTAATACAATAAGGCATATTTGCCTCAAAATGGAGGCATTCCACCGAGGGATTCCTTCAGGTTTGATAACAGAAAATAATAACTTGGGTTAAGTCCGAAGAATATGGCGAATGAGGGCTTAATTCATGCGTGTGGCAACTACGTACGAATGCTCTCGTTCATTATCTTACTGGAAGAGCATTTCCTTCTCGGCCAAATGCTGTCGTTTTTACGTCAAATCGCCATTGAACTATTCCAATAAGTTGGCATAATATTCAGCACGTGGATTATGTCGCATATAGCCCAAAAAATTGTCGCCATGATCTTGTTACCCCGCAGCCTCACTTTGGCCTTCTCCGGCGCCGGTTGGCCCGGAAAAATCGAAAAATCCACTATTTATCTGCTGAAACAAAACCTGCACCGCTCGCTCAATTTTTTTCCCCGCAGATTCTACGTAATTTACCAATACATATCCTCGCTGTCCTATGCATAGAAATTTTTAAAACTACTGCCAACATTTTTTTAAAATTTGATTACATAAATCTAGCCGCCGGAAACCGATTCTCAAAATAGTCTTGTGCACATTATTTACATTTTTAATATTCAAATGCAAAACGGTCAATTTTTATATATTTTAAAAACTAAAGAACAATTATTTTTTCTTATAGTGTAAAGCCTAATATGTATCTTTATTATACCTCGGAAACTAAATACAGGTTCATGTTCATGTACTATCTAAGAATTTTGCAATGTTTCAATCTTTTTGGGAAATATTTTATCAACCATGTGTACAATCAACGTTTCAAAATAACACAAAAAAAAAACTACTCTTCACTCAGAAATTTAATAATCAACTACAATTTAAAAGAAAATAAATATTTTGTTATATTCCTTATACAAAAACCAGAATTTAAAATTAAAAATAAACTTAAGACAGAGAGTATTCTGTGTAATTCTTAATAAATCGAAAAAAAAAAAAACCAATATTATAGCCGATTCCAGAGATTTATATTATTTTGTAAATATGTACACCAACCAAAGTGTACAATAAAAAAACATTAACAAATATATATTTACATGCATACATATATAACAAATCCATATATTTGTATTACAAAAAAAAAATTAAAAAATAAATGTAATTAGCATTAAATAAAGCGGAAAATTCTGAAACTACTTGTAGTGAAAACAAATAAATGTTAAAAAATCAGCAAAATGCACATCAAATTGTGTAAATATTGTGTAAACAAATGCATTTATGCTAAGAGTAATTCAATAGATAGACATAGATACACTTGAATAATAGTACGTGTAGTAATATGTACGATAGATACGCATATTCGTCAGTGTAAAAATAAAAAAATTTTAAAAAATAAACTCATTCCAACTCATTTGGAGTTACGAATAACCGTATGTATCTTCTATTCACTGTGGATTTATCCAGACCTAATGCTTCGATCCTTTTATTGTAATTAGATACGTGTGTGATTGTCTAGGGATTAATGAAATAATTGAGTGAAAATTTTATTATAAAAAAATTATATTTAATACACAAGGATAAATATAAATATAAATATTTCTTTTCCACCTATTCCCTTTTAGCATTTGTAAGCATGTATGTAGTAACAGTAGATATGCAAATTGTGTAAGAAAAAAAACTCTTTATCTATAAATTATAATGAAATTGAGCATAAGTCTACTTACTTAAGCAAAAATAAAAATAAAATTTCACTCAGAAATAAAATTTATGTGAGACTAAACTATAAACTGCTCTGTTGGTTTTCATTAACTTCGGCGGACATACGAGTACATATATGGCTTACGCTTTACTTAACCACAAACTTTTCAGTCGCAAACAGGAACGTTGGATGTCGCAGTACCTCAGATGGAAATGGGTCCGAACCGCAGATTGTTGGTGCTAAAAAAAAACACTATGGCACTATTCTTGGTCCGGAGCGACGCACTATTTAGAGCTAACTAACACGAACTAAGTTAAAGTGTCTAGGGTTGAGATGATAGGGTATAAACGGTCAACGTTCCAACAATAGAGTTCTCATGCCCGTACCAGATTGTTGACAGTGGTTTAAGCTTAGCAACGTTTTTTCCGATTTAAGATTAGTGTCGTTAGGTTAGCCTCCTTAATATTGTAGAAAAAAGGAGCAGATATGTAAGATAAATCGTAAGCTTATAAAGGATTTTTCATTAAACGCTTCCTATCTTTAAATTAAAAAAAAACGAAGTGTGTATGAGATATCATCGAAAATTTTTATTTGTTTGAAAGGCCTATCGATGCCATTATGTATGGAATATAACATCTTTCAAATGTCCGCCGCGGGTGTCATGCATCCAATATGTCCAATTTTCCATGACTCACACGCGGATTTACAATGCCCCAGAAACGAAGATTTTGCTTATTGACGTAACCGATTAAGTGGAAATGCGTCTCGTCGCTCATGATGATGATCGACACAAAATCGTCCTCTTCGTTGTTGAGATTGAGGATGGCTTTATAGTAATTCACACGCTACTGACGGTCAGAAGGCATTAACTGATGCACTGTTTTCACCTTGTATGGGAACATGTGTAAGTCTTTCATTAAAATTCGCTGTAGGGTCCGTCTGATGATGCCCTATTGCGTGCCCCGTCGTCTGGTTGATGTTTCTTCGTTCTCAGCGACATCGGCAGCCGCAGCCGCGATATTCTCGGCCGAACGACCAGCCCGGTGGCGACCATAACCTGCATGGTATCCTGTGGTTCTACTCTGTTCGA
Source organism: Volucella zonaria (assembly GCA_963966105.1). Classification (NCBI taxonomy): domain Eukaryota; kingdom Metazoa; phylum Arthropoda; class Insecta; order Diptera; family Syrphidae; genus Volucella; species Volucella zonaria. The sequence continues at coordinate 68,677,660 of OZ014531.1, read as the reverse complement.
GTCGAGTAGGTAAGCGTCGGGATGTTTGCCCAGTTGGTGCGACACGATTAGGAAATCGACGTCGAAATGCACGCTGCGTTAATACCACCGACCGATTATCTGTCAAAAACATCGACACAATTATTCCACGCTCTTGCGGAGTATAGCGCTCCATTGCTTGCCTGCCTGTATACTCCAGCTGTCTAGTTCACAAATGTCAAGTATGATTGATGTACGAGGCCATTTGCAAAAATTATACCATCTTCCGATAGGGTGATTAATTTTGCGCCACCTTGTGCAAGTTCTCTTTGCCAGGAAGTTCTTGGCGTGACCCATCGGTAGCACCTATTTCAGCTGGTTAGTTTTTATTTTAATCGATCGAAAAAGTGTTGCCATTAACAATGAAAAACAGTATCAGCCAAATAACCTCTACGACATTTAAGATCTTTTGATACAATTGATCATCACCTAATCGCACATTGCCTCTCGACTTCATTGATAGCAAGCCAGAGCAATTCATTCAAGGTAACAGCCAAACCCGCTTTATTTCCGAAGAAATGAGTTCTAATGATGCATTCTTCCCAAAAAAGGCCCCAAACAGTAACATGTGTAGAAAGACAAACTTCTCGACATTCATTTTTCGATTTTCTTAGCCTTTTTTTGGCAATTTTGCTTATTAACAAAGTCTTGAGGTTAAATTCCCATCAAATACGACGCTTCTGATAATCGGCATGCTTAAGTTCTTGGGTTAATTGAGCCCTATGGGTCTATAAGTCTCTATCTAAAGTTCGAGGAGGGCTGTTTGTGATACACCCAATTCCTGGATTTTCGAACTTAATAAGCAATATTCGGTTTTTCGCAGCAGCAATTTGTCCCGCTGTTGGCATATAGTACATATAAAGGGTCTTTCATTAAGCGCTTCCTATCTTTAAATTTAAATAAAATAAAGTGAGTGTGAGATATCATCGCTCAAATGTGGGCTGCGCCTTCTCTGGGTGGCGCACATCCGGAATGTCCAATTTTCTATGACTCTGGTGCATAATTAAGGCTGAATTTGACCATGGCATGGGTTACGTTGGCTTTGAGGGCCGTTGTGGTCTGTGGCTTATTCGCATAGATCTGCGACTTCAGAAAACACTACAAGAAAAAGTCTAATGGGGTCATATCGCGGGATCTCGGTGGCCAGTTCATATCACCTCCACGTGAGATGACCATGCCCTCGAATCGCTCGTGCAGAATTTCCAATGTGGCGTGAGCTGTGTGACACGTAGCGCCGCCCTGTTGAAACCACATATAAAGGGTGTCCATATCACCCAATTCAGGCGAAAATAAGTTAATAATCATCGACCTATAGCGGTCGCTGTTGACGGTGATGGTCTGGTCAACGTCGTTCTCGAAGAAATATGGACCGATGACGCCAGCCCAAAATCCACACCAAGCAGTGACTTTTTCGGGATGCGTTGGACGCTCTTGGATCTCATGTGGATTGTCCCAAACTCGATAATCTTGATGGTTGACGTACCAATTCATCCAGAAATGGGCCCCATCGCTGAAGATGATTTTTCGATTAAAACTAGAGTTAGTTTCCAACTGCTCCAGAGCCCATTCAGCGAACACACATCGTTGTCTATGGTCGTTTACGTTCAGCTCCTGGGTCAGTCGAATTTTGTACAGGTGCAGGCCGAAGTCACGTTGCACAATTCGCCAAATTGTGGTCTGTGAAAAGCCGAGTTCTAATGAGCGACGCGAAATCGACTGCCTCACAGACAGCGCAGATCTTGCGTTTCGTCGACGTTGACGTAAATGAGGTTTATCGTTTACTGAACCATTGGACTCAAATTTATCCACCACAGTGCGAATAGTCCTCTCGGTAGGGCGATTATGGTGGCCGTAAAATGGGCGGAGTGCGCGGATCGTTGCCCGAATAGAACACCCATTTTGATAAAACAATTTTATCATTTACACGTATTGTTGAACGCTATGTCCGATTTGGCAGAACAGACTGAATAAATGACAGCCAATTTGACAGATGCAGTTTCAACAATATGACGGCTTTCAACTGTCAAAATCCGGAAATCCCTATTGGAAGACCCTGCACTTTATTTTTATAACTATAATGCGTACTTGCTGGCGCTACAATCCGGGTGGACCTGGTGCTCAACCAACAGCATTCTCCATTTAGTGATCCTGCTCTGATAGCCACCAGTTGTGCACTTCAAGTTGGGTGGGGTTCTTTTCTACTTAAACGTAATACCGAGGATGAAGTCTTCCATTAGGGCGTGGTCCCCCCGCAATGAATTAGAAGGCACACCAGGCTGGAGCGGTGTTGTTCATTCACCCAGTGGATTTCAGCCCTCCTAATAAGGCCAATGCCTCTGTGTAGCCCATAGAGTTCGTGGTTTCATAATCCCTTGAAGAACTTTTCCCTTGAGGTAAACTTTCAATAACAACGTTTGAAACTAAGACATGCGTATGGTACATTTTTCATTGCAGTTTGACCCTCTTTCCATAGGCGGGACAACTTCCATATTTCCAACGGTGCAACTATCTCAGAGGCTTTGACTTCGACTAGAAATTCAAAATCGTAGAAATTGGGAGGATAAACTGATGAGTTTCATAGCGAGTGTTACAGTTAAAGTTTGAAGGAGCGGAATACTACTGACAATTTCAATGGAGCGCTGCCCGTGGAAATAGTGGTAGAACAAGGTAAAGTAGAAGACATTTCGTCGATGATCTGGGGTGTCAATTGAGTGTGTAATATAGCCATGCACCATGAGTTTTATCGTCCTTTTTTGAACCTTACATATCTAGAAATTGCAGAGATGTCTTAGGAGCGCCTGAACTCCAAGTTTGTGGTCAGATCAAATGGTGAAAAGTAATTCTTACATCGCTTTAGGATGTGGTCATTCCAAACGTCAAAAACTTAAAGCCACCCTAGACAACTGAACTCATTTTATGACTTGTTTATGACTCCTTACATCAAAAGTCTTGTCAAATCCAAAAATTTGACGTCTTGAATTGCAAGGATCTGACATAAAAGCCACACTTTAATGTCATAAGAATTTATTTGAGACTTAAGTAAACAACTCGTCAGAAATAGTCTCAGCACTAAGTTGCTCCCCAGTTGAAGGTATCAAGATGCTGCATTCAACGTACCATTGCACGACACCTTCAAACCGAAAGTCTTGAGGATAAGTCACCTTGATCGGCTAATAGTCACATCAAGTAAACGAAGTAAACGAAAAACAGCATCCGAAATACGCTCCAAAATAAATATTGCCCTAAAAAAACCGCAGTCCTTGACAATGGTCAAACAAGGATTAAGGCATGCTAGACTATTTGGGCGAGTTGCTGTTCGAAAATCCCTGCTGCGACCACAAAACCAGAAGAAAAGGCTAGATTGGCCTAAAAGGCTTAAAGACTGGACGGAAGAAGATTTCAATAGACTTTTATGGACCGATGAAACCAGTTCGAGGTATTTGACACTGAACAGAGAGTTTTCGTTCGACGCAGTGCTACCAGAGATCATCGTCAGGTTGAAGACGGCTCTGTTACGGTCTGGAGATGATTCTCTTCAAATGCAGTGGCAGATCTGATTCGAGTGATTTTAAAAATGAATAAGGAGGCATACAAAACATTATTGGAAGAAAGTGCTGTGACCTCTGGACGAAGATTAATTGGCGAATGATTCGTATTTCAGCAGGACAATGATCATAAATGCAGAGCAAGACAAATCATGATATGGCCGTCAAAATCACCATATACGAATATAAGCCGTATAGAACTGTTGTGAGAGAAGCTGGATTGAAGGGCCCGGGATCAAAGCCCATGATCAGGATATGCGTTGCGGGATGTACTACTGGATTGCTGGAGCAATATACCACAGGCAACAATTTAAAAAGTGATAGCTAGAATGCACTTCGAGCTCTGAGGGTACCATCAAACTTTCGACCTACAATGTACATTGTCATTGACACACAATCAGAGAATGGAAAGGCACTATGCAAGTGTTATTCTTGGATTATGGCTGGAGGCTTAATTATACCTCTCACGACAACAGACAGTATTGTGCCTTGGAAGCATTAAATTCTGCTCTGTTGGTGGTTACCTAATAAGCCCTGCTGTAACAACCGGCATTCAGCTAAACATACGCTGTCGTTCCTCTTCTACAGCCGAAGAGTTGACTCACTTCCAAGAATGAATAAGCAAACAGTATTGTCCCCAACAAAAGAATACATTGGAAGAAGTAGCAGTTAAGAAATCATTGATTAATAAGAGTGTTGGAGACAAAACGGAGCCCTGAGGCATACCAGTATTTTTTTTTTTGTTAGGTATCTGACTTCATACTGAAACGGAGTGTCATTTCTAATCCGAAGAAGAGATTCGTCACTCCTAAATTCACGCATTTCCAACTCCAACTATTTTGCTTTTGATAGACTTTTGTACGTTTTCGGTTCCAATTTACTAGGGAACCTGTTGTTACTAAAACCGTACTACCGGTCGTTGAGTAGTTTTCGTGTTTCGATATATCTCAGGAGCGACGATTTATCAGCTTTTCCATTACCTTGGACGTAAGTGTAATGGGTCTGTAGGAAGAGGAAATAGAAAAGTCCTAATAGAGATTTAGGTTCTTATAAGTCGTCGTCACCTGTTTTTCTAATAACTTGAGGAGTAATTTTCGAAATAAACTTATTTCGAGTTTGGCCAGTCTGTTAGTTTCCTTAATTGTGCCAATGTCTGTTATTAATCTGTTCAGCGAAATAGGACACCATTCGGACGTAGACCTAATGAAAGAGGCGTAGAATTTCTGGACAGTCTCTCTTTTAAATACTGCCCGTTGGTTTGTTGGTATCACCGTGAATCGGAAATTGCAATCACGTGTTTATTTCTGTTACGTATTGACTATAGTATGCCACGAAAATCCAGCGAGAGAATCTCTAGACATTGTAGGAGTCCCTAGACATTCAAAACTCTCCAATAGTAACGTCAAAATGATGTGACAAAAAGAGCGAATTTTAGGAGCTAAGAATATCTACGGACACTCGAGAAGTTTTCCGATTGTGTCAAAAACTTGAAATGGCATCTTTATCGATACCGAAACCGGGGAATTCCTTTTCCATATATTTAACACTATACATTGGGTTTCTTAATCTCTGTGGAAAACTATTTCCAAAGTAATTGCCTCAAAAACTTTTCATCCAAACACCATATTAAAAAAATACAACAGTCATCCCTTTTTTCACTTAACTCCACTTAACTTTGATCATCCTGTCTACTAAAAAATTTAATCCAATTTAACAGGGCTCCAGTATGTTCACATTTCAGGACGAGCCGACCATGGCCTGTCGACATTTTATGAGTGTCCTCCCCTCATTACGCTAATGCTATTTCCCTGTATCATGTCCATCACAAATCATGATGCTCTGCATTTTAGTTTCACATCCGTACACTAACACAATTTCAAAAAACCGCGCAGACAGGTAATTAACTTTGCATCTGCCGCCAACTACCCGACTAATTACCAAATGAACTTTGAGAGTATTTTTGGGCACTCCAGCCTAACCAAGCATAGGATAATCGGGATACTCGAATATTTTCTCTATCGATCCATTTAGCTCTGCAAAGTCAAATTCATTAAAATGCAAATCCAAACTATTTAGACAGTTGATTCCCTGTAAACCATGACTCCTGGCATGTTAATTCGTCGATAATTATCATCAAACAGTATGTGTGTGCGGAATATCGATTGAGGTTGCTAAATGTGAAGACTCTAATTGTAAAGCTTCACCAACAGATACAGCAATCCGCATCACCATCGAAACACGTACATCTGTCTATGATTGGGGATTGAGATTCAGATAAAGTAGCATCTCGGGAGCACGATTACAACAACTAAGAGTAGTGCATTCGTTTTAAGGAAGATTTACGTAATCAGGATGCCATTAGAAGGCAAATGATAGCTGTTGCTACAATACGTACGTGCTAAGTGCGTTCTGTGTCGAAAGTGGTAATTCAAAGTGATTTGGGGTTGGCTTTTAGACAGAACGTCTTTGGAGATTTCACGTATGTAGAGTGGATGTAGATGAACTTGTGATTTATTGAAGGAATATGAGAGGCGAACCAGGAACAGAGGATGATTTTGAAATGAAATTTTGATGAAGTCCTTTTGGGTTCGAAACAATTTAACATTGTCAACCATTGCGTGTGGGAACAAGTGGTTTCTAATAGGTGAAATGACAAAAGGACAAATTGCTGAGAGTGGCCTTTTTGCCTGTCTGGGAACCTTTGACCCACCTATCAATTTTGCTCTTTTTTTTTGTTGTTCTCCTGTCAAAAGGCCAATTTCTTATGACTCCTATTTATTCGCAGGATTCGTACTCTATTTATAGCCTAGCGAGATAGATATGCAATTACGGGCATAGTCATTGAACAATTCCCGCGCCCGATGTGGATTGATTCGATTCTATTTTCATCATCATTGTCCATCACCAGCTTCAATTTTATGTGCATCATTATCATCTCGAACATTTAGCCCTCTATTGTTGTGGATAACAATCCGATTCAATCATCATCATCACCATCACCATCATCATCAGAGCCGCAATAGTGGCACTAAGAGCTGTTGTAACAGCACAAAAATCAAGAACTTTGTGTATCCTTCTGCAGGCACTGGGATTCAAGCGGCCAATGTGCCATTAAAACCATTCCCATCGCTGCCGCCGCCAGGTGAAACCAGTATGTTTCGCACAATATACGTGTACAACGATTTCAGGTCCAAAAATTCGTTTGCATTAAACTTAATCGCTGTCTCTACTGTGCAGGGACTACGCTGCGTTGAGATGTGCACTTTGGTATCCTTTCCCGTTGCAACCGGATTTCTGGCTCTTCTTCTTCTCTCAGCCTAATCATTATTGCTAATTATTTTGAATTAAATCAAAGTGTAGATAATCGATAAAGGAGTAGAGAAGGATATATCCACATGGAGTGGCTGCGCACACAGGTGTTTGTGATGATGGAGACGAATGAAGATAGATTGCAGGATTAGTGCAGTGATTAAGCGCGGGATAATTGGGTGAATCTAATTGACGCGCATAAAGTCATCACAGCCAATTGGTCTACGCATAATAATTGGATTTGTTGCAAGTGTTGCATGCCATATGCCGTTTTACTAGATCAGAGAAAGTCTTGAGGTCTTCCCCATCCGGAAATTGATGTGGACTCCAACAAGCCTTTTGCTTTGAAGTGTCTTTTAATACGGGGTAATCCAAAATGTCCTATTGCCTCCTGTAGTCTATTAATTGTGGATTGTGGAATGGAAATCAAAGAAAATTTAGTGAAAAAGATGAGATAGAATTTTCACCACAGATGAAGATGAATTTATCAAATTCCAGCTATGGTTGGTGCATTTGCTAAAGTTCTGCGCAACCTAGTGGGAAAAGAATAAACTTGTTTTATCCTCCAGCTGTTTACACTCTGCGACAATATGATTTCAGCAGTTTTAATTTATTTAAGGGAACTTTACAATCGATTTCATGTTAAGAAAACAGGGATTAGAAAGGGTGATTCTTCGCATGATTTCTGCACTAGTGTCATTGTCGGAGTTGGTGGGGAAGTCTAAGCGTCCTAAGGGTCGATATTATGTGCCCTCTTTATTGACAGTGTACACTTTGTTTTTCCTTCATTAACCCATCCTTGCAGCTTCTGCTGAAATAGTCGCAAACGCTAAATTGGCAGTGTTCTTCCCATATCAGTGTCCTCTGTATACGAGGGTAACTGATAAAAACTTTTGAAAGATGGTGTCTCTGGAGTTGACTTGAGTGTTTCACGCAATTCCTTCAAGAACTACGTTGAAGAAATTACATGGCAACGCATATCCTTGTTTGAGTCCCTAGCTGACATTGAAAGTCTCGGTTTTAAAATAACCGACGTAGTGGATTCTACATCATCAGCCTGCACAGTCGAATGAGCTTGACAAAACTGGACATAGCACCGTGTAGTAGTTCATCCCTGTTGACGCTCCGACTTCGAAACCAATGAAGAGGTGGTCGAACCCTTGAATTTTTCCCAAGATATTTCGTAATGTGAATATTTGATCTGCGGTGGATTTTCCTTGTCTAAAACAACACCGATAAGGGCGATCAGATTGTTGACGATCGTCTTAGGCGTTCACATAATACGACAGCCAGGATTTTATATACGATGTTGATAAGACTTATTCCTTTGTAGTTGGCGCAATTCAGGTAATCTCTGTTTAAGGACCGGCCTAAATGTTAGAGATGATTTGATGTATGATCCATGTTCAATCATCACCTGCTCCTTTAAACACCGCTGCTCATCGGGCCCAGCCGCTTTGTTGGACTGAAACCCGGAGATAACTATCCTGACTTCATCTCTGCATGTTAGAATGTTGTTCGACATCACCGTTTAACAGTCTGCAGACATAATCTTTCCATATTCTCAGCAACGGCCGTGGCTCTACATCCTTCCCCATCCTTGCAGATTTCTGTTCCGACCTTCAGCTTTGGCATGCTCGTTCTATTTTTTGGTGACACTTCTAAACTTCATTCACTTTGTAGCACCTCGCTAAGGCCTTGATCGAGTGCTTCTTGTGCTCTTCATTTTATCTATCTTTTCTACTCGTAGAGTTCGGCAGTACGTCCGCTGTGTTTCTAAATTTTCCTGTCTACGTTCGTCTTCGAACCAGGAGTTGCTTTATGAAGGCAGGTTGAAACCCGATACATCAGGGGTGGCATCTCTGCTTGCTCTTTAGCACTGATGCCGCTGCTCAGCTATATTCGCTGATGACGGCATCGAACTCCTCGAGAGTTTAAGGGAAAGTCGATCGAAAATGACCCTGGCGATCTCTTCCGATTGTAGCCGTTCGACACTGAATTTGCTCACACTGGTTAACCGACTTTGGACGGATATCTGCATCAGTACTTTGGCTATAACAAGATAGTGGTCCAAGTCGATGTTACCTATTCGGAACGTTCGGACATCCAAAAACACGACTGGAAGAGTACCTTGCGTCAATCGTAATATGATCAAATTTGGCTGACGGTTCATTGATCAGGAGTTAACTTGGATATCAAAGTGTGGAAACCGCAATCTGGCTATAGTTTCGTTATGTCCCGCCGCAAATTCAGTGAGTCTGTGCCAGTTTGGCTGTACTTTCCCGATATATCACCAAAGATGCCAAGGACGGTTTTTACGTCATATTTAAGGCATTGTTTGTTGATTTTGTCGAGAACCTTGTTGAAAGAGCTGCCGTGGCCTTATGAGGCTTATGTTGCCGGATTTAACTTTAATTCGAATCGTCCTCAGGCGTTCGCTTACATGAAAGAATCTCCTAAGTCTTTCTCGGAATAAGTGCTGCGATTGCTGTCCTTGTCGCGCTGCTGCTCTTTAAGTTCTGCATAATACATATCACAGATTTGCATCCTCCTTTTGTCCAATCCATCCCATCGCAATTCTTGAATGGTGATTATGTCCATCTTATGGCAGTCGATGATCTTCGCTAGTTGTTCGGTAGCATGCGGTCTGTTAGGCTCTCAACATTCCACGTGCAGATCCAAATCGTAGTCTTTTAATGTCTTGTCAGGGTCGTTTAGAGTGGATCCTTATTTTTAAATGCTATCAACGGGTCGTCACATTTTCTCTTTATTTCTTCAGCATAGGGTTGTGAGCCCTATGACGGCGTAGACGAGTATTGTACTATTAACATTTTAGCCTTAGTAAGAATTTACTCATGATGTTGCCCAGGGACCACCATTGGGAGATAGGACACGCAATCCGTACGAATTTGATTGTTACACTACTGGCCCAGTTCAAGTTATAGGACAGTCAGTTTATCGATTAAACGCCCATCCGAACCTGTGAATCCTACTCTCCTAAAAGGCTTCCTGCGAACGAATGTCTTTGATTTTCTTTTAACTTATTCTCAGCAGTACATTATATTCTCCAATGTTCCATGTTTTTTACTTCGTCTTATACAGAATGAACAACATAATGAGGCACGTCGATGGTGGATGACTTCGTCAAGAATTCATTTTCCTTCCTCTCTGGCCAATTGATCGAAAAATTTATTTTGAAGCTTGGTCAAGTACCCAGTATAGGCTCACCCAGTTATGCTGGCCTAAGCATAGAGCATTGCATGGTAAGTCTAGATGACTAGTCTAGTTCCGATTTCAGAGATTTCAATATAAGGAGCAATATTCTTGCCGAGGAACATATTTTAACTCCAGTAATTTTCTACCCCTAAATTTGAATGAAAAACCATCTGTTTCTCCTTCATCTGTTGCTTTTCTGTTGTTTTTCTGTTGTTAGAAATGTCCTCTGGTGTTCTACAATATTAAAAGGAAATGCATTCATTAAAATTGTAAACTCTTGCTGGCAGGGTGTGTTCACTTGTGTGCTTCTTCTGCGGCCGTTCAAGCTTTGAAGTTTCCCAAGTCAAGTCATCGAAAGCAACGCTCTGACGTGTCTAATTCGATGGTACGAGTATTTAATCACAACAGACTGAGCCACTCTGAGTTTTTCCGAAGAGTGTAAGTACCTTAGACTCGAATTCGTTGGCAGTTATTCAACCAACCTCACTCACTATAAGATGGTTCGCCAAATAAATTGAAGTACTAATTGGCAGTATCTGCAATAGTGAGGATCATCGTTGCCATCAGAATCACTCCTGGGCACACAGAAACAAATCTTTGTTCAAACGTCTTCATCATTAAATAAAATCTCATGCGAGCCCCAGTGTCGTTTTGTTTATAAATGAATCTAGTTTAAGTGGAATGCTAATCCTTTTAAGGATTGCAATTTCAGCCTACATACAGAAAACGCTTATGCATTTACAGTGTCCTCAGTTGAACGACCGATTGGTTTTCAGCATCTTCTGAAATTGACTTAGTTTTCGGCGGTCTTGCGTATACTTTCCTGAGTTGATGAGACACTATTTCCGATCAGCCCCGATAGAAGATCTATGAATTCGGTTGATTCCCCTAAGCTTACTCTTGCCTCACAGCTTTATGGCATTTTTTTGCAAACTTGTTAAGACCTATACGGACATACTAAGGTCTTCCAATAGTATTTGTCACCGGCTCAATTGGTTGCAATATAGTTCACTTGCAATAGTTATTCGTCGATGAGTCTACGAAATATCCCTCTCTGACGAGGTAATTTAACTGCGCGCCTACAGTTCTTAGACTCACACATTTTCGAAGGACATAGAACTTCATACATACCTCTAGGCTCAAACTAAGCGATAACCTCATATGAGCCACTCGACTGTTTTCAGAACTCAGTTCATATGACGATTTTTGGCTTCTAGCCATGTTGTCGAAGCCAGAAAACTACCGCAGTGACTACATGTTGTGGAGAGACAAATAACCTCAAACACAGCCAGGCTTACGGTTGACAAGCCCAGCAATCTAAAAAGGTACAACGACTTGGGGCTATGCGTATGGAATGCTCGGACCCTTAACATAGTCCATAGGTAGCCGAACAATTAGCTGAGGCCGACCAAAAGAGACGTGCGATGGGATGGTTCGGGTAAAGGAAGAATGTAAAACTGTGACGTCTATTATAGTGAGCGCATATTTCAATGTGGATTCGTCTTCAGAAGAAAAGTTAGGCAAGAAGCGTTTAGCTACAGAGATCTAAGCGTTTGATAACAATCTGCATCAGGGCTAAATTTTCCAACATAAACATCTTATGCGCCCAAACCCCCACAGAGGAAAAGGACAGTTTTGCTAAAAGTTGCGTTAACAAGCTCCTCGATTAAATGTATGCATGTGTATTGTCCTAGGCACGGCGCTAATATCTGTGGTCATTTAACAGTACATTTTCGACATGACAGTTGGAAAACGTAGTCTACAAGGCCAAACTCGAAAAATCCGCTCACATTTCCTCTACCTCAACATCGCCAAAGGAATTTGGTCGTCCCCTGATAAAAAGGCATTCCACCAGCATTTTCACATTGCAATTGACGAAAGACGCAATGTTCTGGATTTCCAAACAGTTCGAAGAACCAAGTTCGATGCGGACTACCACCGTATTATTGAAAAGGTACAAATGCGAATATCCCGAAAGCCAGGACATAGGCGAAATGCTGTGGGAATTAACGTTGTACAACAAATGCGAGAGCCTTGTCCCAAAACCTGTCAAGACGTTCTACACTGCCAGCAACAAGCCTTCGGCTAAGTGCCATATCATGCGTTAGATTACACCAGGCCATCACAATACGAGGGTTGTCTGAAACGTTTCCGCAACGTAAAGATAGCGGCACTCGCCAATAAAAGCTAGTGAATGCTAGTTGTGCATCTCTTGACAGTTACTTACCGAAGTTTCAGTCATTTTGGACGCGCAGTTTTTAGTTGACAGTCGTTTGAGTGAGTCGATGTGAGTGTTTTTTTGTGAAAATGGAAAAAATTGAGTATCGAGTTGTTTTTAAATTCTTGTTTTTGAAAGGCAATACGCCAACGCAAATCAAAAATGAGTTGGACTCTGTGTATGGGGACTCTGCACCATCATTTACCACAGTGAAATTTTGGGCAGCTGAATTTAAACGTGGCCGTAAGAGCTTGGGAGATGATGAACGTTCGGGGCGTCCAAAAACTGCAACCACTGACGATAACATTGCTAAGGTTCACCAAATGGTGTTAGACGACCGCCGAATTAAAGTGAGAGGTTATGAAAATGTCCAAAGAACGTGTTTGTTACATATTAAATCAAGATTTAGGCATGAGAAAGCTGTCTGCGCGTTGGGTGCCGCACTTGCTTACGTTAGACCAGAAACGTGTTCGAATGAACATTTCCAACGCTCTGTTGGCGCAGTTTAGGCGCAATAAATCCGAGTTTTGGCGCCGATTAATTACTGTAGATGAAACTTGGATACACCATTATACGCCCGAAACAAAAATTCAGTCAAAACAGTGGACTGCAAAGGGCGAGCCGGCTCCAAAAAAAGCAAAAACTGTTTTTTTCGGCTGGGAAAGTGATGGCGACTGTTTTTTTGGATGATCTTCAAAAAGGAACAACCATTACAGGAGCATACTACGCATCATCACTTGCCAAATTAAAGACAGAAATTGCGGAAAAACGGCCACATTTGCTGAAAGAAAACCAGTTTCACCAATACAACGCGCCGTCTCACACCTCAGCGGTTGCCATGGCGAAAATCCATGAATTACGGTTTAAATTGCTTGACCATCCGCCTTATTCACCAGATCTAGTCCCAAGCGACTTATTTTTGTTCCCTTATCTAAAAACTGCGCTCGGAAGACAGAGATTTTCGTCAAATGAGGAGGCAATCACCTTCGTGAACAATTATTTTGCAGAGAAAAACGCTAAGTACTATTTGGACGGGTTAGAGAGAAGGCAGCATCGCTGGGAGAAGTGTGTAAAGTTACAAGGAGACTATGTAGAAAAATAAAAAAAAAATTTAAGAAAAAATGTCTTCGGTCGGAAACTTTTCGAACAATCATCGTGGGTCTTGGCGAGCACAAGCTTCGAAACTGGAAGCATACAAGGTGACGCTACAAAGAAAGATGAGAGCTGCATACCGATTATATGAGCACAAACAAAAAAACCGTAAGGACATCGGTTTCTCAAAAAGAATAAGAAAAAATGTGGGGAAGCACTCGATCAAATGATATTCCGAAATTTTACCAGAACTTGTCGAGGCCCCAACATAAAGATGGAGTTTGTGCAGTTTGTGCTGCAGATTTGAAAATTCGGAAGGATTACTACTGGTTGAACGACGACCAAGACAAACACCAACCTAGAAGCCGCCTGGATAGCGAACTAAAGACCAATAAGGCCTTTTGAGCGAATGGACTCGATTGGACTAATCGCTGTTTTTTTCGGGATTGAGGAGGCTGCTAAGAAATAAGTCGCTGTTACGAACACTAAGAAAGCACTGTTTTAGACTCCAATCGTCCCAGTTTTATTGTGTGGCGCGGAAGCAAGGCTCTTCGTTACATCGAAAGAAAGTTTCTTCGAGTAGTCTGCGGTCCCGTCTGCATAAACGAAGTTTAAAGAAGGAGAAATAACACTATATTGCGACATTGGTCTGATCGGAAGGGTTAGAGTTTATTTGGCTGCGATGGCTAGCATATACTAAAGGACTAATAATACCGCTCCAACGCTTTGGTTTTTAGAATTCATACCGGAAATACAAATGTGGGAAACAACCGCAAAACCGTGCTTATCGGAAGGAGCTGTTGGGTGACACCGAAGGTATTCCTAAACACAAAAACCTCCATCATCGATTAAGGACATCATAAAACAGTGGTCCAATGCAATAATAGATTCTAAAATTATTTTTTTAATGTACATATGTATTTATACTATATATTTTTGTTCGGGTGCTGTTTAAGTTTTTTTTTTATAATTATTATAATTTCTACATTTTATTATTTTTTTTTTGTTTAATATTAATCTCCTTACTCTAAACTTAACAATTAAAAATTTGATTTTTTCATCCTCTCAACGGTTTTTAAATTTTTTTTTGTTTTCATCTTTTCTTCACTGGCTTAAAATTTACAGAGAAATCCTTCCAGAAGGTGTCGCACTATAGATACAATTTCTAATTTCTTAAATCTACAATTCTGTGCAGTTTAAAAAATAATTAAATTATTTTTTTTTTTTTTCATTTTCCTTTCATCAATATGAATTATATAAGTGTGTTAAAATTTAAAAAAAAAAAAATACGATAATAGTTTTTCTATTTAAAAAACATTTTAAAATTTCTTTTAATCTAGGAATTTGTTTTTTGCATTTTCGTATTATTTCGTAAAATTAACATCAACGTTGTTCTTTTGTACAAATATCTTTTTGTAGTCTTCTCATTTATGTCATTCGTGCGCGTTATATAATGTAAGAAGTATCTTTTGCTTTAAATGTTTGGATTTTTTGTGTTATAAATGCTTGGTGAGTATATAAATTCATTTAATTGTAAAATAGAAAAATAAAATAAGAATTCAATCGGAACTGTAGCTTTGTAGGATTTCATAAGAATCCCATATCGAGGGCGGTGTAGAGCGCTCTAATGTCGCTGTGACTTGATATCCGCCAGAAGGGGAAGTTCATTGCTTTAGCTGCGGCCTCTTCTTCGGCACCATCGCCAATCACAACGTAGGTACTTTTCCGACCGAATCTTGTAACTATTCGTTCGTAGCAGGTTTCTTGACCTAAATTAAAGTGAAGGGGTGTAAGCGGAAGAACTTGAATATAGGACGGAGCTGCTTACCGATTTTATGTGCGCTGTATATGTTTTCGATGGAGAATATTTGTCCCAAGCCAAATAAGAGGACTTTAGCGAGTGCAGGTGCTAGTTGAGTTGATGTCACAAGGACGTTAACACAGTTTTCACGTTGAGCAATCATGTTCAGGCATTTGGTGGCTAAGCTCGCCCAGTTGTCTGTTGCCATTTCAATGTCGGAACGAATCTGCAGCCATGTATCACGTTTAGGTTGTCCCAGAAGCCCACCAACACTATAAAGAAGAACGAATTTTAATTAATGAAAATATTTAAAAAGGAAGCCAGCGACCAAAGGAAGCTAGTGACCAAAGGAAGCCAGCGACCAAAGGAAGCCAGCGACCAAAGGAAGCCAGCGACCAAAGGAAGCCAGCGACCAAAGGAAGCCAGCGACCAAAGGAAGCCAACGACCAAAGGAAGCCAGCGACCAAAGGAAGCCAGCGACCAAAGGAAGCCAGCGACCAAAGGAAGCCAGCGACCAAAGGAAGCCAGCGACCAAAGGAAGCCAGCGACCAAAGGAAGCCAGCGACCAAAGGAAGCCAGCGACCAAAGGAAGCCAGCGACCAAAGGAAGCCAGCGACCAAAGGAAGCCAGCGACCAAAGGAAGCCAGCGACCAAAGGAAGCCAGCGACCAAAGGAAGCCAGCGACCAAAGGAAGCCAGCGACCAAAGGAAGCCAGCGACCAAAGGAAGCCAGCGACCAAAGGAAGCCAGCGACCAAAGGAAGCCAGCGACCAAAGGAAGCCAGCGACCAAAAGAAGCCAGCGACCAAAGGAAGCCAGCGACCAAAGGAAGCCAGCGACCAAAGGAAGCCAGCGACCAAAGGAAGCCAGCGACCAAAGGAAGCCAGCGACCAAAGGAAGCCAGCGACCAAAGGAAGCCAGCGACCAAAAGAAGCCAGCGACCAAAGGAAGCCAGCGACCAAAGGAAGTCAAGCAAGAGATTAAAAAAGTCAGCGACCTGAGGACATTTTGACGGCATGTGCTACAAGGCAATCCCAAAACTGTGTTTGTCCTTAAAAAATAAAAAAAAAAACCAAAACTCTCCAATACTTACTTGCCCCGATAAGTGTTGTAGATCTCCTTGATCTTACGATATCGAAAGGCCAGCTTTCGCATCCAATCCACGCCACCACGCACTCCCGTCGGCAGGCATAAATTCGGCGGCGCACCAGCCGGTGTACCAGTATGGAAGCCATCTGTCGCAAAATTATAATTACTCAAATCCTGTCCATTGTCATCCGATGACACATCATCAATATGCACCTGATCGCATTCCTCGATCTCATTGAAGAAAAAATGCGTATCGGCCATATTGAAGACCATCTCCTCCATTCGGAAGGCAATGGTCATCAGCGTGCTATGATCTTTGGTATAACGATTCGCATACGATCCCGATAGGAGCGTGTGAAAGATGATTATCGTCTCGTCCAGATCCCAAATGAATACACGTTCCGGTGGTTTCACACTATCAGCGTTCGGCGTTTCTGACGTGGTACTCCTCGTTGGACTTGGTTGCGCATGACGTCGTCCACGCGCCCGGCCAGTGCCACTTTTTCCCGTCGGCGGTGTTGTCTTCGGCATCGGTGCATTTGGTGAAATCGGCAGTGGTGAGTGCGGCGAATGAGCATGTGTCAGAATTGGCGTTGACGAATGCCCATCAGATGGACTTTCGGAGAGATTTGACGCGGCCACATGGAATCCGTGACTAGCACTGGAACCAGGCGAACTAACCGCATAGGGGGAGTAATTAGCCGCTGCTGCATGATTATAGTAATTGCTGTACTGATCGTTGTAATATCCGCTGTAGTCTTGTTGAGCAGTTGCCCCAAATTGAGGGAAGTTATTGTAGCCATAGGTGGGGTAGAGTTGCGATGTGGTGTTGTTGTTTGCCGCTGCAGCTGCGTAACTCGAAGTCAAGTAGGCATTGGGCGATGCGATTTTAGTCGGCGCTCGTGTAGTATAGGGTGAACCGTAGGTTGGATAGAACGATGGGGTATATTGTTGCATGCTGTTGTAGTAGTTGTAATATTCCTGCTTCGGTTCGTATGCGCTGGCTGATGTTGAAGAATTCCCTGATTGAACTCCTCCAGAATTCCCACTGGTATCAAGTCGAAAATCAGCTGAAGTTGGATTCGAACAAAATAACGAAGCAGTACTCTCGGAGAGATGACTACTAACAGCCGGTGGCAATAACCCACCTGATCCTACTGCGTCTAAACCAGGACTACGATTCTCGGATTTCACTGTTGCACTGATGTTTGATTCGGCGGCAGCGGCTGCAAGCCAATGGGACATACCCAAGTCTGAATGTGCGGCACGACCTTGTCCCGATGATGGTGAGGCAGATGAAAGATTTAAACTTGTCGTGTGCAATGATAAACTTGATGACGTTGCATCTCCAGTACTTGATGACAAGTGCAAACCACCTGTTCCGCCACTACTACTGTTCGTACCTAGTGGTGAACTTGAGCTATTCGACACATGAGAACTGGATAAATGGGATGAAGTGTGCCCAAGATTGTGCGCTACAACTGACGACACCAGCAATTGTTGCTGTTGATGATGATGCGGTGGTAGGATCGATGATGAGATGGGACTTGATTGTGCAAAGGTGGGAACAGCGGCAGAGCTCGCAGACAAAGCCAATGTGGATGTTGGATGCACTAGGTTAGATGATGGACCACTGCAACTGTTGTTGTTTAGACTTGAAGCTTGCAGGCTCTGCGGCAGCGCTAGAGGGCTACATTGACCAGAATTAATGGAAGATGTCGTACTGCATTGTCTGAAACAAAAAAAAAAAAACGAAATCAGTTAAATTTAAGTCAAAACTAGTGATCCATGGTAGAAATTCGTTAATTTGTCACCCCAAACAGAGTATCATCGAGGGATAAAGAAGAGGCCGAGAAATTTCCGCAGAAACATGTCAAACCCAAATCTCAAGGGAACCTAGTGGACAGTTCCTCTTTTTCGCGCGTCCTATTTTTCATTTCATTTGACAGATATGAACATCACCCGAACGACGGAGATCCATAGAATGCGTGCATCTTTCTGGGACGGGATTTGGAATAGGACTACAATAACAACATGGAAAGGAATCTAAATGGCACACTTAGGACGAGATCGACGACGGATACGATGCGTGTTTCAACATTTGCTGAACACATGGGTGTTGTCCTTTTTTTTTTTTTTTAATTTTTTTCTTGTCCTCCGTCTAATTTGTTTCCTTTTTCTTCTGTTGTCTTTGCTTTTTTGTTCTTCCATTCAGTGCACTTGACTTTTATTTGATTTCTTCTTTCTTTTTTTGGATTTTTTCTTTTTAATTTTTATACATGCGAGTTATGGTGGCTGGCGGAGAATTAATTCACCGTAGAGCAGTTAATGTCCAGCGTTGTTGAAAATTTCTGGAATTTGGTTCGGAATCAGTTGGAATTAGTTGGACTCGCTTGGATTCGGTTGACCTTTGTTCACAGTTAATCGCCTGTTCTTGGATGCGGACCTTTTTTCGTTGGTTTTCTCTTTGGTCGACTTGGAAAGAATGCGGTGGTGTATGGGTGAGGGGCAAAATGTTGAGCACACATTCATCGATGGTATTTTTAGGGCTTAGAGGAGATGTCGATTAATTTAATTTCTTTGGCACATTTCAATTTGAGATCTCTCAACGATTTTCGAGGACAGGAATTCCAGTGTAAGAGGGGACACGGTGAAGAGCACTGAGGGACATTTATTTGACATTTAATTTGGGTGTTTTGGAGTTTAATGTGGTGTCATGATGTGCGACAAGTTTCATGATATCTCACACAAAAGTGTTGATTAAGGAAGTGGGAACATGTTTACACTTTATGAGTAAATTAAAGAAAGAGGTAGAGAATAAAAGATGTCCTGCAACTTAATTGTTACGGGATGTTTCAGGGCGATATCTTACTTACCCTTAACTCTCTTTAAGGAGAATAAATGCCTGGTCTTGTCAGCAAGTTTGCACAGACTAATCTCGAAAACGCAATGCGGTCTAATGAATCCGAATCGATTATGAGAGAAGTAAAGAGGCTCATCACATAGTCCACCGCATGCCGATTGAGACGAGAGACGAGGAACTTAAGTGGACAGTTAATAGGTTTAATAGTATTTTTCCTGTTCGGTTCCAGATATTGACGTGCTAACCTTGCAGAAATTGTCATTTATTCTAAAAGGCTATTTATTCGCCCATGACTTTGCACTGAAGAAAGCAAGCCTTAGGAGGAACTAGCTCAGTCAATGCAACACCACTAAGCATATATATCTTAATCTGGTTCAGCTAAGGTCCAACATATTTCTAAAGCAAGAACGAGAAGCTTTTCCATCGCTAACATATGAATTTATGGGAAACTCTGTCAAAGGAAGGTAAAAGATAGTCATATCTTGAGCTTCAGTGACGAACACGAAGATAATCTAATCTTAGCGATGCCTGTATGGCGGTCATTAACAAATTTTATCAAGAAAATCAGTTGGTTTAAGATCGAGACCACGTCCCTTCTCATTGCAAACACATGAGGCCCATATTGGCTTATACATATATGCATACCTGATTTAGATGACTTGAAGCCAACATTGATAAACGATGTTAGGGGTAGAGCTCATGCCCGTTAAATTCTCACGATGATATATGCGCATATTATCAGCGTTGGACGTTGTCATTAGAAGGATATACTTTGTAGAAAAGAAATTGGTTTTACCCTTCCTAGATCCAGAAGTGTTGTGGTACTTTCGCCGACCTAGAACTTCATACCATAGATAGATGACCAACGAAGCACGGCAACAGTTGAGAAGAGCTGATGCATATTGCTTGCAACTGTAGGCAATGTCGCTTATGCGTAAGAGGCCCTAGGTTACACAAGGTTATACAAGAGATAAGCTAGTCAAGTAGAGAGCACACAACACTCAGGCAACGCAATTGAAATACTGGAGAGAGATTACATCCTTAGTTACCGATGAAACGTTTTTCTAAACCATTATCAGCTTCTTCATCTAAAAGTCACAAAGGCTTGACCGAAATGCCGTATACAGATGAGGAAAAAAATGGACAGTGGAAGTGAAACTTCATGAAGCTCGATAGATAATTAAAATGAGGATGCTCTCACTAGTTCACAAAAAAACACCTTTCTTTGATAAAAGAAGCCATTTTTCATTATTGGGGAATATTTTGGTTAGTATTTCTTAGTCCTTTATAACAATTAACTTTGACACGTTATTTAAACTCGATGACACGTGCTAGTGATACTCTACAACATAGCTAATTCCTATGTAAATTTTCATGAGAACTCGCCATAATCATACGAAGCCAGCCGTGACTCTATGTGCCTATACTCGGGTCTAACACAAGATGGAGCGTCGGTATTTCGCGTGCGAGTTATGTGTCTTGTCCAGCCCTTACAATTAAAAAACAACTAATGTCTTGTACATCAATGCATTTAACACGGCTGACTTGTTATCTTAAATTAGCTTAGCATAATACCTAGAATAACAGGAAATGTTATACAATGAAGACTTAATAGTTAACATTTAACAATTATGTTGTTTTACTTTCATTATCATGCAAACTATGTCAACCTATGTCGCTAGAGCAATTCTGTTGCTGGGCTAGTCTAAGATACCTATCTTCTTGGCATTGACAAAGCAAAGCCAAACCAAATTTTGTTATTAAGCTGAAGTTTTTCCTTTCGTGTTGATGATGCTTTTAGTGCTATTGTCAAGTAATGTCTAGATAGGTACTTTGGGCAATGGTAACAATGATGATGACGATACTCATGGTGTTGCTATGTAACATAACTCACCCAAGACGCCCCATTGACCGCTCACAGCTGATTCCGTCCGATTTACTGCCCCATCGCGCGTGTTACTTCCGCTCTTTTTGTTCCATACTGCAAGTCTGTCGCCTTTTCGTTCCTCTCCCATGTCTCGTTCTGCCCGGTGCGTTTTCTGTGGCTTTTTCGTTTCATCGGAGTTCATAAAATTACTGCCCAACAAGCTATAAGAAAATTCACTTCATGTCGCATTTTCGTTTCGAAATCAGTTCATGTTGCTTTTTCGTTTCATCGGAGTTCGAAATTACTCCCCAACGAGCCATAAGAAATTTCTCCTCAAAAAACGATAAATTCACTAAGAGCTCAAGATCCAGAATGCGTTCTCGAAAGAATCTCAATTCCTGTCGCTTTTTTGTTTCATCGGAGTTTGAAATTACTGCCCAACGAGTCATAAGAGATTTCACTAAGAGTTCGAGATGCCAGAATGTGTTCTTGAAAGAATCTCACTTACTAAGCCTCAACATGTAAAACTTAAAGAGAAATCCGAAAAGACAACTATTTAGAAACTAGTGCACTTGATTGAAAAATCACATATTGGCAAGACTTTTTGTCAGAGAACATTGTTTTAATGTTGTAAATTAATCAACAAGATGTACGTCAATTAGTAGACTACTCCATGCTACATATGACACAAATTTGTGGAAGAAGCGCATGACAGGGCGGTGTTCATAGTCGTCGGGCTTTGATAACTCCGAGCTCGACAAAGATAGCATTCGCGCATGCGGAAGACTCAATTATTATTCTTGGGCTAATCTTAGATCAAAAACTAAGCTGGAAGTTAAACATTGAACAACGTGAAGTGGAAAGATGTAAGGCCTTCTACAACCGCAACGAAACTTCTGATAAGCAGTTGAAACTATAGCAAAAGATGGTTCTATACGAGTACAATTCAGGTGAATGCTGTACACGAGCACAAAAAAATTATACTGGATCAGCAAGTACAGCGGAAACGCGTGTGCACATTTGTACCGCACGCTTCAATATCGATTATGCTTATTCATATGTGTAAATTTCATTTGATTTTATGTTTGTTTGATGTTATAAATAGAAGAAAAGAAATAATTGTACAATAGACTAGAATTAAGTTGACTGTCGAATAAAAGAGAACTCTTGTCCTTAAAAGTTTTATTTTTGCCTTATATTATTTTAGAATTGTTTGCTGTATACTACACCAGTTTGTCCTAACTCCACTTACGATCCTTTCGTAAGTAAACATCACAAAACTACGCAGGGTTAAAAGAATGCCTAGTATACATAGACACTCAAGACGCTATTCGAACCGATTAAACAGTTCCTGCATATTCTGTCGCTGAACCTGTACATCCCATAGACCGAAAATGGGGTGTATTCGAACGACTGAATATTGGACGACGGTACGAAAAGTGTGATATGAACCGCAGGAACTCCGCGGCGATGTACCCGATGAAGTTAAGTGTCTCACCTAGATGTTCATAAAAAATGGTATTTGACGATGACGGTGGTGTTTTAAAGTCATCCCAGAGTACAAGGGCAGAGTCTACGCAGACATTTCAAAAGCATTTGGCACAGTTTGTCATTAAGTTCTTTTGACGAAGATGAGTGGCATCGATGAATCTCTTCTTCAATGGATTAGAAATGACCCCTAAGAACATTCAATTGAAGTTTCTTTGGCCAGTTTCAAGTGGAAAATGAATTCTGGTGCATCGCAAGGCTCCGATCTATCTGCTATACTGTTTTTAACTTTCATAAATGATGTCTTGTTTGCTACTTTTATTGGTACTCCTATAATCGCTCTGCATTTACTAGATGGGATTCAAAACAGCACGATAAAATTCAGAGGTCAACAGTTCCCAGACAGTTGAAACTCTCCAGCACCGGTGTAATGTCTCTTGTCTTAGCTTGCTCTATAGCTTTTCCTACCACCAGGGCTCCAACAGTAGCACCGTATTAAATATTCATCAATTTATCCTCAAACCAACCTTCGGACCTACTCTGGAATATTAAGATTCTTTTCTAAGCCGCTTATGGAATGATCTGCCAAACATTCAAAACCAACGTACATTAGAAGAATGAAAATATTTTGTTGAGTTGTCCCGGGACTTTCCCGTGACTAAGAAAACTTGAACAAGAAAAATATCACCAAACAGGAAATCAGTGGAGACGTGCCTGTGGATGAGCATGGCCATATCATGCCCGCTATTCTTGTCGTCATGCATCTAAATTGCTATACTGGTATAATTGGAACTACTTCCATATGGGAAGCATGACACCCGAAACTCTTGAGTTTTAGTAGGATTAAGTACATCTGAGGGAATATGGCAGTGCAATTGCTGAAGTTCTGCGCTGTCTTTATCACTGTTGAAAGAAGGTGAGCCGTTTGATGTCTCGCATTGCCGGATCGTTGCTTAATTTTGTACAAGAGTGGATACCGTACTGAGTTGGGACCTAATTTTCGGTAACTATATGCAGACTGCAAAGGCTAGTAATTTAGCTGAAAACCGTATAGACGAGTTGAGTCAATTATTTGTAAGCAATCTCATTAAATGAGGTACTTCTGAATAGTAATTTCGAGGACAGGCACCAGCGGAAACCGTTAGTATTGCAGGATGTTGAATTATGCGCTGCTTGAGCGGCACGCAAATCAGTAAAAGTTTGCTGACTTGACGACAACACTTTATTCTCGAAGTTATTGCAACGAGCAATCGTCGGCATGCGTCTGTGTCTCTTTCTGATACTGGTCTTTCGATTTCTGACCTTGCCACACTGCTACTAGCCATGGTAACAATAAGGCCCTGGACTTGCTGACTGGAGCATTGACTGCAACCTTAACAGATTATATTACACCCAACTTCGACTTGAGTAAATCATTTCAAATTTATCTCATTACTAGAACGGAGTGAAGTAACCAATACTCTCCACCGGCGTTTATTCCACTATGTTTCACTTGGAAAACCTTGCAATAAGAGAAGCATGTAAGCCACGAGTTGGAGCCCCACATCCAAAAATATGAAAGGAATTTGCATTAAGATTAAATTTGCTTCAAACCCTTTAACTCTAAATTGAAACCTGGTGCAAGAAAGAAATGAATCAGGCAGTTAGGGAGTCACTCCTTCAGACGGCAGACACTATAACAAAGAGAGAGATGAGGCGCCCATCGAACTAGTCAACGTTTTTCCGCCAGTGACATGTTCCGCGCGAAGGGAAAACATGGTCTAGATGCAAAAACAGCAACAGTACGTCGACCAAACTAATGTATATCGCACCGAGACTGCCAGTATAGTTACAAACAGTACAGGGCAATGACTTGCTGAGATACATGCTGCAAACTCAATTTCGAAAGCTTGAGACTGTTTGGCTTCTATAGGGACCAAACAGCTAATTATAGGCAAAATCTTGCTCAAGGGTATTACCGACATCTGCAGTTAAACCGCAACCAGGTTAGCTCAAATGAGTACGTCATGGAAGCGGCGCATCCGAGCTTATTGTGGATAGCAAATGAAGCACCCAGGCAATCTGCATACGGACCTATTCAGCTATCGATACAATTTCCCTCTAACGGCTTTGCTTAACCTATGTGTTACTTGTCATGTATCTCGGAAGAAGGAATACAAAGATATTGCATACAATTTTTTTTAATGGGGATCCTCTGAACCATCTTTTGATGGATGTCTTATCTGTGTTCCATTTAATCATGGAAAGGTATATGCTTCAACAATGTTTACAAATCATCCAAATATTTCGTCAAAATTCGCAATCAGTTACGACTATGTTACTTTCATTTACTCCAATTTTCGGCCGCTATAACCGCCCCGATATTTCCTTAATAATAAAAATTCGAAAAACCACACGGAACGCCAGAAATGAAGGGAATATTGCGACTGCAAGCGAGACGGTAAGTCAAGACCACACTCAATCGATTCCGCGCTATTCGCAAGAGCTGCACATCTCTCGAAAGTCCCTGTGACGTATTTTGCGAAGACAATTGGCTATGTGTACGTCCGTATAAGATCATATTGAGCCAAGAGCTAAAGCCAAATGACCATAGTACATGTCGAACTTTCCCCGATTGGACTCTATTGGAGAAAATCGCCTTCAACGACGAGCACAAGCCAAATTACTGCATTAAGCCAAGCGAAAGGTTGAAGTATTTCAGCAGCAGCCATTGTATGCGAAAAAATTTACTATTTTGAGACCGAAGTTGGTATAGGGCTGTACTTCTTATGGAATAATGCCAGCGAGTCAGTTACACCAAATGGAGACCGCTATCGCTCCATGTTAGGTTAGGTTAAGCAGGGATATGCCATCACACAGGCATCAAAATGGGCCCATCGTGGTCCCTGTGGAACCACTTAAATTTGTCTTCAAATGGCAAAAACCTAAACAAACAATCTCCCTGGTGAAACACCCAATTTCCCTGCAAAGCCAAGAAGGGCTAGAGGAAATAGACGGCATGAAGTTTAGAGGAAATAGAGGATTTCGAAAAAGTATTTCCCTAAAAATTTTCTTCAACTACGCGATATTGCCTCACATTCAGACAGTATGTGCGTTATGTTCTCAACAGCTTGCAGATCACCGCAGAATCTACAAATATCTAACAATTTGAGCCTCTTTGCGTGTTGCCGCAGGAGACAGAGACCTGTCAGGATTTCTATTACTGTCCTAAGCTTATCCCTGTTTAATTTTGTTAACTTCCTAAATCTTTTGCCGTCAAAAAGCGGCCAAAGAGACTTGGATACCCTGTGTCCTTCAAGACTTGACCACCTTAGGTTGGCAGCCTTTGTGATTTTTTCCTCGATAGTGCCCTTCACTATGCAAAGGGGTGGTTTGATATTGGCAACCACAGTATTGTCGAATAGAAGTCCTTTTCTTGCAAGCTCGTCCGCTTGTTCATTTCCTTTAATACTGCAGCGTCCTGGCACCCAGCACAGTCTTACCCGGTTCTGACTGCATAGTGCCTTAAGCACTGTGCGACAGTCCTAACTGTATCAGAGTTGATGTTGGTTGATTCCATTGCCTTGAGTGCGGCTTGGCTATGGATGTAGATAGCGATATCTCTTTCCGATACCGATCTCATCTATGTACATTAGCTCAGCCGCCCTGAGGACAGCCAGAACCTCTGATTGGAAGACGCAGCTTGTGTCTTATAGACACTCTTAGCTCTGGGTTATCTGAGAAGATCCCAGAACCTGTTCTTTCCTCTGTTTTTGAGCCATCTGTAAAAATTGCAATTCCGTTCCACCTGATTATTGCATTTTTTTACCAGTCCTCCCTCTCCGGATATATTATATCATACGGGATGTCGAAGTCGACCAAGGAAGGAATTTCATAATTTCATCCGTTAGAATTGGATTAGAAGTAACCCAGATTAGTGAGTCATATCGCACTGTTGCCAGCAAGTTTTTTAGCCTGTAAATCCAGCGGTGTTAGGTGCAAAGAGGTGTCTAATGCTGCCGTAGGGGTGATACGGAGACCACCTGTAATGGGTATGGAAGCCGTCCTTGGAACCACCGCTAATTTTCCGTAAATCGTGTTAACCAATTTTCCCTTCGATAAATTGGAACTGGAATGCTTGTGGTGTCAACCGGGCAGTGCCACTTGCCATCCAGACTTATTGAAGACGAAGTTCGGTGATCTTAAAATCGCCTTGTTATCTCATTTAAATCTCTGGTCTATGCCAACAACTCAGGAACTTTAAACGACTTGGAGCCGGTGAAATTGCTGGAATATCTCTCGAATTAATTAAGACACACGTCTTTTCATTCAAAAAAGCAAATTCGAGCGGATTTACTGGAAAACGCTGTACATGACGACGACTGTACCCCTTAGTACTTATAAAGAACTCAATATCATTCATTTTAATCTCCTTAACAGCCCTCTAAATCATCCCTTACGTCGATCATAAATTGCTTCTAGACCTTAACGGCCATATGAATGTTCGCCCTACACATGTATCCATTGCGAAGACACTTGTTGCCCTAAAAAAGAAACAAAATCTCACTTATGAACACTTTTTTGAATATAAAAAAGAAAAAAATCTCGTCCGTCATGTGCGAAATTCATTGTCGCTTAGCCAAAAATAGACATCGAGCATGTGCCTCACCAAAAATGTCAGTCAACAGCCCTCTGAACTAATGTCATTTGTTGAATTTTTTTTTTATCTCAAAATTTACCGCCGAAAAGTATCTCTACGGGAGCAAAAAATACTTTAAATACTTTTTCCTTAAAAATCGGGAACACATGTCATTTCAACATTTCAAACAATAAACAGATACTCGTACCCATGCGTGCTCAGATAAATCCTCATATGCAGATGCATGCAGATACTCTTGCCCGTAGAGGCCGACTGAATCTTTTCTTCTACTTAACACATTTCGAGAGGTTAATGGTTAATCTGCTTATGACTGTCTTTATTTATCAAAAAAAAAAAAAAAGGAGCATTTCCAACAATTCTGCTGCGAGATACAGTAAATCATTGAACGGATTTTTCTTCTTTATTGAAGGAGTGACACTTTCTTGTCATTTTTTCTTGGAAAACCAAAAAAAAAACCTCCGGCAAGGACATGAACTTTGAATACATACGATTATGTGTGCATCTACGAGTATCTATCTCAAGCATCACCCACGATTTATAGGAGAAATAAAAAATTCCATAGAAGGTGACCATAAGATACAAATTAAATCCAATAAAACATAGAACAACAGATTGGTTGAATGAGGTGAGAGGAGAAAAAAAAAATTGTATCTCATATTGCCCTCTGATTTATCATCATTGCGTAGATACTATAGTATGTCTGTATATAGTAAGTGAACAATGACACGGGACAAAGTGTCGGGCCTTTAGGCAGCCATTTAACCAGCTGGTTCTAGAGAGCACTAGGTTTGTTGTGGTTATATGAGCTCATGGTGTGGACGGATATGGTTTTGAGATCATTCTTGGTGTCAAATCGAAGTAAATATTTGTATCTAAAGGGGCATACATTGTTTAACGGATACTCTACTCGCTCAATTCGAATTTCATGTGACTTTATGGATTTTTGTATATTTTAGTTTTTTTTTTTTATTTCTGTTTGTTTTGTTGTTTATTGGGTGTAGTTGGATTCTGTTTTGATTTATTTGTGAGCCAAAGGCGCTATGCGTCATTTCGGTTGGGGGTTTCCCATGACACGGGCTCAGACGCTCAAGTCACATACAATACATACTCGTAGCTGCTCCAGCAATGGGACACTCTCAATTAAAAGTCATAAAGCGATTAAGTTACAACATAGGAGACATTCGAATGCTGTTGTTGTTGTTGTTTTGTTTTGTTTGCTGGGATAATTAAGCGATTTGTTTGAAATGCGTGTAAGTGCTTATGAGACAGATGTGGCGGCGGGAAGGGGTGAACGAACAGGCGATTAAGATTTATTGGAGAGAGGTGTTGGCTAGAGGTGCATTCATAGTATTTGTTGTTTTTTTTTTTTTCGTCTTTTCTCGTGTCGCTTGTGTCGTTTTGTTGAATTTGTATTGAGTTATGACGTCAATTATGGCGGAATAAGGGGTTCCGTGTTTAGAAAGATGATAGCTTCATTCAGAAGTTGACTTTGACAAATTTTGAACAGAGGTTTGCTGTTATGATTGCTGAAGATTGAGTAGAGCATGTGATATGAACGGTTAGATGTGTGGTTTGAGGGGAGTACGTGATTGGGCGTACCTGTGGTTTTATTGATTATGCGCCAAAGTAGTCATGGGTTTGACATTCCTTAATGAACTGATTATGTTTTGACTAACGTCTTGAGGCATTTGTTTGAATAGTTAGGTAATAACACCTTTCACCAATTACATTCACAAGTCGCAAATTGAGCTTAGGATAATTGCACCACATTCGTTTCACGTCTCTTCCTGCAATCACAAGCATACAAGCAGACCTAGAATTAGGTTCTCAGACCTATCACTAGGCCTAATCTCAAGACAACTACTAGATTTATTTCCAAGTCTATTGCCAAAATTATTCCCAGGTCTAACTTTGAAATCCAGGTATAAACGATGGCAGGCTTATTGATATTTTCCATTGTCTGGTCTGAGCACTAAATTTGCGACAATTGCTCCAAAATGTCATAAGCGAAGAGGAAGAACTAAGCGCGCAAGTTATGTAAGCGGGACAAGCACTTGAAGCCTATACTAAATTTAGCAGAAATACCGAAGAAAGCTATAACCAGAGCACGTTCAGTAGCCGAAAAGAGTACTTAAATGCTTTGACGTAACACCCGTCTCGTTATGAATGCTCATCAGTATACCCTTAAGCTCACTTTCCGACGTACTCTAAAATATCGCGATTGGTTCCTAAGCCATACAACTGGAATGCCCTGCCTAGCTCTTTATTTCCTGGTCATTATAACCTTCAAACATTTAAAACCAACGTTCACCGGTACCTCTCTTTCTATCCTCTCTGATTTTCCTTCGCCCGCGCTATGTGCAAGCATTTTAAGGGGCTTTAAGTACCTTGAGCGCGCTCAAATTATAAAAAAAAAAAACTTGACGTAGAATACCGCGAAGTGACATTCCCTTGACTACCGCATACAGAGACTTGATTTTTTAAGTTTGGTGAGGGGTGAGACCCTTATCTATCTACAAGCTTAATCTAACTTAAAAACTAGGACTAACAACTAACAGAAAGACCTAAGAGCTTGGAGCTTGAAGAGATCTTGTTTAAGACGAGGAGTGCTCAGATTAAAATCAAAAACGAAGTGTTTTGAGTTGACCTTTCGTAGCATACGACAGATTGGTTCGTTGGAGCCATTAGGGGTGCGGTGGACCGTTTGGCCAACGTAGATTACGTGGGTTGGTATTGAGAGAAAGAATGAAAAGAATATCAGCAATATTCCTACGTTCTCCTAACCAACTCATATTGAGAAGTTTGAGGCGGTCCTGATATGGAGGTAAGATTAAAGGGTCGTTCCGGGGTAGCCTACAATTCGGAATAATCGACGTTGAATACCCTCGATTCGGGAAACATGAACTCGATGAAAGGGGGACCAAGCTTGACTAACATACTCAAGTAGAGGGCGAAGAAAAGTAAAATACATAGATCTGGTTACGTACGAATTGGAAAATTCCTTGGACCACGGTTTGAGTTAACTTTAAGGACCATCTTATCGATTTGCGAAAGGAAATTAAACTCACATCCGAATAATATGCCAAGGTCTTGAAAAGATTGAACCAGGGGAATTGGCTGACCATGGAGAAAATAAAGCCAGGAATGAGACGGGTTGCATTTACGTGGGAAGGTTATGGATTGGCATTTGACGATATTAAGTTCTAAGCGGTTTTTATAACACCAGATTGAAAACCGATTGAGGTCTTGTTGAAGAAAGGGTGGAGTCATGAGGAGGAGAAATAGTTTTAAAAATTTGTGTGTCGTCAGCAAAAAGGGAGAGGAAGAGGAGTGGTTAGTGATCCTCTCAAGATCGTTAATATTAGGAATTAAGAAGCGTAGACCAAGATGCCTGCCTTGTGGAACCCCAGATGAGGCCATTAAAGGAACAGAAAGGGTGGATCGAAAGCGAACACTACTATATAATATTGGTTTACCAGGTAAAAATAAATCAATTTTAATAAAAGAAGTTCAAAGGCAAGAGCAGACGATTTGAAGAAATCCGTTGCGATAACATCGATTTCTTTGCCATTTTTTAAGGCACAACACACGGATTCAACCAGGTCTTTTAGAAAACCATATTGTCTGGGCGATGTAAAATACTTACACTTAAAGCTTAAGGCTTTATATAAAATGCTTTCAGAGAGTTTGGGTACAATTATATGAGAGGTTTAGGAATTGAACGATAATTGGTAACTTCGTTCTTAGATCCGTTTTTGTGTCTCGGGATTATATGTAGAAGTGGTCTTCCAAATCTGGAGAAATTCTCCCTGTGTAAGGGATAGAGGAAATTGGTAGAAAAAGGCGAGAGACACGTTGGAAGGGCATTTCTTAAGAAAAACGGAGGGATTTAACCGGAATCATGACATTGTTTCAGGATTTTCTGTTGAGGCAGTATATTGTCAAGTCAAGAACAACTTGTCTTCTATGATGTGACAATCCTTCTCGCATCTCTCAATAATTGAATAAAGGTGGTAACAGGATGTGAACCAGTCGAGCTAAGACTAAATATCTGCATTATCGTCTTCCAAACACCTAGGTTTCATTGCTATCGAAGTGCAAAATATGCAAATACTTGAGCTCTGTCGTTAAGCACTAAGTCAAAACTTTGCATTATTTTGTGGCAGCAAAATGTCGTTTATTAAGCATATCAGTTCTTCGTCCGGATTTATGGTTGGATGACTTACGAGAAGCATAAAGTAGTCTTGCCATTCCCAACGTATGTATGTCTTCTGAAAATCAAGACATAAAGCAATAGATGCTGAAGTTCTAGCCGAGGTACGTAGTAGGAACTGAAAAAAAGAAATATTTCGATCACTGAAGTACAAAAACAGCAGCAAACTCTAGGTCTCAGTAACGAGGTTATCCAAAATAGAGAGGCTTGTAGAATGAAAAGAAAAAAAATCTGTAAATTTGGCCGAGCATAAAAGCTGCATAGTAGCGATGTAGATATGTAGATATGTACGTTGTCGAAATACGTAGATTTGGATGTCACCATACATGTTACATATTTCAAAAACAAGGAAAAGGAAAACAAGGAAGATAGTGAGGTTTATTGTCAGGGCTCTAACTTAATATTTTCAGGCTTATTGCCATTATTATTTCTAGGTCGTTTTTCATCTATATTGCCGAACCTTTTGCCAGGACTAATGGCTGAGTTTCGAACCCAGACCCTCTGGCGTAGTAGTAGGCATACGTACCCTCTGCACCGTAGCATCACTATACCGCTGAAAACATTGGACATTCCAAAAAAAACTTTGTTCTTGCCACTATAGTATCAATATTAGAATCCCTGAATTTATCATTTTTTGCAAAGCTAATCAGATCTTGTCTTATTGTAGCGCCTTCGTAAGCCGTACCTCATATGCCTTCACTAATTTGCTCACAGTGACCATTAAAGCATTGATAGCCATTTCCAGGTGAACTCAATGTATAAATAAATAGTTGACACAACAGTCCGTGTTAGACTACGACTCCCCTGCGTAAATAACACCACCTCTTGTGAACTTTGTAGTGAGGGTGATCAAAATACTGTCGAACCCTTACTTCCTTACTTACTTAGGTGGCGCTACAATCTGAGGTGAACCTGTGCCTCAACCAACAAGCCCATCCAGCTAGCACGATCTCTCGCCATCTGCCTTCAGTGCCACACTTCAAGTTGGTTAAGGTCCCCTTTCACTTGCATGTACCACCTTAGATGCGGTCGCTTTCTGTCGGGGGTTAGAATAGAAAACTCTTTGGACGGGAGTAGTGGAGTGTATTCGCCCAACTTGGCCTCAGACCCTGAATCCATAGAAACGTGACCTAAAATCACATCTTTTATCATATTTTCTTCCTCCCGAAACGGCTAAGTGTTTCTTCATCCGCTTTCAACATTATTTAAACTTATTCGCCGTAAAGCAAGAAGCCTGTATTCTTCCTTTCCTTTCTGCTCATAGAGCTCACGTGCAGCTCTCGTCCTTCGATGCAGCTAAACTTTATATACTTTTTGTTGGGCTACCTATATTCGCCGTCTTTGTGCCGGAACTTTGAAATCAATCAAATTCTCTGATGGCTCGTTCTACGGCTTGTGAGTGGTGCCTAGTGTTTTGACAGAGCTTGAGGGAAACAAACTACGGCAACGGCAAAGTTTTCGACGGTGACTTGCATTTGCAATGTTTCAACATCAAACTTTGGTGGTCTTACCATACTTCATTCCCTTTTGCCTGTGATATCCGCATTCGTAAGCTGGCTGCAACTAGGAAATGAAGCGAGCCGATGTTGCATCCTCGGAAAGTTCGGACATCTAATAGAATGCTTTGCAAACCGCGTGCTGTCTACTAAAAGGTTAGGCCCGTATCCGAGAATGTTTTCTTTTTTATTTTGGCACTGTTGTCCCAACATGTAGGGTCGTTAATAAAACCCCTGGACAAATAGCTGCAGAACACTGACTCTATAAATGTCCGGTTGATGCTCACATTGCGCTACAGATAGTAGGTGTTGATGATGTGCATGATAGTACTGTAAACAGTTTATATTTCATCGAAAGACTAAAGAATTTCATTAAAAGGTTTACAAAAGGAGTACAATCCTTATCTGAGAGCTCTGTTCCAACAGAAAAAAAGTAGTCGACGAACTGGATCATCGAGTTCAGCTATCTTTCCATTGTTCTCGTTGCTCTAATGCCAGTTGATGAATAGTTTTGCATCTGATGGTATCAGTCCACAATTAGGCTACTCTTCGAGTCCAAAGGTTTGCGAATTTGACAAAAAATTGGCGCTTCTGAACTATACGCCTACAATTATTCTGTATTGACCGATCTCGAAAAGGGTTCTTGTAGAGAGCATCCACTCAAGCGACTTGTTTATAAATCGAATCTTTTACACATCTTGAAACATCGTAAACCCGTTAGCTCTATTTTATTTCAAATTAAAGAAAACTTGTTTAAAAACCGAAAATAGCTCCTACACCATCCAGTTGTTGGTTCCTATCAAAGCGAAATGTTTCCATTTGGTTACGCACCATACGACAAAGCCATTGGGCAAAGGAACATCATTTTACGATCCCAATGAGTAAGGAATCAATAAAATCAAAGAAGAGATTCCAATTACCGATGCGCGATTTTTATCGTTCTAACCATACGCTTAAATCAATTAATTTGTGGAGATGTTTAATGGCTTGATGATGGCTTTTTTTTTTCTTAATGAGGGAGTTTTAAACATTTCCATTTTTTTTTTAATTTTTATGGAATTTATATATTTTTTTTTTAGATAATCATCGGTTTGCAGATTCTTGTTAATTAACATAGCAAACAAGGATGTACAAATAGGTAGCTCAGAATACAACTACATTTTGTAAATTTTTAAAACCCGTAAACGCTAAAAAAACTTCAAGCTAAGTTTTTTTTTTAATATCTCATCGAGGTTATCCAATAACAACAATATATTTTGGCAAAGCTATTTGTCAATTTTCTGCCAACTAACAAACTTGACCTCCGTCACCTCATCCTTCTAACACATCGAAAAGACAAATTACAACAGTCCCACCTTATCCCACACCATTGCAAATATTTCATCAGTGGAAATGTAGATATTCCAACTAAATTTAGTCATGATTGATTTTTCCAATTTATTTAATAAAATTAATCATTAATCTTTTGGATGCAACTAATTCTTGTAACTAAATAAGCTGTCATCGATTCGGATAAATAGCGATTGAAGTTGTTAGGAAAACTAGTTTAATTGACAATTAACAATTAATATGTTTAATTGTGGATGGCGATTGACAATAAAGAACTAATAACACTTTAAAAATATTTTTTATCTTTGTTTCTTCCTTCCTTTAAATTGAATTACATTCACTTGTCGTCGAGAATCCGTCAGGTCTTCGAAAGATGACAATGCATACTCGAAAGCCCACGTAGAATCGCATTATACAAATTTGGCGACGAGTGTTACTTCACTAAATGATAGAAATAAGCCTCTGCAGTGGATTATTTTATCATGGAGTATCTGGAGGACTCCGTAAAATCCATATTGAACGAAAAGGGAGAACAACGCTTCAGATATTCACTGATATCCTTAAATGAGCTTTGGTTGCCAAATGCAGGCAATGATGGGATTCTTGAATGTAAGGGCGCTCTTCGATACCAGAAAACTTCCTCAGAATCCAAAATTACTTCGATTTTAGGGAGGCGCTCATGCGTTACAAGGTATGCATCTTGCGGCTGAGTGAAGCAAGAAGGGTTAAAAATGTTTTGTACCTTTTGCTAACCAGAAACATTGTCTCACTTAGCTATGGTAAACTAACTAAAGACAGGCAGGTTTCCGTCGCGCTAGAGCTAGTAAATGCGCAGTGATTGGATATTGATGGCTAGATGCCAGAGTGGGGTAAAAATAATCGTCATAAACTAGTGATACGTACCGACAGAGACTTCGAATGTGGATAAAAATGACAATTTAATTGATTGGTTAAAGCGACAGCCCAACTCCCAACTTTGACATCCTTAGTGTGATTTCAATGCTAATCCTTGAATGTGATAGGTGTACATTGCTTTTGAATTGCCAATCGACTTACCATCTGTCATGTTTAACATTGTTGAGCACCGAACCTGCCACAAGATCGTCCGAGTATCATATGATCGGCAGCGAATATCAAACCTGATACACCACATTACGTTAGCCTTGCGGTCTCCCTATTCTTATCTAGACAATTTCAACCTAGAAGCGGAAACAAGTAGCAAATCTGGGCACACAAATTGTGATGGTTAAAAGAAATCTGTGTACAAAACATAGCACATAGCAACCAACAGACGTCTAAATAGGGATCTAAAGGCGCATATTAAAATTCAAATTTTAAAAATTCAAATTGCAACGGCTTCCGCAATAAAGAGTTCTGAACTTGAAGCTTTACACGAAAAAGCAAGGGCAAGTACTCGTATATCAACGATTTAATTTAACAGGCAAACCAATGCAATAGCCTAAAGGTTTCGTTGCTGATGTCTAATGAGGTTCAGCTCTAGAGAATTGGGGAACGCTTGAATTGTGAGTTCATGTAGACTATCTCACACCGCATAAGCAAGCTGTTATGAAGGCTGGATATCAAGTACACCTTGATGGTATGCTGTATGTATGTACTCTTCCGAGCCCTAAAATGGCCTTAAGTCCCTTCTTTTCAAGGTCACGGAAACGCTGTCAAACCGTCAGCTCATGAAATATCTCGAAACACGTAAACCTCTGACCTGGAAAAACGGGTTTCATACCGAAAAGTGGAACCAAAACGTACATTTGGTGAAAACAAGATAGTTGCACTTGATATTTAAAAATCATTTGACAGAATTCGGTGTCAGGTTCTTTTGTCGAAAATTCGTGCATTTGGGATCGACGACTCTCTTCTTCAATGGATTAGAAATTAACTTTCAAGTTGTCTTAAACGGTTTCAAATCTGATTTCCACAAAGTAAATGCTGGTGTGCTCCAGGGCTGCATTTTATCACCGACACTCTTTTTAATCTTCATCAATGATCTGTTTTCTGCTGACTTCAGTACTCTCTGCTCTTCATATTCGTTCCCAAAATCACATCCGTACTCCTCGGCTGTAGAACTGGACTGGCAGGGTATGTTAAGCTCATTCAATTCTATTATTAACAGAATAACTAATTAAGGAACCACCAACAAAGCAGCATTTAATGCATTCAAAACACAATGCTGTCTGTTGACGTTAAAGCGAAAGGACTTGCATCGTCGAAACCGAAAAATTTTCCATTCTAGGTATGATAACCTAAGTTAGAAATACCACATATTCAATCTCGTCAAAAATGCTGGGAAACGTCTAGGTTTCCTCAAGCGATGTAAGAAATTGCTTCATCCCTTCTGACCATGCCTCAATATACTACATTGATCAAAAAGTTCCCGGAATGTATTCAGAAAATTAAAAATAGAATTTTATTCATCTAAATCTACATAATATGTTGTCCACTTCAGAGTAATCCTCATCGACTGCAACATACTTATGCCAGCGCTTGATTCAGTCCTCGAAACATTTTTTATATTCGGTTATCGGTATGTCCATCAGTGCTTCCTGCGATTTTTCCATTACTTCCTTTCGGCTGCTGTAACGCGTTCCCCGTAGTGGTTTCTTAACTCGATTGAACAGAAAGAAGTCAAAGGGAGCCAAATCAGGTGAATTCGGTGGCTGTTGGATGGTATTTGCTGCATTTTTCATCAAAAAATTACGAATAATGATGGCACTGTGCGAACGCGACAGTGCGTTATCATGGTGTAAAATCCACGAGTTTTCTGTCCACAATTCTGGTCTCTTTCGGCGAATTGCTTCACGCAAACGTCTTATAACGCCCAAATAATACTTTTTGTTTACTGTCTGGCCCATGAAAACCGTGAGCATTGCCTTCTTTTTTGACTGAAAACGACGTGGTTTTTTTGGTCTCGACTCATTTGGTAAACGCCATTCACTTGCCTGATGTCTGGATTGCATGTCGTACTTATAAACCCACGTCTCGTCTCCAGTAATGATCCTCTTGATGAATGTGGGATCGGATTCAGCCTCGCAAATCATCTTTTTTGCGACGTCAACAAGGTCTCTTTTTTGCATGAAATTGAGGTCTTTTGGCACCAACTTTGCTGCTATACGACGGATACCCAAATCATTAACCAAAATGTCTTGGACGGATCCATAAGCAATGTTCAAGTCCTCCGCTATCTCTCTGATGGTTAATTTGCGGTTACTGACCAACATTTCTTTTACTTCATCAGTGCTTTCGTCGGTTTTCAATGTCTATGGTCTGGTCAATCTTCGATTGACTCACGACCACTTTTGAACCGCTCGTACCACTGGTAAACGACCGTTTTCTTTAGAGAATCGTTTCCGAAACGCATTTCCAACATTTCGAACGTTCGCGCACTATTAAATCCATTTCTAAAATTGTAAAAAATCGCCAACACACACATAAATAGATGTACTCTTGGCTACGTAACTTTTGCAAATGTCAAGCTATGATGCTAAGATTTAGAGAGAATGTCAACAACAGATTTACCAACTTAACAAAAAATCGGAATAATGGGAGCGCCACACGGTGGTGTCCCCCGGGAACTTTCTGATCAAGATGGTATAAGGCATTTATCCGCCTAAAATTGGATTGCAATGTCCATATCTGTTCAGACGCCCTCAATATCTCTTTGCACCGGC
Source organism: Volucella zonaria (assembly GCA_963966105.1). NCBI lineage: Eukaryota > Metazoa > Arthropoda > Insecta > Diptera > Syrphidae > Volucella > Volucella zonaria. The sequence goes on along the minus strand of OZ014531.1, from coordinate 68,639,796 downwards.
TACATAAGATTCAGAACTCATAGGTAACGCCAATATTGCTTAGTCAATTGACACACTTAAACACCGACGTAATGTCTCCTGTCTTACCTTGTTCTACCGCTTTTTTCATCACCATAGCTCCAATGAAATTGCCAGTAGCATTCCGCGCCTTCAAAGCTTCAGCCGTAACATCCAATTCGCTATGCACGCTCATCAGTATACCTCATCAGTATATCGTGATTCGTTCCTTATCCGTACAACTCCCTTATGGAATGCCTTGCCGAACTCTTTATAACCTTCAAACATTTAAAACCAATATACATCGGTACCTCTCTTTTTTTCCTCCGTAATTTTCCTTCGACACTGTGTGCAAGCATTTTAAGGGTATTAAAAGTCGGTTGAGCGCGCGCGGAATTAAAAAAAAAAGGCCAACGAGGCCCTCATCCAAACAGGATTAACAAAGCAAGGGCAATGATCAACGATAGTGGGCCGATCTTTAGGGCTTATATGAAATGAGGGTACTCCACGATCTGGCTTTATCCCGTCGAAGGCATTTGTATATATTGATGCTAAAATGTGAGGGCATGATAGAGATGGTATTCAAGCGGTAATAGGAACAAGCAACTCATCTCCTCCGTCTTAGTCCTACAGTTGTGGAGAGGGATCGGACCGATACCAAAACGCAGCACACCGAGTTCCGGTAGCTAGGGTATGAAGAGAGGGATGCCGTATTCTTTTGGGTCGGCACGTTTCTGAAATAATTTATCTCTCCTAGACTAAGTTAGATTAAGGATTCTTAGGGGCTTTCGCGGACAGGCTTGTTAATGTAAATATGTGTCTAGGGGAGATGACCAGTGCTTCGTTTGTTTAAGTTTTAGTGATGCGAGTGCACGATGTTGGTGACTGCCAAGAGCCCGAAAAAGCAATTGAGATTGTGTCCACTCTGTGCGAGAGGTTACAGGTGGTCATTTCTCCCAAACGTATTTTCTTAGAAATTCTGTTTCAATGGCAGGATTTCAAAGGATTCAACAAATTGTTGTCTAGAATAAGTAACTGTCCTTAAGATTGTCTAAAATATAACTTAATAGTGAATATATAAAATAATTAAATTAATTAAAATATTTAAGAAGAAACTAAGCGCTAAATTCAATGTGTCTCATACTGTCTTGATCAATTACCTGCTTCTGTCATTAGAATCCGAATGTTCTGTCTTGGGACGTTTAACCTGCAATAAAATAAAGAAGAAAATAGTTTTTTATTCAATTTACATTCATTGTATTAGATTTTATCAAAATCACGCTCCGAAAACATGATTTTAACTCATGAAAAAAAAGAATCACTCAAAAGTGCTACAAAAAGTGTTGCCTTCTAAACACTGTCTCTCTTATACATGTATGTACTACAAAAAATTTATTTTTTTAAAAAATCAGCACAATTTCATGTTTATTAACAAAAGAATAAAAAAAAAAAAAAAACAATTCAAAGACACAAAATATGTAGCACAACAGAGATAACAAAAAATCACGAAAAACCTTGCTGTCCGCCCGTGGGAATCATATTTCGATAAACACTCAAACGGCAGACAGTCTATGGAGTGATTTTTTCGTTTTTTTTTTTTTTTTTTTATAAAAAATTCCCAACAATTGCAAAAAAATTCTGCTAACTATCAGGAAGAGGGCGTCTTGCGGACTTGCGAGTATTCACCAGCCTTATCTAGTACGAATACATAGGTGGATATCTGAAAAATCCCCATCTCTACGTATCTATAGGAGAAGCGTGTGAAAAATAAATCCACCGAGTTGCACTTTTAAAAAAAATAAAAATAAAAAAAAAACAACAACGTTCGTCTCGTCGACGCAATTAATTTTTTGTTTATATTTAACTGCTACTTGATGAGACGATACATAGTTTGTTTTGTATCTTAGAGATAAATCGCATTCTAAATTTGTTTATTTGAAAATTTTGAAACACATCGAAATGTAAATGATGGGATCAGGGAATTGAGATTGGGAATGCTACTCGGTGATCGGTGACCGGGAGACTTGTTTCGAATCAAGATCGTGTGGGGTTTTGTTGTAAGGTGCTTAGGTCTGTAATTTTATGGGTTGTTCATGGGCAATATCGATCGAGAGGATTTCCATAAAATACACGTCCAATGCCAAGGGCAGTAGATCACGTTATCGTTGTTTTATTCGATGTTAACAAAATGTCACAGATATCAGAATGGTAAGTATTTAAATGAGCAGGTCGTGCTCGGATCTGTGTGTCGGGTTTCTAAAATGGACGATTCATGGAAATGATGTGGCTCTTGGTTAGATTGGAGAAATTTATGATGGTTTTTCGTGAAGGATCATTAGGTAATTCATTTAGATTGCTCGATAAGAAATTGTTACGTGCCCTGATAAATGTGGGTTTCGTTGTCATATGATTATGTGCATACACACACATGTATGGGTCACTGGAAATGTTGGTTGAACTCGTCATTACTACAAGGACATACGAGTATTATGTGAATTTCCACTTTGACTAAGCCTGCATTCGAGACTCACCGATGCTCGTAAGAACCCTTAGATTTTGCAAGTGCAGACTTATTAAGTCCTATTCCGGAATCCAAGCAATTATTCACGAATAAGGATGAAGTTTCAGGTCTAAAAATCTTTAGGCTAGTCAGATCAGGTGAGGGGATATGTATTTTTGAAGTTCGAACAGAGCTGGTTCTTTCTTGAAGCAAGTGACAAAAATTCTAAGTCCGACGAAATGTGGATATTGCCACTGAAGTCAACTGAAGATAATAATATGGAAGCTCAACAGCCGAACAAGCCTTAGTTACTCATAGAATCTAAACATTTGAAGAAGGCAATTAAAATGCAGACTGGAGTGTAGGCAGCAATGTCTACCTGCCTAACGCTAGTAATCATATTCTGTCCCTGATAAACCCAACAAATAAGGCTTCGTTCACAGAGATTCGATTCGCGGACGGATTAAGTAAGGCGCATATGTAAACCAGTCAGCACGGAGGTTGAGTCGGCGGCCAAGTCGGCATGTGCTGCTTCGTGTGTTCTAGCCTCCCGAAAACCGAAAAAAATAAGGTGTTCGCAAATGTTGAAGGATTCATAAGTAAACAATTGCGACGGAGCATTCATAATACATATTGTAGTTACTTACATGTTTACGCATAAAGACAACACAATGTTTCGAACAGAATTGTTTGCCTTAACACCACCGGATAGATCTTACTGAAATCAAAATTGTCAAATTTAGCGACCGAGTAGCCACTAACACCAGAAGAAAACAGGAGCATGAAGAGGTTTATATTCAAATGAAGCAGGGATCTAACGTCCTAATCTCTTGACCAAGTCCTCACTGTTGTAACTCTTAGTTCTTAACTTTAATAGAATTTATTCAAGAGTGAATGCTTGATAAGGTAGCAATTGGTTCGTCTGGTGAGTTGGTTGGCGATGAAACTCCTGCGGTTACTGCAGCTTCCGGAGATGAAGAATGAGGTCCTACAGCTGAGTCTAATTCCGCTGTTTGAGTACTGGGCGCCGGGTATGTGAAAACCTCCGAGTTGTCCAATTCTTCGGACTGGTTGCTGAATGATGAGTGTCTGGAAAGGAAGGCCCTGTTGTAGGTCTATGACGTCTTCTGCAGAAACAGAGCCGGTTCTGCCATTCATTACTGCTCGGGGTCGGATCTGGTTTTGACGACGACGCCAGAGATCATGATCGATTTCAACCACATAAATACGTCTACGAACAGTCTTTTTTACTACTCCAGAAACCCACTTCTTTCCTCGTGCACAGGTTGACTAAGGGAAAATTTCAAATCGTTGGTTTTGATTGTCTCCCCTTGACTTCGAAAATTTGGAAAAATCGCTAAGAGTAAGTTTCAGTGGCTTGTCTGTGCCGGAGATATGCCATTTTCATCTGGTGTCGAACGATAAGTTGATAAGAACGTCTCTAATGCATCATCTCCTTGCTTGTCGACGTCCATAATTTTTAGAAAGTCCGAACCATCCTCTCTGCTACGCCGTTCGACTCCGGACTTCGGAAAAACTGCTGGAACTCACTTGAGGTGAAGTGAATGCCATTATCTGACACTATGGTTTTGGGCAGTCGCTCTAGAGAAAATATTGACCGCAGGGTCTGAATCGTAGATTGGAACGTTGTAGAGGACATCCGAATCTCAAATGGAAACCTTGATTTCGAGTCTACGACAATCAACCACATAGAATTCTGAAAAGACCCAGCGAAATTAATATGGATGCGCTCCCAAACTTCTTCTGAAGAGGACCAGTTGGTATACATTAGTTGGCAGGCAGTGCACTGTGACACCGTTTGCCTGATAATGTTATCAATGTTAGGCCAACAGCAATACCTTCGGGCCATTGTTTTCATCCGAGTGACTCCTCAATGGCATTGATGTAAAAGGGCTAGGAAAGTTGTCCAGGATTGGTAAATACCATATACATCCGCAACTTGGTGACGATATTCTTCCTCCCGGTCGAACTCAACATCATGACCAAGGGGCAAACGTGAAAGACATCCGCGTTTCTATGCTGCTGCCATGCATGCGTTGAGCGGTATATACCCTGAATGACTCGAACTGCAACCAATTTCAGACTGCTATAATTTCCAAACCGTTCACAACAGTGAGCTCAAATTTTGACACATGACAGATAATTTTATTATTTACAAGCCTTTTAAACGATTTCTGTCTCAGTTGTGTTGAAAAATTTTTATCCGCGATGGAATTCAAACGTGATAGCGTGATTGCTTTATATTTGGCTGGAAAACCACAAGTAGCTATCGTTAGAGCCTTCCAGAACCTCAACGTGAATAAATCATTTATGTCTCGAACCATAGCTCGTTACCGTGATACTGGCAGCGTTGCAAAACGCCATGTAGGTGGTTATAAAAAAACAGCAACATCGGCAGAAATGGTTCGGAAAGTGAAGGCTCGAATTGAGCGAAATCCGCGTCGAAGTGGAAGAAAAAATGGCTCGTGAGCTCAACATATCGTTGGAACGGATGCAACACATACTGAAAAATCAGCTTGGGCTCAAGCCATTGAAGTTCCAAAAAGCACACGATCTTACACCCCAACAGAAAAAAGTTAGAGTCGAAAGAGCGAAGGAGTTGCTACGCTTGCACGAAAGTGATGAGTCGCCATTTGTTATCGAGCAATATGTCAACAAACAAAATGACCGAATTTACTTGCCAGAGAGGTCTTTCGAAAATTTATACCTTCGGACGGCCACCAGAAAGCAGGCAGCACCGATGGTGATGGTTTGGGAGGCCATAACCGCCGATGGTCGCTCTCCGCTCGTATTTTTGGACCGTGGCGTCAAAATTAATGCGATCATACATCGGGAAGCTGTCTTAGAGGCAGTATTGAAGCCTTGGGCAAACAATCATTTCGGTCGGAGACCGTGGACATTTCAATAAGACTCGGCACCGTCTCACAAAGCGCGCGTCAACCAAGATGGGTTAAAAAACAATGTTCCACACTTCATTTCTTCGACACAATAGACTGCAAATTCTCCGGATGCAAACCCGTTGGATTTCTCAGTCTGGGGTATTTTGAAGGCGAAGGTTGGCACTAAAAAATACCAAAGTTTGGACCACCTCAAATAAGCACTTCGCCGGGAGTGGGCCAAAATACCGCAGAGCCACTTGCGTGCAGCGTGCGATGCTTTCTTCGGCCGTCTCAAGGCCATTATTCGCGGCAAAGGTGGACATATTGAAAACTACTGATACAATTTGAAAATTGATGTATTTTCCGACATTTTTTGCTTTGGCACAATAAAATTTATCAAAAAATAAAAAAATTATAGTATTTTAAAAAGTTGGAGTTCGAGCCATTCACCCTGTAAATGTAACCCATGAAATGAATGCCCATCGTTGAAGTCTTTGAATGATGAACCATCCTACCTACCATCTTTGACTTCCACCGCGCCACTCCCTGCCTCAAATCCGTTCTCCTTCACCACTCCAACCAGCCTTAGTTTTAAGTTTAAGTTTAAGTTGAATTTTAATTTTACGTAGCTTGTATTAAGCCGAATAAATGGCTTAATGGCTTCGTCTCCACCAAAATTCAAATTAAATACTAGGCCTAAAAATGGTTACTGAGTAGTAGCTGATGACCAGTAATCAACTCGAACTGAGGTCCAAACAAATACTGCTCAAATAATTTCTCGTGAGAGCTTCCATCTCGATCTGACTGTCCTTTCCTTCCGATTCATTCAATATCTTTGACGCGATAGCGATTGGTTTTTCAAACAAATCTACCATATGAGTGGATCAAGTCATATAAAAGTGAAAAAAAAAGAACAATTTAAGCCCGAAGCGTCTGCTAAGGAAAAGTAAGATTGGACCCTGGGTCTGCTAATCAAAGTGTAAGGAGTCGTACAAGATTAAGGCTAAACTTTGATTATAACGATCAAAAAGCGAAGGCCTTCAATCACTCTAACACGAGCAAATAAGATTGCCTTGTTTTTTGTCGATTGAGTATCCCAATAATCAAGTTCCGCTCCAAATCCTGTGCAGAAATATGTAGGAACAAAGGATGAACCTTCATAATAATGAGTAATTCCAACGCTGAAAATATAGAAGCAAATGCTCTGTAGATATTGTATGAGGATAACGAATAGTAAGTCGGAATGATTCAGTTGACCTAGAAGATAAAAATAATGCCTCTGCTCTTATCCTTTTTTTCATGGTGCACATTAAAAGAGGGACCTACTGCCTTTTGCTATCTCAAAATGGTGAGAAGGTATAAGAAATTTACTCCTTCCGGAGTTTTCCATGGCCTGTCGAAATCAGAAATGATTTTTTCTGTTTTCTGATACATGGACTCGAATTCGAACCCTGACCCTGTGGCGGAGTAGTTGGCAACCTTAACTACTGCTCCATGAGAGCAGAAGGTAATTTTATGAAAACAAGACTAGTACAGAAATGGTTAGACAGGGTATTCCATATGCATTTGTGAGTGTTTAAAGGTGGTAATTAACTGGATGGTATTACTGCTAGCTCTAAATTTTATCGCATCGATCCAGAGCAGTGCAGGGAGTACCCGGTTGAATGCACCTACCTTTAAGTGCATATGGATCGCAGTGAAAAAAAAATATCGCCAGAGAAAACCGTAATATTTCACATTTTTTAGACCATATAATTGCATAGCAAATTGGTATTGGCGCATATGGTATACCGAGCAGGGAAGGTTGTTGGTTTCAGCGATTATGATTAAGATATGCTATTTACGCTCGATTTAGCTACAGAGGAAAGGTTCACGACATAAGGTCTTGAACATGACCGCAATTATATGAATTCCTCGGTTATTTTTGATGAAGCACATCCTGCTGACCCAATACTTGGGTGCACTTGGAATATTGGCTTCCAAAACCTGAATAATTTGCTATTTATCAGAATATACCAATCACTGTGCTTGGCTCCACAAAACGTATTCGAGCAGCGCCAAATCGCAAAATTCCGATGGCCAAAGGGCTAGTCGATTCCGCAATATGATTTGATTTGGCACACTCCAGAAACTAAAATTTTTGTTAGCAAGCACCGCATTGAGTCAAAAGAACGATTTTTCAATACAAATAAGGGTCGACTTCAACCGGCTCATTAGCTCAATCTATGAACTCCATCACATATTGGTGGGCCATAATGTATGACCATATTTTCCTAGGCTATATCTTTGGAATAGAATAGAAAGAAATTAATACGTTTCCTTAAATGTTTATTTGGGCATTCGAGTTCATGCTTTGAAAATGATATTACTATTTGGCCTTTTTTAGGGAATTTTCCATGGTTTTCTTCAGAACTTCGGACGATAGACTCTCCAATTCTTGACGGATGTTCTCCTTATGGGCTGCCAGAGTTAATGGCTTCTTCACATAAACCCGTGACTTTAAATAACCCCATAGAAAGAAGTCTATGACGGTCAAGCTGGCCAGTGCAAATCGCCAAAACGCTATATCAGACGACCGGTTGAGCCTCGTGCAGTGTGGACCGCTGAAACCACATATCCTCCAGTTTCAATTCATCCAATTCAAGAATGAAAAATTCATTGATCATAGCTCTGTAGCGTTCACCATCCCAATGACTGACTCCTCCAGTTTAAACACTGACTTTGAGGGGATGTTATGGCTCTTCACGCATTACTCGCCGAATTTCAGTGCCCTAGAACCGAAAATTTTGTTTGTTCACGCGTCCACATAAGTGGAAATGGGCTTCGTCACTCATGATTATTTTTGACGCAAAATCGTCCTCTTCGTCGTTGAGATTCAGGAGGGCGCGGTGAGCATAGCTGATGGACTGTCTGCATTTTGTAAGGAAACATCTTTAAGTTTTTCACCTAAGTGCGCCGCAGAAACGTGCGCGAAATGGTCAATTGCGTGGCACGTCGTCTGATAAATGCCGATGGAGCCTAACCGGCATCTTCAGCCACGGCAGCGATATTCTCGGCCAAACGAGAATTACGAGGCCTTCCAGAGCTTGCTCGGTCCTGTATTATACCGGTTTCTAAGAGTCGTGCGGCTAAACGCCGCATAGAATGACCATGGATTACCTTTCGGAACGTTCAATTCAAGTTGTCGTGAGCGGTTTCAAGTCTGATATTCACAAAATAAATGCTGATGTGTCCCAAGGCTCAGTTCTGTCTACGACACTAATTTTAATTTTCAATAATGATCTCTTGTCTGCTAATTCTAATAAAATATATTCCTTTGCTGATGACAGTACTCGCTGCTTTTCATATTCGTTCCAAGACTCACGCCACTGCTCTTCGGCTGTAGAACGGGAATGGCAGCGTATGTTAAGCTCATTAAATTCTGATATTAATAGCATAACCAATTTGGGAACTCTCAACCGAGTGGAATTTAATGCTTCCAAAACTCAATGCTGTCTGCTGTCATTAAATCGAAATCCAAATACCCAGCCATTATCCATGAATGGCACTTGCATCGTTGAAACCGATAAACTTTCCATTCTCGGTATGTGTGTCAGTGACAACTTACGTTGGAATGGCCACATATTCGATGTCGTCAAAAATGCTTCGAAATGTCTAGGTTTCCTCAAGCGATGTAAGAAATATTTTGCCCCCTCTGATCTGGCCACAATATATAAGGCTTTCATCCGTCCAAAATTGGAGTATAATGCCCACATCTGGTCAGGTGCTGCTTAAACATCTCTGCACCTGCTAGATAGAATTCAAAACCGTGAGATGAAACTCATTGGTAATACTAATATCAGTCAACCAATTGACACTATCGAACACCGACGTAATGTCTCCTGTCTCACTTTGTTTTATCGCTATTTCCACCACCAGTGCGCCATTGAAGTCGCCAGTAGCATTCCCCCCATTTAAACTTTCAACCGCAAGACCCGTCTCGCTATGAATGCTCATCAGTAAACCCTCCAGCCCATTTTCGGACGTACTCTAAAATATCGTGATTCTTTCCTAAGCCGTACAACTCGCTTATGGAATGCCCTGCCGATCTCTGTGTTTCTTTGTCGTTATAATTTACAAACATTTAAAAACAATGTACATCGGTACCTGTCTTTTCTTCCTCGCTAAATTTTCTTCGCCCGCGCTGTGTACGAACATTTTAAAACCAGGAACAAGGGGTACAAAAACCCCTTGAGCGCGCGCACCATTGGGAACCAAACGGCCGGAATGCCTGTTGGGCCAGAATCACTGACGAATTTTTTATCAAAAACATCGTGGAGATTATTCCGCGTTCTTCAGGAGTATAGCGTTCCATTGCTTATTTACACAAATTCTAGTTCTGTTTGTGTGACAGATGTCAAAACCGAGTTGACAGTCGACGTTATTTGTAAAATCTGTTGCAATTTCCGATAGGGTCATACATTACGGCCCATGTACACTTAGTACACTTAAATCTTAACGGGTTTAGGTCGAGATGTTTTTGAAAAACTTTCCACATAGTGGACGGGCATAGTCCAAGAAGTTGCCATCGTCAAAGAACTGACAGTTTCAAATCTTCCAGCACATTTTTGCACAGTTTCTTCTGTACGCCCAAAACGTTGACGTTGACAACGCGGCGAATAACGAGTTCAGTTGGTCGATTACGAAGGTCAAATACGAAACAATCACGAATTGAAGACTGGCTTTCAAAACAATAGCGTTGTCTTTACCAGTTTTGTTATACCAAGCTATTTCTCCTGCTTAGTACAGTGGAGTATAATGCCAAAGACATATCTAGAAACACTTATGACCTTCAGAGTTTTTAAATCGAAAGGCAAAATGCGGAATTCAAAGTTGCCTCTAGAGCAGCTCAGTCTATTTGGAATGCCGAATAAAAGGATGATACCTGAAGACCTAACTGTCTACCTCCCTCAGGGCATAACATTTTTTCTTTTGTGCAGAGATAACCGATCGCGTCTCAATAAAATCAGTGTACCAAATATTCATCTCCATTTCGAGTTACTTATGCTTGCGATCGTCAAGAAACTTTTCAAACAGATCATTAAAAAACTATTTCCATTATAAATGCTGACCTAAAGCACAGCCTTCTGATACGATCAATAAACAATAAAGTTCTACTTCCTATAATTTATTATTTTGTATGCGTCAAATTAATAAAAAAAAAAAAATTGAAAGAGCCGCGATAAAAGAAATTTATCAGCTCAATGCCGATCTTCTCGACCACAAAAAAAAAATAAAACAAAACAAGACAAAATCTCTGCCAGAAGACTTATTATCAACAAACAAGCACATTCCACCGAGCATGGCCAAAGAATCCTCTATAAATTCCCGACCACTGATCATTCCACAGATCTTGTGGTAATTATTTTATTCGAAAACAACAACAACAGCCTTGTAAAAGACATCAACGACACACTAAAGTGTCACCCTTCCACAACTGGATACTACCTTACTTCAGCCAAAAAGTATCAAAATGCTCTCCGATGCACTGGATAACACCAGCAAAGGTACATATGTATGAGTATCGTCGAGTATCTGAGCGAGCTCACGCTTATACAGTAACTAATTTCGATCGGCAACAACATTTTTCACTACTATGCTCATCGTTTTCCTCGACGTCCACTGATCTTATCGCGTGAATTCAGAATTCAGTATCCAGAAAATCCCGCAGGGAATCACAATCACAAGTCACATCAGAACGCGACGATTGACGCAATGAGATACATATACATATGTATGTACTCGTGTGTATATTTTTATTTTTTTATTTGCCAGTGTTTGTGTATGACACTGACTGTCAGTCGCCGTCGACGATGGTAAGACCGAATATTGCGTGATAAATTTTGTTGTTCTTTCCGAGATTTTCCCAGCGATGCTTTTTACTTAAAAAAAAAAAACAAAAAATAAACACTGACAAGGGCTATTCGCTTTACGAGTATCTTTTATTGCAAGTTGCTAAGTTGTTTCGCAAGCAAATTGGCAATCAAAGCATTTCAAACCAGCAAACCGCTGAGAAGTTCCCTTCGCGTTTGCGAATGTCAATTTAATTTGACAGATCTATAAACAAACATTAAAATTGTGTACATTGGTCGAACACACCTCACTTTCGAAAGACTGTAGAAACGGATGAATCGAACGAAACTTATTTGAGTGATATTTCGATTTTGACATTTGCTGTTAACTGGCATTGAGCCATGCACTTCTATCATGACACGCTGCTCTAAGGAGTCATTGAACATATCTGTAAGGTTCAACATTGTTGACGTTTGAAAGCTATGTCGCTTTCTTTTCTATTTTGAAAGTTGTCAAGTGTCATTTCTTGTTAGTTTGACGTTCGAAAACATGTGTAGGTGTAACCACAAAGCTGAGCAAGCTGTAGAGTTCAATCGGACGTAGAATGTCAATGTCCGGTTTTCAACAATGAAATGTGAATTCGATGACAAGGACTCGTACAAATTGGCGCTTCTGAAGCAAGTTTGGCAACAACTTTCAAATGTTCATTCGAATGATTGGAAAGGACATCACTAACAATGACAGAATCGCTTAGAGACAGGAAATAAAACAGAGGACTTGACATGAATGACCATCAAAGTAGGCATCTCTAGGGACGAATGTGCAATCTTTAGAATCTAATCTGGTTTATAACTCCTTGGACCAAAATAATTACCAAAACCGCACTCAAAACACGTTCAGAGGTACACACTCGTACTTGGCCGGGCGCCGGCGTTTCAATACACCATTTACATTTACATTTACATGTCTCCCCAATTTGCACGTATTTCATTCTGTAAATCTTGTTATCTCATAAATCAACATCTAGATCTGGTGATGTGTCAAATTACTCTCGTTATCATACACCACCCCAATTATCCGAATCCGAAAATCATAAACTTTTCGCTCCTGACTCAGTCTACGAGTATCTGATCTGGTGGCTGAAAAAAAAAAAAAAAAACACAACAACAACAACAACAACAAAAATCTCCTTCTCCAACACATGTAGTCGTATTTTTCTGCCGTCCACCCTTCTGATATTTTACGAGCGCATTTAGTTAAATTTAATGAGCGTAACTACGGAACACATAGATTGGCGGTATATGGAGCCTTAATTTCTACCATTAGACCGTATTGCCGGGATTTGCAATTAAAGAATGATCATTGCCTAACCACAGAGGACGAGATAAAGTAGCGTTAAGCGTGCGCTCACGACCTAAACATTAAGACTAGTGTGACTAATTTGCATGGCAATTTCTATGGAAATCCATAAACTACTAACTTTCCAGATCGTTTGGTTAGAGTTTGTGGACTAAATATGGAAATATCATACTATTCTCCACGAGAGCACACGTATCTGTGGACTTTTTATAAGTATCTGACGGAATGTTTGGGGGCTCGCATATTCGCATGGGCTATACCTGTTGTGAGTGAGTCACAAAAGTCACTATGGGGCTGAGCAATTCTTTGGAAATTGTAAAATAATCTTCGAGATGGTTATTTGTTTTGCGACTGAAAATAGAGCGAAACGTGATGATTATGATAAGATACGATGGTGCTTTGTCACTGAGATATATTCAGAATGAGGACATTTAATAGTGAGCGACAAAGATTCTCTAGAATCTGTTGTACATAAGTATCTGTGGAATTTCATATGCAATACGTTTGCCTATTAAATTCCTCATCATCGGTACTCGTAAGCCCTTCGAAACACTAGTGAACGCGTTCTAACATACTTGGAACCACATTCAAATCCTTTGTCATCGATTACACCAAGAGAATTGACATTCCCAAATTTGTAAGACGATTCCGTGGTAGTCTTGGTGTAAGTCTACATTTGATTACCACCCGAATGCACACAATTTTTGTTAGATCGCACCATGTTACAACGTTGCTATCGGTTTTTCTTTATACTTCTCCAGCACTGTGAATCTTATGTCAAAAGCCTACGAATGACTGTCAGTTATCTTTTAAGTTTAAGGGGCATATTTTCCCAAAATACTTTAGAACATTATCGCCACTTAAGCCGCCTCACACTGACTCTATGTGCGACATCGTCATCATAATTTCACTGGTGGTTAACGACAGAGCCTAATTTTTAAAATTTTTCGCAATTCGCCAAGATAAATCCTTTGCGGGTAAGAAGAAAATACTCATTCCTAGTTCAAGCGATTTGTGGCTCCTTATCTTCTGTCACCTTACGATAGCGCTATCATTAACGAAATATTCTTTCCGGTTTATCAGTGTGCTGCTTAATAGCAAATTTTGAACGACATTTAAAAGCAGTGGACTTCGTATAGTGCCTTGTTGTACTGCGACGTCTAAACTTCGAACTCTCTTGTTGTCTCCTTGTGCATTAAACATCATTTTAACATCATCGCGTACCATTCATATACAAGTCCCGGGTACATTTTGAGATCTTAGCGCCGTCCATACGCCGGCTTTTTCCAAATTGATGAGAAATGATGTGCAATGTGCATTCATAATCTGTAAACTTTGAAACGCATCACATGTCAACATTCTGGCTATCACCGGCTGTCTTGAACTCTCTCGAATATTTTAAACGTATGCGACATTAGCTTCATGTCGGTTAGTTGTTTCAGTTTCTCGTGTCGCTTTTGCCTTTGTAAAGTGTAAAGAATCTGTGCCTCCACTGGTTAGGTACCCGATCGCCTTTCGTCATTTTGTTATATAAAATCGCGAGCTATTTAAATCCAATTATCGCCCATTCTTCAGAGGGTAGGCGATCCAGCCTCCACCAGCTTATTCTTTTTGCTGCTTTCATTTCTTTTGGTTTCCATAAAATCAGGATATACAATATTTCGGCAATTGAATTTCTTCCGAGTTTTTGCCTTCATCATGCCGCAGTCTTGAAGATATTAGCTCGTTTGGCCATGCGACAATGTTGTCGGCTTTACCTGTACGTTGTCTTCGCCTCTTTTTTAGAACTTTAGTAATCTAGACTCAAGACAGACTATCCCAGTTTTGTGACTAAGTCCAACCTGGAGCAGAGTTTTTGGCACAAATCTTACATTTTTGATCGAAGTTGTTTCACATGTCTTGCGTGTTTACTTCTTTCTCTTGATGCATGATATTTTAGAGCCATTCCTTCAAATTTAACACCTAGAGCTGGCTTTTTTCCTTATTTTGGTACTGCCAGTTTATTTACTCGACTGAGGCCGGTTTTCGTTGGCTTTTCTCAGAGATCCTTCAGGAAAAATTCTGTCAACTAAAATAGATGTTGACTTTCCAGTGGCCATGATTATCTTAGAAACATTTACACGTTGATTATAGGCTTGAAGCTCACCCCTGGAATACGTAATAAAGTGCCGCTCTTAATAAATAGCATATTGAGTGTATAGTCCGGTCGCATTTATCTTTTGAAACGCTCGAAATCTTATCTAGGAATGTACGAGTAGCTATCAAGGATTAGGGCAACTTTGCCCTTATTTTGTTCCCATCCGTAATAATACATTTTGTATGTTTCGCTTAAAAATTTAAGTACCGGAGACTGTTTCCGAGACTTCGTCACTTGGTATCTACGTAATACGTTTTCTAGTTTGAAATGTTTACTCGTAATTGCGTCTAGAATCATGTCCCGTATATCCTTGAGTTCTAATACGTGTACATATGTTTCTATTCGCCCCGGGATCTCTTTTCCGCTATGCATATAAAAGAAACCGTAACGTAAATACAGTACAACTGTTTTAAGGAGACTTTTAAAAAACATTTTTCTCAGCTACATATGACGCCTGGACACTTATAATTCTCCCTCTCCTTGATTTTCATATTATGGGCTTCACTTTCTGTGAGAAGAAGCAGGTCCACAATCACATGAAATACTCTAGTTTTATGAACGTTCCGTCTGACTAAACGACACCAAAACTCCTTCTGCGGCTTAAATATTAAGTCGTCTGTCTTTCCAAGGGAGAAAATATGTAGTCCTTATAGTAGGGAGTTGTATTCTGAAGTATTCGTGACATTTTAAGGCTTTACTTCTTCTAAACTCCTTCGAGAATACCCAATCCGAAGGCTGTCTTTTTTTTGGATCGTAGATTATAAGGCAATCGCAAGATGCTCGTATATAGTATGATCGCAGATGAACTTGTTAGGCGAGACTTAAAGGAGAACTTCTCAGGGCCTGATCATGCGAAGTCCACAAGTCCTTCGTTTGATAGATGGGCTTCTTGTAAGGACATTATTATTGTTATTATTTTCAAAAGACGATACAAATTAATTTGTAATGTCCGGGGTACTATGCCCTTGTGGAGCTTTCTGTCAACAGCACGTCCCTCATCTAGGTACCTCCCAACACTGCTTGATTTCGGTGATCTAGTGGAAACCGATACTTTCGGTGTTGCGAGGCCCTTGACTTCTTGTAAGGACTACTGCAGGTGACTCAGCCGAAAATGGAGTAAGCCAACGTCACAAATGCGGCGAAATTCTTGCTGTCTTTTAGCGCAAAAAGGTCGCAGAAGCATTTGTGATGTCATCTGAATATTTCCGGCCTACACTCTCATCAGACATTAGACGCAGATGTGCTGATATTTAAGCAAAGTGCTCAGATTCCTACGAAGGACTGATCAAGTAAATATAAAGGATCAGATAACGAGAACCAACACAAATGCTCTACTTTGATGGGTTTTTACAAGTTCTTTCAAAGCAGAAGATCAGTTGGATATGCTACTTGTACAATAGTATGATATTGCGAAATAGGTGAAATAAGGAAAGCATATCAAAGAAACAAAGACGGTCTGTAGAACAGCAATCCTGATTTCCAGGCAAACATCAGGCAAAATGAACTGTTGGACTCTTAAGAACACATATAATAGTTATCTGCTTATACTGCTCCCTAGCAGGTAAAATTTCAGTCAGGAAAGCTATAGCGGATATACGTAGATATCCGTGCGACCTCTTCCAATTTTCATTCATATGTGGAACTACTAATGCTGACTACGAAATATTTTGTTAAGATCGGTAGGTATACCGCCAAGCTTTAGCAGAGCACAACTAAAGCTGAGTTTTAAAATAATGAAAGGCTTTTGAAAAAATGGTTCAAGACCCAAAAGTCCGTTCAATTCCTCGAATTTTACGATCTAAATTTACGCTTAGTACCATCAGTGGTGCACTAGTGAGTGCTTAGGCCGCAGTTGAAACTTGTGAATACTTTTAAGGCCTCTCAACACTATTGATTGGTTGATATACACGCCTATGTATATTCTCTTGTAGTAGCCACAAGCTTTGTATAGGATTTGTGCAGGGACTTAACTTAGAACTTTAGTTAGACGGCAACTAAAAAGACACAATGATTTTGCCTTTGAATAAAATATTCTGTGTATGGCTTTCGGATCCTTATAGGTAGATGAATTATAAGAGTACATGCTTACTTTATTCTACTTTTGTTATTGCTGCAGTCCGAGGTGGACCTAGGCCTCAACCTCTATTTCTATCCAGCTCGATTATAAGTTAGCTGCCCCAATTTACTTCGCTACTTCGCAAACTCAACTATAAAGTCCGATTCGAGATAACCCGATGTAAAATCAGCCCTTTTACAGTCGTCCTCCCTAAGAAGTTGAAGGAGACTGCCAGCCACCGTGCTGAAAATACTCCAAATAAATCTTCATCATAGTAAGACATTGGAACCCGTGACAAAATGAGAGGGCCTAACTCAACCGATTTTGTGATCTACTCGTATTAGGCAGGTCAGGTAATAAAAGTGGAACTAGAGCCAATATACAGGCTAAATCTTATATCAAATTATCTTCCTCCAATCACCTAAATAATGACGACCAGACAGTATCCAACTATGAGCGTCAGAGGAAACTGCTATTCGGACTGGCTCCAACGCACCGGGTGTTTTGTTTAGAGGTCAAGGACGTTTAACAAAAATAAAACACAGAAAAAGGAATGAAATGATCAATATTTTGGCTTTTTTAACTCGAAAATTTGATGGCATTTAGTGTTTGAGAACAATTCTAGATATATGGCCACCACGGCTGCGTGTTATGAAGACCATCCTACCAGTTGCGCCACTTCTTCCAGCATAACCGGCCTTACTTCGGCAATAACGCGCCGAATGTTGACTTCTAGGTCGTCAACTGTAGCTGGCTTATCAGCATATACGAGTGACTTAACATACCTCCACAAAAGGTAGCCCAAAGTAGTCAAATCATATGACCTAGGCGGCCAATTGGCAGGTATATTTCTTGAGATGATTCGCTGACCAAAGGTTTGTACCAAACAAGTGATGGTTTGACCCGCTCTATGGCATGTTTCACCATCCTGCTGGAATCATTTGTCTCCTAGACAATTGTTATTGACACAGGGAATCAAAAAATTGCGAATCATTTGCTTGTAGCGCTCATCAGTGAGGGTAATGTTGGCTCCATCATGAGATTTGAAAAAAAAAAAATTGGGCCAATTATGCTTCTGACAGGCAAACCTCACCAAACAGTGATTTTTCAGGAAATAATGAGGTCTCGAGAGTCTGGTGAGGTTTGTGCTCCAAAAATGACTATTTTGCTTGTTAACATACCGATTAGCCATTCGGTTCAACTTCCAGTTGGATTTCAGCCTATTCACCGAACGTACGACGCAAATGATGATCCACTGGCTTCAATTGCTGCACCAGTTGGATCTTATACGGGTGTAGGTGAAGATCTTTTTCCAAAATCTGACACGTAGTGGACAAGCAGAGGCCGAGTTGGTGGGAATGGCATTGAATGGATAAATTTGGGAACTCGGTCACACTCAGCTCTACATAGACGATGGCTTCTTCGGTACGCACAGTATACGTAGACATAAATCGACCCACAGTATTGCGTATAAGCTGCTCAAATGGACGATTATGAGCACCGTAAATTGGGCGTAGTGCTACATAAGTTTGACTCACAGAATGCGAACTTTGGAAAAAAAAATTTCACGATTTTAAGCCTTGTTCGGGTGTAGGTCTTTTCAAGTAAACTGAACGTAAATGTCAAAGGCACGTGACCAGTCTGACATCTAGTTTGACAGACAACCCTATCGGAAGTTATGTTATATACCTCTAAAAAAAAAAAACACCCTTTACATGCCTTATGAATCGGCTGATGGACCCCCACCACGAATACTAAGCTCCCTGATCCCTAAGGTAGAGGTTAGGTCAGATATAAGTATTGGACGTGACGCTGACTCTCATTACACACAAAGAGGTAGCACGGATATTAAATCCGAGGTGTGTCCCTTTTCCAAAAACGTATAATTGAACACAATCTCTTAATCGGTAACTGCGATAACGAACCAACACTTATAGTGAAAAACAGACGGCAGATGTTCCATATCACACTAACCAACTCTGACACTCTGGCTGTTTGTAAGTAGGAAGTATCCATGGACGTATCGTTCTCTGATCACAGTGAAAGACACACCCCGTCAATTGTATAAGAATCCCAGAAACACCATCTGGGGAAACTGTACAGTAGAGATGGATCAGAAACATTATGTCCTCAACGGACGTCGCAGTTGAAAAACTAGGAACGGTCTTCACTCATGCCTTTAACTAAACATGCCCCCCGAAGATCATTAAATTCAAGAATTTCCTACATTGCTGAACTAAAAAGCTGCAATACCTTACAAAAGACGCTAGGAAACTTTTCAATGCAGCCAAAAGCTCCAACATCTGCTTTGACTGGGACGAATACACACCTTGTCAAAGAAAATACAAGAGCGCAACGCTAAACGTCAACAATGGAGTAGGTATCGCTTCAATATTGAAAGCACAATAGAATGCGACAGACTAAGGAATGTCCTGTCTAAGGAACCTTCAGTAGATTACGTTAGGTTAGCTATAAGTGGCTGTTGGAAAGACCAATGCTGGATATCTAAAACTAAACGATGGTAGGTAAACGAAACCCATCCTAGAGGCGTTGCTGGAAACTCACTGGATGCACTCCAACAATAATAGAGAGTGACACATATCGAAGTTAACAAATTCAGTTGGGCTATAGATTCATTCTCTGCTCACAAATACCCAGGACTGGACGAAATCATACCAAAACGAAGCAGACTGTGATACTGTTCCTAACATACAACGACTCTTCAGCTGTGGGACGAAAATGAAGGTGGTCTTCATTCCTATTCAAGACTTCAGGCCCATAACCCTAACGTCGTTTATTCTTTGGAAAAACTCCTTGACACAGATATTCGTAGAAAACTACACCCAAGAGGTCAAGGCTCAAACAAACATACTGCCTAAGGGGAGATCTTCTATATTACAAACAAAATCCCAAATTTGTTGGCTAAAGAGACAGTAGATACAGACTGCGGATACTTATGTTCCGACCCGGAAAATCCATTCCAACAAATCAAGTAGACATACAAAGGTCGAGATTGGTGGGAAAGCATTGAAATACTTCTGGGTAAACGGTTGAAAGTTATGTTTAAACATTTTTGATTCAACATTTCACAAAGTAACTTCTGGAACCCCGCCGGCTTACGCTGATATAAAATTATTCAAAACAAGTTCTGATCGAACTTTGTTGTTAACCATTGTTATGTTTTCATGGAAATCCGCCTGTAGGCTAAATATAAGTAGGCGGCATGTTGAAACGTAAGCTTCGTTTATTTAATACATTTTTATTGGAAGTTTTTTTGAAGACTGCTTAAGAACCGCCTGAATACTAAAACCGGGTTGTCTACGTCTAATAAGGCTTCGTCATAAATACCACTTATGCCACGATGAAACCGCTTTTTATAGTAATTAAAAATTTTAATATAAAAAAGATTCAATAAAAGTCCAGAAGCCGGTAATCTGAAATGTCTTGGCTTAGTGGAAATGTGTCAACAAAACCAACACAATTGCGCAACTTATCGGGTGTTCAATCAAATTTGGATGTATTGAACGTTGGCTGCTGAGGTCCACTAAAACTTTTCGAAGATTTGGATGAAAGCAAATAGGGACAGGGTAAGAACATTAACAGGCTTTCGTATAGCAGTACACGGATCCTGGTCAACAATAAGATCTGCAATTTCCAGAGAAGTCCTGAGAGAACCCTAAAGCACCACACATCTCTCTCCCGATTTCTTGCAGTACTCCAAGCAATCTTTCCCTTCCTCAATCCACTTCTTAAAGTTACTAGATACTTGCAGTTGTAAAGGATAGTCGTTACAGAGAGTTAATCATTTTCTAGAGGCAAAGTATCTACAATCTATAAACTATCCAATCGGATTCATTGGAAATTCTTCCCCAATAATACAATTTCAATCATCGGCAGCATCTATTGTATCTAGTTTTTGCAATCACAATTTAGAAAATCGACGGTTTCCGAGGCAAGAGACTACTTTTTGAACCCGTTTCGTATCTTCACTTATTTTTAACACAAATAACTTTAGAAACAATAACAAAAGAACGAAAAGAAGAAGAAAAACAAAACACTATACCTTTGGTTCAATCATTTTATCTATTAATCCACATCTTGGTGCAGAATAGCTGTATGGCATTAGAGTGACCATACTTTAAGTATCTCAAAGTTGTTCTTTATTTTTTTTTTTTTTTTGTATTTACTAGAATATTTCCTTCTTTTCTTTGTATCTTTTTGTAATATTCTTTTGTATTTGATTAAATTTAATCCAGAGAAATAAAATCCAATAAACAAGAACAACAACAAAGCAAAAGATATAGAGAAAAAAATTTTTTGAAGTTAGTAAACTTACACAAGGGAAAAACAATCACAAAGTATGAATCGATTTTTTTCTATTAAAAATAAATTCTTTGGTCTCACTTCGAATGCACACAAATACAATAGATTAAGATACTTATTTTTTTATCACAAAATTCTTGGTTTATTAGAATTACAAATCCCAATAAGAAGAGAGAGAAAAAAAAAATTAAAAACACATTGTAGGGAAAATCCCCGTCGGATTAATGTTTAAGCGGATGAGATACAAAAATGTAATCCTTCCATCCGCACCGAGCTGTAGAAAATTGAATCTTTCGCCACGAAATAACCGACGAGAGGTTCTAAATCAAACTGAGGTTCAAGTGGGTGATATTCGATTGAAAAGATTGAGATGCACCAACACATTTAGAAAGCACTCCATACTATCTCATTCTGGGAATATGCCTCGGACTATGTCACAAACGGATCTGAAACTTGGTTTGTGTATATAGACTTGTATCTATGTGTTGCAAACTGGGAAAACTTGTTTTGGATTTCCCTGTGTGCGTTTGTCAGGCAAATAGATTCGCAGAAACGCCCCTTTTTTTCTCACAGCATAATTCACCTTAAACCACACCACATGCGCTCTGAAAATCCAGTTTACCAGACTGCTCTGCTACGCTGCCATTTAATTTGTTTGTTTTTTGTTTTTTTTTTTTGTTTGTTCCAGGTAGGTGTAGTAGATACGTAGATACATTTTGTAATGTAGGTGGGGTGATTAAGGGTTTATTTTCAGCTGCTATTTGGGCTTTAGATAGTAGTGGTGGGAAAGTGTAATATGGTTGGTCGATGGAATGGCTTAGATGTGTGGGCAAGTTGGTACACACTTTGAGTGGTTTTTTGTGTTTTTTCACTCAAACAGAATTAAAAGAATAGCGTCCTAGTGAATTGTAAGGTGTTGTGATGGTTTAAGAAATATTGTAATTTAACATCATTATGGAGATTAGATTACTTGAAGAAGATGGTTTCCATTTTCAAAATAACACAATTGTCATATGTTTTACTAGAAAATTGAATTCGAAGTGAATTTATTTTGAGTAAGGACTAAGGGCTTGACTGATAAATTTTCCAGTAGGGTTACCTCTCAAACGTGCTGTCATTTTTAATAGTTCTTTGACATTTATGTTCAGTATTGTTTGGCAAATCATCATGAATAGACTTGCACTAAAAAACGCTTCGTTGGTTTGAAAATCGGTCTTTAATTCGTGAAAAGTTGAGAAGTTACGTGTTTTTTTTTGTCCCGATAATCAACCAATTGAATTTGAAATATATACGTGTTGTGGATAAATTTCGTAGACCGTACACTCTTCATAACCCATAACCCGTCAACGTATTGTGCTTACAGAACAAACTATGGACGGAATATTGCTAATATATTTCGGCTTATACACCTATGTTATGTCATAAGATCCATCTGCTGCCTGAACTAAAGCATCAAGGCTATGTCTGGCGACGGGAATTTGTGGATTGTGCTCTTGGGCAGCCTGAAGCGGACCTTTATTTCTGTCAAAAATCGTGTGTAGTGACGAGGCTCATTTTTGGCTTGATGGCACAGAAAGCAGTGAACAATCAAAGTAAGCCCAGAAGATACTCATGAGGCTCTGTTGTACCCAAAAAAAATCAAGGTGACGGCATCATAGTCAATGGCCAGCTTTTCCGGACAATGATAAACGATTATTTCTTCAAAAAAGTGGACAACATGATACGGACGATATGTGATCCCAGCATAGTTTGTAGCGCCATCCTGCTCATAAAACCATTGAATTACTGAGGACCTTCCGTCGCGTCCGTTGTGTCCGCTCCGAAAGATATCCACAAAACTAATGATTCGACTTCGCCGTATTGTCTAGGCGAGTTAGACATGCTATACGTGGATGCCACATTGGACCAGACCCAAGTGGGTTGGTGTTTCCAACAGCGACCCTTAACTACCTTACCTACCCTAGACATGCTATCAAAAATTACTTCGTCGAAAGGTGTTTTCGAGTGAGTCTCAATGTCCATGAAAATATTCTTTCTTACCTACTTAGATGGCGCTACAGTCCAAGGAGAACCAGTGCCTCAGCTAACACACATACACCAGCAGTTAACGGGTCTTTTAGTAGTTGCCCCCAGAGCTGAGGTCCCTTTCCACTTGTGTGTGTCACATAAAATGGAATCACCATCTATGGCGTTGTCCCTCAGGATTGAAGATAAAATCTTTCCGGCCCATAGCTCTGGTGTCCATACGTACAAGATATTCTAGTCATCTAAGCCGTGTTATCCGAGCTTTTCTGATGAGGTGGGCATCGCTGCACAGCCCTTACAGTTCACTGTTGAATGGTCTCCTCGATTCTGTATCGATTCAAACGCGACCGAAAATTGAAATAACTTTTATTCCGAAGCCCCAATGGACACCTTTATCAGCTTTTCTTAGTGTCCAAGTTTCTACGCCGAAAAGCAGTCCTAGGATGGTCAGTGTCTTGTACAGATGCTCTTTGATTGCTCAACATAGGGCCTAAGCCCAATGAAGCAAGAGTGATTCTTCGCATGATTCGTCGCTTTCTTCTCTCATTTTTATGAAACTCTCCATTGCGTGTTGGCTTTGTCGAGGAGCTCGTAGCTTTTTGGTAGCATCTACTTTTTAGGTATTTGAGTGCGTGAGGGCGGATTTTTATAATTTCATCCAGACTTCTTGCCTTAATCTGCGGCTTACAACATATGCGCTGCTTCTTTTTTCTGCAGCAACGACCGTTTATAATTCTGCTTTTGACCTGCATATATGTTGTTCGAATGCAAATGCATGAAGCCTATTCAAGGTCTGATCTTTCCATGTACAGATCCGAACGTCATTGTCTCTTTCTTTATTGTGCAATATTGTATTCGTTCTTATCCGTACCTATCATTTGCCTTGCAATAGTAGGAATTTAATGTGGCTGGGTAGGCCAGATATACATACGCGCAGCCCGCAATCTATAAGATCAAATCCTTAATGGGATCCCTTTGGACCAGTGACTATTAAGATTATTCCGGCATATGGAAGCTGTAGTTAACCTATTAAAGATTCATGCGCCACCATCTCTCTTTCAGCACACTGACTAGTCCTTAAATTTGTTATTCCTTTCACCTCCAAATACGTTGAAATAGGTCATACGAGTATATCTGTTGCAAGTGCACTCAACTGAAGCCCACCTTAGGATGGGCGATAAGGATCTACATAGTAAAAAGAGCGGAAAAAGGTTTTTTGACAGACGAACAAAAACGAAAACCAGTGTGGACAAACTCTGCAACTTGGCTGATTAGAGCTCAATTTGTGGTGTTTATTTAAAAATTGAGCAGTTTTAATGTGACTGCATGATAGGCTGTCTCGATGCTCTATTATATGTAGTAAACCCTCTCAAGGCAGTAAATAAGGATAACCCTTGACTAATAAAACCATCGTGCCTCGCGAACAAAGATCCCTTTAGTTCAACACATTTACATCCCCTCGGCAATGGTATCACCACACAATTTCATAATTCAAAAGAACCGCTAAACACCCCATCACTCTCACTTCACATTGACAGAAAATTATAAGAAAAATGTCAAAAATTCAAGAAAACCCATCCGAACCTCATCAAAGACTCCATAAACTACATGCCGCCCCCCATTCATGTGTCAGAAGCGTGTGTGTAACATCCTTAACCGAAACCTCTTCATGTCACAAAAATTGATTCGCCTTTCTTCCAAAGTAGACGAACTGAACTCATCAACAAAAGTAAATCGCTGACCTCCGACAACAACACCACCACCACGCCTTGTTACAAATGTTATAAATGCTCCATGACACTTAGTGTAACAAACGCCTTACCCACATCCATGAAATCAAAGAAAACTCACCGCAAAACTCCCTTCCACTTGACATACTCAAAGTCACAGCTCGCCAACCAACAAGTGACGCGCTGCACCCGCTCTACTCGCACCGTACTCCTAGCTCATACTCGAGCATCCGTCACTACATCTGTCAAGCCGAATGTTTTGCATCACACAAAACTGACGTTTCAATGTTTTTTTTTTCAGATCTTTTGTCGTACGAATGAGTAAATTTCGAAAAAATCTTTGTTTTCTTCGAAAACTTTTTTCCTAGTACCAACAACTCAAAAACAAAACAGAAAAAGTGTTTTGAAATATGTTATTCTGTGTGGTTTTCCAGGGAAATGAAAATCAGTGAAATAGCAACACGGTGGAGAGTGAGAGAGTTCTTTTTTTGGTATTTTGAAAATATGAGAGAATTTTGACAGATTGAGCTGTGCGATGCATTTGACAAGAATGACATTTCCGAATTAGTGTAACGGACACACCAATTAACAAACTCAGCTGACTTGCTTTGATGTTTAAAAATTTGTGACGATTTTCGTTGTTTCAGAAAGGGGAATTCGGTGAATTGAAAATTAATTTTGACAAATTGAAAATATTTTCAATATTTGGAAAGTGAAGGGAAAAGGAAAAGAAAAACATATGGTAGATCGATTCGTTGAAAGAGTAAGGGATGCAGTGGATTGGTACCTAAAAGAGCCCAGGATATCTTAGATAACGAAGTAATTGGGATAGCCTGGCGAAGGCCAGTGCTTCAACTATACACAGAAATCAGTTTTGCCCATTTTACTTTCTCGTGATAGGCATTGGGTACTGGTCTCGTCAAAACGGGCTTGACTTGCCCGTTATAAGTGCGAGCTTTGAGCGGCAAAATCGAAAAACTATAATGTCTTGTCAGAAATGACTGAACCTTAGGAGGATGTAGTCGCTAGTCTGAATTAATAGTCAGCATGGTAGACTAGCTACTTCAATGTATAACGATATTCCGAAGTTAGTCGGGGTGCTGCAATAGAGATGCCAAATGAATGGCATACCCCAGAAACATATCCCCACTCTGGCCGATGTTGCGGAAGCGGTCCCAGAAAGGGCCTAGCCTTCAGATTGGGGTTTTGGGCTATCTAGCCGACCGCGTAAAACACTACTGGGCCCCCACCCAATTATCAAGGCTTCGCCGATCAATGACGTTGTCTAATAAAAAGCGGGAGCAGAGCATATTACTGGTCTTATCGCAAACATCTACAGATGATGCCACCGAAGGTTGCTACGATTTGATCAATTACAAGTTTCCGGTCATAGATCTTGTTGGCGGACTTAAACCACGGTACCATGGGAGTCAGGATCCCCACGGATCTCCGTTCGGGCCTGACTTATTGAGGTAGGCCCCCTTGTGGGAGCGTCATGGTGGCTGTGGTTTAAACCCAAAATCGCGGGAAGGGTCTTACCCAATGTAGAGTTGCAATAAGTACTGGGTGCTGTGACCCTAAGAACATTAAGAAGTTTTGATCGGCTCATACCAAGGGTGGAACTTGTGCCTCCAACACAGTTCGGAATTGGTA
This sequence comes from Volucella zonaria, assembly GCA_963966105.1. Classification (NCBI taxonomy): domain Eukaryota; kingdom Metazoa; phylum Arthropoda; class Insecta; order Diptera; family Syrphidae; genus Volucella; species Volucella zonaria. The sequence continues at coordinate 68,613,284 of OZ014531.1, read as the reverse complement.
TCATAGGATTGACGGAGAGCGATGGAAAGGTGTATGGGCATCACGTAAACTTAAGTCAACCAGACAGGTGTCAGACAGGTGTTTACGTTAAAAACCAGAGACTATGTTGCGAAGCAAATAGGAACTTCGCATAAGACTGTTGACGAACTTGCAAAACGAAAAAAGGGCGATGAAATGTGAATCTGCAAATTGAATATTCGGTTCTTTCGTAACCGGTGGATTGAGGCAATAAATCTTGAGTTTCGGCACGTGAGCAGGCCTTGTAACAATCCACACCAAGGGTGAATTCGCCAATATCAGCCCGATGGCGTTTATATTATTTTAGGTGATTTTAACGTCAAAATTGGAAAAAAGGACATCTGGAAACAATATAGTCCTAATTGACCCTGCCTGCTGCGGATCATCACTTAATTACGGCCAAGGTATGACTAAGAATATCACAGACGCTACAATGAGCGGAGAAATGTGAGGAGATTTGGACCGCTGTAGTCGCAATTAGGGTTACTAAGAGCCTTTGTCAATCTCGTATCCCTGTTAAGTGCTAAAATGTCAAAAAGCCACCAGAAGTGCAACAACTGACGAGGTGTGGCATTCCACAAGCAGCCCGAAACTCGAACTCTGGATTTTAGTGGGAAATAACCTGCTAGAGAGTAGACGCCCTTTTGCAAAATTAAATCGAAGGAAAGTATGTCTAATGCATGCAATCCCAACATCCCTGGATCAACAAGAAGGAAGACCCTGTCTGCCGTCTTATACAATTGCTAAATCGACTAGTGAATGATCTGATTGACCCCTTTCAGAGCAGTTTTAGACATCATATGTCCACATTTGACCAAATATTCATACTTCAGAAGATCGTAGAGAAATCCCAGGAAGTCCAGACTGGCACTCACCATCTCTCAATCGTTTCCAAGGGCAAATTTGGCAGTGTCTATAACACGAGCTATACAGAGCAATGTCTAGTTTAGTATCCGTCACAAACACGACAGGTTGTGCAGAATGACGATGGCGAAAGATCGTTGTTCGATAAGGGCCGGAAGGAATCTCACCAAGGCTTTTGATGGTGTAGACAAGATGATCCGGTATCAGGTGATTTCTTGAACTTCAAACTTGAAAAAATTGTCTGAATCTCGCAAGTCAACACCAGAGACAGAATTTTCCAAAAATCACACAGAAAGCCGTCACTATTGCGTTTGGAAGTATCAAAACACCCAACTATATCCTGTTATCAAGAAGGGACATCATCAACAAATCGAACAGGACGTTACAACCGCAGCAATAACTTTAAGGTAGGTGTCTAGACATGTTCTCGTAGATCGAATTGACTATAACGCTTTGTTCTGAAGAGAGATTTCGACCCGGAGGGACAACTTAATGACATAAGTGAAGGGAGACCTCAAACAACTTTGAATATACAAGTGAAGGCAATTTATTAAAGTCCACGCTAACTGCCGAGGTTTATTGGTGGAAGCTTAGGTATTCTCCGAACTTCACTTACTTGACTTTCCCGCCTAACTTTCCACACTTTTAAGCCTCTGCAAAGAGTTCCATCACAATTTCGGATAATCTTAGCTTGAACGTGAGGTTATTCGGTGTTCACCAGATTTTTTTGGGAGAAAGTGAGATTGCGTCTCCTTCGAATTAGATCTCCAGGTACTACTGCCCCTCAGAAGGAACTGAAAATATAAGCTGGACGTGTTGCTGTCATGTAAATTCTTCAAAAATTAATTGTCTTAGCAGCATCATAGCAAAGCGATCCTTTCAGCAAGGCTCCGAACTACAGTCTTATGCCAGATCAAGTACGAGTATGTTGTGAAAAATATGTTCACTATAGAAATAGAAACGTATCATCCGAAATCAGCAAGAAAGACAGATCGTTTTGAAGAATGTGGAGAGGTCGTCAGTATGCCAAATAAAAATGGAAAAAGTACAGCGTAGCAGACCAAAGTCTATGAATTTATAAAATAACTAAAAGCTGGCCACAGTTCTACACAACATCAGTGTATCCTGGGATACGTACGTATTTGCCCTGTTGGTGAAACGCAACGTCTTCACGTGTGACCCCAAATTTCAGCTAATCCCATGTGTGACCCCGTAGACTCAAAAAAGAAAAAAGTTCTCTTGCGCCAAACCTCTAGAAAAATTTTAAATTTTCAATTTTATTTCAACTTAGCCGATTCCCTTATAAACAACGCTAAACCAAGACCACAATGTCCAATTTGAAGCTCTCCTCTTGATGATGAGAAGGATCCATCTATAGACGTAACTTTGACGTATTCGGTCCCGTGCAACGAGCTGGTGCATGCCGGCTACTTCGAGCTGGTGGATCAAATCATTCGTCATATCAAGCCACCATTGAAGTATACGAAGAAAGGCGTCACTGTCGGAGATTCAGTATTGCGTACTGGTAAGTCACATTCAGTTGAATTAGGTCCCGGTATTATAGGCCGACGGTATCCAACGCCAATTGATAGACATTAACGAGCTCACGAACTCCAATTACATTTCAAAAGGTGTTAGCACACCATTGACAGAGCGTCCCGTCTGGTTGCAAGGGAATTCAACCGCCCTAACGTGAAAGTTTTATCACCTTTTACTGAAGACTTGTTCGGTTTGGTGCATGAAAACACTTCGTCAAGCACTAGATGATTGTTGAACCGGGCACCTAGAGTACAGTTCGTTATATTGCACCAGCTTCCAGCTAGAATATCGAGGATGTTGTCTTGGAAACCGAATTCGATCCAGAGATGACCAAACGCGGCATGCTGCAGAGTATAGCCTGCACGTCAACCGCGCCCAGTTACTGAGAAGTTTCCTTCTAATCATCAACTTCTGTTCGGTCACCGTGTATTGGATTCATTGTGCCTCTGTATCCAAAGTGGTACAAGCCTTGTTCAAATATTCCAAATTGAATGTGATCATCTGCGTTGGTTGCGAAGAACGTGGTTAAGAAATGTCTGAAGTACTTCGTGATTTCCCGGAGTTGTCAGCTGGCTCTTATTGCCAACATATCCAACATCCCTGTTGCTACTCTTAAAGCCTCCATCTGCACTGGTATCACTTTGTCCGTAAACTTCCGTGATATGCATATATCACGTATCTGATCCTACCTCTCGTAGGGGTGAGGCTCTTCGTGAAATTTTAAGTCGTCTCGGTGAAATGCTTGTCCAGGTTACACAGCCTACTTGGGTGCCCAAAAATGAAATATTTGGGTAACCCAGAACGTGAGGGTTCCGTTTCTATTCTCGTCATACAGTACACTTCCTGGCGGCTACTTCTCAGATTCGGTACATTCAGTATGTAGTACAGGTGTTCTAGGGCTTGGATAAGAAACTCACCCAATGCGAATATTTTCCCCTCCATCAACTGGCTTATTTCGTACAAGAAACACCTGACAAGAACTTTACGAATTCATGCCATTTATGTATGTCGGTATGCTGAGAAACTCCATTGTCCACTACGGCAATGGCCTTTCATTCAGTTGAATCCACCGCTCAGTCCAAGAAAAAGGGAGGCCTTAGGCAACATCATGTATCAACTGCCTTCCATGAAGTTCAAGATCAGGGCCGACTTCGAAGCAAGTCGAAGAGGACCTATAGCAGTTAGGGAAAATTTGGCAGGACACATGTCGTAACGGCAATGCGCTACAGGGTGTAAATAAGCCAACAAGCGACATTCATGAAAAGTTTGCACCGAACTAATTGATTGAGTCATGTTCCTTGGAATAAATATTTCCACTTAATCGATCAAAAACCTTTTCGCCAAAGAACAAACGCGGTCAGGGACAAACAATTCTACGGTCTACTAAATCCTAGGGCGTTACTAATTTATACGGCTTCTCTTAGAAGTACCGCATCCCCTCATGAACACCCAGTCTCATTAAACAAAAAATCGCAATTATTAAATTATGGACACTTATTCACGCTCCACTGTCTTTTTAAATTCCCCAACACAACACAACACACAACACACATACACAGCACCCAACACCCAGCATCAGTAAAGGGTGTGTTTGGAAAGTGTGCTTCGCAGAAATACCCGATCGTTAAATAAACTCCATACACTCGGGAGGTCCACAAAGATCAAATCGATCGTAAATCTTAACGCGGCTCATTTCTCGCTGGCCGCTGGCTGTTTTTCTCTCGACATTCACATAGTTTTACTCCCGCATTTGGGCACGCATTGAACGAGCAACCACTTCCAGGCGAACTACTCCCAGAGCTCCGGTCTGTCTGTAATGACAACGATGACGACGTCTACAACAAACTGTGTTTGCGGATTTCTACAGCCCGATTGTGACTTGTATGTTGGCGAAGTCGGAGTGCAAAAATTCGCCTTGCGACTGGTTTCCTTTGGAACTGGCACATGCATTGGCACTAGCACAGGCACACCTACTATAGCAAAAGGGAATCACGTCGATTGGTGTCGTTGAACATGACAACGACAACACATAGCAGCATCACCAAGCATGATTTTCACTTTACGCGGTCTTGAAAGAGCCCATGGGATAGAATGCCAGCATTTGTACAAATCTTTGGACATTTTATGTGCTGCTGACCGAGGTACAAGATAAAACATGGACATGCTACACGCTATGTTGGCGCACACATAGTATCGGTATTTGAATTTGAATTCCATAGTTTCGATTGGATTTGAGGAGGCATGCGTGTGCTGGAGGATTGGAGGGTTGGATTAGGTCTCGAATAGTGGGGTGATCGTAAGACTTTAGCTTTGCAAGAGTCCAAGAGGATACTCGTAAATGTTCTGAGCAAATGTTAGGTAGTCGAATTTGTAATATGTCGAACAAATTCCAGACTTTTCAAAATGACTCATCACATCCATCACTGCTGACAGCAACCGCTTCTCACACGTCAAACAAATTTGGCACCCACTTGACGCGACTCCCGGAATTCACCAACTCAGCTTATTATCGCACTAGGTCATCGTATGACTAAGCTCAAACCGCAGACGCCTCTATTGGTGACAGCGAAATCCATCAAAGCCCTAGAACCCACTGATATTGCAAATTACTCGTAGTGCGCTGGTGGCATTTTCAACACCATCCGTGCTGACAGTAGATACGAATACATGCCCCCCTAGTCGATCATAGTTTATTGCCCTGTTTTCATTTCTTGGGTTTTTTTTTTTTTTCCTTGCGCTGTGATTAATGGCTTCGCTATGTATTCGCCAAGCCTGATTAAGCAAAAAATGGAAAAAAAAAAAAAACAAACCTCTACCTCCCCCATAAATTGGAGATATCAGCGGTTTTGCTAGCTGCCACCCAAATAACAACAATCCCAACAACAAACAGTCAATCTGTCGGAACAACCGCGAAGCAATTACACGGAATTGTATTTTTATCACTCGAAAAGGCGCGCTCCAAATCGATATGCATCGGTTGGAGTTGAAGTAGAATTCTGAATCATTGCAGAGGGTCCGGTCCGTCCCTTTGGATAGCGAGCGGTCAGCCTTTCATTTGGTTAGCAGTCGTTTGACGTGCAATCAGAGGAACGTGCTTCATGGACTTCTAGAAATGGTGATATTGCGCTGTGCTGCGCTACGCTACGCATGCAATCATAACAAGCGAACATAAGCAGACGTCATGTGCTGGGTGTTCTTTTTGCTTCTTTCATTTGGATGAAACGCCAAAACGAACATGGTGGCATCATGCAAACTCGCATCGGAAGCATTAACAAATTATGTAGCCAAAGTGTTGTTCTGTGATCTTAGCACATGAGGAGTCACACCATCAGCATCATCAGAACCACCACCAGCGCAGCAATCGAGCGGAGGAATGCCTTGTTCGTTCATGTCCATGGCAATGTCTGGACCACGATCGGACATCAGGCAAATGGTACGGAGTCGCGATGAGATAAGAAATTGCGCCAACCGTGCTGCTTGGATTCGGAGCATCAAAATGTGAATCTGCTGATGGGGCGCAGCTAAGTGTTGCCTGCTGTTGCTGATGCTGTTTGGGGATATGCTTAAGGGCTCATAATGTTTTGACTCTGGCAATTCGGAAGCTTAAATAAATATGGGATACGAGAATTAAGGACAGAGTTTGTTTATGGAATGAAGAGGCATCAACGTTGAAGTTTGTTGTGATTTGCAAAGTGTTTCGGCGTGAGTACCTATAGACTCGTATATATAATGATCCTTTGTCAGCTTCTGTTTTTGTTGATCCTTACTTTGGTTGTTGGTGTTGTGTCTAGGCTGCGTTTTTGTTTACTCGTTTTAAGTTTTATTGATTTGCATTTTGTTGGACATAAACTTATTCGCTTAACGCGCTTTTAGGTCGCTGGGCTGACGATTGACTAGGTGGCATTACAAGAGAGGACCTGGCTCACAAGAAAAAAGGCTTTCAAACTGCTTCGGTTACTAGCAAACTATTTCCAGTTGCTTTTTTCAAATTAGTTAAGATATCCATCCATTTCAATGCGCCTTCTCCATGGTTTGGAATGGATGTCATCTATATTTGCGAATAACCAAAAAAATAGATCGGTTTTGTAGATTAAGGATAGCATGCTCCTTAAATCGAAGAAGTCATCAAGGCAATGCAAATAGCATAGCCAGAATAAAGGCACAAATAAGAATTCGGTATTGCCGAACAAATGTAAGATTCTCTAAGCAACAAAAGTGGTTGGTGTCAAACAGGAGGGTTAAATGTTAGTCCAGTCAAAACAGTTGTCCTTCCCTTCATTATTTGAAGAAACTTAAGCCTCCAAACTGTATCACTAATTGCAGTACAAATTTACTGCTCAAAGGAAACAACATATTTTGGAGTAACTCTCAATTATAAACTAAAGTACAGATTACACCTGGACAGATCCACTGAAAAGGCGACAAAAGGCTTCGGTAAGAAATTGGAATAAAATAACCCCAGGACTATCCTCACCATCATCACCCCAATAATAAGTTGCGCGTCGCTGGTATGATAGAAGACGTTTTATCAAGCCTACAATCGATCCGCCTTTCAAAACCAGCAAAGACTATACTGCAAACAACCCTGCTCGACAGCTTCGCTTGAAGCACTCCTTGACCTTCCACTCATGCACATAAAGGTTATGAAGATTGAAGCTTCGATTGCAATAACGAGGGACCATCTCTATACAGCAACAATAACATCAAACTAAATACTTGAAACATACTGGAGCTATCTTCAATTGCTGGGTCCATCTCGGATTTAATAGCCAAATCAAGCAGCTCAATCGATCCTTTATCAATGCGGGCAGTTTATTTTTGGAACTGGTCCCAATCATACAAAACTAGGACATTTTACTTCTATTTTTCAAACAGAGATTTGAAAAAAGCTATCCAGCTCTGTGCCAGAAGAAACCTCTGGATGTCACACATCGAAAGCAGCGCTTAAACTTCTCAGGTTCTATAGCTTTAAGTTTAAATTGGCATGGGCCCATGCACAGACCCTCTGGCAGTTTGCTACACAGGTAAAGTCACACTGATATAGATCCCTGCGCATAGAGGAAACCCTGGCAACTTCATTAAAGCAGGTGTCCAGTCATCTCTTAGCCCTCAAGGTTCTTGTAGCCTATTTGCCAACCAGATAAGAATAGAACTTTGTCAATAAATAGAATTAAGGCTGTTCTAAAAATGGACATGGCTCATTCGAATACCTTACCAACAAAATCTGCTTTGCCCAGTCGAAAACTGTCTTGAAGATACCGAAACCGCCCAGCATATGCTGTTAGAATGCCCTGTAACCACTTCCATAAAGGCTTCACAATAGTAGCTGATGTTATCTCTTCCTCAGCTCAGACATCTTAGCTTCATTGCTCTAGGTTTTTGGAGAAGCAGTTCAGTTTAGATATTGGTATCCTTGCTGCATTGAGGTCAGATCGATGAAAATATTTGCCATCAGCATTCTCAGCGATTCCGGCTTTTAGTGAAATGTTCACGAACTAGATAAGAAATGTCATTCGCTACTCCTGAAAATTAAACTTTTATTCGCTGTTGAACGTCCTCACAGTATTCTGTTGGTCTGCTTTTGTAGAGGAACCGTATATGTACCATTTGCCTTGGATTTGGTTAGGTTCACTGAAAAGAGGGTACCTAGTATAGTTCTTCTGAAAAAACATTACCAGAATACGATCGAAAATGTAAGTGCCCGGAAAAAGGTTGACTTCGCTAGAGAAGTCAGTATCTGTTCGGAAATAAGGCGCATGGACTTAAATTTGAAAACTCAGAGAGACCACCCGATGGGTTTCTGTTAAGTCTGAGTGTTGTGATCACGAACAAAGTCGATGTCAGCCCTACGTCTGTTTGGGACGTCTTAACTATTGTACAACACTCAAAATGTTTAGATGGGTTTACATTGTGAACCAGTACGAAACCTACCGACGTTGCGTTTGAACTGTATACCATCAATGACGGGCCACCTTGACGTTCCAATCGTTTGGGTGTTGATTAATAGGTTACACCTAATGTACTGTATTACCACTATTTTTGAGAAATCCTTTGGCTACTCAGGAGTCTGACCGTCACTAAACAAGGCGGCTTTAAGAACAATAGACTTTTTTTGCTTCTGGAGTATTTATTATTTATGAACCTCAAACCGTGCTCACGTGTGCTGCGAGTAAGCAGTGATGAGGTGCCTACAATACCAACACCCACCACGTCAACACCGAGTGTCTGTAGTCTGATACGAGCGTAAGCCGGACATTCACAGAGTTAGCGTTCCGCGGAGTCGTCATCACCACGTAAGCATTGCTGGATGTTGTATCACTTATGCCCCAGCACATTTACCATAAATGCTTAGCAAAAGTGTAGTACTCCGCCAAGATGCCAGCAGCAGAAAGCCCGCTGAACTCTTAGAGACGTCGGGTAGTATTCATTTGGTCTGCCGACAACCTGGGGACTCATGCAATATGCAGTTGCGCTCATATGAAAACCAACTGTCAATGGGAGCCCTAACCGAGGACTCAGGCAGAACTTACGGAGGTTCGGGTCCTGAAAAATCCTCCTTGAAGACCGACAGCGCCATAGAAGCTTTCGCCATAACATATTTAGTCCGCAGAAGTTTGTTATCCAAGATGACACCCAAATACTTAGCTTCTTTGAAGAATTGGATGGTGACACCTTTCAGCACTATATGAGTCAAACCAGTAAAGAGCAAACCCTCAGAATTGACTGAAAGCCCATTTGTAGTTGTCTAGTCTATTCGTCGATCACGTCTGTGGCAGCCTGCGCTTTAAATCACACAGTCGCTAGACACGATCCAACAAACAGTACAGCTATGTCATCCGCGTATGCTTGTGCATAGATGTCAGAACTATTGAGAGGGTTGAACAATGATTCGACCAACATGGATCATCATCATCAATCTCCGTTTACCCCCACCTTCATATATTGGCCGCAGTCAGCATCCGTACTCAGTGTTATATTCACCAGCATTGCTTTGATCCAGAAAACTAGTGATTCATCTAGGCCGTCTTCCGTCAAAAGTTGCGTTGTCGAAAGCAACCCTTAGTGTCGATGAAAATACTCAGCGTGGATTCTTTCTTGTTGAGTCCGAGTATGTTTGACAAAAAGTACGAGTATGCTTTTAGTGAGTTGGATGTACACCCTGAATGACTCGAACTGCAATCAACTTCAGACTGCTATAATTTCCAAACCGTTCATGACAGTGAGCTCAAATTTTGACGCATGACAGATAATTTTATTATTTACAAGCCTTTTAAACGATTTCCGTCTCAGGTGTGTTGAAAAATGTTTATCCGCGATGGAATTCAAACGTGATAGTGTGATTGCCTTATATTTGGCTGGAAAACCACAAGTAGCTCTCGTTAGAGCCCTCCAGCACCTCAACGTGAATAAATCATTTGTGTCTCGAATCATAGCTCGTTACCGTGATACTGGCAGCGTTGCAAAACGCCATGGAGGTGGTCATAAAAAAACAGCAACATCGGCAGAAATGGTTCGAAAAGTGAAGGCTTGAGCGAAATCCGCGTCGAAGTGGAAGAAAAATGGCTCGTAAGCTCAACATATCGTTAGAACGGATGCAACACATACTGAAAAATGAGCTTGGGCTCAAGCTATTGAAGTTCCAAAAAGCACACGATCTGACACCGCAACAGAAAAAAGTTAGAGTCGAAAAAGCGAAGGAGTTGCTACGCTTGCACAAAAGTGGTGAGTTGCCGAATTTGGTTTTTTCCGATAAGTCGCCATTTGTTATCGAGCAATATGTCAACAAACAAAATGACCGAGTTTACTTGCCAGAGAGGTCCATCGAAAATTTACACCTTCGACGGCCACCAGAAAGCAGGCAGCATCGATGGTGATGGTTTGGGCCAACATAACCTCCGATGGTCGCTCTCCCCTCGTATTTTTGGACCGTGGCGTCAAAATTAATGCGATCGTATACCGTGAAACTATCTTAGAGGCAGTATTGAAGCCTTGGGCAAACAATCATTTCGGTCGGAGATCGTGGACATTTCAACAAGACTCGGCACCGTCTCACAAAGCGCGCGTCAACCAAGATTGGTTTAAAAAATGGATTGCAAATTCCGCGGATGCAAATACCAAAGTTTGGACCACCTCAAGCAAGCACTTCGCCGGCAATTTGCCAAAATACCGCAAAGCCCCTTGCGTGCAGCGTGCGATGCTTTCTTCGGCCGTATCAAGGCCATTATTCGCGGCAAAGGTGGACATATTGAAAACTACTGATACAATTTGAAAATTTATGTATTTTCCAACATTTCTTGCTTTGGCACAATAAAATTTATCAAAAAATAAAAAAATTCTAGCATTTTAAAAAGTTGAAGTTCGAGTCATTCACCCTGTAGTCACGATTCGTAGAACCAATATAAACTCAGACGAGCATATCTTCTGAAAATTGTCTAGCGATGGCGGGAGAAAAACCATTGATTCTGCCTAAAGTAGGGAAACACCCAAAAAATGACTATGGTTTGGTGGCTGACCTACTCCTAACCTGTGGCAAGAAGCTCCTACATACCATGCATCAGATATTTCTTAAAATATGATCAAAATAAACAACCCAGTCCAACTATGGCTCTCTGTGGCATATAAGTGATTCTGTGAACCAACTATTTCGAGACAAGCCCTCTGTAAAAGGCCGAATCCTGAGAAAGCCCATGAGAATCTAACCGACACACCATCATCTTTTCGTCGCATTCAAGTCCGCTTATGAGAGTATGGATAGGAATTCTGAAAAGTTTCCGATCGCAACGTAAAGATAGCGGCACTCGTCAGTAAAAGCTAGTGAATGCTAGTTGTGCATCTTTTGACAGTTACTTACCGAAGTTTCAGTCATTTTGGACGCGCGGTTTTTAGTTGGCAGTCGTTTGAGTGAGTCGATGTGAATATTTTTTGTGAAAATGGAAAAAATTGAGTATCGAGCTGTTTTTAAATTCTTGTTTTTGAAATAGACAATACGCCTACGCAAATCAAAAATGAGTTAGACTCTGTGTATGGGGACTCTGCACCGTCTTTACCACAGTGAAATTTTGGGCAGCTGAATTTAAACGTGACCGTAAGAGCTTGGGAGATGATGAACATTCGGGGCCTCCAAAAACTGCAACCACTGACGATAACATTGCTAAAGTTCACCAAATGGTGTTCGACGACCGCCGAATTAAAGTGAGAGAGATAGTAGAGGTTATGGAAATGTCCAAAGAACGTGTTTGTTACAAGATTTAGGCATGAGAGAGCTGTCAGCGCGTTGGGTGCCGCGTTTGCCTACGTTAGACCAAAATCGTGTTCGAATGAACATTTCCAACGCTCTGTTGGCGCAATAAATCTGAGTTTTGGCGCCGATTAATTGCTGTAGATGAAACTTGGATACATTATTATACGCCCGAAACAAAAATTCAGTCAAAACAGTGGACTGCAAAGGGCGAGCCGGCTCCAAAAAAAAGCAAAAACTGTTTTTTCGGCTGGGAAAGTGATGGCGACTGTTTTTAGGGATAGTAAAGGCGTTATCTTAATCGATTATCTTCAAAAATTAAAAACCATCACAGGAGCATGCTACGCATCATTACTTGCCAAGCTGAAGGCAGAAATTTCGGAAAAACGGCCACATTTGCAGAAAAAGAAAATCCTGTTTCACTAAGACGACACGCCGTCTCACACCTTAGCGGTTGCCATGGCGAAAATCCATGAATTACGGTTTGAACTGCTTGACCATCCGCCTTATTCACCAAATCTAGCCCCAAGCGACTTCTTTTTGTTCTCTCATCTAAAAACTGCCCTCGGAGGACAGAGATTTTCGTCAAATGAGGAGGCAGTCACCATCGTGAACAATTATTTAGCAGAGAAAAACGCCAAGTACTACTCGTATTTGGACGGGTTGGAGAGAGATGAGAGAATCGCTGGGAGAAGTGTGTAGAGTTACAAGGAGATTATGTAGAAAAATAAAAAAAAATTTTGAGAAAAAATGTTTTGTATCATCCTTGTTCGGAAACTTTTCAGACAACCGTCGTATGTTAATACACCTTAGTTTGGTGTATTACCGACACAAATTCCCTCTTGCCGGATCATCAATTTGGCTTTAGAAGCCAACACTCTACAGTTGACCAAGTGCATCTAATAACCGATGCAATTGTATGAGCAATCGAGTGTAAGTTAGTCTGTTCAAGCGCATTCCTTGACGTTTCGCAAGCCTTTGATAAGGTATGACACGAAGGCCTAAAATATAAACTTCGACAAGCTCTACCCCAGCAATTGTCTTGTATTTTAGGTTCATACCTGGAAGACCGACTCTTCCGTGTGAGACACGGAAACGAATATTCCACATTTAAGACAATAAAGGCGGGGGTGCCTCAAGGAAGTATACTTGGCCCTCTGCTATATTTGCTTTTTACCTGCGATATACCGCAAACGGACGACACTGTCCTAGCCACATTTGCTGATGACACTGCCATTTTGGCAACGGCTAAAACAGTCGAAGAAGCAACTGCCAAGTTGTAACGTGCCCTTACACGGATTAACAATTGGACAAAGACTTGGCGAATCGCGCTTAATGAAAACAAGTCTGTCCACGTGAACTTCACTCTCAAGAAAATTGGGAATCCACCGGTGTTTATCAACGCAGTACGAATTCCTTACGCGAACGAGGCCAAATATCTCGGTATGAAGGCACTCGTCAAGAAAAAACGTGAAGAGCTTGAAATCAAATATAGAGATATTTACTGGCTTATTGGAAAGTATTCCAAGCTTAGCTTAGAGAACAAACTGCTGTTATACAAGCAAGAGCTAAAACCGATCTGGAAATATGGGGTACAACTTTGGGGTTGTACTAAAAATAGTAACATTAATGTAATACAGACATACCAAAACAAAGTTCTTCGAGGTATTGTTAATGCGCCGTGGTACATTAGAAACGATGATATCCACAGAGACTTAGGAGTCGAAAACGTTCAGAACGATATTAAAATGTTTGCGCAAAAACACAAAAATCGACTACAAGGACATGCAAATATTTCTGTTCAACAGATCCTCAGCGAGACAAATTTACTGCGCCGTCTGAAAAGGACTAAGCCTCTCGATCTAGCGCGGTGATTAGCAGCGCGTAATTTTTCTAAGGTACACAGGAATTTTCAATGGAAAATCGCCTGTAGGATATCTTATAAAAACAAACAAAATAGGCTCCGGGCCTATAGCGTCTATGAAGATTTCTCACCTTCCCATGAAAAAAAAAAGAAAAACCTTAGTTTGGTATCCCCGAAACTAGTAACGACTCTGCAAACTCGGACAAACTGATTTTGTCGGAATCGTTTGATACTATTGTACCATAGAAGCCTCGCTACCGTGTGACTTCTTAAATCTGATATAGCAGCTACACCGCGCTAACACCATCTTCTATAAAAGATACATATTGCTGACCTATGTATGTCAATCACATCAATATCTTTGACCTCCGACTTGATAAAGGAAACGAGCCAACTGGCTATTACCGTAAACGAGGACGAGCTACCTTTAAACAGAAAGTCTTCGCGTCACTTTTGAAGACAATTATTTTTAAGTGGCGCCGAACATTATGTCTCAATAGCTGCAGCCTGGGTATCAAATGTAATATAACCCTGGCTAGTAAGTGTTACTTTAAACTCAGTATGCAATTGAAAAGTATGGCCTCTCTCGATAAACGAACCTGACGCTGTGTAAAACCAGAATCATTCACGACGTCTATGCTCTCCCAGGAGCATTCAAGAGAAAGATCCTATCAAAAATCCATGTCCCTTTTCGCTTTGGTGACGAGTATCGAATTCGATGGCACACCGACCCATTCTCCAACGCTGACATAGTCAAGTGCATTCAAATCCAGTGGCTATGTTGTCTGGGACCGATCAGACGAATGGTAAGAGGCGCAGCAAAATTTCGAGAAAGTGTCCACCAGTGAAAGTTGAAGAAAGGAACAGCTGCCTATCTGTTGGGAATAGATCAGTGTTTGGAATTTCTTATTGCAGCCGAAAACACAAGAAGACTGGCGAGCCATTCTAGATTTACTCAAGACCTACTTGTAGCTTGTAGTACTAGCCACTTCGAAGACAGGCGAAAAATTTAGCTCTGCCCAACACCTTCATTTTTATAATCAATGTCATCACTGACAGTGGCATACTTGTGGCATACATACCTATACGAGTATGTGGCAGTTGTTGGAAAAGCCTGCAAATTATTGGAAAATATCGCAACTTGACTCCGCTTTGAGCATGAGATTCTCCGAACTAACGTGTTTATCTGATGGCCACCATTCGACATTTCTCTAAAAACTGCATTCAACAATTATCGTCGTTTGTTCATCACAAAATTGTTGTCATATCCATTACAGGGCTTCTATCAAACAAGTGACACGTACAAGTACTCCTATCTGACTAATTCATTTCGTATTCGATATGACACAACTCACGTCGGACTAACACCCCACAACTCGAGCTGAATTCCAACTTTTTTTCACTTTTTTGCTCACAAATTGCTTACGATGTTTTCTTCCCGCTGACAAATTCTTGTCACAAAATTAAGTTAAACCAGCGAATGTACTCGTATCTATAGATACGAACTATGAGTTATGCGCCTTTGCTCGATTATTGATTTTATGATGTCTGAAATTCTACACCGGTCGTCCATGGTGTCTGCCTGTAATTGTATATGGTATACAGCCAGAGTTGAAGATAAATTTGAAATATTTATAGATAGTCGTACGGATAGCACTACAACGTCTACGGCCACCACCTTAGCTTTGACTATGTCTTGTTGGGAGCCTATCTGAGTTGTACGCACATAAAACGCCAATTAAAATCAATTTTAATCAAACTGCCGCAGATACAAATTTGTAACCCGATTAGATTGAGATGTTTGTTTTAAATATCGGGGAGTAGACATACAAACTACAAACACATATCGATACAAAGTTACAGCGATACCGACCAAGTACATGGGTAGAATATGCAAATTTCATGTTTTACAAATTACAGGTCTCCCTCCCTCGGGATGGGGAAAAATTCTTGAGATACAAATTTTCATTAATTCAGTAAAACGATCGTATTTCTGGTGTATTGTCGGGCTGGCCCGTGCTAATGCTATGCTAATTGAATCTGTTGCTGGCGCTATTGTTAGCGAATTTGTTTCTAATCGACCAGCTGGCAAGGGGGGGGATAAAACGAACAAACGTTTCGGCGGTCGCTGTTAGAATCGAAAATTAAGAATCGAATGGTTTTTTTCTTGGCAGATTGATTTGATTGACGTTAGTATGTTGTACATATGCTGACGATGGAATAGACAAATAATAGATGTTGATAAATGCCTTCGCTTTGAAACGAAATTCTATCTATAGATAGACAATGAGATTTCAGGGAATACACAGAATAGGGAAAACAGGCAAAGGTTTGGGTAATTTATTCATAATTTGCTAGCCCTATTGATCAACAGACAGTTACAATAAAGAAGAAAAATAACGATAATTATTTGTACCGGTTAAAATTTCTTAAAATATTTGAAATATTCTAGCGACACAACATTTTAGCTGCAGGTGATGGTTTTGTGGATATAGTCGATTCTCTTAAATGAGTTTTGTAAGTCAGGTAAGCCGTAGAAAGCAATGACGGGGGAGGGAAGTGAATACTACATAGACTAGAGTGAATAGATACTTGTTCTATAGGCAAAAATTGAATTTCTCTAGAACAACATCAACTTCTTTTTCTGTACGGGTGCTACATTTTAAACACTTTTCATCTCCTAAGTCAAAGTACCTAGCCCTGTTAGCCAGACTAACTGCTCTGTTATGAGCGACAGCCTAGTATTTAGGTTTAGCTTAGGACAGCCTTAGGTTTAGGCTCAGCTTTCCGAACTAAAGTTAGCTCTAAGTGCACAGTGCCGCTTTAAAATGTCACTTCTTAATCTTTGCATTAAGGGACAATAACAATGCTACTGACTTCTTAGAGAAGACTGGAGACACGTGTTTGATCTCTTCATATCCACAAAAGTCATGCCACCTCTAGGTGTGCTCACGAGAAAGCCAACTGTCAATGGATACCCTAATCGAGGTCGCAGGTACTCGTTATCCCACTTCAATGCAGGTTCAGGTCTTAAAAGGTATTGAGCCTGTCTTGTCTAGTAAGATTATTGGCGATTTTATTTCCGGCTGTCCCATTATGACCAGAGACCCAGAGCGTTCTTGAATTGAGCGTACTTAGGTGAAACTTAGCTGTTCTATGCTGATCTTTTAAACATTAACATCACATAGTTCAACATGCAATTGAGAGTAACCAAAGTATTGAGACATTTGCGTCATGTCTAATTTCTTGTTAAAAGAGTTTTCGATTCCTTCCTGGAGAAAGACCTCGTCCTAGATGGTGCGCCCTATCCAGAGATTGCTCATCTTGTTGTGATGAAGAGTCTTAAGCAAGATAAGGTCCTCAAATCCAGTTACCGAAAACAGTGCTAATCATCCCTCCATCTCCCCCGATCTTTTATTTTTCCTGGGCTCTCATTAGTATATCGCGGGCTGGATCAAGCTGCCGTAAGGACCTCTCCGAGAATCAGATTTTTTTTTTTTTTTTTTTTTTTTTATAATTTACGCGCGCCAAAGGGGTTATAAACCCTTACACTGTTGCCAGGGCGCGGGCGGAAAGGTAGAAGGAGGAGAAAGGAAA
This sequence comes from Volucella zonaria, assembly GCA_963966105.1. Lineage (NCBI taxonomy): Eukaryota > Metazoa > Arthropoda > Insecta > Diptera > Syrphidae > Volucella > Volucella zonaria. The sequence goes on along the minus strand of OZ014531.1, from coordinate 68,596,164 downwards.
GTTTGTGATGTAGTGGTTTGAAACTCATGTGTGTTTGGTTTCGATATTGGCTCTCCAGGGGTGGGAGTCCGAATAGGACGGAGAGATTTTCTTCACTCGGAATGGTGAGGTTGTGAATTTTAACGGTTGTTTTGTGCTTGAAAACCCTACAACAGCCAAATCTACATGTCAGTGTTATGCCTTCACACGCAGATTTTTCTGACTGAGTTCCAATTGCACAAATGAAAACTTGCCGTGGCTAGGATTCGAACCTTGACCTTCCAAGTGAGAAGCGATTGCTAGTACCACTACACCACGGCCAGGGCTCAGGTATGACAAATAGATAATGCTTTTCTAGACTAATTAGCATTCTCTGTAAGATGCAGGACTCAGTGCAGATCGAAAACCCTTTGCCCAGCTACCCTAGTTGGAAACAAGACCTTAACAAAAGAACACGAAATCCCGGCGCATATTTGACAACAATGACACCAATAAGACCCTCAAGAGTCTGAAGTGCACCTGCTTAACTTCAGCCTCAACGACACTATCAGTATCTTCTCTACTCTGGTACGTGCTCATGTACGTAGAGAAAATTTTGTTTATCAGCGTTGCATCACATGGGCCAGTTGGAAGGCATTCAACGCGGTCCTCTTTGTTGAAGTCCGAACTTGTGAAGTAAGTCGGTGATGAAGTCCTACTTTTACATCATGGGCTGTAAAGCAGAATTGAACTTTGCCGGAGGGAATTTCACTTCTCCGGGCCATAGAGAAATTTCGATCGGCCAAATTGGTGAAGACTGCTCTTACCACCACTACTATTTACATAGCCAACGCTACAATCCGGAATGAACCTGGACCTCAACCAATAGGAGCCTCCAGTTAGCGCGGTCTCTGTTTAAGTGACTGCAGTTAGTTGAGGTACTCTCCTACTTGTGCGCGCCAGCTAAGGCGAAGTCTTGCTCTATTACGTAGTCCCTCTGATTTGGAATCGAAGACTCTTCAGTGTGAAACTTTGGTGTTCGTTCGTTCTATATGTTCTATCCAGCTTAGGTAACTAACTAACTCCAAAAATTTTGCGCTCAAAATGGCTAAGGTGGCCGTATCCATAGTGGTAGTGGATTGGTTTCCAAATCGGAAGGTTCGGTGTTCGAATCACAGCCGCACGATTTAACAAAAATCAAGTAAGATGTATAGTTGACTAGAAATTAACAACAAGCTTCCACTAAGAATGTAGTCTCCCCATTAAATGTTGGATGCCATCCATGGAGCGAAATAACCACTGAGCCCAAAAATCTTTCTTCCTCTCTCAGCCACATATTCCTAAAAATTTAACACGTGCTCAAGCATTTTAAGTGTGGTAATACCCATTTGAGTGTTAAGTACTTTAACTTAAGCTTCGCTAACGTCCATTTTCTCCGCCATAAAGCAGGATTAGGATGATGAGGGTTTCTTAACAAGGCGTTCTTACTCATTTGATCTTTTAGGCCGAAGAAACAGCGATTGGAAAGGGTTACCATTCATTTGATTTCCCATGAGAAGTCATTATAACATTTTATAACGGAACCGAGTTATACTAGGTCCCTGACTACCTCAAAGCTATAACTGTCTATTGCCAAGTTCTGTGCGATTCATCGATGATATGTGTCCTTTCTTGATGACAGCATATGATTAGGTTTGCTCTCATCTATGAGTAAACCCATTCTTATCGTTTCTGTAGTCGTTCAGACTTTTGGAAACCTTAACACCACGCTCACATGACGTGGAAAAGACACGAGCAGAAATATGTCAGTGGCTTTGACTGCCTTCATCCTAAAACAGAGGAAAAAGGTGAGGACGGCGATAACCTCCTCGGAGATGGTAAAAGTCAGTCTATAAGTTGCGGTTCTCGACATGTCTGACCTTTTCCTTGACGGAAAGTTCTTCTATGATAGCGCCGCGACAAGAAGCGTTTTACCAACTCCGATTTTCTAGGGCGCCAGCTGGAATGAAAATTACGTGAAATTAGTGACCTATCAGGATCAGAACTCAGTAAAATTCGTCAAAGCCGTGCGGTCATGGTGAGGTTTAGACAGGTGCTAAGCTGAAGGTCTGTAACAGAGATTAGATCCCTCATAGGTGTAAGTTTCAGGCCCCAACCAAACCTTCTAATACTACAATAATTATCGAGATGTTGGACTATCAAAACCTCAAGCATCCGGTTACGGATTAGGTTAGCTTAGGTTCGGTTAAACAGCGGTATGATGGATATGCCATCAATCAATCACCAAAACGGGCACATCGCCATCCTTGTGGAACCAGTTGAATTTGTCTTCAAATGGCAAAAACCGAAACAATCGCCCTGGTGAAACACCCAATTTTCTTGCAAAAGCCAAGAAGGACTTTGAAGTTCGTGCCGTCTATTTCTCCTAGGTTTTCGAAAAAGTAGTTCCCCAAAAATTTTCTTCTATTATGCGATGTTACCTCGCATTCACACAATATGTAAGTTACCTCCTCAACAGCTTGCAGATCACCGCAGAACCTGAAAATATCCGTATCTAACAATTTGAGTCTCTTTGCGTGTTTCTGTAGGAGATAGTGTCCTGTCATGATTCCTATTACTGTCCTAAGTTTACCCTGTTTCATTTTATTAACTTCCTAGATCTTTTGCCGTCAAAAAGCGGCCAAAGAGCCTTGGATACCCTGTGTCCTTCAAGACTTGACCTCCTTAGGTCGGCAGTCTTTGTCATATTTTCCTCGATAGTGCCCCTCACTATGTAAAGGGGTGTTTTGATGTTGGCAACCTCACTATTTTCGAGTAGCCCTCCTTTTCTTGCAAGTTCGTCCGCTTGTTCATTTCCTTTAATACCGGAGCGTCCTGGCACCCAGCACAGTCTTACCCGGTTCTGACTGCATAGTGCCTTGAGCACTGTCCGATATCTCTTTCGGATACCGATCTCATTGCATTAGCTCAGCGGCCCTGAAGATAGCCAGAACCTCTGATTGCAAGACGCAGCGTCTGGTAGTCTTATAGACACGCTTAGTTCTGGGTCTCCTGAGAAGATACCAGAACCTGTTCCTTCCTCTATTTTTGAGCGATCTATCAAAATTACAATTTTATTGCATTTTTTCCCAATCCTCCCTCTCCGGATATATTATATCATACGGGATGTCGAAGTCGACCAAGGAAGGAATTTCATTTCATCCATTAGAATTGGATTAGAAGTAACCCAAATTAGTGAGCCGTATCGCATTGTTGCCGGCAAGTTTTTTGATCTGTAAATCAAGCGGTGTTAGGTGTGAAATAGTGTCCGATGCTGGGTGGTACGGAGAGCACTTGTAATGGCTATGGAAGCAGTTCTTTGAACCGCTGCTAATTTTCTCTAAATCGTTTTCTTATTTGTTGCTTTCCAGTATGGGGATTACCACCACCGTATACAGCCAGTACACCATAGCAGGTTTTAAGCCCCAAATTTTTCCTACTGCTCTTTTGCAGATAAAAAGAGCTCTATATGCCTCTTTGTTCCTTTCCTGCACTTTAGGATTCCAATTCAGTTGTTTGTCCGATTCGCGTTGTCCGAATTGCGTTGTTTGAATTGCGGTATCTTGTACTTTCTGGTAAAAAGAACTAGTTCCCCATGGAAGGGTTGGCATTGAGACCACAGCTTTGTGCCCAAGTGCTGATCGTCTTCAGGGCAACCTCCATAATGTTGCTTAAAATATTATGACCACGTCATCTGCGTATGTCGTGGCACTTATACCCAATCTACTATCCTTTTTGAGGATGTCATTGTTAACAAGCACTCACAGGAGTGTAGATATGACTAACAACCTGAGGGGTTCCCCTGGTTACGGACATTTAAACCGAGCTTTGCTCAATGGAACAGATTATTTTTTTGCTTGCAAGTATGTTGCAAGCCCAGTTTGTAATGCCCTGTTCAATGTTAGCGTCTACTAGAGCATTTTTAATGGCGGGGCACTCCACGTTATACAAGGGTCCTTTAATATCCAGGAAGGTCGCCATCCTAAACTCACCGAAGTGTAGACTCTTCTCTATTTTCCCCACCACCTCGTGCATAGCGATTTCTACAGAAACGATTAAAAGTTCTTTTCGTATCGTAAAGTCGGTTATAGGCCGTTCCATTGTCCTTTCCTATACTGCAGAATCCATTATCTTGCATTCCATTCTGAACGCATTCATTTTTTACGAGATATTAGGCTCCTAGTTCGGTTCTCTGTACTACTGAAGCGCCTGCAATCCACCCTACCATCTCTACGACCGTACTGATAATGATGAGCAGATTAGTAAGCGTTGCTGCTGACAGATGCATATAAAAGCCTATGGTGATTGAGTGTCTTGTCCTATGCCTGCTTCACGTCTATTTCAGAATTTTTGAAGCGCCGACTGATCGCAATGTGACCGATATGGTTGGTGCCTATTCTTGTGGCTATGCTTAAAGAGTGCGCCGCCAATGACTAGACAGTTGGTATTGCAGAAGTCTAAAAACTGCTCACTGTTCTCATTCCAAGTTGTAAGACCTTCCATCTGATATCCCTTCACGATGTCCTCACTACACTTTTGATTGCAGACGACCCACCAGTAAGTGGCTATAGAAATTGCCTTTATCAACTGGTTTATGGACGGGACTGAGTCTTGCCATCAATTGGCTCAAAACACTATATGATGGTAATTTTTCTTACTCCGTTCTGGAATTTGGCCGTCAGTTTCCGGCCACTATAAGGCGTCCAACATATGAGACTGCATCGTGATGCTGGAGTAAACATCGGTCCTACTCCAGTCTAAATGAGTACTTCAAACACTCTCGGCTGGTCTAAAGGAGCAGTCCATTGCAGTGTTTTCATGCTGGTGAGCCCAGTATCGAACACAGGTAAGTTTATCTGAACTTACATTCATAAACCCTCTCCTAAAGTGCGTCGATTGTTATCCATGGAGAAAAGCCATAAGTCGTCGACAAATAATACGTCCTTCGAGACGCTGTATCCTGTTCCGGAGGAAGAAAATGTGTTACGGTTGCAGCTTGCTAGGGCACAGGCTAAATGACACTTGCCCTGTCTTGTCGCACAGGAGGCTCGCCATTAGTCCTTTTCCCTTTACAATTTCCGTCTAAATATTCAACTTTTAGCACGAGAAGATGGGAAAAGTGTGACGTACTAGCAAAACTGCTACATTTTTTGGCTGCTGTGGTTCTTTCTGGATATTTCCCGGACCAACATCTACCGGGAGATCCTGTTCCTACAGCACATTCGGTTACCACCAATTTTTTTGGATTGCGTTTCAGCCACCAATTTTAGCATCTAAGCAAACAACATACATATGTCTTGCTTTGCTAAGGCCCTTGCCTTATATTTTCACTATTGCTCGTTGCGAACTCTCGTGAGGTATTCAGATGAAAACGGGTTACCGTGCGATGTTTTTTTTTAAAAAATAAATTGTTTTTTTGACACAAAATTTGCCCTGGTATGCTTGTGATGGGAACACGACAATAATTCGACAGGGGTCGTAGAAAGCCTTACACGTCTTCCTCGAGCATCGTTAAGAAAGATGCTCATTATCAAGGGCCTATCCCTAATAATGACATCTTAGGTACGTAATCGAAGCTAATTCTCACGAATAACTTCTTATTGATAGGTCCGCTGGATTCTAATCAACAAAATGAGCAATACCAATTAGAGGGGATCATAGGTTAACCTATTGTGTCATCATTAGTGTGACCTAGCAGTCGTTCTGGATCACTAAAATCAGGGACAGTTATTTTGAAAAATCTGTTCACTTCGGAAGAAATCAAAATTTAAAAGAAAATACAGCCCAGAAGGGTCTCTAATAAAATTTTTATAAAAAAAGTTATATAGCAGAAATTGATGGAAACGGTTAAGGAAATCACCACTAGTCGGTTACATCTACAATTCTGGCAAACCCTTTTCGTATTCTTCATCCATATGTTCCAATTCAGGTTATCAAGAATGTGTGGTGTATAAAAAAGTATCTAAATTGTTTGTCATGTTGCTAATTGGATTTGATACGGCAATAGATAACCAACAACATCTCTGGGGGTAGCACGAGGCATATACTGGTACTCGTACATCCAGATCTAAATCAAATGATGGTGTTTCAAATCGCAAGATTACTCGGAAACGATAAAAAGCCACTTTCAGGCGTTAATTTGATCCCAAGAGACTTTCAACAAAATTATGAACATAAAGTTGGAAAGCACAAACGTTTGTGACATTTCTTACTCCTTCGGTGAGGATGAGTGAGGAGGCGCATATGCCTAGGCAAGCATCCCTTGAGGGTGAAAAAGAAAAGGGAAAAGGGAAAAGTAAAAGCATCTGCAACCATCCATTACTTGACGCCGATCCTGATGTCGGATAAACAACTTTTTATACGACATGATTGAATTTGTTAGAAAGTAAAAGATACAGTCCACCCCCTTGATGTCAGCGTGAATAAACGTTACAATGTTTTACACCCAAAACTCACCCCCTCCGGGTGTGCTGGGCTTAGTTCGGTTTTTTATAGCATCCTCTGGAGAATTACCCTGCAACATATGATTTGTGATGTTGCGGCGAAAGTAGAAATAACTCAATTAGAGGGGAGAGAAAGAGGAAGATAATAACGCCAAATTAAATTCATGATTATGATGAGATGACTGTGTTGAAAGGACGACTAGGTATGTACTCGTAGCTTTTGCGTTGAGTGCGATTGATGAACGTCACACTCCGTCACGGAGATTTGCTGTTCCGAACCGTAAGTAATCCTATTTGTTTCACTTTTATTTATGAATGGCCGTGTGTAATCATCTTAATTAATTTAATAACATGGACACGTGTCCTTCAGGTGGATGACGTGAGGTACGGCGTACGGAGAATTGTGGTACACGTTTGCATTAGTCAGGCGCCCATCAGTATTTGAGAATTTGGGTGAAAGATGCATGTTCCAGTTGGATTGGCTTTAGTGAAAGACTTCGAAGGGTTTAACTAGTACGAGTAGATGGGGTTTCTATGGCAATTAAAGAAGGAAGGGTTTTGTTTTGAGCTTAAATACCAGTGACGCCACTGTACGGGGTCTTATTTGTGGAATGAAAGCAGTTCTTCTGTCAGAGTTTATTTGGCTGTCATTTTGGCATATCGACACAGGTTTAAATATAAGTAAACCGCACTTTGCCATTGACGGAATTTCGTTGGCCTGTACGTGAGATGTACGATTGGGGCGAACAATATAAATAATCTTCACGCTAAAGGGCCGGGGTAGTCAGTTTAATTCAGGACGATGCGCTACCTACAGCAAGACCAACACGATCATAAAAGGGAAACCATCATATGGCTATGCTAGCATATGAAATAAGGCGTCAGGAAAGCATAGTAAACCTACTTCAAAAGGGGCTCGAACTAGTGCGGAGATAAAAATGTGTAGAAACACGTACGCATACAGCGATTTCAGGATAATCTCTTTAAAAAGCCAAAAAGGACCAACTTCGCCTTTGGAATTTTTGACGACAGTAAAATTAATACAGCTAGTGGCACGGCGGTAAGTTAGGTGCTTCTTCTTCGGCAGGAATTATGTCCGGCACTGAGGAAGCAGCTATGCTTCCATTGCTCTCAGTAGATCTATTGTGATTGTGAGTCTCTGAACGAGCTGTTTAAATGTAAATTGTGTCTGCACCAGGATCCAGGTCTAAGTGAAATCTAAGGCAACTTCAAAGCGAGGGAACTGTTACAAGAAAATATTTAACAGAGCACAGTAAGATTCTGCTTATCCCCTTCCATGTGTTTTGTATATGCAGTAAAATGTCTTGGCTTCCTCAAGCGTTATAAGAATTACTTTACGCGGTCTACTCTGGCCTCAGGATATCAGGTATTAATTCGCTCGAAATTGCCATAAAATGCCCACATCGGTCCGGTGCTCCTATAACCTATACAACACTTGTTAAATAGAATTCAAAACCTTGCGATAATATTGGTTGTGATAATACGGGTATTGCCCAGTTAATATTCGTAGCCACCTTTCAACGCCGACGTAATGTTTCTTGTCTTGCTTTTTTCTATCTCTTTCACAAAAGGCTTTGAACTGATGTGCCCAAATAGAAAAACCTTCTTGAGTTCAACTGTTCCATGGTAGAATCCAGATTTGCAGCGACTACGTAGGGCAACCCGAAAACCTCTAGGTAAGTCACTTAAGACTATTTTGGAGGAAGACTGTGCTCCTTATACAGGGTGAGTTTTTTAACTTGAGACATCCAAATTACTCGAAAAATACGCGATATCACGAAAAATGTTTCAGACAAAAGTCACAAGGTTCTGAAGGGGACATAAGATGGTGACCACGAGTTTGACTTTGAGCCCCATTGTCAAGGTCAAACGAAGGTCACTTTTGATTTTTCAAATGATAATTCTTGATTTTCATTGCTCAGTCGTATTGCTCGTAGGCTTGTCATTTGTTTTTACATACTGCGTTTAGCATAACCCAGAAACAACGACGTGGGCGTAGCAGTATTTTGTTTCCTTCGGGGTGATTAATTAGAGTGGATCCCCTTGCCTCTCACTGTTGAATCATTGAATTCATCCCATTTCGACGTTTATTTCCCGAGACTGTTTCAACAAATGCTCGAAAATGTGACCATTCACTTCAATACACTTGTCTATCCGCACTCTAAATGCACCAACAGAACTGAGAAGTATTTCTGGCGTAATCTTCCGGCAAGCTTCAGTTATTCGTCTTTTCATGACCTCATGTGTTGTTGGGTTTTTTCTGTAAACCTCACTTTTTAAGTAGCCCCACAAGAAGAAATCAAGTGATGTAAGATCAGGTGATCTAGCAGGCCATTGCCTCGGACCCCCTCGTCCGATCCATCGTTGATGGTAAACATTGTTTAATACGCCCCGGGCTACTGGACAATAATGGGCTGGACAACCATCATATTGGAACCACATTGTTTGTCGCAACTCCAATGGCAGTTCTTCTAGTAATACTGGAAGATGGCCCCGCAAGAAGTTTGCATACTTTCACCATTCAAGTTGCCTTCAATAAAATATGGACCTATTAATTTATCCCCAATAATTCCCGTCCAAACATTAGCATTCCAAGGGTGCTGGCGTTCAACTTGTCGCAACCAAAAAGGGGTTTCGGTAGCCCAGTAATGCATATTATGTCGATTGACCGTACCGTGATTGGTGAAATTCGACTCATCAGAGAATAACACCTTGGCGAAGAAAAGGGGGTCTCGTTCAATTTGCTGAAGTTCCCATTGACAAAAGGAAACCCGGTTGCGAAAATCCTCACTAGAAAGTTCTTGATGCATTGAAACATGATAAGGATGGTATTTATGCCGATGTAATATCTTACAGACAGTCGTTTGAGAAATTCCTGATTCACGACTTATTTGGCGAGTGCTAATGTGAGGATCGTGTGCAACGGCAGCTAACACTGCTATTTCATTGTCCTCAACAGCCACCCTATCTGACCGATTCCTTTTCTTTGGTTGCACACTTCCTTCACCAGTGAATTGTTGGATGACCCGATAAAAGGAAGCGCGCGATCGTATCTGGTCTGGGAAACGTTGGGCGTAGAGAGCAACAGCACCATCGATGTTCCTTCCACTTTCTCCATAAATCAATATCATTCCAATTTTCTGTTGAATTGAAATAGCCTGCATTATTAATCTGGAAAACGTTACTAATAATAATCAGTTCCTCAAAACAAATATCGAACTTCTAAATGAAGTACAGTTCCGCTCAAGTAGAAAAAAAGGGCAGAGTGCACATCATACACTCTCAGATAAGTTTAGGACAATTTGTATCTATCTGAAATTTCTTTGAGTTTTAACTTCACTCGAGGCAATAATGACTTCCTCAAAACAAATCTCGACCTTCTAACATCCTAACAATGTTGGAAACCGATTAACGATTTAGGCGTGCCAGTGCAGTGGTATCTAGCACTGAATGAATAAGACCTTTGAGACAAAGTCGTGTGCCCCATTGCGGAATACGACTGAGCAATGAAAATCAGGAATTATCATTAGAAAAATCAAAAGTGACCTTCGTTTGACCTTGACAATGGGGCTCAAAGTCAAACTCGTGGTCACCATCTTATGTCCCCTTCAGAACCTTGTGACTTTTGTCTGAAACATTTTTCGCGATATCGCGTATTTTTCGAGTAATTTGGATGTCTCAAGTTAAAAAACTCATCCTGTATATGGAAGCCAAAATAATACGAGTAGAAGTTAATTCGGATTTCGAGGAACGGCTCTTATAAAGGCTTTTGCAGTAGATGGAAGCGATGGAGTAGATGGACTGGAAACACTCTGAAGATATGTCTGAGCCGAAAGCAGAGACTCACTATTTCATGCTTGAGACTCACTTTCAGGTAGCCTGATAAAAAGGACAATGTCCTATAAGCGAAGCTACAAGTGAACTGAGCAACACAACATACTGCAACTGGCATCTGTCATCGTTTGTGGTAGCTCTTTAATGGCTGCGAGTTACTTTTCACCGATGGCATGTATCAAGTTGTGCTACAAAAAAACACTGACCATTGGCTGGCAACTCCGAAGAAAGTCTTCACTGGCGAACTGTAAAGGAAGTAAGAAGCCTTAATACTGAAAATTGGAAACAAAACTACAATACGCTCGTCAAGAGCTCCAGACCAATTTGTCTGACCTCTTTCATATTCAAAGCTATGGAAAGAAAGAATGAATCCTCTGTTCAAGATGCAATGTGCCTACACCGCGGAAAACCCCTTGGCGAACTCGTCATAAACGAATACATGCTGGGCGTTTCTTCAACAACGCAACTTTGGCCAGGCAACACGGTGTAGATGGAATACTAGTTTTTGGGGTAAGAGCAGTGCTAGTGAATAGAATCCTTATCACCCATAGGCCTGCGTTCTATCGCCACTGCTATAGTGCATCTTGGTCGCGTTGGTATGTAACGACTTTAATGGCTCTATTATCTATGAGTGGGTAGGCTGCTTATATGTATGAAGGCGATATAGCTGTACTCTCTGCTGGATAATGACTAGCTGCTGTCTACTCTAAAGGCAGCCCTAGACGTGATCAACTACTGCTGTTCTTAAAGTAGGCGTTCAGTCTTCATCCTCTCAAAACTTCGCTAAATGGCAAAGCCGACTGTTCTGATTGCTCTAGTGTTTAAAGGCATCATCATCTATTTTGTTCGATCTACTTGGCTATAATAAGGCCAATTCTTAGAGGAACAAGCTTTCACGAAAGTGCGTCACCGCGGTTTTTATATCTTCGGTTCAAGAATTGCTTCGCATGCGATTACCTCTTCCAAATTGTATTATAGCGTCGGTTTAAATTTATTGGTATCTACTCGTATTTTCATCCAGGTCTCCGTATCTGCACTTATCCGTATCACCTCATTGTATTCGAACATTCAACGGATTCAGTACACGACCAGCCATCGTTGCGACATCTATATCTCGATCGAAGGTGAAGAACATAAACGGATAGTTCACCGACACTTCAATAGGCCGAGTTTGTGGTCCGTAACTGCGTTTCAGGTGATTAATCGGTCGAGTGCGAATGTTGACGTTAATCGTCTGCTCAATGTGTTTGACGTAGATGTCAGTCTCATTGGTTATCGGCCTGAAATCCGCTCGATTTGGTTTGAAAATATCACAAATGCCGATGTTTTGAAGATCATTTGTGAAAAATATCGTTCCGTAGAGTTTGAAGTTAGGAATGATGGCCTGCACTTCCGGAGAACCCTCAAAGTTGGTCCAAGTCGAAATGCTGATGCTGCTAGATCTAGATCGTAGTCTGGCAGAATGATCATCAGGTTGTAGTCGGTGGAGTCGAGTTCCAGCTCCAGAATGGACTTTGAAGGTGGTGTGGATGATATCCTGGTTATGATCTACTATTTCACTGCATAGACCTTGCTTGGAGGAGGGTAAGAAACCTTGTTCCACATCGAGTGGGCAGGCACTTTTGATTAATAGCAGAGGAATGGCGTCGTCAATGGGAGAAATTGGATCTAGAGGTCCGATTAAATCGATTTGAGAAATTCTGGCGACATGAATTGAAAGATGCTGCTTCAAGGGCAATAGATGGTGGTGGTGGTGCATGTAGAAACTGTGCTTTCGGCTGAACAAAAGTGAGAATCACATCCTTGAAGCCGAAAAGGTGAAGACGAATCCTCTCAGGCGGTGTCATTCGGATTTGAGTGAACGTAGGTGGAAGATATTTTCGTGGTAGCATAGGAGAAATAAGTTTGTCACTGGCTTTGGATTTCCTGAAATCAGCTCGTTTTTCTTCGGGAATTTCTTCGGAATCAGGTATTGCCACTACTTCACCAGACCCTTCCGGCATTGAAGTGGTGGTAGTTTAATCGGTCTCCGGCTCGAATGTTGAAGGCTGCGACTGAGGAAGTTCAGAAAAACCCGTTGTTTCCGTCCGGATCATGGTGGTTTCTTCTTCTAAGGGAGGTGGTTGAAGAGTTGTACTTAATCCATATTGGAGTGTGCTGAGTTTTTCTTCCTCTTTCGGAGTGGTCGGTTGTTGGGTAAGTAGTACCGGTAGTGGTACTCGTAGTTGGAATTGGCGGGGATAGTTTTTGTTGGTGCGGCAGTAGATGAGATCATATCCATGCCTAAGTCATGGCCATAGAATTTCAAGATCGTTTCGTACTCAGTTGTGATGGTTACGTTTTCTTTGTTGAGGTTCCAATGTCGTAATTGGATCAGTGCCCTTGCATGCGGTGGCAAAAAGTGAAACGCGGAGCGGTATCCGGCTTAAGCTCGGAGTGTGAAGCAGATGCTAGGAGCAGATTTGTACTTTCACTTTCTCTATTGAACTGCACAAGCTGTGTGACTGCTTCTCGATACATGATATTCGATTTTCTTTTTCCACCTATTGCTGGAAATTTCTCATTCATGTGCTCACAAGAACCTGGCTACTTCCAATTTCTACATCTATGCTTACATAATCGACTGCTTTAAGTAACAGCCAAAATCATGGCTTGCCCGTTCTGAATGTAGATTGTGTGCCCAGCATTATATAGATAACCACGTTGCTTTTTGAATCAGAAGTCTAGCTCTACCGTACTACTAGCTGCTTCCAAAAAATATTTTTCGCATTTTTTTGGTTGTGTTCAATTTACAATAACTATCCCCGACTAGACTTTTCTAGATTGTCCCTCTCTATGTCTCTTCTGATTGGAATACAGATTTGATATCCATAGACGCCTGGTCTATTATCGGACATATCTGATCGTTTTATATACATTTCAGCTAGAAGTTCCTCAAAATCGTACCTCGGCATCTATTTACGAAAGTGTGCAGTTTTCGCAACAATCTCAGCTTGTTTCTCGAGCATATATGTGATGGAATACCCATGACAGCCTTTGATTAACAAACCCTGGTATCTACATCAAATTCGGCATCATCAAGGGCAAGACCATACTTCCCAGGTTCAGAAAGCTGCCAACTGTCTCCAGTTCCTCCAGTCTAGGAACACTGAATTGAGCTTTGGTTTTAGAAGCTCTACTTTGCTTACCTCAAATTTACCGGACTTTCGCTGATATGTTGGCACGCTTTTGGAAGATCTTTGCCAGGATAATAAATGCTCTGTTTTTCTGTAGAGCCCTCATGGCGTCCATGAGTTCAGCACAACTGACTGGACAGGTGGAAATTCGGGTATTTATTGCTACGGAAAGGCCTTCTGACCCTAGGATGGCTACCTCTTGCAAGCTGTTCCTCATGGGAAGTTAGTGAACGTCCGACTGACCTGGTGGCTATTGCGTCAGTCTCGTCTTACACTAAGCTTTACTGCTCTTCTCTCCATGCGATACTGGATTTCTATCGCCGGACGCTCCACCGCTGAGTCGAATGCGATTCGAGCTTCAAATATTGTACGCTCCTCAATCTGTCTCCGAATGTCAAAAACAAAACACAAAAACATTTCTGACAGCGTTCTAATATTTATCGATGGTGGTGAGAGAAATGTTGCTGATTGTCTGTTCATTTGTGACAAGATGGTCCCTTAATCGATGGCACGTTGAAGCTTTCATAATCCGTCAATGTCTTAACTTCTCTTTGGCAAAACGAAGATGTTCGAAGTTCATTCAGAAAATTGTAATTACAGGTTTATTCATCTAAATCTATATTGTCCCCTTCAAAGTAATCCCCATCGACTGCAACACACTTATGCCAGCGCTTGATCCAATCCTCGAAACATTTTTTTATATTCAGTGCTTCCTGCAATTTTTCCATTACTTCCTCTCGGCTGCTGAAACGCGTTCCCCGTAGTGGTTTCTTAACTCGATTGAACAGAAAGAAGTCAAAGGGAGCCAAATCAGGTGAATTCGGTGGCTGTTGGATGGTATTTGTTGCATTTTTCGTCAAAAAATTACGAATAATGATGGCACTGTGCGACGGTGCGTTATCATGGTGCAAAATCCACGAGTTTTCTGCCCAAAATTCTGGTCTCTTTCGGCAAATTGCTTCACGCAAACGTCTCATGACGCCCAAATATGCACTACACCGTTGTAATCCATGAAAACCGTGAACATTGCCTTCTTTTTTGACTGAAAACGACGTGGTTTCTTTGGTCTCGGCTCATTTGGTAAACGCCATTCACTTGCCTGATGTTTGGATTGCATGTCGTACTTATAAACCCACGTCTTGTCTCCAGTAATGATCCTTTTGATGAATGTGGGATCGGATTCAGCTTCGCAAATCATCTCTTTTGCGACGTCATCACGGTCTCTTTTTTTGCATGAAATTGAGGTCTTTTGGCACCAACTTTGCTGCTACACGACGGAAACCCAAATCATTAACCAAAATGTCTTGGACGGATCTATAGGCAATGTTCAAGTCCTCCGCTATCTCTCTGATGGTTAATTTGCGGTTTTTGCCAACATTTCTTTTACTCGTACTTCATCAATGTTTTCGTCGGTTTTCGATGTCGATGGTCTGCCACTGCGTTCATCATCTTCGATTGAGTCATGACCACTTTTGAACCGCTCGTGCCACTAGTAAACGACCGTTTTCTTTAGAGAATCGTTACCGAAACACTTTTCCAACATTTCCAACGTTCGCGCACCATTAAATCCGTTTTTTACACAAAATTTAATACTCGTACAAGTTCGTTGTTGCAAATTTAAATCCATTTCTAAAATTGTAAAAAATCGCCAACAGCCACAGAGATAGATGTACTCTTGGCTACGTAACTTTTGCAAATGTCAAGCTATGATGCTAAGATTTAGAGGGAATGTCAACAACAGATTTACCAACTTAGCAAAAAAAACAGAACTCAAATCGGAATACTGGGAGTCCACCGGGAACGTTTTGATCAAGGTGGTATATTCGAGCTCACTGTTGTTATTCCGTAAGTTCGATTACCGATGACGATCAGGATATCACCATCAAGCATTGAGTCGTTGTCATCTTTGAGTTTGAGTTGTCTGTAAATATTATCTTTTCCTCCTCATCTGCATAATTTTGTGGAGACTAACAATCTGCCATTGAAGCAAGCCAACTCCTATCGCTTTATAGGACATTTTAAAAAGCAGTCCTACTTAGGCTTGTTGCAGTCTCAGAATGGAAGACCTGGAGGTCCCACCACCTTATCTTGCTCAGCTTTAAGACATTTAACTCACATCGCATGATTTGTTGTTCAAGTTTTAGGAATATGATGGCTTCTTTGGCATTTTTCAGAAGAGTTTTAATATTCCAAAATCCTATCGTGGCTTGGTAAGCCATCACTCAAACAAAACTTAGCCTGTTTTATGGAACGAGAAACACGCCATTTGCCCTCTTCACACTTCGCAGTCGGCGAAGAGATTCTCAGGAAGCTTCATAAGGACGCGTTTAAATTGGTTTTACTAGCAGTCCTACAGCCGACTGCCTGACGTGACATCTTCTTGATTTTTGTTTTGAAAATTAGAAATCTGTAGGCAAGGCTGCTTGTAAAAGGCCGATCCTAGAAGCCGATTCTAGAAGCCAAAGTTGACCTACAAAGAAAGTATCAGCCACAACTCGTGAGTTCTTCAAATAGAGTCATGTCAAGCCTGTCATGAGCTAACTCTGCAAGACTTTTGGGTCATTCTTTACACTGTCCATACAAAACTAATGTTAAGTCTGGGCAAATGTTTTAAAATTCCCACGCCGTTTTCTTTTGTTTTATTTTCCTAAAATCAATGAAGCAGGGTCCTTGCGAAAGGCGATTCATCATAAAATTTTTTTACTGAAATAAAGTATTTTCTAAAGTAACCCCTTATTCGATAATGAGTACAATTCAACTCTTTTCAGTTGTCACTGTCATACAAACATCAGAAAACGAAGAAATTTTGCTCAGGAAAGGGTTGAAATTTTGTCAAAAAATGTAACCCCTTCACTTAATTTGATAAATTTTTGGATTTTTTCTTACTCTTTTTGAAAATCTCGAAGTGTGGTTGTCATTTGTGTGTCGAAATCGAGGAGATCTACGGTAATTCACAAAAAGTTGAAACTCCGAAAAGCAATCGTAACAGGTGGCAGGATTTCATCTATCTCTAAGAGGGGGAGCGTTCAAATATATGTACTCGTATGTGTCTAGACCACAGATGTTTAAATGTTTTAACCTAATTCCAGAAAAGGATCAGAAAACAAAACATTCATCATTAACTAGATTCCTTTTTATCTCCACCTAGACCTATGGTATTCTCTACTATGAAAGACCGTAATAGATACTCCTCCCTATACATTCATAGTCATGCTCATATCCATCCGTATTGCCTTTTAGAAAGAGTGAAATTATTGAGTGCAACCCTGAAAGTTTCAAAACATCCACTGGAACTAGTTCAAAATGTGTAATCGATCTTTCGAAAACGTATTAAGTTCCTTTTAGATACGAGTACTTCGCAGCTACCTATCTCTACGTACAATTGCATGGGGACTCTCTGTTTTGTGCTGCTGCAATGCATATGATGATGAAAGAGTTCATCTCAGCGCAATTGTCAGAAGATACGAGTACATTCGCTCATGCACCAGCTCACAGCATCAATCAGTAGCACCTCAACGTCATGTCGGTCGGTTGGTCGTACCTAGATACGCCTATGTACTTACCAGTGCCATTTAAGGTACTCTCTCGGTGCATACAACAAATCAATCTGTAGGTCGGATCGAATTTCAAAAATCGAACAGAATTTATCTTTTTCTCCTCATTGACGGATCGTTACACCTAAATGGGTCGATGTTGTAGATAAACTAGACAAACAACGGATGCAGCCGTGGGACACAAAATTCGCAGGCCGACTTTAGTTGTTCATTTCTCTTTTCTTTTTTTTTTTTTGGAAAAATCGTATCGAGGAGAGATTTCATTAATTTTTTTTATGAATTTTGCACGTTAAACCGATGAAAAATTGCACCGCGCAGTTGTAATGCGATACTTTCGAGTACTGCATCAGCTCCTGGGCGAAGCCATATAGAGTAATGTGTCGCTCCCTTTCCCAGAAATGACGGTTGCAAGTTTACCTCTTGTCTTGGGCTGGCTTTGGATTGTGGTGGTGCAAGTAGCACTGCAAAAATTCACTATTCGTATTTGGTTTGTTGTTAAGGGTTGCGGATGTAACTATGACTGTCAAAGGTCGTGGGTAAACGGATGAACTATTGGTAAATTGCAATGACCTTTACTTTGAGAATGTTTCTTGACTTTTTTGGAGTTTTTTTTGTTGGTTTTTCCTTCGAAGAAAAGGGTTGACGTTGTGCTGGACGAATGTGAGAATCCTATTTTAATTAGGAAAATTTTTGGAGAATTTCTTAGAGATATTGAAAGTGAAAAGGGTTAGCCAAGCAGATGTCGTGCATGATTTGTGATAATGAGTTGAATTGAATTTATTTGAGGTTAACCCTTTTTCTGATTAAAGACTCTCGTTATATCTCATGTTTATTAAGTGCTTGTTTGGAACATCTGCTGATGGTTGTAAGTCCGATTAAATACACTGATTTGGTTCAACTTGTATTCGTTATTGAGGATAACTAATGGTTCAGCTCACTGGATCTTAGAATTTCATTTTTATAAGTCCCCGGCATGTCCTATTTACTTTCTCGTTGGAAATTCATGAACCTCTTCACGCCTTTCTCTACCTTTTCTCTTTTTATTTAGATGGCAGAGTTTGCACTTTTAATGCATCTTTTGCCTCGTTGTTAGCACTGTTCTTTCTACCAGGACTTTCGTTGTATGATTGAATAAAATCCAGGACGCAAAAAACGAATTGCGAAATCTAGGCCTAACTTTCTTTGTCGTTTCCTTTTCAGCAGACAGGTTTGGTATTCAGTTCTTAAACTAATTGCTGGTTCAAAATAATGTTTTAAAGTCCTGTACCTCCGAATAATAAATAAGCTTTATGTGACCAAAAGATGAAACAGATAGGTAGATAGGTAGGTAAGAGTGGCTGTTAGAAACACCAACCCACTTAGGCCTATTGGCCGATTATGATGCCACGTGAATCTATGATCCTCTTACCTAATAGAACCAGTTCGAGCTTACGATGAAGCGTAGGAGACTGTTTACGTCTATATTCTTTAGATCGTTAGGGTCTTTGTAGAAGAAAGCTCCTAAGTGAAGTTTTCTTATCTGGGAGAGAGCTGGACATATACAGAGTAGGTGAAGAATTGTCTCCTCTTCCTCGTCGTCCACACAGCTTCTACAAAAATCGTTTGTAAAAGAGCCAAGCCTTCTTGCGTGCTTGCCTATGACACCTATGACACCTATGATGGCGCTGCGATGCTTCCTATTTAGAAAGATCAGACTCATAGAGCGGTTCGGATCTAGCTTTGGACAGATCTGTTTAGTCGCTAGACACGTTGATCAACAGTCCACCTAAGGTATGTTCTTTTAATGGCATCCAGCTTTAATATTAATTTGCACGTAGCGATTGCTATACCTATGCTACCCTTTTCCGGTAGAATAGGTAGAGTGGTTCCAATTTTGGCGAGTTCATCCCTGGAATGTCTCTGTGGCCCGGCACCCAGTAAAAGTGAAGGTTGAATGATCTGCCATCTCCATAACAGATGATCGGCATTCATGGGCGGTTTTTGAATTTAATGAGACCGAGTCCAGGGACTTGATAGCTGCCTGACTATCCGAAAAGATGTGGATATCAGCCAGGACAGAGCTTCTTTAATCGCCAAAATTTGCGCCTGGAACACGCTACAGTAATTTGGAAGACGGAAAGAGAGGCTTATATTTACGAGGGTTGTCTGAAAAGTTTCCAAACAATGATACAAGACTTTTTTCTCCAATTTTTTTTTTTATTTTTCTACATAGTCTCCTTGTAACTCTACACACTTCTCCCAGCTATGGTCCCATCTCTCTAACCCGTCCAATAGATTGCCTCCTCATTTGACGAAAATCTCTATCCTCCGAGCGCAGTTTTTAGATGAGGGGACAAAAAGAAGTCGCTTGGGGTTAGATCTGGTGAATAAGGCGGATGGTCAAGAAGTTCAAACCGTAATTCATGGATTTTCGCCATGGCAACCGCTGAGGTGTGAGACAGCGCGTTGTCTTGGTGAAACAGGATTTTCTTTTTCTGCTCAGCTTGGCAAGTAATGATGCGTAGTATGCTCCTGTAATGGTTTTTCCTTTTTGAAGATAATTGATTAAGATAACTCCTTTACTATCCCAAAAAACAGTCGCCTTCACTTTCTCAGCCGAAAAAAACAGTTTTTGCCGGATCGCCCTTTGCAGTCCACAGTTTTGACTGAATTTTTGTTTCGGGCGTATAATGGTGTATCCAAGTTTCATTTACAGTAATTAATCGGCGCTAAAACTGGGATTTATTGCGTCTAAACTGTGGCAACAGAGCCTTGGAAATGTTCTATCGAACAGATTTTTGGTCTAACGTAAGCAAACGCGGCACCCAACGCGCGGACAGCTTTCTCATGCCTAAATCTTGATATAATATGTAACAAACACGTTCCTTGGACATTTGCATAACCTCTACTATCTCTCTCACTTTAATTCGGCGGTCGTCTAATACCATTTGGTGAACTTTAGCAATGTTATCGTCAGTGGTTGCAGTTTTTGGACGTCCTGGACGTTCATCATCTCCCAAGCTCTTACGGCCACGTTTAAATTCAGCTGCCCAAAATTTCACTGTGGTAAAGACGGTGCAGAGTCCCCATACACAGAGTCCAACTCATTTTTGATTTGCGTAGACGTATTGCCTTTCAAAAACAAGAATTTAATAACAGCTCGATACTCATTTTTTCCCATTTTCACAAAAAAAACACTCACATCGACTCACTCAAACAACTGTCAACTAAAAACTGCGCATCCAAAATGGCTGAAACTTCGGTAAGTAACTGTCAAAAGATGCACAACTAGCATTCACTAGCTTTTATTGGCGAGTGCCGCTATCTTTACGTTGCGTGCGGACAACCCTCGTAGCTTATCTGAGAGAACACCGCCAGCAACTCCGCCATCGGTTTTAGATCCATCTATGTAGAAGTGGATGGACTTGTCCTCTATGAAAGCATCTGCCTCCCAGAAGGATCTAGAGAGGAAGCTTACATGGAAGTCTTTGTCAAACCAAAGTTCAGGTATGGTGTAATCGATGTTCTCTGTGAGGACTCCGAATGTATTAAGAATGTTAGTGTGGCCAAATGAATTATTTGTCTACTGTGTAGTCGCTTTAAGGCGAATAGCTGCAGTCGCAGCTACCTACCTGCTGAGGATATTGAGGGTTGTCAAGTGAAACAGAATGTCTAATGCCGCAGAGGGAGTACTCGTAAACCGTAAGGCTCCGCTTATGCATAGAAATGCTGTTCTATAGACTCTGCTTAGTTTGCTGCAGTTGACTGCATTGTCTAAGACCGTCCACTAGACAGCAACCCCGTAGGCGAGCATCGGTCTTACGAGATGTATAGCCAGTGGGTTATGCGAGGTTGAAGCCCATATTTATTCCCAACGGCTTTTTTTGAAGAGAATAAAGCTACTGCACCTTTATTGACTCTTTCTTGAAGGTTAGGTTTCCAGTTGAGTTTCCTACTAAAAATGAGACCCACATATTTTCCTGTATCGGAAAAGACTAAACTGGTGCCGTTTATTGAAGGAGGGTCTATAATTGGAATTTTGTATTTCCTGAAAAAGAGGGAAAGATCAGTTTTATGGGGGCTTACTCCCAATCCACAGCGATCTGCCCAATGGGTTAATCTGTTGAGATTTAATTGAAGGAGTTCTTTAATGGTATTAAGATGCTTACCTGAGACGGCTATACCAACTTCTTCCGCATAGGCAATCACCCTACTACCACCCGCTTCCAGGTATATCAGCAGTTCATTAACCACTAAGTTCCAGAGAAGGGTACGTCTGCTGATATATCTTTTAGCAGAAGCCCCACCCGGTTTGGAGTTGATTATCGGACTGATCAACTCCCCAAGTAAGTCGTATACTTGCAGAGTTGACAGCGCAGACGTGGTTGCGGATGTGTTGACGTTGTTAAAGGTAGCCTCTATATCCGGGAAAGCAACCATTGTGTACTCTCTATATTATAGGGATCGTCCGATATGGTCAGCCAGTGAATGCAGAGTTGTTTACATCGACTTTCCTTTACATTAGGCATGTTGAGCCGTTGACAAAAGTCAGTCGTTCTAGAGTTTTCAGAAGGAAAGATGATAGACTTATAGGTCTGAGGTGCTTTGGGGCAAAATGAGAACATTTTCCGGTTTTGGGAATGAAAAAGATAACAAAAGTTATAATGCCTCTTGCGGCATGAACGCCCTTTAATTGGCGTCATCCAGAATGGGCAGCTTCCTAATAAAGAGTCCTGTGATAAAAATCTCACCTTAGTGTAGGTATGAATGGTTAAAGGGAAGAACTTTGAAGAAAAACCAACGACGGGGAATTTTATGGTGGAAGGAGTAGAATACTCAGAGCCGGCGGTTGATATTAGTCACCAAGCCACGAGACCAAGTGAAAAATGAGGCAGGCGTAGCAAGAAAAGTCATTGCTATACGATGCATTGCCTTATAGTAGAGCTCCAAGCACTGAACAGATTTGAGGGGAGAATTGGCAAGCCACAGAATCTGGTGTCACAGCTCAATAGCAGAAAAAATGCTCTAAGTTGGGTGATGATGAAACCCAAAATGAAGTGATATAAGAGGAAAGGAATTCACTTTAACGGTTGATGAATCTTAAAACCAACAGTGGCTGGACCAAATTGTAATCAATATATGAGGAAAATCGTCAACCGGCGCGAGGTTCATTCCCGGCGGCTGAGAAGTCGATATTAGCTTAGACCAAATACCACTGAAACAAAGGGACATCTTCACCAAACAGCTCATTTCACTGAACTGCCACTTGAACTTAAATTAACTCTTGACCTACGCAGAGGAAATAGATATGTATATTTGTGTATGCCGACCATCGATCTGGTGATCGCGCTTTTCTCGATCCGAATAATAGTAGTCTGCTGATCGTGGCAGTAGGAACAGTGACACTGGATGAAGTAAGCAAAAGCGTTCCTTCTCAATGTCGTGCATAATTTTCTACTGAAAGAGCACATCGATTATACCGAAACGTATCTTCTTTCCACTGACACAAGCACGATAAATGGTAGCGTCTTACTACTTAACCCATTTGCCACCACGTGGCAGCTCTTCACACAATATGAAATATTTGAAAATTCGCCTAAGTACTCGTAAATAAGAGTTTCCGTATCAATCGTACAAAGGCTAAATATCTGCACGTGGTCGGAAAAATTCAACTCCAAGGAGTTACAAGAGGCGCAAATCCCACAAGCGACGCGCAGAAATGTATTAGTAGCTTAATTCAATGAGAATCACGAAGAAGGAACTTGTTTTTGAAAAGTCTTTCAAATAATGTTTAAGCACAAAGTATCACCACAGCTAACAGATTATTGGCTGGATTTAGTAAATGGCCATTCAAATGTAACATTACAATCCTGAGGTATCTGTGTAAGGCAGTATCTTTAAGAATTGTCTGCATAACTCTGGCATTACCTTTGGTTACACGTTGCCAAAATCACGGCAAATTGTCAATGCGAACTGACATTTTCAAAATTAAATTTTAAAAATGTGAGCACCTTTATGAATGCCAAGATATTTTCACTTCAAAAATTGATTTCAAAATGACAATGACGAACCAAAAGGTACACCCAAATACGAAGCAAAACAAATCCATTGCTATGACTTCATGTCATCGATTATCCTTGCAATTATGCCATTCCTTACAACGAAAAACAAGGGAATATACAAGAAAACAAAAAAACTCTCAACATGATGTATTGAAAGAGAAATGGGCGGATCAGATATCATTCCAACCCATCGATTCGCTCTTTGTATCTACGCCATACTACATTCAGGTTGATTGGTGGTACTCAAACAAAAAAGTGGTAAATCCAGTTCTATCTCTTATTTTATCTGTGTTGGTGTACAATGAGCTAAGCATTGTATCTATCCCCGTATAGAAAAACAGGCCTTTCCGCACATAGCCAGAGCCAAACACTCTGAGTGGAACATTGAGTGAAATTAGGCCTTTCGACGAAAAGTGAGTGAAATTTAAGTAGAACTTCCTATGTAATTGAAATTAAAGTCCTTGCCAAAAAAAAAAAAAAAATAAATTTAAATTGCCAACGAATGCGATTAAATTTCAATGTTGACATTAAGACTTTAAGTGGTGATATCATAATAATTATTTAAATGCTTTAAATAGGCTGATAAAAAGTAGTACCCTCGGACTGTAATTTCAGACTATCGCTGAAGCGTTTGAACAATAGGATGTTACGTCATAGAGAACTATAATTCGTTTTTCACTTTGTCGACTTCAGCGTCATCTATTTTACCATTGAAAGATTCATCGACATGGACAAGACAGCGAGTAAATGCTGCAGGCAGGAATATCTCTGTATTTTAGGCGTCAGAACGAAGTCGTTTTAAGTGAGCAAAGTCCTGGCTCGGTATTAAACTACATTTTGATCTCAGAGAGATTATTTTTTCCTCAGATAGAATGTAATGGATCATTGTCGTCAGAAATACAAAAAAACTTAAGCAATTGTTGCGAGTAGATTTGCTCGATTGACTACATTCGTGACCTCTAGTACAATCCTACAGGCTGCTCTATTTTGGATAACCGCTTTAGTAGAGTCAAGAGTTTTCTTTTTATTCGTCCCTTCTCCGAACCTCGAAGTATTAGCCTATATATTGAAGAAGATACTCCGAGCGCGGATAGGAGAGAGCTTCAATCTCTCCGGCAGCCAGAATGGGTTCCGTGAGGGCCATTGCCGAGGTTCTAAAGATAGTGAAGCAGGCGCGGCAGACTCCCTACAAGACAAGGAGTGCCGGAGTCCGAGAGGTCTTGAGGTTCTAGCACTCTGGTACGATAAGAAGAAAGGACTGAGAGAAAAACGAGTAACGTCAGGCCTCGGTCTGTTGGGCAACGTGTACGCTCCTGCGTCTAGAGAATGGCGGACTAGTTCCGGCACGACATTGGGCTGGCAACCCAAAAACGAAGATGGTTGTCCTCACCAGGGAATGGTGGTTCGGGGATTACCGCTAATTCGCTACCTGCGAGTGTGGGTCAGCTCCGAAATCACCTTTCGGAAGTACGACTGGGAGGGCGGCTGATCAAGCCACCCAATATTAGCTGGCCATCGTGAGGCTAAAATAACTTTTCTCGCTTCGGGAATGTTGAGACAGGGCCTCGGGGCCGGTACAGCGTCTACCTGATTGTCTTTTTTTTTCTTTTTTTTATAATGACCGCGCGCTCAAAGGGTTAGGGTACCCTTAAAATGTTTGTACATAGCGCGGGCGAAATAAATTTAGGGAAGAAGAAAAGAGAGGTAGCAATGTACATTGTTTTTAAATGTTTGTAAGTTATAACAACCAGGAAATCCAGAGATCGGCAGGGCAAGCGAGTTGTCTTCGTAACAGCAGAGAAATTTCTGTCCACGGGAGACGAATAAGATAGGGATAGGCAACAAGGTTGGTGTCCTTACAGCAGGAATGGGATAAGGAGAGATTGTAAATAGATGGACACCCCAAGTCTGACCCGTCATGGTCAGATGAATTACTTACTCGCCCAGCTTTATCCGGACATAGGCAGTGCAATGCATATCTATTACCCAGATGTGACTATTGTCCTGCGGTGGATGATTCCACCGAGGATACATTCCTTGATTTCGCGAGGTGGCATCAACAGTGACAACTGTGAGAGGAACGGCTGAGACTGAAAGTCACGTCCAAAAACAAATGGGCAGAAAAGCAAACTAAAAGGGTGGAGCAGACGGTGAGTGGGCCTTCGTTACTCACCTCCTCACGCTTAGTATAGTTCACTTAAACTATCAGCGAGGCAATGAAGTGACAAAGTAGAGATGAGCTTGCTCGGTACTGTCGCAGTGTTATAAGAACTCGAACTGTGTCTCAATCCTAAAATAATGCTAACGCGGTTTCAGGATAGATAAAAGCCACGCGGCAAAAGAGAGGTTTCAGTGAGTATCAGGTTGTGCCGATCCCAACCATTGCACGAGTCTCACAAAACTGAAGCCCCACGCTAACTCTATGGGTGACAGCCTGGGGACTTCAATTTATCGCGCTACAATGACTTCTTCTAAATACAAAAGATGTCCAGTGTTGGTAATAGTACGACTAAATCGTTACCCTTTATCTTGTGGCGACATTAAAAACAGCACTTTGAACACTGTATTGGTGTTCTCTGACTTCAACTTCTTCGACTAGTCACGCTGCGTACTTAACTTTCATTTTACATTCATCGTTCATATCGGGCTCCATATAAATACCCGCATAAGATCCCTGCGAGCTCCATCGAATGCCTGTTCCACCTTTCGAGGCGTCAAGATGGTTGTCCATCATAAACCCTAAATTTTGAACCGCGTCTCAAAAAGCCCCATGGATTCTAAAGAAGTTTCATATTATAGCGCTGTCGATTGTCTGGAGCTCTGTCATATATTTTCATAGTATACGCCATAACTTTCACCGGTGGGTGCCTAGTTGTTGCAATTTTTCGTGACGCCTTTGCCTTTATAAAATGGAACAAGGAATCTCTCTCTTCCCTGGTTAAGCATTCGATCGGCTCTCATCATTTTATTTAACAGAATTGTGGATCATTTAAATCTTACAACTGCACGCCCGCAGTTCATTTTTCTTCATTGTGTCGCGATCTTAAGAATGTTTTAGTCTAGTGCTTCGATGATGTACTCTTTTTTTTCCTTGTAGCCTGCTTATAGGTTGTGAAGGTGCCTCTTCTTATTCCCGAGACAATGCGTCCATTGCTTTAACAAACAGACTGGCCTCTTTTTCAATCTACGTTGACTCTACGTTTTTCTCTGGTTTCTTCAACAAAAGTCACTGCTGACTTGCTAATTGTTCCCCTGAAATTACTTTAGAATCTTTTATTTCCGCACAGATAGTAATCTATGTGGGTTTGAGGTCCAAGGCTGTTTAATTAAATGCCACTCTTAGAGTATAGCTACACCGTGTGATTTGCATGATTTAAGTATATCTTTTCCCGCTGAGTGTCGTCGTATTCATAGTTCGATTCCTGATGGGTCTATATAAATCTGCGCCGATTAAAAGCATTTTTTTTCATTTTCTGATTACACACTCCCTCTTGGAGTATGTTGCTTCTTACGACAAGTAGGAGAAAGGACTATTGCAATATTCTATAAGCCCTTGCCTCATGGCTACGTATTGAATATATTTCTCCGCGTCGCCTTTTAATAAATCAATTTCATCAACAATAAGTCGTCCCACATTTCCTTTTTAGAAAATTCCACGAATCATCATCTTTATCACGAAGTAAAAAACAATAAGAGCTGCGAGTAAAAAAAATCGAACATCATTATCTTCGTCTTTTCATTGATCAATAACCATCATCACCATCCAGCATCCATAAATGGGATGCCACCGGCGAAACAAATCTCAATTCCAGTAGCATTCTGAAATATCTAACAAAATCCCAACAAGAGATAGATACTCGTAGATACTGATAGATACGAAATGTACATATGTATGTTCGTACATAGCTGCATCAGGCACAGGCACAGGCACAGGCACATGCAACATCCGCGGTACACAAATCAAAATCTTTTATTCGTTGGATTCCCATTGTTGTCCTGGTAACGATCGGGACGAGTTTTAATGCTCCTTAGATACGATTATATGAATACATAGCTCGCTGGTTACCATGTCATGCAAAGAGATATAGCACTTAGCTGCTGTTTTAATTCATATTGCCAAAGCGATATGGTGTTTGTTGTTGTTAGTACTGCTCGATGGCATGGCAAAAAGAGGACGATTTTCTGTAATTTGAGACCACAAAATGTGTGTTCCCCGCCATCATCATCAGCATCAGAGGCAGTAGCTGCAAAGCAGCAGTAACCTGGTCGTCATGATCACAAGAATTATACAGTGTTGGTAGTTATATACAAGTACACCAGGAGTACTGCTGCTCTATTGTTGTTTTTAAAGAATGTCCTTACCTTTCTGGTGAATTAAAGTGAAAAAAAAAGGCCTGGGGTAGAGAGGCATCAACAATAGATAACCAACCATTTGCTGCCAGGTCCTGGAAGTGATTGTTGGTTGCACTTTTTTTTTAACCCTCGAAAATGTTTTCCTTCCATTTTAGCCTCTAGGAGCAACCCATGCTGGGATGAAATATATTCCTGAACTTTATGTGGTTGTTGCTCATTTCGCTGGCAGTTGCAGTGTTTAGAAGTAAATAAATGCGGTGGGTTATATAGGATGAAGAACAGGAAAAGTTATTGTGATTTTGAATGTTTTTCGACGAATAATGAAGTTCAAATTGATGTTCTAAGGCAAACTTACTCATAGTCAACTCCTAAGTCTTGTAGGTTTCATAAAATAGTGCGAATTAAATTGTCAGATATGACGGTCAGACTGAAAGGCGAAGCCGTCGGTAATCCGCTTCAATCTAAGCAGTTAAAATACCCAAATCGAGGACATGAATTGCAGCCCATAGAGAGAACTTTTGTAACTTACGAGATCTTAGGGACTCCTAACTTGAATTTTCCTGCTCGCACAGCTAAAAGGTCCTTAACAATCCGTTCTTACAGCATTTTAGGCATTTTGATTTGAATACTAATCAGAGCACAGTCGGAAGGGTGCATACAAGCTTCATTAACTCTAATAATCAGAATAGCCCTTATCAAAGACAGAAAATTCACTTTGGAGCTGACATAGAATCGATACGAAATGTATCATTGTTGACATAGAACCAATTTTGGCTGCACATCAGCATCAACGGCATCATTGTTTTTAACAGGACAGCATACTCTACGAGTAAGCCCAGAGAGAACCGATGAAATTCAGAAATTCAGACCCCTTTACCGATAAGGGCCTTCCATGGCATCCTCTGCAAATACCGAGTTTTGGTATTTTGCCAAACTTGTGACTTTGTACAGAATCACGATGGAGAACGCTCGCTGCTCCGTAAAGGTTGGAAGCAATCTCACTTATGTAAACAAGGGGTTTAGATATGATGACGAGATGTGCTGTCGTATCACTTCTTTAACATCATACTTGAGAACATTATGCGGGACTCGCAAGACAACACCAGAGGCACAATTTCCACAAGGCTCAGTCTTAGGCCCCCTACTATGGAACGTTATGTTTGATGAAATTTTACGTCTATAGACAAAATTAGCAATTAGCGATTAGCAAAATCGCCACTATTGACAGTCGTGTAAATTTTAGACATCAGTTAGAGCAGATTTGGTAGAAATCATGGACAGGGCTGATGAGTAATATCGGAGGTCCAAAACATTATAAAGGACTCCTCCTTGCTGGAGCTGCGACTTCTATACTCATTTATGCATCGGAAATATGGTTAAAGGATATGGTTAAGGCTAAGGCACTAAGCGTCGTTAGTGCATTTCGAAACTGTTTTACATGGTGCTATACTCATCGTATCTTCAATGCTATCTGTGGACATACTTGCTGAAGAAATGGAAAGACTCGAAAGCGAGCGAGTCTAAAATGGCCGTAGTATCGCAACCTGGCAAGAACAATGGAACATATCCTTAAAGGAAAGTATACTCGTACTAACTTGTAGATCGTCGTTTTTGGGAATAAATAAAGGCTATTGAGTAACGAACTCTTCTCAAGAAACACTAAGAAGACTCCGTGAAAAAGCAGGGACGCTAATGAAGCTGAAAGAAGATATCCTTATTCGTTTATAGAGCAAGATTCCTTAAGTGATTTATAATTCGCATCAATCGACCTTGAAGAAGGATATATAACAACGAACTCTACGAATTGTTTAGCGACAGCAACTTGATCAGAAAAGTGCGGATCGGTCATCTGAGATGGGTAGACTATGTAGAGCGAGTGGATATTAATACTCCGGCCTGAAGAGTGTTCGTTTCCGAGATGCAGTGGAGGAAGATCTCAGTGTAAGGAAGGAGATTTTCAATATCTTGGAGTAAGCATTTGGAATCAGTTGTTCAAAGACTGCGATTGCTGTAGTGGTTTCTCCTACAGGGTATTCCAATAGTGGCTTACGAACTTTAACAGCGACCATATTGTTGAAGCTACATCTGTCATATTAGCTGTCATTTATTCAGTCTGTTTTGCCAAATCACCATGGACTGACATAGAATTCAACAACACGTGCAAATGATAAAATTGTTTTATCGAAATGGGTATTCTGTTCGGGCAACGTTCCACGCGCTTCGCCCATTTTACGGTCGCCATAATCGTCCTACCGAGAGGACTATTCACAGTGTGTTCACAGTGTATGTTCACTGGTTCAGTAAACGATAAACCAACATCCGTATGTCGATGAAACGCAAGATCTGCCGAAAACATTGCCGCTGTCCATGAGAGCATTCGAGGCAATCGGATTCGCAGACCATAACTTGGAGAATTTTGCGTCGTGACTTGGGCCTGCACCCATACAAAATTCAACTGACCCAGGAGCTGAAGGTAAACGATCATAAACAACGACGTGTGTTCGCTGAATGGACCCTGGAGCAGTTAGAAACTGAACCGAATTTTCATTGAAAAATTATCTTCAGCGATGAGGCCCATTTCTGGATGAATGGGTACGTCAATAAACAAAATTGTCGAGTTTGGGACGATACTAATCCACATAAGATCCAAGAGCGTCCAATGCATCCAGAAAAAGTCACTATTTGGTGTGGAGTTTGGGCTGGCGGCATCATAGGTCCATATTTCTTTGAGAACGACGTTGGCCAAGTATTTTCTGCGTCAACGGTGAGCGCTATAGGTCGATTATTACCAAGTTCTTTTGGCCTGAATTGAGTGATATGGACACCAACGACATATGGTTTCAACAGGACGGCGCTATGCACCACATAGCTTCCGCCTCATTGGAAATTTTGCACGAGCAGTTCGAGGTCACGAGGAGGTGATGTGAATTGGTCACCGAGATCGTGCGGTTTAACCCCATTAGACTTTTTATTGTGGGATTCTCTGAAGTCGCAGGTCTATGCGAATAAGCCACAAACCACAACGGCCCTCAAAGAAAACATAACCCATGCCATCGGTCAAATTCAGCCTGATTTATGCGCCAGAGTCATGGAAAATTGGACATTTCAGATGCGCGGCGGACCTTTGAACGATGTTATATTCTATACATAATGGCATCGATAGGCCTTTCAAACGAATAAAAAATTTCGATGATATCTGACTCATACTTTGTTTGTAATTTTAAAAATTGAAAGCGCTTAATGAAAGACCCTTTACCTGAAGTTCAAGTCCACCGCGGCTCGGACGGTAGTGCCATTTAAATATCATACTGTCGCTTAGGGACCTCTATTTCACTATATCTTCCAACCAACTTGCTACATTCCATTTTAATTAGTGACGTCGATGCTGCAGTTTGAACTTTATAACTCTGAGACCCTTTGATTCGGAAAATAGCGCCGCTCGACGTATTGCTTCCTGATAATTCCTAAACTGTTCTACAAAAGACTAACCTGGGTGAAAGCATTATTTTTCCACATTTACACTTAAATTGCCTCCTTTATGAAGCGCAAAGCTATCCTGCTTCTAATCTGGCTAGGATGTCACAAGTCCTTGAGTTGTCAGCGAAAACGATTGCCCCAAAGAAAATTTTAGGATGTTATAGGCGAGAAAGGTGACTTATCACATGTGGAACTCTTAAAAACCAAAAAGGTATTTTGAAGTTCATGCAACTGGTTTCTGTTCAATAAGCCATAAGTGCCACTCCTCTGTGGTCTTTTGCCTTTGTTGTGATATAACGACCAGCAGCATACCAAACATATGCAGGCTGCAGTTGTTCAAGTCCATTGTTATGAAAACCACAATTATAATCCGAGGATTAAGGGCTTTGCGCCCCTCAATTCATTACACAATATTCCAGACCGCCCACGTACTGCGCAAACGAAAAAAATTTACCAAAAAACCCAACAAAATGCGCGATCAACTGGCAGTTGCTCGTTTTGTTGCACCATAATAATGTGCCTGCATGCGACTGAACATATCCTTGACTTTGTCTTTATTAATTTTTTTTTTTTATTTTCTGCCTCAACTCGAAGAATATCCTTCTTAGAGATTAGGCACTCACCAACAATGAAGACTGCTATTCAGTCGACCGAAAGCCAGATCATACGGATACCTCCTCTATGGGCTACTGTATGCCAGAATTCATCTTTTGCAAATCTGTCAGAAGGACAGTTGAGGATCATCCTAATGGCATTTCGATGTTTACTCGCCTGACAGGGGTTTACAATTATGTGCGATCCAAGTGACCCACACCGATGAAAGTCTTAGCTTTTGTGGGTCAGAAATCTTTCACAACCACGTCGGTTTGATTGACAGCTCTGTTCCAGAGACCGAATGCAGGTCAATTCTTTCCTCAATTCATATAAATTGATGAAGTCAATGAAACAGAGTTGAGCTGGTTTCTGCGGGTTGTCTAATGAAGTAGATTCCTCTGTCGAAACAGAAACAGAAACAATAACCGCTAACGTTGTTAATTATTCACTGAAATCCATAATGACGCAATGTGAGACGAGAGGATTTGTATGGATACATTCCAGCGAGTTGGAATTGTTCAATTATCCTTGTTGGCATAAAGAATTGTACAAAGTCGCCGTATTCATACTTGTACTCACACTCGTAGCTGTAAGCTCTAACCTGTGTACGATGCTAAGGGCTGTCAGTGTTGTTTGCTATTTTGCTAGGAAGCATCTCACATTTCACACAGTAAGGCATCCAATCAAAAGCAGTTACCTTGGTAGCATCTCAGCGTTTATGGATGTGAACGTACTGAGTGCGTCTTGAAATTGTTTTGCGAGGGTGCCAAGACTATTGGAATCAGAAGCGTAACGCAAATATATGAAAAGGGGGGGGTAGTACGAGTACGTATACTCGTAGCAAAGGAGCAAAAGTACATTTTCAATTCAATTAGTCAGTTGGCATGGGTACGTGTTGCACGAGGATGGAATGTTGTTTGAGTTGTAAGCAGATACCGAAACTCATTAGTTTTTCTTGACAACAAAAAAAAAACAAATTAAAATTAAGGAAAAACAAATGTTGTCCTATTCGGGAAACTGCTTCTAACATATAAAGTTCAAAGTAAGGGGTAACTCTTTTTCTTCAATTTTGTTTCAGAACAGATTCAGGAATGAGTACGAAGAAAAGCCGGTTTATACAGAAAATTTAACCCCGATTTGATGGGGTTCTTAAAGCAGATTTTAAGGACATCACTGGTTGCAATTTAAATGAGAAATGCCTTACATCAAGGAACATTGAAACCAGAGTGGTTGAGATAGTTATGCCAGCCCCTAGATGGGGAGTACAAATCTAGAAATAAAACTAGAGTGAGAATTTTTTTTTTCTATAGGAACTGTAAGGATGCAATTAAAACCAATTTTTATATAGAGAATTACAAATTTTGCCAAACCTGGTAGACCAGAGCTCTCCAGTCTTATTCGTTGAAGAACTATTTTGTGTTACTTTAAAGGCAACAAACTTAAGCAATTCAATATTGATCTATAACTCAGCGCTTAAAAAACATAATTCTTGTCCTGCAGATTGGAAACCTTCACTTACACTTTGAGCCTTTCAATTGACGGGAAGCATAAAGCCACTGGCGATCCATACCTGTTTTCGTTATAAAACAACTTATCCTCTCCAGGCGAGCACCGATAAACGACAACTGCATTTGGCAATTATTTTTCTTTAGATCACGTTTTGTCACTCTTGCTGTCGAAATATTTTCTTCCTTCGAATTGCATGTCAAAGCCAGAGGGCGGCTCTCAGATCTAAAGTCCTATTACATTTTTCTGTCACAAAAAAATGCAGTTTTAGAGCCACCATGAAGCTTACTCTACGTGTGACACCATCATAGCAGTTCCCATATCAAATACGAAAGAGCCTAAGTATAAAAATTTCTCGACTCTTGGCATGGCAAGGTCTTTTTTATATAGTTGGGGGCTCGGAAAAATGCCGATTCTCAGTCTTAGTACAGTTGATTCCTAACTCATTATCTTCTATATCTTCTACTGCCTCTACCTTACTACCTAGAGATTTCTGAAGGGCTGACGCATCCTTGCTTATTATACCATAGATATCATCGGCGAAAAGAAAAAAAGTCGGTCAGCAGTTATCAATATGCTGCTTTAATCAGAAATCTTGCACGACACTGAAGAGCAACGGACTTTGCACAGGGTTCTAACATATTCCAACTTTAACTTGCCCCTATCCTTGCTATGTATTTAACTTTTATTATAACGTCATTGTACGTATCAAGCACCATTCTTATAATTCTGATATACGTTTCCGATACATTCTAAAATTTTGTTGTTACATTTTCTCGTGTTGGTTTTGCCTTTATATAGTGAAATAATGCAGCTGCCCCACTACAGATTACTAAGCGAATCGCGACTCATTTCTTTCATTCTTTTTACTCCTTAGCTGACTTCATGGTAATGGTAAAATCTACCACTTCCTCTACGTGAGCGATAAGCAAGGGAACGGGACTGTGCGTTTTTCATCTATTGCAAATTTCGTTCTTCCCGGTTAGCAGGCGTCCATGCTGGATAAGGCCATTTATATTCTCCGCATCGGTTTTCTGGTGGAACAAGTTTTCACGAAAACATGCCACTACTACTCTTACCAGACTCCAAATAACGATTTGTCACAACTGCATTGGGAGCACCTGGCTCTGCTCTGGGCGCAATATGTCAAGGTTTTTAACTTGAGCACCTTTCGTGAAGACATAATTTCATTGGATGCAAATGCATTTATGGAACCAAGGATACGACTTGCCATCGCTCGCCGTCAATACTTTGATACCAATTCGGAACTGTGTTGGAGTCAAAAGTTCCACCCTTGGTATGAGTTGAGGCCGACCTAAAACCTCTTACTGTTCTTAGCTCACAGCACCCAGTACTTATTGCAACTCTACATTGGGTCAAACCAACAGAAAGACCCCTCCCGCGATTTTGGACTTAAACTACAGCCACTATGACGCTCCCACAAAGAGGCCTACTTCTAAGAAGTCAGGCCCGGACCGAGATCCGGGGCTCCTGGCTCCCATGGTACCGTAATTTAAGTCCTGTTAGGGACTCCTGGTGATCCTACCTCCCAGCAGAACCTATGACCGGCAGCTTGTATTGTAATGGTCAAATCGTAGCAACCCTTAGTGGCGTCATTTGAAAACCGTAACGATAAGACCAGTATTTTGCTTATTATTAGAGGACAAAGTCTTAATAATTGGGCGGGAGCCCGCTCTGGACGCACTGATGAATATCCCTCCCTTTGATATTCACAGCCATCTTCAGTTTAAAGAAAAGTGCTCACACTCTGGAGTCTTGATGACCTTGTGCGCGGATTGTCTTTTGACCCTGGTCTTATGACCAGAACTCCCTTTGCTGAGAAAATACTTAATCGACCTTTCCTGTTCCCAGGAATGCTTTTGGCCTCCGGTCCTCATGGATGGCTGCAAAACCGATCTAAGATGCTATCCTGATGTCATTTTGGGCAACGTTAGATTTCACTCCTTGTTTGGAAAACTGGTGTCGGTCAGAAGACGCAATCTTCTTCTGAAACTTCGCTTAAAGTCTTGATGGGCCCTCTCACAACTTCCAAACTAGTCCGAAGCTCAAGACTTCACTCAACTCAGATCTAGGGTGACATCACTGAGTCTTGTTTAGGTCCAAAGTCACAATGGGATCACGGGAATATAAATCTCTGATGAACCTGATAGGCAAGGCTCAGAAGAGAGTTTCTCATGACCTGAGCGTTAAGACTGCGTCCTCGATTAGAGTTTCACTGGCAATTGGATTTCATAAGCCTGATTCTCTAGGTTGCCGACAGACCAAACCAATGCTTCCCAACGTCTCTAAAGGGTCAGCGACTTTCCTGTTGTGCATAAGTACGAAAAACTGCAAGCTACTTACAGGCGTCGTGACAAGGAACAACTTCCTGCGGTGATTGCTATGAATGTGATGACGACGTCACAGAGCACCACCTCTCTGAGTATCTGGCCTACGCTTGCATCAGGCTACAGGTACTCGGCGCTGACGTGTAGGTACTGTACGGACTTTGTCACTGAAGTGCTTACTCATCTTTCTTCGAAACTCTGAACTATTGCAGTGAACGGAATATACAAGGAGCACAATGGAGTAGTTCTTTGTCTGAGTACTCTATTCTAAAAAGGTGTCCCTGTTTATCTTCAATATATTTCACCGATTGAATCCTAATCTGAAAAATATGAGCTTCGAAAATGCACCTTTTCTATTGCTTTTCGCCCGGTTGCAAGTTCTCAATCCACATCTTCTACATCAATTCTTCAGCACGTGCCCCAGCTAAAACTTTTTTCGCCTCTTTCATGTAATATTCGTAGTGTAATTCAAGAAGAACTTTATGGACTTGGCTACTTCCGTTGTACTAAAACCACGCTTAAAGGACTGTCCTTTTGCTCCGTAGTGGCAAGATTACTTTAAAATCTTTTGCTCGCCGTTTCCCACCCAGACGATTGTATATCTGAGTTTGATGTCCAACGGTATAGCTTGTAGTTAACAGCAACATATACGTACATCGCTTTTGTAAATAAATTAACTATAGTCAAACCGTCTAACGTCGACTTAGAGTACTAACTTTTTATAGGCAAGGTCCGGTTGCGAATATCAAGGACGACAAAATACCGACGAAGTACGTCGAACAGCTCACTGACTGCTATAGCATTTCGTGGTTCAGTTTCCAAATAACAGGATCCTAGTGACGACATTATCAGGTTCGACAAAAAGTGCCGAGACCTAAAAGGCAAGAAAAAAGGACGAAAGTTACTCACGAACTCTAGTAAAGTGACGAAAGAAATATCAGCTTCTCTGAAAGAAAAATGGAATATGCCGAAAAGCGCTGGATCGGAAAGCTGTTCGGAAGTGAAAAGAACTAATCAAGGACACATATACCACACAGAAGTATTCGAAGATAAGGATGGGATCGTAATAGTTGAGTGACGAATGGTGCTGAAAATTTGGAATGACTAATTTTGCAAACTGTTGACCGGCGAAGGCGACCATTCAGCGTGGGCGATAATCGACAACGACTTCGTCCAACCAACTAAATGGCAACCTATTCTATTCTAGATAGCGATATCTAAACTAGAGACCAATTTGGCTGCAGGAGCAGACGGATTATCTGGCGAATTATGTAAGGCACCGGGGGTTGATTTGATGCTCTTCTAACAACACCCACTTACATACCTGCAAAATATGATCGGCGGAAGAAGTGCCCGTAAATGGAGAACTGCTCCAACTACCCATATATTACTCTGGCATGTCCTTTTCAGCCTGGTTAGTCCACCTTAGACCAGATATTATCTTTGCGGAAGATATTGGAGAAAAATCCAGGAACCTCAATTCGGCATCCACCTTTTTATGGATGGGTTTTCCATAAAAATCGGTAATGACACCGCCGAGGAATTTGATGTAAAAAAGGATCTATTCCCTGGATCTATTCAACATTATACTTGAAAGAATTCTGCGAAACTTAGATGCCAATGTCGTAGGCACAGTCCTCACTGGATCGCTTGCGGCCATTTAAAGAGAAGCTGCGACGATGTACAACGGCCCCGAAAAAAAACATGGAAATGCTTGTGGCTGATTCGGAAGAAAAGTTCTCCTTTGGATAAGAAGATATAACAACGAACGTTATAGCGACATTAATCTTGCTAGAATTCATTAGCCTCGATGTCTAGGATATTTTAAGCGGATTAATATTACTTCGGCTCAAAATATCTTCGAATCCATGCCAGGGGGAAGATGCTATAAAGGAAGACCTCGTCTTAGGTAAGGCACTCAAGTCTAAAGGAACCTCATCCTAAGAGAGCTAGACACAAGGTAAGAGAAAGCTATTTTAGCGCGTCACTATAATACGTTATCTAGTTCGAAACTTTTGGCGGTCATAGTGCCGGCGTTTTAATTTTCGATACATAATGCATTTCTTGAAAGCACATTTATATCCCAGGATTTTTCTATTCGCAGTGGTATCAATCCTCCGCTGTGCAGAAAAGTGTCCATCTTAAAGATCGATTTAGAGTTTGCATCCTGTGTGATATTTTACCAGGACAAGACATTAACCTCTCAGTTATTTCAATAAGCAGATACTTAAATGTATGAAGTATGTACAGAGATGGAGAGAAGTGAAAATAGTCTAGATATTGCCCTTAAGGACATATCGGGGATGGGCAATACATAAAAAGTAAAAGCGTAGCAAAATGCTGGATATACAATATTTTGATTGCAACTTATAGGGTCAAATTGGTGGTGTTGAGTGATAACATCAGTTAGAAAGACACTAAACTATCACTGTTTGACAATTAACTAACTAAGGTCAATCCCCAAATTTGGAACGTGAGTGAAAATATTCATCCTCCTGCTGATAATTTGGATATTCTATGCCATAATCCTTTGATTGAATTAAGTATGTTGCAGTGTAATACCAAATATCACTCAAAACAAAAGAAGAAAGAAAGGCGTGCACTTACTCGTATATTGTATAACCCGAATTCTTTCAACCAGCTACTTTTCTTATGCAACGGAAGGGCCTAAATCCCCTTAAACAACTTAAGTATGTCCTTGCTTGTGCGCATTGACGTAAGCCTACCAAATACCCGACAAAAATGTCCCTAAACATCGGATTAGAACGCGAAAAGTCGCGCGTGTACCTCTACGGATGTATTCAAAAATATAAACAAATCTCAGCTTAACAGACGCTACACAGAAAAATCTGGAATGACTCAAGTATACGATAAGTTTAGTCGACTTTTTTCTTTCTTTCTTGATTCCTTCCACAGTGTCTTAGTCCTTTTTAAGGATTAGGTCTTAGTTCGCCCAAATGAACACCCTCAAGTCTCTGCCTTAATACGGATATCTCAACGCTTCCAATCCAAAACAGAGAAAATGTTTGTTTGTTTCTTTTTCCATAAACACAGAGATATCTTACAAAGGATACAGTGAAGGTAGGAATTCAAATGGAAGCCACTTTAAAAGAATGAGAAGATGGAAAGTATGCCACTCTAACATCCGCTTATAAGAAAGAGTCAAGTCAGGATTTGCATCCAGTTTTAGATAAGTCCCTCCGAGTGTGCCTTCATAAAAGACCACCCCATCATTAGACGTTTATCTGTCTGTGACATCCAAGAATTCCTTTCAGTTCGTCATAAAAGAGCATCCTTAGTTCTTTTCGAAATTATTTGGGACTCCTAAATTCCAAGCAGGCTTTCCCTTACAACCGTGTCCCAAGATGAGTGTATTTACTTTTAATTCCTCCCAGGTATCAAAGCGGAGGAGAGGAATCTTCTCAGAGTTGACCTAATTTGTGTCGTGATCGAAGGAAATCGTCTGGTGATTATGTGATTAGGACGAAATTTTCAACAAGAAAAAAAAACAGAAAAGGGAGAGTAAAACCCTGATGACATTTTTCCTGAATGAAAACGGTGTCGAATGACAAGTGATGGTTATCTATGTTTGCTTTTGAAATGGGTACGAGTAAATGTCCAAATCGATTGCAATTTTGATTAGGAACGCACTGAATAATGCTGATGGGATGGCAACAGTTGTATTTTGTATTCATTGAACCATAAGACAAGAATGGTAATTTCACTCAAAAAACCACTCAAAGAATAAATCACTTTCTGCTTTAGGTCGTTACCATCTTATTCAAAGGTTTTATACCTCAATGAAAAGCTGGACAAATCCCATTGTAGGGACAATGCATATCAAAGTCATGTTAAGAAGTCTTACTAGTGTTTAGAAGTTACTAACGTTTTTTTTTTTTTGTTTTCTCAAGCCAACATCGGCTAATCGATTGTTCTTCTTTGTCGTTTGTTCAGTTTCTTCTGAAAGAATTTCAATTCTGCCTTGTGACGCTTATTCTTAGAAAATTCCTGTGCACTGGCTTTGAGCTTACTGTAGTGGATCGACACAGTATACGAGTACACTTGCTTTAAACTAGCCGTTGTAGATACTGCATTAAACCAGCTGAACTGTTGGGGTATGCATAATGTGACAGGAAATCATATTTGCGGATGAGTTGGTTTTGTCTTTTTTTGTTGCTTGTATGTTTGAATATTTCAAAGTCGACAGACACCAACAATCATGAAGCCGTACGAAGTCGTTTTCTCTTTGAAACATGTCAGAAAAGGAGAGTGAAGTTTTGAGGTATTCTTGGTACCAGAACTTGCAATCAAAGTCACAGATAGCAGAAAGCAACACCTTTGTACGTTTATGAATTAAAAAATTGGTCAATGTAACCGGTTATTGAATTCGTCCAGACGGGAGCGTTGGTCATCTCTTTTCCTTCAAAATGGTCTGTCCTGTGTCATATAGCGTCGAATTGTCATTCCTCATAACTCCTGATGCTAACAACAAAAATTTTTGTTTCTGATTTAAAGATGAACGCCTTAGCTCTTCTACTAGGTGGAGGAATAATTCGTATACACCCCAAAGCACCCAATCTGAGGCATTTTAGTCCAGTTCATGGTAATCAAGTTTTTACGAATATGAGTCGCTTGCCTACAGCCCACCGACACTTTCTCTGGTTTAAGGCGCAGAGTCCCCACCATTTGCTCTCTCTCGATTGCAGTTTCCGAAGAAAACACCAGACGTCGTCACGTGGAGAAAGGATTAGGTTTTCCTAACCGAGCTACATGATATTCAACATTCATTCAACATCTATCGGAAGATCCTGCTTCTGCAAAACTATTGTTAGTCGCTTGCCTGGGTTGCGGAGATGTTCTTTGATGGCTTCTTTTAGCGTAGGATTTTGGAACATTATGACCCTTTCAGACTCATAGAAAGACGGACTGCAAAACAGCAGATTCCTCCAGCTTAAGGACGAGTTTACACGTTGCGGAATTGGCATCTCGGGATAAGACCCCTTAACGCAAGACAGTGTACCTTCTACGCCCTAATTCCTAATAGAGGCTTATCTAACTCTAAAAAACTAGTACAGAGTGAGCTTGGCGCCTTATACTCGTATTTTGGAAGGCCGTATACTCATGGCCAAATCCCAGGACAGAGTAACAAAAATCACCATTTTGCAGCAGTGCACCGATAGAAACTATGACTGGAAAAGGGGCAACTTCAACAGCCAGCTGCGTATATTTGTAGATCCCGCATACGATTCAGCGCCCAAGATGGACATTGTCATTCGGATGAGGAATCTGGATGCCAAGTATAGTAAGACAGCGTCGACAGCGTGCTCAAGCGGTGATAAATGGAGGGAACAAACTTTTTGTAAGACATCTATCATCTTGTTAATGGAGGGCACTATGTTTAAGATCTGCCAGTTGAAGTTGAATTTCAACTGATAGGCAACGCATGTGCAACCAAATCGACCACTTTGTTTCCAAGAAACTACACTAACATTCTTCGGATTGCAAATCTCACACTGCGACACCATTTTTAAGAATCACCTCACCGAAGAAGCCAAAATAATCAACAGCATAGTGCTAGTGAATTATATGCACCTGAAAAGGGATCAAGGTGCATACAGCAGTTAAAGCTCGAATTGTAGCATTCTCAGCGTTAGAGAAAGAATTGCTTATAAACGTGGCGTATGGTGTGATAGGACAAACGAAAAGAAACCACATCAAGGCTTTTTAAGGACAAGCAGACGAAACAGCTGATAGTTGCGATGGCAGAAGTGCAAAGGAGCGCAATGAAAACTCCATCCAGTGAACTTCGGTTCATGCCAACTTCGGATGAAGACCAATTTAGGAGATGGAACAAGTATTTCACCACAGTACTTAACCATTATTGCCGTAAATCCGGCCACCCAGGAGTTAGTTATATTGTCACGAATTCCAGAGTCACATAGCTCAATCTCCAGTACTCCACAAAAATAAGCAGGTTTGATGGTTGATGATATTTCTGGCGTCATTTTAAGGAGCATTCTCCTGTATCCACTCATTGCAATCTTTCCGCACTAGTAGAGGAATGAAATGCTCATCAGAGTACAAAAGTAAAGCAATTTGATCAGTAGTGTAGAGGATAGGATAGGCCACTTTCGAAGTTTCTTAACTCAGTGCGGAG
This sequence comes from Volucella zonaria, assembly GCA_963966105.1. NCBI lineage: Eukaryota > Metazoa > Arthropoda > Insecta > Diptera > Syrphidae > Volucella > Volucella zonaria. The sequence goes on along the minus strand of OZ014531.1, from coordinate 68,554,663 downwards.
TGCCACAGGGATGTGCACTGGGACCATTACGATTTTTGGTGGTAACAGATAGTGAACTCTAGGCAGTACTGATGTGAAAAACCCGCGGACTAAAATGTATAATGACATCAGAATTAAAACACTCAGGCTACGCTGATGATTTGGTATGCCAAATGGGCCATAATTCTGAGTCCAAAGCAAGCAGGCTCGGACTGGGAATCAATGAAAGTTTAAATTCATAGTGCCCCAAGCGTAAGCACTCTGGACAGCTTCTGAATAGCTTCCTTATCTGGAAAGTGTTGTCTCCGCCGACAATAACACCGAATTAGCTGTAGGCAGTAGAATTGAGAAAGCACAAGCTATGTTCGGTATGCTCTGAATGCAATATTTTCAGCAAGAACAAAGCTACGACTGTTTTGTTCTTATGTAGAATAGGTACAACTTTGTGGATATAAAATGTAGTAGCTGACTGCCACTGTACTGTATGAGCTACAAACCTTTTTAAATAGATGTCTATGCACCACCTCAAGTTAATAGGGTTCGTATGAATATCTCTTACCAACTCCGACCCAAGAAGATGTGGACATCACAATAAAGCGAGGGAAGTTGCAGCACAGATACAGATAGATCACACCTAACGAAGCAGCCGCGTATATTATGCCAGGTAGTGGAGTTCAATAGCCCAGACTAGAAAAAGGATGGGACGTCCTAAGTGAGCTAAGCGCAGGACAATTTGAAAAGAATGAATGAAGAGAAGTGAAGTAGTTCTCATTTGCAGCAACGCGTACACTATAAGCCACGTCCTACAAGGGGTTAAAAGTACTGAACCGTAGAGAACGCAACATGAAAAGCTTACCACCCGTATATTCGAAGCTATCCCAATAGTTGACACTGGCCCCTGGAATAGGGCCGTTTTATTCAATGCAGATAACCTAAGTTTAGCAAACTACGGGTAAAGATCGTCCCATTATTGTTTTCTTCTCCATTCATTTCGTCAAGATGTCTCGTGGTACTCACCGTTTCGCTAGCAATACGCTGCGTGATCATCCGAATGCAATCAATCTTATAAATCAATCCATTAGTGCCAAGTACACACTTATCGGCTGTGCATCTCTCGTTGGTCCTACCAATCACATGTTAAATGCTTCACAAGTATCTCATAATCCTCTATCATAAGCCTTCGATCTAAATTACGATTACGATGTTGATTCTGACGCTGACGAGTTTTTCATTGCCTTGTAATATAAACATTCGTCAACAGTCAACAGCCATTTAGTCCAAGAGTGCTATTAATGCCACCAGCCTCAACATCAGCCACCTCATTGACGAGAAGATAAAGTAGTTCTTTAGATACACTCGTCGTATGATCACTCACAATAGCACCATGACTCGAGTGCGAAGCTGAGGACCCTCTTCTTTTTTTTAAATATCTTTTGAAAGACACAAAAATAAGTATCTATTGTTGTTGAAGAGGGTTCCATCTTTCATTGCGCTCCATTCTACGTCCTATATGCACTAGTATATGTGTGTGTATAATACTGATTCCTTTCGGTATGCTGAAACACCTTTTGGTGGGAATCTCATCGGTTCTACGAGCAGTCACGAGCGTAGTTCTAACGAAATATTTCCCTAGCATGCCGTGGATTGCAATATGAAATTTGTTTGTGCAAAGTCGATCGTGAAGACTTTGTAGATACACCTAATGCACGATTGTGCATTCAGATGTAACTATAGAAATTTGCAGGTTCCTAAAAGATTCTTATCAATCATTTTGTGGGAAAAATTGAAAGAAAATGAAGAAGTTCACAATAAAAGTGATTCAACTTAGGAGAAGATCTAACTCGAATGTGTGTGGCTTTGATGAAAAACAACATTAGGCACTGCGTTCTCTGGGATCTTTTATGCCGGAAGACGATTGAGCTAGGAAATCGTCAACTTTCCTTATGAGTTTGGTTAAGTCCTCAGGGGTCACAGTGCTTTGATAAAAAATACACATCTCATGTGAGTATGAGCCAAACGGTCACCCAGTATGTATCCCGAGCTGAGTCGGGAGTTATGCTCATCTTGTGATATCACCGATATCCAAAACGGATGTCATCCAAGACGTGCAGTGGGATGGATCAAGCAAAAGTAGGATGGAAACTGTACTATGCTGAGCTGAAGTGGCATCTCTTTGGATATGAACTTGTCAGAAAGATTCATTTTTTGAACATAATCCATAATCCCCTAACAGCCCCACATACGAAAAAGATGACATTCTCAAAGAACGCTACGACAACTTCCTCGACCAGACGTATGAGCTATGTGCTAGGCGATTAGGTACTCGTAACTATTCTTGGTGATTTAAACACCAAGTTAGGAAAAGAGAGCACATTTTATGGCACAGTTGCAAAACCTAGCCTTAATGGACTCAGGCCACACACCTGAACTTTCTCAAAGGGAGCTGGTGCTTACCTGATCAAAACACTATCAATCAGATCGATTACATTGCGATCGATGTAAAACACAGCTCTAGTAGTCTGGATATCTAAAAGTTTCGAGGAGCCAATATCAACTGAGAGCACTATCTTGCTGTTTCCTAAGTCGGAAGGCAAATATCTCGGATACCAGAACACTAAAGAAGTACCGTAAGCGTATGGAGCGAGGCAAGAAGTGTATAGGCCTGCACTGCCTAGAAGCACGGGAATGCTCAAGAACTCTAGCATAGGAGACGGGACGAACATTGGTTTCTCATAGAGAAACAGAGCAGCGCTCGATCGAAGCCATGGAAAAGAGGCTGTTAAACACGAGTGTGTTCAGAACGGAATCTCGGTATTTCGAGAATGGGTGCCATTCAAAGCGCACCGGCTGTAGAAGAATCACCCTATTGACACCGCATAACTTTGAAGTGGTAAATGAATTTGCGTGCTCAAGGGGTTTTTGTGCCCTTAAAATGTACCGATGTACATTGTTTTTAAATGTTTGTAAGTTATAACGACCAGGAAACACAGAGGTTGGCAGGCGAATTGTACGGATAGGAACGAACCACGATATTTTAGAGTACGTTCGAAAGTGGGCTTGAGGGTATACTGATGAGCATTCATAGCGAGACGGGTGTTACGGTTAAAAGTTTGAGGGGGTGGAATGCTACTGGAGATTTCTATGGAGCACTGGTGGTGGAAATAGCGATAAAACAGAGTGAGACACGAGACATTACGTTGGTGTTCGAGGGTGTCAATTGATTCACTGATATTAGTATCTAACAAGTGCAGAGATGTTTTAGGAGCACCTGAGCAGATGTGGGCATTGTACTCCAATTCCACGCGGATGAATGCCTTATGTATTGAGGGCAGATCAGAGGGGATAAAGTATTTCTTACATCGCTGGTGGAAACCTAGACATTTCGCAGCATTTTTGACGGCACCGAATCTGTGGTCATTCCAACGTAAGTCGTCATTGACCCACATACCGAGAATGGAAAGTTTAGCGGTTTCGACGATGCAAGTGCTATTCATGGATAATGGCTGGCTGTTTAAATTTTGCTTTACCAACAGCTGACAGCATTGTGTTTTGGAAGAATTAAATTCTACTCTGTTAGTGATTCCCCAAATAGTTATGCTGTTAATATCAGAATTTAATGAGCTTAACATACATTGCCGTTCCGGTTCTACAGCCGAATAACAGTGACCTGAGTCCGGGAAGGAATATGATAAGCAGAGATTACTGTCGTCAGCAAAGGAATATATTGGATTAGAAGTGGCAGACAAGAGATCATTGATAGAAATTAAAAAGAGTGTCGGAGACAGAACGGAGCCCTGGGGCACACCAGCATTTATTTTGTGAATATGAGACTTGAAACCATCCAAGATAACTTGAATTGAACGCTCCGAAAAGTAATTTCTAATCCGTTGAAGAAGAGAGTCATCGATGCCAAAAGCACGCATTTTCGACAAAAGAGCCTGATGCTAATCTCTGTCAAATGCCTTAGAAATATCAAGTGCAACCATCTTGCTTTCGCCAGATTGATGTACGCTCTGGTTCCACTTTTCGGTGAGACATGCCATCAAATCACCAGTGGACCTGTTGCTACGAAAACCATACTGCCGGTCATTAAGATGTTTTCGTGTTTCGAGATATTTCATTAGCTGACATCAGCGTTTCCCTGACCTTGGAAAGAAGGGACGTAAGTGCAATGGGTCTGTAGGAGGAGGAAAAGGATAAGCTTAAGAAGGTATTTGATAAATAGGTTTTTTTACAGACAGCGACGAGACTACTGACTGTGAGAGTATACATTGTCGCTCTACGAATAATATATTTTCATGGATGTGGAAAAAGCATTCTACAAGGTTCTAAAGGATCTAATAAAGACGGTGTACTGAATATCGTATATAAAAATATTTTGCGACAGTGGGATCGAGTAAGCTCACTTAGACCAGGAGACCTGAAGATTGCAAGAATCTGAAACTATCAGAGTTGCACAGAGGTCGGAAGCATTTGGTGCTTTAAGTGCTTAAAGAAAACCAACGAGTCTGTGGAGTATTTTTTCGGACATATCAAACAGATATTCAAGATCATCATCACATCATCAAATTAGTTGTCTTTTGCTGGAGGGTCCTGGGCATATGCACAGTAGATGAAGCATGGTTACCTTTTCATCCACACAGCTCCTGCAAATTGATACCAAATAATTCCCTGCGATGATGCTCGGATGCGATCTGTCGTATAATAAATTCTTCTGCCACTGATCCAGCTTAGCCCAAATCTATTTGTTCAGATTCCACATCGTACCTCCTTACAAATCGTAATTGACCTCATCTATCGCGTCCGGTTTAACCATAAGCTTACATCTGACATGCAGTTTCATATATCTTTTGCAAAATAAATAATTTGTTGGTGCAACAGCGCGAGGTGGATCTCCCACTCATTGTATTTTGTGCACATTGCGATTGGACCTATAATTTTTAACCGACTCCGAAGGGCGCAAACTGCAAACATTTCACTTTCCGTAGTTTGCCATTGGCTGCCGGAAGGAGTGATGAGATCAAAGTTATTCTACTTTTTGGTGCTCACCGGGTTTTGAACCCAGGTCCTATTGGATAGTAAACGAAACCACTGCCCCATGCTACCACAATTGGGTTTAGGATTTCTTCGAGTTCTCAAATTTAATATCTGCTTGGCTATTAGTCAAATCCAGATATCATACTACACTTCGGTCAAGGGAGGGTCTTCACAATTGCCAAAATCTGCTTTGGAAGACGGAGAGAAATAGTCAGTGCAAGCTGCTCCCAGGGTACACTTTCTTTCACCGCATTGAGTCAAGTATATATGGGGTGGAATCTGTCCTACGTAAAGCATTACCCGTTCAGTCTTTCCTATGAATTTGCCTCAAATATGAGGAAAATAATGACGTAGTGGATGTTTCAGCCGAAATCCTTTATGTTATTTAAGGATAGGTGAGTGTCCTATTGGGAGAATGGTCCGTTCAGAGGTACATAGCAATAAGGCGACTGTCAGTTCGGGCTCCACCTGCTTTGGATTATACAATTTTAGATTATTATTTTAATAATTCAAAAATTTGCGATGATTCACAGAAATTGAATTAGCGTTAACATTCAGAAATGAACACTATCATCATACGAGTAAATAAACGTGAGGCGATTATTCATCCCTTTCAATTAACCATCAAGCGAATTCAGTGGACATCTCAAATTGCACTCTGCTAAGAAACTTGATGAGATTACTGTGCTGACGATTTTCGATGGAATTTACTTTTCATAGACTTACTCTATTTTCATTTCAGAAAATTGTAATTAAGTAAATAAGCAAAACTGCAGAGCGATTCATAGACTAGCAATGCGAGTTACTAGTTCACATGAGCATACTAACGCTATAAGCTGATAATATAGAGCCTACACAAATCTACTTGAGCCATTGTAAATACAATTACAATTATTACTACAATACCATCCTAGAGATTCGGGTTCAAATCCAAGCGACATACCGAAAAACTAAAAAAGCAATTCTGACTTTCCCACCCTTTCGGCAAACAATGGCAATCTTATTGTACTTGGACCAAAATATAATACTCGTATATGCCTATGTTAGAGTCTCTCTCTCTAGCTGTTCGAGTTCGTCAAAAAACCGTAGGTCCCACTTGCCTTTCATAATGTTCTGTCCAAAACACCTCGAATTTTAAGCGTGCTTAAGCACCATGAAGGTATCTTGTTTAACTCCGAGGAAGAACTTTCGCCAATGTTGGCACCTCTCCGATCATCAAACCTGACTACAGCCTCATCTACTTCATTCTCAACAGTAGAGTCATAGATGCAACCTTTAGTAGCTATCCTACTATAAAACCTAGTCTTTAATGCGCTGTTACAACTAAGAGTACATGGCATATGGTGTGGAACCTTACGCAGACAACGTCAATCTTTATGTGTCGGCCTTTGGTATTCTTTCTTCTCGGATACACGTAAATACCTGTGACTTAAGTGTAAATCTGATCAAAAGGGAGCTAGTGCTTTTCACAAAAAATGGGATTATCAAAATCTAACGTCGCAAGCGGCAAATTTTGTAAAACTTTTCGAGCAAACCTATGTAAGTTAGGTGACATTGGCAGCAAGCCTTCAGTGACCGCGCTCTTGCTCGGTTTCGACCACCACAATGAAGAAGTCCATACACCGAAACAAGGGACGTACAAGCCACCATTACAAAGAAGAACGAGCGTCTCAAAAGAAGTACACAGAGATAAGAATGAGAACGTAATATTTAAGTCAGGGCAGATGCTAGGTATTAAGAAGGATTTATCCTGCAATTTTTTTAAAGGCGAATACGACCAGGCTAAATCAATCATGCAGTGTGGCCGATGATTTAAAACAACTCTGTCCCTCCGATCAAGAAAAAGGGTGCATAGCTATTTCTAAACTAAAGATTAACAAGGTCTGCTGCTCTGCTAAATTATCTAAGACAGCGGAGATTGATTTGGGATAATAATTTCACCAACTCATCTAAATGGTCTGGCTTACCCGATCCTTGAAAAGGGAGAATTGCACTAACTTCATAGGAATCAGTCTCCTTACCATTTTTTACAAATATTTAGGTACCATACTATATATAACGCTTAAAAAGTTATATCAACAATTAATATCAACCAATCAGCTTGGTTATTCCACGACTGAAATGACATTCCACCTTGTGGCAGAGTTTAAAGAAAGTCTAAGGGAATGTAAATTGATCCCAATAGCCTGTTTATTGATCTTAAGGGATTAGGCCAATCTAGGATTTTCAAAAAATCTATTTTTTTTTTTTATGGCTTTCAATGGGCCCTTAGGACCTCAAAAATTATATCCCAAAAGATTATGACCGGGAAATATCTCAAAGTACTTGTTTTTCAAAGTATAGTACAAGGCCGTCAGGTAGGCAGCGAGTTTAACTTAAAATTTTAAACGCGTTTATCTCAAAACTGCATTTTTCAAGTTGGCCGCACCCATAACTTGAACAATTTTCAACCAATTCACTTCAAATTTTAACTACATAGATCTTTCAAAATACGAGGGCTATTCCAAAATCAAGTTCCGATGTGTTACAATTCATGTCGCAACCAGTACATTATTCTCTAATAATATGCCAAGTTTCGACCGTTTTCATTCAGTATTTTTCCAATAGTTGCCGTTTTAACATGGAGAATACAATTTTATCTCCCGCCGCCTGTGAGGTACGAAGTGTAATTCATTTTTTGCAAGCCGAAGGTAATGGCGTAGCTCAAATTCATCGTCGGTTATGTGCTGTTTACGGCAATACAGTGATCAGTGATGATTCGGTACGGGATTGGTGTAGACAATTTAAAAACAGACGCACAGATGTGCGTAATGAAGGCGGCCAATGGCGCAAATCGATCATGAATCAAGACGTGGTTCACCAAGTTGACCAATTTGTTCGAGAAAACAGGCGTTTTACGATTTCAGATCTTGCTACAAGATTCTCCGCAATTTCTCGAACTACTTTATACAGAATCGTGTCTGAAAACTTGGGTTACCACAAGTTCTGTGCCCGTTGGGTCCCAAAACAGCTTACAGATGTCCATAAGACCCAACGTGTCAATTCAGGAAAAGCATTTCTCGAACGTTTAGAAATGGAAGGTGAAGAATTTTTACAGCAAATTCTGACTGGAGATGAGACTTGGGTCCAGTATGTAAACTTAGAAAGCAAAGAACAGTCAAAGCAATGGATGCACACTCATTCCCCAAACAAGCCAAAAATATTCAAACAAACTTTTTCCTATCGAAAAATGATGGCCACAGATGGCCATTTCTCAAAATTGAAATCATCCATTGCATCTCAACATTTTGAAAGTAATGACGAACTTATAAACGGTGTGAATCAATGCCTCAACGCACTGGCGGTGCCATTTTTTAAAGAGGGTATACAAAAGCTCGTCCCACGTTACCAAAAATGTATAGATTTAAATGGAGACTATGTATTGCAGAAAAA